>OY720683.1:59713633-60396133 GCA_963170755.1 Amphimallon solstitiale | reverse complement strand
ATTCTTTGTATTTAAAATTATACTTAATGGTATTTACGTTATATTCTTCATAATCTCTATTTTAATGGTACTCTTTGCTTTGGATATTATTAATGTTACATTCTACCATAATAGTATCAAGATTCGATAAAGTAAAACGAGATATAACTAAAGATGTTATTTGTGCATGAAGATGATATATTGGACCTGCGCGTACTTTCATTTATAAGGCGATTCAATTTATAACTTTGGAATGTATTTCCTACACGGGATACCAAATTAGACGGATGGCACGGAGAAGATGGCCGATGATGTTAAACTGTGACTCACTCTGTATCTAACTCAGTTTTTAATTGAGAGCTTGAGATTACTCTAAGACGTTAAATAATTAATGCCCGCTTGCGCCACCCGTTTTATAAAAATAAAGGCGTGGCTACTCTTATGTTAAATAATGTATTACACAATTAAAATGGGAAATATGTACCAATATAAAGGCCTACCTCAAAGGAAACACAGGTTAACAGAACAATACCAGTTTATTAAATAAAAAAAAAGGTAGATAGAAAATTTAGTACATTACAGCAATCAAAAATTAAAGTGTTGATTAAACAAAATATTTAAGCAAAAATATGAATAATTATTGATTAAATGAATATAACTTTGTTGTCTTAAAAAATTACACAATTTTATACAATTCATCCGAAATTAATAATTCCAAATTTGTTATAATAAACTAAATTTCAGAGAGACAAAGTACACGAAAGCAAAACAAAAGGAAGAAACCTAATAAGTAAACAAATTACTAAAACTAATTGATTTAATTCGGTGCACCTATTTACCTTAAAATTTCTATGAACTAATTATCTATAAATAAAATAGAAAACTTACTAGATTTAATATATTAATAATAACTTGACTACGTTTACTAAGAATTACTATTATAGCACAAAAAATTTAACGTACATATATATATATATATATATATGGACATACACAAACAAGACTTCTGATGTACGTGCCTTGTACGTAATAATATTTAAGGATAATAAATAGATAACTAATGCTTGAAGATCAACAACAGTTTGGTAATTACATAGTTTATTTATATCGCTGCACTGATGTTAAGCTTGAATACCTAGCAAAGTAGAAGTTCCTAGCACACGCAAAGGGGTTGGATTCCCGATCGTCGTTCTGTCGATTGCCCTGTTCTTGCGTTAGTTAGGGGTGACCCTTGATGTTGTCGGTGGAATAATATCTTTCACATGCGGAATACTCCGTGAATGGAAGAAAATAAATGCTTCACAATTCTTTAAATTTGGAAACCGAGGTGAAAAAATCGCATCAGCGTGTATCCGTATTTCTGGATATTAATACCTCCGCCCAATAAATATTTTGTCACCGTGAGCCTAACGGACTCTTCGACGATGGCAACCGGTGTTTATGATTATTTAACTACCACTCACTGACTAACTAATAATGAATAATCTGAGATATAAAAAATGATGACTGAGGTGTAATATAATAAATAATTTTAGACGCGCTGGGCCCTTTTAAAGACACGGGTGTGTGGGCGTAATAATATTCTAGAAAAAGCGCGCGACAGCGAGGCGCGGCGCGGCTATTTGCAACGGTTATTCCCCGTGTTTATATGACGCCACTAGAATAAACCAAATAAGATAAGAGACCTTGAAGGATAAAAATGCAAATATATATAAATAAATTTGAACAAAGAGTTGTTTATGAACTAAGTATTTTAAATTGAAAATTCCAAATGAAATAGATACGACGCAGATTTGAATTTTAACATGAAATTTAATTATAATTTTAAAACGTAATTTATTTAGAACTTGAAAATAATTTGGAATTAATTTAAATTAGACTGATATAAAAAAAAATATTTAACATGTAATATACGGGGGTGAATGAATTAAATCTTGGCAGCTTCTTTTTAAACACAACAAAAGTAGTCCCAGTTTTTGAATCGCTTATTCTTATCAAGAGTCATACATATACTTTAACTCTACAATGTAAAATTCTACAACAATTTTGAGTCATTGTCCGATACGTAGAGAATTATAATTTCATACATTCTTTTATTTGTAGGAGTGTTAAAGTAAGGGACTGCAGTGCTACCCACTCTATTGATTTCATGTTTAAATCCTAAAAGTAGAGGAGTGATATAAAATATGCTGGCTGATCATTCAATTATTTTACATTTATTCTGAATAACACTGTAACATGAGAAGTATATTTTATGTTTAATTAAATAGAAGAATACAATTACATGTAATTATATATGCAATTTAAACATTGCTGTATTTCATAGTCTAACTTTTCTCTCCTTTCTTGTGCTTATATGGATGAACATATTCATCGTTTTCTAATAAATCTTCAGATGCGGACCAAAAATGTGTCCCATATCTTTTGAGATTAACCCATAATCTCAGTGTTACAAAGTACACAGTTTCTATAATTGAAATAAAAGAAAACCCAAAGAATAAACCCAATAATCCGCCACAATTGGCCATAAAATCTGTTACACCATATAATTCGTTTCTTTCAGAAGTAATAAATTGTGCTTCTTTAAAGAGAAATCTTAACCTTGTCATTTGTACACTGAAAACGAGAGAACATTAATCGTATTATGCAAGAGATTAAATTTACATACTTTTCGAATTGGCTAAGATCATTGTTAAATGCTGCGAGCATTTGCTTCCAATTAAAATCTGCTTGAGATGTTTCAGCATTATAGGTTAAAGTTGTACATCCTGGTATGCAGTCGCAAGAGTTATTGACAGAAACATCAGATACCATTTTTACTTAAAGTAAACAATTAAATATCTTACAAGCTTTCCATATAAAAACTTACTTTGTGCCTCTGTGACGCATTCGTTACTTCCTGAACCGCAGATTGGCGTGTCTTCCGCATCTAAAATAGAACTTTGAAATAGAATTTTACGAAAATGCGTTAGAGATTTTGTGTTTATCTGTTAAATAATTTTTATCAGAATCTTTATTATGAAATAAAGAAATGAGGTGTGGCCACCACACGACTTTCTTATACGTATGAAAGTGTTACTTCCGGTCCGAATTTTGAAATTTCATTTATACAAAAAATATTTCAAATCCATCTCTAAATTCTTTTGTACTCTGATTTTTTTTTATAGAAAAGGTATTGAAAATTAAGTTCTAAATACTTTTATACTCGTAACGTACCTGTCTAAAAAGCATGACTTGCAAAATATTTGCAAAAAACTGACTTTCGATAAGACTAAAAGACCTTTTCGGTAGGAATTTCGAAAAAATTTTTTTATTAAAATTGTTCACAATTTCAATTTTAAGTACATATGAATTCTTTATAAATTTGTCTAAACTTAGTAGTTGATAAAATATTGGCAAAATTCGATTTTTTCGCTGAAGTAAACTACTACTCCCGGTCTGCCGATTTTGCTGAAAATCTAATCAGTTCTCAAGAGGGAGATTTACTACTAAATGCAAAATTTGGAATAGATAGCTATAGCGGTTTGGCCGCTATCGTGGTCACACACAGACAGACAGACAGACAGACACACAGACATTTTTTAAAAACCACTTTTTCGGTATCAGGGGACTTCAAAACGTGGACATCTGCAAAAATCTCGAGGTCGAAAATTTTCATTATCACAATACTTCCTTATACTACGTATAAGAAAGTAAAAGTGAATATAAGATTGTTTAGTAGCAAAAAAAACCTTTCTTATCTGAACAAAACAAGTAAAAGAGTCTTCCATTAATTACTATTCACAGGTCAATCTAGTTAGTCGTTGGTTGGGTTCCATAGTGTTCCTTGAACTGGTCATGGCTTCTACTTTCTCATTTACACGGGTTCAGCACAGTACTTATTTTACTGTGTTCAATATTTGATCATGTTCTTCGTTCGATGTGATTCCGTGATATACCATCACCATCCATTACAAAATTAGTAGTGATGGGCAAGATAGGAGAATACAAGTATATTTGCAATGCAACTAGATAGGCTCCTGTTTTGTCGGCTCTCGAACAACATTGTGTTGTCTACCGGTTTCCGTGACAGTCGACAAAACGCGAGTCTGTCTAGTCTTATTGAAAATGTAGTCGTATCCTCTAACCTGCCTGTCACTAGGAATTAGTTTATTGCTTTCTTATATGTAGTATAAGGAATTATTATGATGAAAATTTTCGACCTTGTGACTTTTGCAAATGTTAAAGCTCTGAAGTTCCCTGATACCGAAAAAGTATATTTTAGAAAAAGTCTGTGTGTGTGCATCTCTCTCTCTCTCTCTCTTTCTCCCTTTGACCACGATAGCGGTCAAACGGCTGAAGCTATCAATTCCAAATCTTATATTTACGAGTATAATGTCCCTCTTGAGATTTGATTAGATTTTCAGTAAAATCCGTAGACCGGCAATAGTAGTTCGCCCCAGTGAAAAAATCGAGTTTTACCAACATTTCGTCAATTACTAATTTTAAACAATTTTATAAAGCACTCAAATATATTCAAAAGTCAATTTGAGAAAAAAGTTATTAAACAAGTTTTTTGAAAGTCCTACCGGAAGTAGGTACCGCAAATCAGTTTTTTGCGAATATTTCATGCTTTTAGGCAAATACATTATGACTATAAAAACGTTTATAACTTGATTTTTAATACTTTTTGTATAAAAAATTTTCAAAATTCCGCTTATAATTTTCTCGAATAGCGATTTTTTGCAAATATCTCGCAAAGTATGCATTCTGTAGAGATTTCTCAACAGATTAGAAGTCTTAGAATAGGATTTTGAATAATTTCTGTATAACTTCTTTTTCACAATTTGGACCTGAAGTAACAGATTTAACGCACATGTTTTTTAAAGAAGATAAAAATATTTAAAACTTTAGGAAAACTGCTGTATAATTTGAAAAGCACATACGTATAAGAAAGTAGTGTGGTGACCACACCTAATTTTTTTCGTATGTGTTAATGTTATTAGTTTTAAGTATGGCGATTGACTGTGTCTGTTTTGCGAAAAATATTACTAGATACGATGACCATGTCACGCGTAAAATGAATTGCGAAAAGAATTTCCACATTTGTTGTGGCGATCTCTCGAACAATATTTAAAAATGAAGGAAGTAGGAACTATTAGGAATTGGAGCTGTAATAACTAGAATGAAATTCTAACCTTTAAAAGTAATAAAGTAAGTGAATATCAGAATATTGAAGCATTTATATCTAACAAAATCGATACAGCGGTAAAAAACATTATAAATACTATTATTACTACCTTTCAACTCGAAATTAGTCAATTACCAGAGGAAAATAGAAATCTGTCAAAGGAACTGGCTAGGCTTAAAGATACGATTGTTTTACAAAGCTTCGATGCATGTCTTAAACCAATGTCGATGGATGGTGCCACGAGCACCGACTCGGTGCGAAACATTATAAACATAAAGGTCGACATGAAGAAGGAACGTATGCGAAAAAATTTATTGAACCTACAAGGAATAACATCCTCTGAAATAATAATCATTGATAATGAGTTTCAAACTGTTATTAAGAAAAGGAATAACACCAAATTTAAGGTAATTTTAGGAAAGGCATCTAATACCCTACCTATAAAAAGAGTGGAAAGAAAGGGTCATTTGCACATCTATGGTCTAGACGTTAATACAACAGTTAATGACATCTAACAACTACTAACTAATAACATACTGAGTACTCAATGTGAACAATTGCAAGCCAAAAGACCTCTTGAATATTCCTCATTTAAATTATCCTCTAATACCTCGCGTCAAATCTGCTGATCTTTGGCCAATGGGAGTGAAGATACTTTGTTTTTTTTTTCAATGTCCAGAAAAGACAAGCAACGACATAATATCAGACAGCGATGAGCCCCTGTCGGAAAAATGCACATGAAAACACCACAATTACTGATTAACCGGACCTCCGAAAAACTAACAGCATCCAACAGAAATAACTTCAGCTGTGTCAATCTCAGATTTCTTCACCAAAAGAATCGGAGCTTACGATCCAAACTTTATACAATAAAAATGCGTAATGACTCTTTAGATGCTGACGCGGTCTTTCTTATAGAAACGTGGCTTACCTCTGAAATAAAAGATGCAGAGTTTTTCTGTCCTTCTTACCTGGTTTACAGATCAGATAGAAAACTGAAAAACGTTGACTTAACGACTGGTGGGGGTGTGTTGTCAGCATTTTCTAACCGTTTCACGATAAACCCAGTTGATAGTTCTTCTATTTCTTCTTCAGTGCCAATAATTGACTTTAATATTTCACAGTATGATTTTCTGTCCTACAGAATTCACTTTGTTAATATTTATATTCCTCCCAGTATCTCTTGTGATGACTACGAGATCTTCACTGATAGTCTTGCAATTAAGCTCTTGAACAATAACGATTTTATTTGTGGCAATTTTAATTGGCCTTCATTCAATTCAGCTCACAAAAATTCTGACCGAAAGTTTCAATCACTTTTGCATTTGATTTCATCTTTGGATTTACGTCAACTCAACCACGTTTCCAATGCTCATGGTAGGTTATTGGAACTGATTTTTACAAATCTAGATTTTTAAGTTGAACTCGTGTATGATCTTTCTCCTTTGATCTCTGAGGATTTATACCATCCGGCATTTGATATAACAATTAAGTTTAAGTAAAGTTCTTCAAGTATGAATTTTCCTTCGAATGTGAACTTCAGATACAATTTTCGGGCAAACTTTCTGAAATTATATAATGAAATTACCAGTGCCGAATGGATGTTCCTCGAGTCTTACATCGATGTAAACTTTGCTGTTTCTGCGTTCTATGCTAAATTGTATTCTATCATAGATAACACTGTGACGAAGTTTCGGTCTTTTAATCGTTACGTTTCACCGTGGAATACCTCTTATTAAGACAAAGGAGTACTATTTCAAGAAATGGAAAAGAAACGGGCTTCCATGGGATCGGAATGAATTTGATAAATTAAGACCCAGAGTCAAATATGAAGTATCTATAGCTTACAATAACTATCTATCTTATATTGAATCTCAAATCGCGACAGATCCTGCGACTTTTTGGAGATTCGTAGGAGTAAGAGTGGCGGTACTAGAATTCCAGGATATATGTCGTACAACAATGATGAGTGTTGTACTCCTCAATTTATAGTTGATGCTTTTTTCAGTACATTTTCCTACGTTTTTAACCTAGTTCAACTTTTTATTCGCTAGATGGTAGTAGTATGCACACACTTTGAATCTGCTCCGTCACCTCTGATGATGTTTTAACGTTCTATCAAGAAACGTAAACCCAATCTAACAGCTGGATATGAAGGTGTGCCAAGTTTCTTCGTGCGAGACCGGGGGTCTGTGCCACCGGTTAGAAACTTAAATGGAACAAAGTGTTCAGGTTTTGTAAGAAAGAGACAGATTATAATTAGTTAGCGGCCAAACCGTACGAGAAGCTTCCCGCTGTACCTTAAGGGAGTACATCTACATTATCAGTAATATAATTTGCAATTTGTTTTGTAGGTTATAAAGACGTATAGAGATAACAGTTGTGGTAATAGTATTAGCCGTAGTAGTAAATACTAATCGCAAGTTGTAGTTATGGGTTGGTCTAGAAAGTGTGCCGTGTTCGGTTGTAACAATGTAAGTCAACCGCAACATCGATTTCCTTTGCCTACAAAATGATTGGACATATTCAAAAAGTGGATTGGCGTATGCCAAAATCTAGCAATTGCCAAATTAAATCCACAAGCAGTACATGACAAATATGGAGTACGTCACGTCTATTTTAGGACAAGTGATATTGCTACTAATATGAGATTAGTAAAAACAGCTGTTCCAAGTCTCCACATACCATGTATATCTACAAGTAAAGAGTAAATATACAACATGTAATAACCCGAATCCAAATTATTTCAAGAATATTCTCGTTCCGGATGAAGACATACTTTCTGATAATGAAAATGTGACACAAAATACTAATCATGATTATTGTATAATTTCACCATCTACAGCAAAATATATTAATGAGAAGAAAATTAATGTTTTTTTGTAGGCCAGACAGTAGAATCGGGGGTTACACCAAGTACAAGCTGTGATTCCTGTAAATATAAATACAAAACAGTGTTTTCAAATAATTAAACTTCAATATTTATCAGTGTATCCATCTACATCATTCTGGAACCCAGATACTGCAATAGAAAAGTACCAGCACCAGAAAAAAATTTGAGAAAAGATTCTCGTAATTTTAAGTTTCGTAATAATGCCATATTAATTGCATCTTAAATAACTTGTGTCCTTCCTTAAATTTGTGTTTCATTCTGTTATGTAACAACAAATTAATAATTTCATATATATGTATATGTTTATTCTTCATATAAAATAAAATACTATTAAGTTAACAAATCATATAAATCATACTGTAGTAAAGTATATACTTTTACAAGTTACAACAATATTTGATATACTAATTTTGGTACATATTCTATAATCTTCTTTCATTGTGATCTTTCCCCTAAAGCGAAAAAATTGTATCAAGGAGCTAAACATTTAAAATGTATTGCAAAAAGATAGAAAACAAAATGCGAAAGTTTCCGAAGGAAGCTTCACACACAAAATCATTTTTCACAAGATGCCCTAGATGCTACAGGTTTTTTAGCAAAGTAGTTACAGTACCCACAAGAGAAACTATAACAAACTTTTTAAAAACAGTTTCAATAGATTGTGGTATCAATAATATTATATTATGAAATCTACAGTGGCCAATTTTGCAGATAGAGAAAAGATTTGTTTGTTGGTATTTGACGAAATGTATAGCAAACCATGTCCAAGTTTTTATGCTTAAAGGCATTGTGAAAAATGGAAACAACCTATATGTTTTACATTTACAAAAGGACCAATAAAATATATTGATTTAGTGCGTATGATTAAGAATATAGTCACTCGAAGCCAAGATGCAGGTTTAAATGTGATAATAACTGTGTGTGATCAGGGTACAACAAACGTTGTAGCAATTAATTATTTAAAAAACGAACAAATGAAGAGAGTGTAAAGGCTGGTAGTAGTTACAACAACAAATATTACACAGTCAATGGTCAGAAAATATTTCACATTTACGATCCTCATCATTTAATTAAGGGGATTAGAAATAATCTCCTTACAAAAAATCTTGTTTGGCAGAAGGGCAGTAAGAAACTTATTGCTAAGTGGAGCGATATTCAGTTAGCATATGCTACAGACAGTGTTCCAGATGAGTTACGGAGTATGCCAAGGCTGACAGGATCACATACAGATGTATCAAATATTAATAAATGAAAGTTTCGTATGCCACCTAAACTCTCAGTTATTCAGTAGCATCTGTAATTTCATTATTTGCCCGTTCAGGTATTTCATTTTCTTTTATGTGTACATAGTTCATTTTGCATATATAGCTTTTTAGGTACTACATTCATGAATTGAGAAAAGTTGGAACCTAGAGCGAAAGATACTGTCACTATTATTAAGTTCTTCGATGAACTCTTTGATTGCGTTAGTGGCAGTACATTGGGTCCAATACGCGACAAATCATTAAGATGTGCAGCGAGTTCATCTTCTCCTCACACCGAATATTGGAAATATGCAAAGTAGTCATTGCAAGAAATGTATTTTCAAAAAGAAGGTACCACTGAAAAAGTAACTCCGCCATCTTCACAGAATTGGATATCTTCTCTCACTTCATTTGAAGATATCTTGCAGACACTAAATGAAAATAGCATATCATATTTTTTACCGCGTGTTATTAATCAAGATCCAGTGGAAAATTACTTCGATCAGATTCGGTAGCAAGGAATCAGAAATATAAATCCAACACCAACAAATTTTAAGCATTCGTACAGTCTCCGTAAATGTTATTTACTTTTAATTGAATACATTAATGAAAATGTTAATTTCACTTTCAAAATACCATGTGAACATAACGAAATAGTAAGAAACACCACAGTACATAGATTTACTCGGCTATATGTATTGCTATAATTATTGTAATAACATTAACAAAATATTATTGGGTAAATTTACTAGTGAATTTTTGACAGATCCACTTCACCAGCAAGCAAATGATATTTTTACAAAAAGATGTAAAAAAAGACGATCAAGCAATAAACGAGAATATTAATTAACATATGTGTTTTTATACCATACTGCCCTATACTTAATCTTTATATACATTTGTGATCTTTTAAAGTATCGAAAATGTTTTATTACAATTAAAAAATTAAATAAAAACATATTTTGGTGCTTTAAAATGATTGCAACAACAATTTCATACAAAAATGGTTTAAATCCATCTGCTCCCCACAGTCCAGTGTTTCAGATAAAGTCTGAGATAAAATGGGAAGATTCGCAAGTGGTGAACGTTTTAGGTCGATTAAGTTGATTTGGCAGCAAAAATGGTTTGATGTTACTGTAAATATGTAATAATAATAATAATAATAATAATAATAATAATAATACGAATAATCTCTATAGATTTAAAACTGCTATAATAATATACTTACGTGGCATAGAAAATGAAACACAACCACACAGATCGTAAGTTATATTAGTTTGGCATTCTATATCACAATGTTGTTGTGTATACTCTTTAAAGTAACGTAATGGTCTTTCTTTAGAAAAGTAGCAACCTCGACGGTGTGGATCGTACTGTCTCAAACCCTCAGATGTTGTAATAATCTCCGGTTTAATAGCCACGATGATTTCCTGATTTAATGGTGCTCTGAAGAACTGACTTCCTACTCTAGGAACTTCACCGGGGTTGTGAATTGATACCTTTAATTAGTAACATTTGAACATTAAAATAAAAATCAGGATTTGTATCAGATAATACTATCAGCGTTTAATTATTCACTCTGAGAAGTGTATTCAGGTGAGCTTAATTTTGAAATTTAAGGAAAAAATGTGATTAGAATGCGAGTAAAAACCAAGTCATGCATATTTTCCCTCAATAAACGGTTTTATGGAAAATGGGACTGACTGATTTAAATAGAAATTTTGATTTAAGTTATTATTCACTTTAATGTTTTAAATATCTATATCTCAATATTGGATAGTTATTATTATAAATACGTCGAACTTTCGAATTTGTTAAACCACTGTTCTAGCAGGTTTAGTAAATTAGATTTAGCGTTATATAAAGGAAAGGCCCTTGTTTAACACGTGTATTCTGCAAAAAATACAAAACCTAACTTCAATTGATTGGTAAAATGGTAAAAGCACATTTAATTAATTTAATTGACAAGTCTTGTTCACTTAACCTGTCATTTCATAAGAGTTTTCTAAATTTAATATACCTAGATCAAAGTATTACTTATTAATTAAGAATAATACTGAAGACATAAATATGTATTTTGTTTAAAATAATGTCAGCGCTGAAAAAATTTAATCGAAACAGCAACTTCGACGAACGTGAGCAAGACATTTTATTAGCTATTCTAAAGGTATTATACAGTTAATACAGCTCGTTTAAAAAAAATGTAAAATTTCGTCTGATGTATCTAGAATTTAACTCTTTTGCCGTGTTACATAAAACCAGTATTTGGAACTGGTTGCCAAAAATCGTAACATTTGCGATTTGTGATGCTATTTGCATTTAGAACTATCAATATGTTGTCATTAAAAAGGACAGTGGCATTCTTTGAGTCTATAATTATAACATCGAGTGTCGTTAACTAGTACATACACTATTGGCAGAGATTGCTTTGCCAAAGAGGCATCTTTGTGGAGAGCTTCAAAAAGGTGAAAGTGTACGCGGGCGAGGCGATTACAGCTTGAAGAGATTGATGAACAGCTAGTTTATTTCACTAATTAAAATAAGTGTATATATATTTAATCTACATTCGAAAGATCATGCTACGCAATTTTGTCATCCTTGTGTTTGATCCTACATACGTTTTAGCTATAGGGTATCATTTACCATTGACGCTATTTGTGGAACAACCAAGCAAAAGGTGATAAATCCACTAAAGGTAGTTTTGAGGAATTTATAAAAAATGTTTCACCAAAAATCCTTAACACTAAATTAAAATCTGAAAAAGGCAAGTTATTCATTGTAATGGTTAGTATCTATACTGCAAATTTGTTTTTTTTATATTTTTCGTGTCTGGATTTATTAACAAAAATAAAATGGATTTATCTCTTTTTGCTCAGCCGTAATGGATTTATTCCTTTTTGCTTAAATCAGAATTTACAATTTTTGGCTTATGTAATTTTTATTGAGAGAAAACAATAGAATAACGAACTGCTAATTCAAATATTTTAGAAAATACAAAAAGAAATATATATGCTTAAGCACAAAACACTGGTAAGTACATAAGAAAATTTGGTATAAATTTATATATGAAGGCCAACATCGTCTTCAAGGCAGTCACATTCTTCATGTGTTTCATTTTCTTCATCTTCATTGTCTTCCACTGTTGTATCGTTCAGAATATTTTTGTACCATTCTAGCCTTTCGTCTTGTTCCCATTCTATACCAAACTGTTGTTCCATCAAGTGTTTTAGTGTTTTTTTCTTTTTATTTTAAAGACTACGCTTGGTTTCGACTACTTGTAGCTCGATCCTTGAATCCTTTTGTCCCCTTTTTATGATGCTTTGAGGAGTTTCACTCAATGAAGTATAATAGAAGTTTTGGTGGCACTGAACCTTTTCGGAACCTTTTTCCTTAATCAGTTTGATTTTCTTCAAGTCAGAAATCCCTTCAATTTTTTTAAGCCACTTTTGTAATTGCTTCACCTTGTAGAGTTTCCAGTCGCCGTCTCCAAGATTTTTTACATTTCCATGTGCAGAATATATTTCAATATATTTTTGCTTTGTTATTATGGTGGGTTCTTTTCTAAGACATTTTTCTACTCGTCCAAAGACCCTGTCAGCTGGCAAAAAGCTGTGTCCTCGAACTGGATAAATTATTTCTATATCTTTTATTCTGGGAGGAGATTTTACTTTTAGCCAAAAATACAAAGCGTGAATAACATGAGAATTCTTGTTTTGTCCTCCGCACCCATCACAAAATAATTTTATACTTTCTATATTTCCAAAATTTAATGAACTCAAATGAGTTAAAAGAGCAGAACTAATTTCTTCTGAGCCTCTTCCAGCTTCATCTTCGCTCCAAGTGTAGAAAGTTGGATTTAAAGAACTCATTCCAACACAACAAAATACATAAAAGCTTATCTGATGAGAATAAAATGCATCAGAAATTGGAGTACGTGGCAGCGGTTGTACTTGCTGTAAGTCGAAGCAAAATGTTAAACAATTTGGTGGTTTGCTTTTGGCTAGTTTATAAAACGCGTTTGCTCTTTTTTTGTGAATTCTCAATTCCATCATAAGATCAGATTTTTTTTTTAGATCTTTTTCGTATTTTATTCGGTATGTAAGCCTGGTACACAAAAAGCAAGAGTCTGCAGCTGGAGAGCTGAATCCTATGTTATACTCTGAGCAGAAAATTTTTGAAAACATTGTCAAACTGCTCTTGTATTCAACCTCGCATTCCAAGTTGTACATTTTATGTAATTTTCTAATACTCAAATTAGCAGGCAAATAAATTCTTCGAGATTTAGCACGATTATAATGACTTTCTCTACCTTGTAGTTTTTCGATAAACTCTCGAATTTTTACTTTTTTTGGTTCTGACTTGTGCGAGATTTTGTCACAACCACGATTTTCTCTTGGTGCTTTTCCTTGGTGTATAATCTGTGCGACGTTGTTAATGCGTTTTTTCGATATGTCAAACACTGTGAGAAACATTTTCTGACATACTCTATAGGCCTTTTTCTCCCTCGTTTTCAGATAATATGCAATACTAAGTGATCGGTTTCTAGGAACGTTTTTGACAGGCCGTTGTCGAGAAACTGCACAAACACCTAACATGTGGCAAAGTTTTACATCTTGCGTAATTTTGTCAGGAATATCAAAGAACTTTTTTCGAATAAGTTTCACATCACTATTTTTAATACTGGTGCACATTTAAGTCTTACCGTTGTGATTGCACGGTCTAACAAAAGTCATTAACAAAGGATCCTTGTCACTGTACTTTTTCTCTTTGCGAAGTTTAACTTTTTGTGGAGAACGAGCAATTTTACAGCGACTTCCACTACTACCTGATAAGAAAAAAGTGATAATAATCATATAGGACCATAAACTTTTAGCTTACCTTCTCGTACAGATACATTAAAATCTGTTGAATCGTCCATTTCTGTAGAGCACTGGTTTGAAATAATTCTCGACTAATTTTTTAGGTTATAGCACGCCCGGCAACATAACGTAGGTACTTATTGTGGCAACTGTATAACTGAATGATGTATTCGAAGCTTTGTTCTTGATTTTTGCGTCATAGCTCCATCTTGGTGTGATTTACTACAATTTATCTGTTAAAAGTATAAGAAAACTACAGATCTCTGCACATGGATTTAGCACGTTTTGGTCGAAACAAAAATGTTGCTTTGGATTTATAAACTTTTGCTCGATTCACTGAGTTTCACGTTAACTTTTCGCTAGGGTTTAGCAAGTTTAGCTCAATTCTGAGTTTATCAGTGGATTTAACTCACCCAAATTAGTAAGAATACGTACTGTTTAGATTTTTCTCACAAAACGGATTTAACTCCTTTTGCTTGGTTGCTCCACATTTATAATACTCGCATGTTTGTTTGGACGGCCATCCATTATCAGCATAAGTTTTCATTGAACGCATGCTGTGTCATTTTGGAGGATCGCCTCATAGGAGGACATTACTTTAATTTTTTACAAAATTAGTTCGAAGATCTGCTTCATGATGTTGGCCCAAACATCAAAGTAGAAATATTTCATCAGCTTCTGCACATTTTATTCGTCAGGTCGCGCATTTGGACGTAAGCTTTCTTGGATGTTAGTTTTGGTTGTAAACTTGGCCACATCACGCTATTAGACTCTTCTTTGTGGAGTTGGTTCAAAAATCAGGTTTATAAATGCATGTCGATACTGGGAATGCATTAACACGACGTATGAGAAATAGTGCATTCAATATTAACGAAAGACATAAAACTATCAGCCTTGCCTACACAAAGCGGAAGATATTTTATATTGGTGACATTTTTATTTATTTATTACAAGTAGAGGACAATATAATAAGGTAATTCTGGTATAAAGCTCGAACATGGAAACAAATAAATATCGGGTAATTATAAGCTGCCTAAATGCTCAAACGTATTTTGGATTGTAAGCAAAATAAACTGAAGTAGTTTTTGTCAAGGCATATATCTATGTAGTACAAGAGGTATCGAAAATCCAGGCACTAGGAAAATTCTGTGTATTACAATTAATTTTCTCACCTTGAAACCTTGAACTGGACCTCTGCAAATAAAGTCTCGGTCTTGTATAAATGCTTTTAATGATACAGTTAATCCAGCTTTTACTCCTGCTGTCATAGCTCTTTTAGGATAAGTATCAATGCCTTCGTTTTCATCGTAACCTTCTTCCAAAGACCATCCTTTAGAATCGTAATCGACTTTTAAAAACTCCTTATTGTAGAATCTGAAATTATTCAAAATGTATATTGGAGTATCTAAGATAAGACAAAGGAATTAAAGTATATGTTAATTTCAATTCCAAAGTAAATTAATAATATATTTAATACAAATATAAAACATTTCAAGCTGATGCATATATTAGCAGTATGTAAAGGAAATACAAGCTCCTAATACTCGTATATATGTTTAGAAATATTTGGATATGAACAGAAAATAGTGCTCCTATAAAGTTTAAGTTTATACAAGCCACATTATCGTCTTGTTGCAGCATTGGCATATGTTCTTCATTTTCTTTGTCCTAACAAATCTATATGTGCCGTGGAGTATCGATTGTTGCGGGGGTATATAACGCATGGTGTTATTCTTTTAAATACTGATTTATGTAAGTATAAAACTGTGAATATTTAATAAATTGAAAATTTATTTATATAAAACATCTGTGCTATAGTAAATTTTATATAATTCCAAAATTACTTTAAAAAATTTGAATTATAATTTTCTGATTTGCACTGATATATACTAGGTCAATTTAATTATAAAAATTTAACAGCAGGTGAGATTATTTGATGTACCTAATCCAGTACGATTTCAAACATTCGAAATTATAACCCGCTGTGTCTCTGTGTATAGGCACCCTAAATCATTCTTCTTTTAGCATATGAAACAACAATAACAATAAAACACAATTAATTTAATTACTTGTGTTTTATTGTTATTGTTTTATATGCGATCACAGATTCACAAAAAGCTGAAGTCCTAGCAGACCAAATAGAAATCCAATGTACCCTAAATTTGGAAAACTCAAACATCAAGCACATAGCTCACCTTCACAAAACTGTCAATAGAAAACTCAAAGTCAAACCAACCCGAAATCAAGACTTCATCTCCCCTCAAACTGTTAAATCCATCATCAATCGACTGAAAAACAGAAAAGCTCCAGGACCGGACCTAATCACCAACCAGATGATCAGAAACCTACCACACAAAGCTATCATGTACTTCCTGACAATCATAAATTCTATTTTCAATCTACAAACATATCCCTCCATCTGGCAAAATGCCTCCTTAATTATGATCCCCAAACCTGGCAAAGGCCGTTCCCTTCCCACCAGCTGCCGCCAAATCAGCCTTCTTCCATCACTAAATAAAGTCGTTAACAGAATAATACTACATGAAATGGAAGAACACTCCACCAACAACAATATAATATCACGAGAACAACATGGCTTCAGGAAAAATCATAGTACAATCACGCACTTGCAAGAGTCACGGAATGCATTTATAAAGCATTCCACAAAGATATTGTCACCACAGCCGTCTTCCTAGACATTTCAAAGCCATTCGATAGAGTATAGCAACAAGGATTAATTAACAAAATGTTTTCGAAGAACTTCCCAATCATCTGATTAAAATAACTCAAGACTACATCCACCGAAGAACTTTCAACATCAAAATCAAGCAAACATTCTCCACTACAAGAACCCTCACTGCCGGAGTACCCCAAGGTTCTGCCCGTTCCCCCTTCTATATACAATTTTTACCGCCGATATCCCCAATCACAATAACATCATGATAGCAACATACGCAGACGACACTGCTATACTTTCCCAATCACTACAACCCAGGATTGCCATGAGTAATCTACAAACAGCACTTGACAACATAACGACTTGGTGCCACAACTGGCGGATAGCCATAAACGGCGAGCAGTCACAGGTAATCACCTCACAATATCTCGGAGTTTTTCTAGATCAAAAATTAAGATATTCCCATCACCTAAAAACAACTATCAAAAAAGCCAAATCAGCCAGAGCCCGGCTATGGCCGCTTCTCGGAAAACATAGCACCCTCTCACCAAATCTGAAGCTTCGAATCTACAACTAAATAATCAAACCCATAATGACCTACGCTGCTCCGATATGGATGTCAACCGTCCCCACACACATTAATGCACTATAGACAATACAAAATGTGACCCTCAGAATGGTAGTACAGGCCCCATGATACGTCACAAACAATCAAATCCATCAAGAAACAAACTCCTCTCTATTCCACGATCACATCAATGAAATGGCGCAAGAATTTTACAATAAGATGGACAATCACACGAACCACACCATTACAGAACATCTCACCTACGACCCATAAATATTCTTTAAACACAAGCGCCCAAGGCTCTCACTATAATACGAAACCTGATATGAGGTAGCAGATAGCACACACAATTCACTCTCAAATCCCCCTTCTTAAGATTACAAGTAAAATGCTAGTAGACTAAGTTGAAAAACCCGAAAATGAAGCTGAAGCTCTGCGTTTTGTTAGTTGGATTTCACCTCCTAGGTTTGAAGTATGACGGCATCGTTTTTTTAGTACTGGCCTATCAGCCTTACACAAACATTCAGCAGTTTCAGCCATTTTGAAATCAGCTAAAGACAACATCCACAGATTTACATCAGTATGGTGAATAAAATCCAAGACTTCACGGAAATGAGATCTATTATATGACAAAACCTGCGTAAATACCATTTTTCGTTTTTATTTTAATTTTGTGGTATCCCTAGCGTGGAATCTAGTTAATAAATACCCCATCTTTTATGTATAAGGTAAGTCAAATATTCAAATGTGAAATATATTTTCATAGTTTTCTTTTACTCCTTAGCTGCATGATATGGCAGATCTGTCACAGTCAGATTTATTCAAGAGTTCGAAAGAAAATGTGTTAAAATCTTCTTCTTCTTCTTCTTTTCTTCTTCTTCTTCTTCTTCTTCTTCTTCTTCTTCTTCTTCTTCTTGTAGACCTATTGGTCTGTTAATTTATGATTTTGTAGCTATGGTTTGTCCTGTGATGCTGATTTCCAGCTGTCTTTCCATCGCTTATGTGGCCTTCCCGGAGCTCGATCCCCTGCCGGCTTTCCCTCTAGTGCTCACAGAACTGAATATGTTAAAATCAATCAAATAATAAATATTCCAGGCTCTTTCATTTTCCAGGCTCCAGAATTTTGCAAATTTCAATAATTGCAACAACTCAGTCTAAACAATCACAGAATTGACATTATACGTGAACAGTTGTTTCACCGGCAGCCATTACAAATTACCGTAAACAATTTCTAAATATTCTTTAAAGATGTCGCCACAAAGCGACAGCTGAGTATTAAGCAATTATTCTCTCTGCCGTTGCAGTTATTAGTCAGATTTATGTGAATTTGAGAAAGGTGTAGACTTCAAATCGGAACATGCCATATATGACCCGTTATGGGGTAAGACTTTAATTTAAGGTGACATGGCATGCAAATCACAGTATACAATAATACCTGTGTATTTATTAAATGTCATTATATAAAAAGATTAGAAGTAATATCTGAAAACCATTATTGATATTTAAGAAGAAATTACATAATTTGACTACAAGGATTTGTAAAGCCTGTCAATTAATTCATGAATTTGTCCATGAATATCATGATGACCAACCGTAACACTAAATTTTAAATCACATAGGACGTAAATAAATAGTGGTGCTGGTTGGTATCTAACACAAAAATGTAAAAGTTGCTAAAACCTACTAGAAAATTGACGATATATTAGAACATGTTCTAATTCATGAATTAGTTCACCAATTAATTCTGGAATTGACGTCGATTTTTGTATTACACTCATCAATTTTTGTTCATGATCCAATTCATGAATTTGTTGACAAATATAAAACAAGCTTAACAAATCGGACTAGTATCGTAGAGTTGTACGTAAAAGATATCGCAAAAAATGTCAATGTATGTTACGGAGACTAATCATTTCGGAGTTTGGAAAGTAAGAATTTTGTAGACAGTTTTACATCTGTCAATTAATAAATAAGTTCATGAACTTGAATCATTTTACACTTAACAATAAATTCATGAATTTGTTAATGAATTTCATGATGACCAACAGTAAGCATCCGTAACAGTAAATTTGAAGTCACTTTGGACGTAGATAAATAGTGATTAGTGGTTGGTATCTAACATAAGAATGTAAAAAGTACTAAAACTTACTAGAAAGTTGACGATATTTTAGAACATGTTCTAATTCATGAATTAGTTCACCAATTAATTCATGAACTGTAATTGATGTCGATTTTTGTATTACACTCATCAATTTTTGTTCATGAACTAATTCATGACTGAATTCATGAATTAGTTGACAAATGTAAAACAGGCTTATGAAAAAGATGTATGGTTTGCAATTTTCTCCCGTCACTGATGTTCAACCACCGTAACTCGATACTTTCATGCGTAATGCGGTACCTACATCAAAATTATATCCCATTTATGCTTTCTGTACTTTCTGGATGCGAGCTCAATTAGCACTAAATTAAGACTAAATTCTTCTAGCTTTTAGAAAACGCTCTTTTTTTCGTACCATAAATAACATCCCGAACGAAGTATTATATTTTATTTTAGAATTTAATTTATTTTATAATCTTTGAAAAATGATGTACGACTAATTGTAATACAGACATTGTAATATATGTATACTACGTGGATTAAAAATCTCAAAGCAAGTAGAAAATACATCACCGTTACAGATCAACTAGATACTCTTAAGAGTAAAACAAAGCGACAAATGCGCATTCCCCTACTAAATCAACACGTTCTCTCAGTAACTATCGATTGAATTCCAAAATTATGTTTTTGTACTCACCGCCTGTAAAGTGACATTTGGCGCATGTGTCGCTCGACCAGGAAAGAGTATTTCCCGGTAGAGGCGACTGTAAAAATTGAAAAAAACACTGGCTCTTTGGGACATTTAAAAAAATTTAGCTTGATAGTAATAAAATTCAGTCTATAAAATACTACTTTCCTCGACTATTCTTCACTAAAAGTTGGGGAAATAGGAGTAATAATTAAAAATTCTTCCAAATTTGTGACGCCATCTCTTTGACTACATCTTAAGCAACATCGTAAGCGACATTCAAGCGTCATCTAGTTGACCACATCGACATTCATATTGGCAGTTCGTATTAAATTGTAATTAAACCAAAAAACGCAATAAATTTACTATAAATTTATAAATATAAGTATAAATACTTCATGTTTGCCATGTGTAAGAATATAATAACTTAATTTTAGGGGAAGGTGAGTAATAGTTACGGACATCAAATGCTTAAATTAATTAGGTAATCTATTTTAGGTTAGATATGATACTAATGACATTAATCAATAATATTTTTTTAATTTAATGTTCGTACAAAAAATATTGTACAAACCACTTGCGTGACTTCGGTCGCTCGTGCTTTCAAAGTGAGAAAATAGTCTTCCTGCACTTGGTTCGTAAATAACTAATACACAATAAGACAATAATTAATTATTGTTAAATGTAGCATTATTATTTGGACTAATAATATTACTCTGTTTGTTCCCATATTATCGTAATCTAATTTCTATCTAGTTTTTTTATTGTTAAAAGAAATAATTACCACCTAATTTGATAGATAATATTTGCATTAGATTTAGTTAAGTAAATACGTACACTTCATTAGTATATATCTCATCCCGGTCTAACATATTGAAAGTATAACATATACCTTCTTCACTAAGCATGGTAGTAAATAACATGTTACAAGTCTCGTTCTGTGATTGCCATACACATTCCCACAAAGTCTCATCGAAAGTTGGTGCTACCTACGATTAATTTTGAATTTTGGTTGAAATTGCATAATTTCTTTGTAAAATAAGTAACCTTACTTCGGAGTAGAAATCCACTACATTCAAATCAGCTATGCGTCTGCCTGTTTTCAGCAAATGAGGGTCGCACAATAAGGAGATATCTTCAAAATGATGTATTCTAAAAATAAATCTGCATTAATATGGTGTACATATTATCAGTAACTTATACATAAAAGAAGTTTCAAAAATAGAATTCAAAATTTGTAATACTGATAGGTAGAATAGAATGAAAGTCTCAGACTCAACGGAACCTCGTATTAGAAGCCATTAGGAGTAATTTGTGGAAATACTTCTTCAAAAAATTAATATATTACTGTTAATGTCGCTTATAGATAGGCAAGTAGCATTAAATTATTAAAATAAATTCTTACTTTTATCTGTATAAATTCTCTTTAAATGCTTTTTTAAAAGTCAAGGGCAATGTAAATTATTTACTTGCCAATAATTGAACATTATCTGTATATATGAATTTTTAAGTTTGAACTATTAAATTTAAAATATTTATATTTTGGTCTTGAAATATTTTAACTTAATTCAGTATATATCAGTTTATTTGTTCATTTTTAAACGTTCAACTTTTGTGAATATTCTATGTTGGTGAATCAAGGCGCTGATTCATTGAATCGACATTGAATAGAAACGTGAAGTTGATGAAACATGGGTCACCTATATCTGCTGTAGACTTCTTTGAGCATAATTCAATTGATTGACGTGTGATGCACAGCCATAATACAAAATCCGTAATTGTACTGACAATGATTGAGAAGGACACATTGTAAAGAATTAATGAGATATGAGTCAAAAGAGGTGTGAGGTAAGGAGTGACCATATAACATATTCGTAAAAAGAGAATGAACTAAACAATTTAACGAAATGCAAAAAATTAGAATTTAAGAGCTCAAAGTCATACAGACTACAGGAAGATAGGATCAGGAAAATATATGAGGAGAGCCTTACACCGAATGTAAGGAAATACAAAGAAACGACGACGGCATCGACATGGAACTACACTGGGAAGAATTAAGAATAATCAACAATGCAGTTGCAGAAGTTTGTGAAGTTATTAATAGCACAAACAAGAAAAACAAACTGCTTATTGGAATGCGGGTATAAAACAGGAAGTTAGGAGAAGAAAGCAGCTATGGAGAAAATACTTGCCGCCAAACAAACGCACTGACGTTTACCAAGAATTCATTATACAAAGAGACAACGTCAGTTAGTAAAGCAGCAGAAGCTAGAGAATGCGAACGGGTTGGAGAGAGAATGCAAGGATAATCCAAGAGCAATGCAAAGATGTTATATCCCACAATAAAAAAAAGAAGCTGAATAAAAAGATTAAAAGTAAAGATAATGAATCCTGGAAAGGTGGAGAGAATATTGTATACACTCACTCAACACAGCGGACATGGTTGTAGTGCCTCAGACTGCTAAGCCAACTACCTCAGGAGTAGGAAACAAACAAGAAGAAGACATTTAAAAAGTTGGAAGTACGAATGCTCTGGAAAAGTTGCAGGTAGAGAAATGTTAAAATACATGTTCTGAATTATTATACAGAATTACCTATACTTACAGCATGGAAACATAACACATCGAAAGACTGGAAAACGGCAGGTACCGTTAAAGCAGACAAGAATATCGTCTACATACCTGTACCAATAAATAAAATTAAAGAATAGGGATTAGTAATAATTGTATTTTCAAAGTATTCCATGAAAATTTCTGCCATAGCCAAGCCTTTTGTTTGTTTATACTATTTAAATATAAATTGAAAATAGTTTTGTTCAATACAGACTATTAACAATTTTAAGATATTTTGACTTATAATCGGGTTAATACGGTTCTTTTGGAGTTTAAAAGTAATTATGTCTAACACTTCTTTTGTAGGAATATTTGTGAAAAGAATTGTCAAAAGATACCAGTTTAGAATTATATGGAATATCTAATTGTGAAATTTTATGTATAAAATCTTGTGGTGTCAAATGCCTTTTTCTGGTCTTGCGCAGGGAAGAAATCTGGAAGTCCATGTGCAAGATTGGTATAGACACTAAGTACAACATCAAGGTCGCCCAAGAAAAACATGGAACAATGTGAACTCAAATGCGAAGAGAAAAAGGCTTAACTGGAACAATGCCAAGATAGATACGAATGACAAAAAGACGAAAAAGGTCATCTCCTTGACACCAGTGGTAGAAGGGGCTCGGGATAATTAAGTAATTGAAGAAATAAATATAGAGTATAACCTTCGTGATGTGATTTTATATATGGGAGTAATTTCTTACTTTCATAATAATTTCTTTTTATATATTTAACATGTTGTACTATGATTGTATGCAGAGGTCATGATTATTAAATATATAAATTCTACTTCATTTTTGTTTATCTGCTTCATATAATACTGATTTTAAAAAGACACGCACTCCATGAGTTACATTGTCCATGTGTCTTAAAAGAGTATTTAAAGACAGTTTATTTTAACATACGTTTTCACATAAGGAAAAAGAATGCCTGTGGTGGAATTGGTCTTTACTTGTTGGAATTCCTTTTCAGAAATTGCACAAAAATATTTGAAAAAAACACCCATTTGAAAATCCAAAATATTTTAATAAAAATATGAAAAGTGTTTGACAAATGATGTATCACTTTAGCTTGATAATTATCTTATATTAGTTTCATTCGAGGAGACTATTAGAAATATTTTTAGTTTTCATAAAAATAGAGAGAATATGGGTAGACTCGAGTAACAATATTTTTTATTTAAGTCTGCGATCAATTGATCAAAAGTTACAGTGAATAGTTTATATGTTTGTCTGATATTAGGCCCGATCGACCCTACATATTTATGCAATTTAGCAGCATTAACTATACTTACTCCTCCTCAGTTATGTTTGTTTGTTCGAAGTAAGCGTGGTAGAAATGAGTGAAATTAAAATCCGTCTGCTTCGATTTAGTTTCGGAACAAATGGTAACTGCAGGAAACGGAATTTTCCCAACTGATGTTGGAGATTGAGCAAAACTAACGATTACTGGTGAATTGTTCCATTTTATGTACGTTTCGTCGATTAAAATTACGCTCAGGTAAAGTGCCGTTCCTAAAATGGTAGCCCAAAATATCCTGAAAACATTACGTATGTATAATAGACACTGTTTAGAAAAGTTCTTAAAATATTTTTTTGGACATCGAATAACTATATAGAATATATTATAATTGGCATATATATGCTATCAATTCCTGAAGAAAATTGATGAAGTATTGAATTGTGATCTAATACAGTTTTGGGAAAACGTAATATGCACTTGATCTAAATTTTCTAACTACACGGGCGATTTATAGTGTAACCAACAGTTTTCAAGTTAGCAATTAGCAAGCGTTGTTTGGCTATTTTGTAGGTTAAGTTCATGATATTTAAGCGTTTTAGTAAAATTAGAAAATAGGAAAGCTGTTAACGCTATGTGCACTTCATAAATATATTTATTGTTACAAGTCTATTTGACAGTGCAGGAGAAAGTGGCTCTAAAGAAAGGATAAAGGAATTTTTAAAATACACTTCATCAATTTCATGTTAACTCATGTAAAAACTGTGCAGTGTTTAGTTTATACCGTTAATAATTATTAAGGAATTTTTATTACTATACAGCTCTATATTACATAAAAGCTAATCGTATAAACGTGATTCTGCCAAATTCTAAATTGCTAAATGTGGTATTTCTGTAAAAGAATTTAATTTAGATGAAAAATAGGGCATGAATCAGTTTTAAATGAAGTCATAGATAAAATATATATCTACTATATTAGTGTAAGAAGGTCCCTAAGTACACTTATTTCACAGTACTTGAGGAGGTGGTTGATGATGGAGCTTGCTTTTCAGTCGCTTTGGGGACCTTAAGAAAAATGCGTTGCCAACAATTTGCGATGTGAGCAATAAAACGAAATTTTAATCTAACTTCTTTCCCGCTAATTAAGGACGCTGCGAAGTACTACACATTGATTGACGACCAGATTTTCCATCCAGAGTTGAGCCACGACGACCAAGTCAATCTTGGCTACCAAACCGTCAAAAATTAGAAACAAATTTTGAAAAAAGTATCAAAAATGTAAGTAAATATTACATGTTATATGAGATGGAGAAATAGTTATGTAATAATTATAATAATGAAATTAGGCCAGGGGCCGGATCATGAATAAACGCGCATTTTTACTTCATGTTGGTGTTGAAATAAGTTTATAAAATTCGTAATATTGCGTATAATGTTATAATTACACACTAAAATACATAACAATGTAATTATAAATATGTAGTAATGAATCGCCAGAAATAATAATTTAAAAAATGTTAATGTTTTTTTTTTTCAAAATCCAAATTAAAATCGAAATTCAACTAACGTTGATCAGGATATTGTATCTAATACAAGGAACTGATCAAAGGAAAAATAATTAATCAATCGATGAGATTATAAATGTATCTTGATGATATCGATGATGTCCCGGTCACACAGTGAAGACAGTCGTGGGTTAATGACTCCTGATGTCGTGAAGTACAACAATACTACTACTAGAATCGATATTTCCTCCAATACATAACTAGCAAAATTAATTAAAAGAAACGAAGCGATTACACTGCAATCAATTAATTAAAAAACGTATTACACTGACACTAAGTTAAGCAATGAATTGCTAATCAATATGAAGCACCTTACTTAATCGAAATATTCAAGTAAAAGTAAAAATATCTTTAGGCTAAGGCTGATCGTCAATGTATACAATCACAATTTAAAGAAAATAAATTTATGTCCGCAATAAATGATAATACTGTGGACAAAATAATTATGAAACGGTCAATGTTTCCTATATATATATATATATATATATGTATATATATATATATATATATATATATATATATATATAATATTGACATATAATTAAGGACAATATTTGGATCAAAATCTCGCTTTACATACAATAAACAATTGAAATTCATATACTAAATCAAATTAATACTTAACTTAAACAATTTGATAAAAAGATATGTTTATAAATAAAAAGGTTTTGGTAATAAAACGAATGTGTTACAACAGAGACACTTCCAAGGGAAGAAGCGTTACAACCCATCTTGATTAAAGAAATAACTGAGCTTTAATTGAAATAAATATTACTGGAAATTTAATGATATAAATCAAATATTACAAAAAAAAAAATAATAAAGCAAATAAACAATGACACTTAGCCAAAATTTCAAATGCTTCAATTGCTTCTTCGTAACCTGTTCTCCAAAAGGGCCGAATATATATTTACTCGACAGATAATTTATTAGTATATAATTAATATATATAATTAATATCTTCAACTGGCAAATGTAAAATCCCTCGAACACAGAGCTATCTGGCTATTGAATTTTTTTTCTAACGATGACAGGTAACTTTACATTTTCAGAACGTCACACTTATAGGAACCTGAACCTCAAGGATTCAATTCTGTATCATAATCCAATAACATAAGCACAATATCTCATGTGTAACGACACCTCTCATTATAATAGAAAAGAAATAGACCATCATGTATTAGAAATTAAGATTACTGTAACTGAATTAATATAAGATATAAACAGAAATAAAAATACCTTCGATCTCGAAGAATGTCATAAGCAGTCACACCAATCGTCAATTAAGAGCACTTTTAATTGATGATTGGTGTAATCATTATCCAAGTAGTCAGATATAAAAAGCTACGTCGATATCAAAAATACCTCCGAAAAATAAATCGCTAAAAAAGAAAAGATAACGACAAACAAAGAATTAACAAGCGCGACTTTCTCGAAAATTAATATCCAAGTATGTAATATAGATTATTAGCGACATTAGATAGGCAACCAATCACTCCAAGGCGCATGAAAGAAAAAGATCAGTGGGCGTAAAATCGTCCACCAAATATATTGCTCAAAATCGTAAGGAGATATATTTAAAAATAATATGTAAAAACAGAATATCTTATTGTACAGTGCGTTCGTAAATGCTTAAGATGAAATTCAAATTAACCGCCCAAAAGTTAAAATTTAAGTTGGTAAAAAAATAAATGGCCCTATCTTTATGTCATTTGGCTTATGTCTATTGTGTTCATTTCTTATAAACCTTATATTTTGATTTTTTATTCGTTGTTCCGTTTCTTCTTGTTATATTGCGTAATTTGAGAATCTGTAGAGCTATAATTTTATTGTAATTCGACAAGGTAATATAATAAGGGGTTATGTATACATCATTTTTCAATAACATTATACGTTTACTTTTCAGTTTTAAAATGGTGTTCACTTCTGAGGAAGATGCCTTCATTTTAATGGCCCACTATCGCAGTGGAACTCAAAATTCACATGGATCTTGGGCATACAACTTGGAGTCTTGTATTGATCAATTTAGACAGCAATTTCCCAATATAGATTTTAATCGTCATAATTTTGTGAATCATAAAAATAATATTATTAAGTGATTTCAAGAAAAAAATTGCATTTATAAGGGGAAGACTTCTGGAAGACCAACAGAATTAACACAACCTGTAATGGATGATATTGAGTAACGTATGACAATTAGTCCAAAAAATCATTAAGAAAACTATCAGCTGAGACAGGTAATAAGAATTTACTATAATATGTTTATTTAATGTAATTGTAATAATTTTAGGGCTGTCGCTTGCCACAAAAATAATATTTAATAGCTTTATTTATAATATTTGATTTGTAACTGGCTTTTATGTAATAGTATTTTACTACGGGAAGGTATATATACTGAAATATTAATTAATTAGTTCAATTTTATTGTTTTGAAATTGTTCCGACCGATCGAAATTTGTAGTGGTATTGAATCGTCGTCTTTAGTTCGTACTTTGGTCGTGTCGGTTGCCAAAACGACTCGACTATATATACATATTTTGAGCAGTTATATACAAAGGTTTTATCATATTATCTTGGCAACAATGGAGTGTGTTTTGTTTACAACACCTATTTATTAGTTGTCATAACGGATTGATTTGACACTTTTCGTTTAACTACATTGTAGCGTCATTGCTTGCTGCAGAGTTTAAAAACATTAAATTTTGTGTATAATTTTAGTAGTTTTATCAATGGAAACGCGTCATTTACCGCTACGTGCTATTGGCATGTTGCAAACTGGGCGTCGCCGTTAAGCTGAAGTTCAGCCAAATTTCAAGTTACACAAAGCGTAATAAGTCGCTTATGGCACCACTATAGAGATACTGGTGAAGTACGTAATCAACATCTTTGTAAACGGGCGGATTACAACGGCAACACAAGACCGTTACGTTGAAATTATTGCCCGACGTAATCAAACCTGCACTGCTCGGCAGATACAAAATCAGTGTAATCAAACATATGGCGTACTGATTAGTGACCAAACTAACTAAACGGCAGCTTTTCTCATGGATTTGAGCAAAGCATTTGACAGTATAAACTACGATATACCCTTTGTGAAAATGCAATGTGTTGGAATTAGGGGAATTGCGCTCGACTTGATGAAGTCGTACTTGTTTGGACGTCCTCAGAGAGTGAAAGGTTCTGATTATGGTGCGCACAGGAAGGTATACTCTGACTGGCGGACGGTGAATAGAGGCGTTCCGCAGGGATCCGTGTTGGGGAGTCTGATGTTTCTGATATACATACGTCAACGATCTGCCTGAGGCTTCACTGTACAAAACTATTTTATATTCTGATGATACGACGGTTGTTATAAGAGCAAATACTGACCTCAAAAGAGAGGTAACGCAAACTATCAGCGAATTTGATGAGTGGTTCAGTAGGCACGATCTGAAACTTAATGTGGAGAAGACATGCCTGATACGGTTTGGCTACTTTAAAAATGTACAGAAGGAGTATGCATATAGTAATACAGTGATTACCTCTGTTGACAGTGCAAAATTTTTGGGTGTTACTCTCGACTGCCAACTCAACTGGAAGAGCCACGTGGATCTTCTTGCGAAGAAACTATCTTCATATAGCTACGCGCTGCGGATGGTGTCTCGTGAGGCTGGCATGGAGGCGGGAATTAGTGCATATTATGCTTACGTTTTTTATTCGAGGCTGAGGTACGGGATAGTTTTTTGGGGCGGCTCTGTCGATTTCACGAGATTATTTAGGCTACAGAAGATGTGTCTGCGGGGACTCTTCGGACTTGCTCCCGGGGCATCATGTCGGGAAGTTTTCAGTGAGCACGGCATTCTTACGCTTCCGGCCCTGTATATATATGAGTGCACATTGTTTGTGCGTGGAAACTATGAACTTTTTAGTGGCCAACGTCTCACACACCACTACGGTACACGTGGCGTGAGTGCCCGGCATCTTCTTCCCCCCCAATCGGCTAAAGCAATAGTTAATAGGAGTGCTGTAATACGGATTGTCAAAATTTATAATCATCTGCCTTCTACTATGAAAGACCTAAGCACCCGATTATTTAAAAGAACCCTATACCTGAAATTAATTCACGCTAATATATATGGCATAGAGGAGTACTTTTGCATAAAATTTTAAATGAAATGTTATGTCCAGTACTTGTATTGTTTGTTGCAGTATGCCTTATTTGTTGTTTTATATATATATACATATGTTTTACTAACGAATCATATACACTGTAATCTGTCTCACATGACAATAAAAGATATTATTATTATTATTATTATTATATCCCTGTATGATTTTGAGCAGTGTATAAATAATATAGCATCGAATTATTATAAAACAAAATTGATTCTCAAAAATACTTGAATATAATCAATAATATCTATGAAACCAAATCTATCGACAATTCACACGTAACAAATATGTTAAAAAAAAATAGGTTTTGGCGATTTTTCAGAAAAATGGTCATATTTTCGGCACCATAACTCGTTACATATTGGACATACAAAGTGGTTAAACAGAAATTGGCAAAAATTACGTCCTCCTTGAGTGTGAATATAGATATGTTTGTCGTGAGATCAATATTTGGGAGTTATTGTGAAAAAATAGATTTTCAGAGAGCTCCCCGTTCCTAAATGGTCGAAAGCTTGTATTTTGCAATAGTACTCAGACGCAAACAATATGATAATATGTTGAAATCGATTCTACCCCATCTTTTGCAGGGAAAAGTTTTTACTTACTGGACTTCGAAGCAGTAGCAAAAATTATGTCTCTGTATATAATAAAACTCATAAAATTACCTAAATGGAACCATTATTATTGAACACGTTGACAAATTGATATAGTGCTAAAATAGAAAAAAGGAAGAAAGAATATATGTAAAGAAAATTTGGAAATTGTTTGTATTTATTTTAATAAATGTATATTTATGTTACTCAAATATACATACACGAAAAATTTCGTATATGAATAAATGTATGAATGCACATCTACCCTAAGCTAGCATTGCCAACAACAACGTGCAGACAGCTGTTTCGACTTTAGATTGGTTTCATCAGTGCACGAGCGTGTTGTTCACAATGCCTTAAGAACTTAGAATGACGACTTACGTACCAAATGCCTTGAGAGATTCCCAGCGGCATCTGTTCCCCAAGCGCGACATCGCAAGGTAATGTTACCCTCCGTAGTACAACTACTAATCGGGCAACTGTAGATATACGTGCATTCAATGAACACGCGCTCTCACACTATTATAGTGTGAGAGCCCTTACTTTCCAAGAATAACTTTGTTACATTGTATATTTATGTATATCGGTTTAATACTCTAAAACAATTTTATATTTAAAAGTATATATATACATTCTGAAGACTCAAAACAACAAATAGTAGGCAAACACATACTTAACACAAATTGGTCGAAAGTGTAGCGCCTAATCTGTTCACTGAAACAATATATCGTGAATTTGGCATTCGCTAGTGCTCCGCGGAATGAATATAGTTTAGTAATAGAAATAATACCAAAATATGAATGTCATATTCTGTTCTACATCTATAAACTAGAATAGCCTTAATTAATGGATATCGGTGAACTATATAGAGAATCATTGTCAGTATACGTTTTCACAGTAAAAATTAAACATGAATTGCACAATTAAAGTGCTACCATCGTACGTTCTGCGATACATTTCTTCAGAGCAACTAAACGTAAAATTTATCCCGTAAAGGTATATGAACTGTAACGTAAATTTGTTGCTGTTTTTGTCAAGCGCAATTATTTGCGTTTGTCAGCATCATTTAGTAAAAGAATATTGTTCATTAAATGCCGAAACAAGCCAGTTTTTTTGCAAGTTCGACGAGAAAGGAACAAAATTTAATCGATAACTTTTAAATTATAAGCATCACACATATATTCCTTATGTTCAGAGAAAGATATATTACTATATATTTTGACATAGGGGTGAATGCCTATGCATACGCCCCCTACGGAGATTCCTGGGATTGGGCCCCGCATATGTGTCTCACAGAAAAAGAATAAGTACATACTTTTCGATAATACTTCTTTTCTGATCTCCCAGATAGACAAACCCATGCATGCCAGTCGAACTAGTATATTCAGAAAAATATTCAATTAAATTCTTCCAAAGAGAGGGATATTTTTTCTTCGGGTTCTTTAAGCAACTGTCCACAATATTGGTAGGCACTGATACGTCACTGTTTTCATTTTCGCTCATGATTTGTTTTAAAAGGAATTAATTACAATAAATGATGAACCGTCGATAAACAGATATTAACTGAATACTCGACGGTAATATCATGGACATTTATAATTTTTCATATTTTACTTTTCTTTTTTTAATAGGAATTTAATTAAGTAATATGTAATTTTAATTACTTAATCGGTTAATTAATATATGTATTTGTATACATACATATATGACGCTCCCGGTCTCAAGAGAGCATAAAAATATTTTCTAGTTAATTTGCCCCTCGCATTTCGGGTCTTTAATACATAATATACATGTTTAGTAATCGCGTAGTACATATTAATGATCTGCCCCAAGTCCCTACAGAATAAATATTTGTCGATCGAAAGTATAGTGACATCATTAAACTGATATCGTGAATTATTTAGGCACCTATCTCTTATTACACCAGTTGTACAATAAGAATAAATATAACAATATTAATGTTGTAAAATCAAGAAAAATTAACATACTCGAATTTTTGAATAAAGCTATTTGGGAAATATATATGTTACAGCAAAAGCCCGTTTTTAGATTAAATGCGCTTTTACTAGGAAAAGCTGGTTTTTACTGACCGCCTTTGTTACAACTATACCCTGTCCCAGAATAAGAAGGAGTGATTCAAATATCGCGCTAAAATGTTAATTTTTTTTCTGAGATTTCATTGGTTCTTGCGCAGGCAAGTTTAATATGCAAAAATAAGTACGCCCATTCCGCCATTTTATGTTTATAACCTGCGATTTTGCTTTCTTACATTTTTGCTTTGATATATCACATTTAACCGTTATTAAATAAAATCTGTACTTTTAACTACAACATGAAGATGAGTAATCTGCCATGTCCCAGCAAAGCGTTAGTCTCGCAGCGCAAACGGCGTGATCGATTAGGACATCTAGCACATAACGAAAAGCAAACAGTTTTAAATATGTATAAAATGTTATCATTACAAATTCCCTGAATGGGAACAACAGAAATGGTAATAAACATTTCCAGAAGACTAACTAAGTTATAAATATTACATCAATATATATGTATATTTGTATATATGTATTTTAGGGTTGGAAAAGTCAACTGTATATCGAATAACGAGGGAATATAAGGAGACAGGCAAATTAAGGCCTCCTAATGAACGAGTAGGCAGACATTCGAAACTTCCTGAATTTGATGAACCTGTAAAAAATTCTGCATGACAGAGGGTGCACAGTTTCTTTTTTAAAAACGAATTACCAACGCTTGATAAAATTATGGCAGATATAACTATGGATGAGTCCATACCCAAAATGAGCCGAGCAACTCTACACAGATTCTTGAAGCTCATTAATTTCAAGTAGGTGCTAATGAAACACTGATCATATTACCAATGTGCATATACATATATATATAAAATATGTTACAATTCTTTGCCAATTATACAAATGTATTGAAAAATTGAAAATCTTCTTGGTAGTAGTGGCATACAATGAATTAAAAGTAATAACAATATGACAACTGGTTGTCAATTAGAAAACAATGACAAATATAAAATGTAAATCAAAATGTATAAATGAAAATGTAATCAATAAGCATAGGACAGTCGAGATTACTTATATATTCACATTAAAAGGCTTGGGGTCTACCACAAACTGTTCAGTCAATCCAAATATACAAATAACAACGACGCAACTATGTAAAGAAAAATTAAGAGTAGAACTGTTGATAATATAACAATATAGAATGTAAAATAGTTATGTATAAATGTAAATGAAAGCAAATAAGCATAGGACAATCGATATTACTCATGTAATCCTATCAAAATGGCCTAGGTCCACCTAAACATGTACAATTTTGATTGAAATACATAAACAATTAACGATGCAACTATGTATGTGTTAAGATGTATTTGTAGCTACAGACATATATGTTATGTTATGCTGCACTGACGAAACCAAACTAGGTAGAAACATATATGTCTGTAGCTACAAATACATCTTAACACATACATAGTTGCATCATTAATTGTTTATGTATTTCAATCAAAATTGTACATGTTTAGGTGGACCTAGGCCATTTTGATAGGATTACATGAGTAATATCGATTGTCCTATGCTTATTTGCTTTCATTTACATTTATACATAACTATTTTACATTCTATATTGTTATATTATCAACAGTTCTACTCTTAATTTTTCTTTACATAGTTGCGTCGTTGTTATTTGTATATTTGGATTGACTGAACAGTTTGTGGTAGACCCCAAGCCTTTTAATGTGAATATATAAGTAATCTCGACTGTCCTATGCTTATTGATTACATTTTCATTTATACATTTTGATTTACATTTTATATTTGTCATTGTTTTCTAATTGACAACCAGTTGTCATATTGTTATTACTTTTAATTCATTGTATGCCACTACTACCAAGAACATTTTCAATTTTTCAATACATATATATATACAGCACGTGTCAATTTTCATTAGCCATAGGCGATTAATTCATGCAATACGTGACAACATGGCACCCCCTACTTTTCTCTTCAATGCGAGCGCGACCGCTGCAAGCTCAAGTTAGCAGTAGCTGTTGGACTATTGACTTGGATGTTTGTACTGCGCTTAGAAATAATATTTACGCCTTGCAAGGATTTTTCTTTCTCCTTTCAGTAAATGCAGAGAATTATTAAGCATGACACAAACAAAAGCGTAATTCTAATAAAATTAAAAATAAGGTAATTAAAAAAGGATTCTGAAAATAATAATAAACAAGTAGATCGCGCCGGCCATTTGATGATGACGGATTTTATTGCAGACTATATCTCGGAACGTGTTCGCAGCTGAACATTTAATGTAGAAGTGGCAAGATCGGTGAAAGTCGCTGTGATGTCGATTGTTGCCGGGAGACACAAGTTGCCACGTATTATTTGTATACGTATAAATCGCATGTAAAGATTGAATCCCTATAGCTAATGAAAATAGACACATACGGTATATAATAAATAATTCTAAATTTTTCTTGATATATATATATGTTATATTTCAGATATGTTAAACGTAATAAGAAAAATTTATTACTAGAAAAAGATGAAATTACCAGGTGGAGAAGAAAATACCTGAAAACAATAAAACAATACAGAGATGATGGTCGTCCAATATTTTACTTACATGAAACATGGTTGAACGAAGGACACACAAAGGGAAAGGTTTTGACACAGGCATAATCAGTGCACGGCAAGCTTTTGTTGAAGGTTTATTAACAGGATTGAGAAACTGTACTGGTAAAGGCAGGCGATTAATAATACTACATATAAGATCTGTACTGGTATTTATGGAGGATGGACTATTGCTTTTTGAAAGAAGAAAAACTACTGATTACCATGATGAAATGATTGCAACATTTTTGAAACATGGTTCCAACAAATATTGCCAAAGTTGCCAGATAATGCTGTAATAGTGATAGACAATGCATCTTATCATTCACGCAGAGTGGAAAGGCTGCTTACTTCATCATGGAGAAAAGCGGCAATCCAAGACTGGTTACATTCCAAAAATATTCCGTTTAGTGCAGAAATGATACGTGCTGAATTATTGCATATAGTTCGCCTTCATACTTATATAATTGATGAAATGGCAGCTGCTGAACATACAACTGTATTGCGGTTACCATCATATCATTGTGAGCTCAATCCGATTGAGATGATTTGGGCCCAAATAAAAGGTAAAGCTGCTGCAAAAAATACAACTTTCACAATGTCGCATGTACGAACACTTTTAAGTGAAGCAATTAGATATGTTACAATAAATAATTAGAGTAATTGTATCGACCATGTAATTAAAGTAGAGCAGAGGATGTGGAACTTAGATGGATTAGTGGATGATATTGTGGACCATTTATTATTTGTGTCGAAAGCCATGATAGCGAAAGCAACTCATACTTGTCTAGCACAATTGATTCATACTAGTTTATGTGGCCATTTAGTTAATATTTATAATCACTGTTGTTTTATTTTAACATGTTTATAAAATGTTCTTCTTTACAAACACTTTACTTTTAATGTTACAATTCAAAATAGATTTTAATATATGTATATTTGTGTGTATATGTATCAGCAATGGATTCAATTCACACAATAGTGCTCTCTTTAAAATGAACTCTTGAACTTTATAGTTAGTGCAGTGTGATAAGCATATCACACTACATTAATTATTATTATTATAAAATGTTGCTTAATATACTTTTTCTACAGCAAAATTCACGAGGAAATGTATTAGTTGACTGGTTTGGCCGTAATTCTTTAGCGAATGCTGAGAGATTGCCACTGAAGTTGAACTTCAGATACATAATAATAACTCATTGCTGATGGTGAACCGGGTAATTCATGGGCATATACAGTCATGGGTTATTGTAATTTATTACTATTATATCTAGTATTTATATGTATATTCCATACCACTGGCAAATGAATAAATATCTTTTATCGCCAACCGTCAGTAAAGCGATGCGCTACCATAGCGTTTTACGGAGGTAAACAAACACTTTATCGTACTGTACAATAAAGTACTTTACCTGCCGCAAATATCTGTCAACCTAGCCATGACTGATGACTTTAAACATAAATCGTTTGTCACTGTCATAAACTGTCATAAGTTATTATATCTTTATTTTTAAAATTAACAATTTTCGCGGTTGGCGATAAAATTTTGTATGCACGACGTCAGTAAAGTACCTTTAATGAACTCGTCTTTTACTCGCCGCGCTCGCTTCACTCGCTTGGCTCGTAAATTAGACTCGTTCGATAAAGTATCACTTTACTGACTTGGTACATATAAAACTATTATTTCATATTATATTTTAAAAGTAGTTTTATTTTACCTTAGAGTCAGTAAGATATATAAAGAGCATAGCGATAGTTTGAAGACAAATAAATTGAAGCCTTGTGCGGTGCTGAAGTGGTAAAATTATTGCACACTTGATGGGTTATTGAAAACATAAGCTAATAAAATTTATTAAATTATATAATTTTTTTTTAATTAATCTTACCTTTTCTTTAGTAATGCTTTAGAAAAACAAATTTGGATTTCTTAAATATGTAATAATTTTTTTTACGATATTGTTATATATTCTAAGATAGTATAAATTATTCAACGAAAACATTTTATCAGTATTTACAGAATACATAAATAGCAAATATAATAATTAGTAATGTGTATATGTAATTATTTTAGCAGAAAGTGTAAGCATCTTCAGCCGATGTAAATTATTATATTTATTACTGTTGTATGGAGATTCATATTTCTAAAAGTAGAAGTGCTTGAATTTACCTACTTAAGGGTTATCATAGTAACACGAACGATTTATTTGTATACCTTCTTTATTGATATTATTTATGATATAAAATAATATGCAAAAGGTTCTCCGCAAATTCATGATGGCCTCTTGATTAGAGGCTGGATACACTCTCCCTCTTTGGTACAAATATTTGATAACAGACTTAATTCACAATTCTCGTATTTCTATAGTACCTTCGCTAAAAAGTATAACACTTTTATATTTATAATAGTAATCCTTAAAACGCTCAGAAACTACTATTTTCATTTGACTTATGTATTGTCTTTATCCAGAGATACTTTCTAATAGTCTTTTTTGGAAACCTAGAATCAACAAATTTGAATGTTAAGATAAAAGATTAATATTCATCAAATTATACTAATTATAGATGTATGTACTTGTGGTTATAACTTTTCTCCATACCCAATTGTCTTGCACTCTTATTGCTGCTTCAATTGGTACAATGTAAAGTGGCAGATCCAACCATTCGAATCCATAATAAAAAATTTAACCCAAAGAGCTAAATCCTTAATAAAAATAATACGGTTCTACAATTCTTAGCTAATACACTATTTCTAACCTTAATCTCATATCAGATGTCAACATGTCACATCTAATTTTACTAAATTTTTAAGCTATGTGTTCCGGATTTTGGCGCGGTATTTGAATCACTCCTTCTTCTTCTAAGACAGGGCATAGTATTTACTAATAATCAAAAAGAAATTCAGTTAAAACGGGTTTTAACTAGAGACAAATAGTTTTAACGAAATGACTCAGTTAATACTATTTCGACAGTGGTCAAACTTCATCTAGCTTAGCTTACTCGTGGCGCTTAAGAACGATTCTTATTGGTCAAACGATGTATGATCAGGGTGTAGAAAAGTTGTTGTCTTCGTGGATACAGGATAACAACACTATGAATTGGTCAAACGGTCTTCGATTTGTACAATTTATGAAAATTAAGGCACTTCATTCTGGTATTAATCAATCGCCATCAGGTACAAGATGATCTCAGAGAGGCTTTGAATAAAATTAATATAATAGATAAAGAAAGGACGGCACCTGATGATGGGGTGGTATTAGATAATACAGAAGAGATATTAGCTCCAGTGGACAGTCTCGAATCACAGCAGCCAGACAAGAAGACTCAGAAGCCATAGCTGGTACAAATCGACAGTCCCAAATTACAGCTGCCATAGAAGAAAGCTCATGTAAACTTGAGAAAACAGGGAAAGAGAATGAAATTGATTTCTGATATAATACATACTCCTCTGAAGAGGGGAAATAACATAATTATACCGGTTTTCGATGCCGACAGAGCAAAAAAAAAAGCTGACCTGCGCAATATTATTGGTGTGGTTCTTCAAAAGGCTGAAGAAGGTTTGCACATGATCGGAACGCAATATGGGATACTCGGCATTATTGCAGGTATGTATTGCAGATATGTATTGTTGAATTTGTTTCAATATCGTCAAATGTCACAGTCACTTCATTCAGATAGCCTTTTCAGGTCGGAATTCGATGTCTCTAAAGAAAAATTTGTCTTTAAGAATTGATGTCAAGAAAGCAGCTTTAGGAACAGGTCAAGGGTATATTCGCTGTGTATGTAAGAAGGCATGTAAGTCAAATAGGTGCTTTTGCAAGAAGAAAGGCAATCTGTGTATCCCAAAATGCCACGACAGCTTGTTTTGCAATAACAAGTAACTTTACTTATTTTGTCTTAGCTAACTTTGTTGACCGTAAGAGACTTACTAATTTGTTTTTATTTTATGATTATTTTTATACTACACTTAATTCATATTAATGACATTTGGCTGTCTTACTTGCTCAAATAATTTTAGAATGTGCCTTTACTGTAGGTATAATTATTTTTGTATTATCTTTGAGTACCAAATATTAATTATATGTCTGTGTGACTTGTCAAAATAATGTTAAAATGTGTCTTTAAGAGTATCCTATTGGTTATACCAAATATAATATACTATATAATACAGATTTTTTTAATCCACAATCAACATCTTGGATTGCTTTTAACTAATAAATTTCAGTTTTTCCTAGTAAAAACTAGTTTTATCTAACATTTAAATTTGTTTAGTAGTAAATTCGAGTTTTTCCTAGTAAAAATGCGTTTAAACTGAAAATGGGTTTTTACTGAAACATATACATGTAAACGTTTTGTTAACTGAAGTGGTTCAATATTTCAAAAAAATTTTTTCTTTTCCATTCCACATTGTTTCTTTTTCATTCCATATTAAGAAGAAAAAAAAACAAATCATACTGCGCGATACCAAACTTACTAATACTTAAATACTGATGGTCTATTGTGTCACTTGCAGGGACACAATTCAAAGTGATAAGATCGCTACCATTTAATGCACTTGTATTTGTATACAGGCTGTTCATTTCAAAACTTCCTACCCCAAATTGTAGGAAATCTATGAAAAATTCCCTGAAACACGTAAGAAGTATTATTGTGGGGGCCATTTCTTAATGTGACAATTGTCTCACCCATTTCAACCCCCTGTCTCCGGGAGCTACCTCCTTAAAAATCTTAAATGGAAAGGGGTATCGAGTAATACGTTGTTTTAAAGGTCTTTTGAAATAGTACATCTTGGCTTCAATTTTTTTAAAATTGACAGATTCGTTTTGAAAATTTTGAAAAAAATCCTTTAGTTAGTTTAATTTTTTGTTTTTTGCTTTTGGCTTAAATATCTATTACTCACACTCACACTTTAACTGCTTAAAATGTTCTTTTTGTTTTCAAAGTTATTTAAGAATTCAAATATCTTTTGCAGAAAAATTCCATCCAATAATTGTTGAAAATGTTGTCCGTTAATCACTAAACAATGGTATAACCGTTGTTCAAAACTGCGGCGTACATTTTCAAAAAAATCTCTTTGAATTCTACGGCAGTTTGCAATAATCCTCTGACAAAGTTTTTATAAATTTTGAGGTGGAGGAGTACATACAACTGACATGAAATAACCCCATAGAAAAAAGTCTAATGGTGTCAAATCAAGCGATCTGGCTGGCCATTCTACAAGTTCCCTTCGACCTATCCATTTATATGGAAATGCGTTGTCTAACCACCGCCGTACTGGAAGAACATAGCGAGGAGGAGCTTCATCTTCTTGAAAATGTAATTCGTCTTTATCAAATAGGGTATTTCCATCTCTATTCAGTTGATTTTCGAGAGCATCAATAATTAGCGGATTGATGGTATTTTCCAGCTTATCCACATATGCTTCACCATTTAGATTTCCATTGCAAAACAACGGACCAATTACTTGGTCCCGCAAGATGCCTGCCAAAACATTATTTTTTTCAGGATACTGGATGTGTCGTTCTACAGACAGATGAGGGTTATCGTTAAAACAAACATTTTAAGCAGTTAAAGTGTGTTTGAGTAATAGATATTTAAGCCTAAAACAAAAAAGAAAAAATTAAACAAACCAATATATTTTTTAAAAAATCTTCAAAATGGATAGATCAATTATAAAAAAATTAACGCCAAAATGTACTGTTTCAATAGACCTTGAAATGATTCGATACACCTTTCCATTTAAGATTTTTAAGGGAGTAGCTCCCGGTAGCAGGGGGTTAAAATGGGTAAGTCAATTTTTACATCAAGAAATGGTAATACTTCTTACGTGTTTCAAGGAATTTTTCATAGATTTCCAGATTCCCAGAAATTTAGAGTGGGAAGTTTTGAAATGAACACCCAGTATACGACAACAATGCATGTAAAATAAATATTCAAAATTTAGATTCCACACCACATATTTAGAATACAAAATTATCGATTGAAGCATCATGTTTCTCTGGACTATTGTTTTGCCAAAATTTTTAATAATTTACCTTACAATGTCAGAAATACGGTATCCACCAGAATAAACAGTACCGAAACTTGGGATGCTATGGAGTTGCTTACGTAATTAGTTCACATATTAATGTTACGCTGCAGTTGTATTTGAATTGAAGATGGTTCTAACGACGGTACAAAAGTGTTTTTGGTAGAAGCTTATTTTCGCTCATACGGAAATGGTCTCAATGAAGGTTCAAGCTTACAAATTGTGTCAGTAAGAAATCGACAACAATTTAATAAAATAGCCTTCAGTAAAAGTGCGATATTATCTGTTATTGAGAAATTTCGTCGCACTGGTAGTGTATTGTGCCAACGTAAAGATTTTTTAGGTCGTCGAAAAACAGTGTGTATACCAATGAAAACAAAGGACCAAGTTGTGCATTCACCGCAAAGATGCTTTGTAAGAACTGCATGTAAACTCAACATCAGTGAAACATTTACACGTAGGATGGTCAAGTCAATAGGTGATTATCCATACCGTATTCAAGTTAGACAACAACTAAACGCTGGCGCTGTCACAGTATAGTACAATCCAGTACATCAACTCCTTTAAGAATCGTGTTTTTACCCCCTCCGTGGCATACTGCCCTGTAGCACAGCTGCAGTCCGACTGGTCTAGTTCTCGGGTACAGCTACATGAGTCTTTGTTTATCATCAGTGCTGCCAATTGCGGGTATTTTACCCGAAATGCGGGTATTTTAGTCAGCCTGTCGGGTAAAATTCTGAAGCGGGTAAAATCGGGTATTTTCACATAAAACAATTAAAATTTCCTTTTCTTAACTCGATTTAGTCAACATCAGATATCAATATGTATTTTATTGTCTTTTAAATCTAAACGCTACAGAAAGATTGTTGATGCATTTATGCAGCAATTCTATCAATTTCAGTGACTTGAAAGAGAAAAATATTTTGGCTGTCGACCACACAAATATTCGCTTGTTTGTTCCATTTCTGTCTGTTAAAAGAACAAACGCTACTTGTTAAGGAAAGTTTAGGATGTACACTTCGCAAAAATCTGTTTGAAATATTGAAGGAACCTAGATGTTTTTTCCTTAATCCTGGACGAGACGGCGGACTTGAGTGCAATAAAACAATGTGCAATTACTGTTATATACTATTCAAAAACAAATGATGTCAAAGTAACTTTTTTGATGTGGTTAAAACTGCATCTGGAAAAGCCAATGGTTTGTTCAACTCTTTGAAAAAATTCACGAAAATTTATTTAGAATTTATGTCATATACATTGGGACTTGTAACAGATTTTAACCTTATATTTCAATCAGAATCGCCACTCATTCATAAATTGAAACCTGAAACACAAAGATTGTTGATGCATTTATGCAGCAATTTAATTATCAATGTGAGTGACTTGAAAGGGAAAAATGTTTTTGCTGTGGACCACACAAATATTCGCTTGTTTATGCCACTTTGCAAAATTTATTTAGGTATATCTGCCACTGAATCTTGAAATGTTGAAAAATTATGCATCCCAAACTGAAATTGACCAGTTTCTCAAAAGTTGTTTAAATTTTTATGTAGAGCCTGTCCCTGACATTAAAACGCGAGTTGATTTTTCTGATCCAATTTTTAACATTTTAAGAATTCTTGAACCAAAAACGGTCCAATCCTATAAAATAAAATCGCTGCAAAAAATTGTACAAAGATTTCCAATAAATAAAGAATTTACAAATCTTCTAATTTTGGACATGGAATGGAAGCAGCATGGTTTTTTTTAAATCATTTGGAGTATGGTTTAGATTGTGAACTAAGTTGTGAAGTTTATTGGAAAATGGTGTTTGAATTGATAAATGCTGCAGATGTTCTTCTTTTCCCCAATATGAAAGTAGTGCTTTCCTTACTTTTTATTCTGCCTTTTTCAAACGCATTTGTTGAAAGAATGTTCAGTGATTTGAAAAATATCAAGACAGACCACAGAAATGCGTTAGGCACCGCAACGCTAACGTCTTTAATGGCGACAAAAAGAGGCATTAAAGATATGGGAGGTTGAAGATCTTACATACATTCGAATTATTTTAGACCACTTTTAAATTTGGCGCTTTCTATTTGAAATGTCGGGTAAAAGCGGGTATTTTTCATTCGCTATGCGGGTAAGGCAGACGTATGGCTCCGGCAGCACTGTTTATCATGTACATTCACTTCCCCTTTCTTTCTGTAGTTCACTACTCAGTCATCCTAAAGAAAACAAGAACATCAAAGAAACCGCTGTAGAGTTACGTTATTGTATTGTTACTATACTGTGATGCTGTGGACAAACATGCAATGGAAATTTACTGTGGTCGCATATTGAACTTAATTTACAAGCATCCCGAATTTTCGAAAAACATATAGTTTTCAGACGAGAGTCACGTTCATTTTAGCGGGTATGTTAATCAACAAACAACTCGGTTCCTTGGATTTGACGTCCTGATGTTATTGTAGAGAAACCACTCCATAGTGTCCGAGTTACCATTTGGTGCGCGGTCTTTTGTTATGGGATAATTGGTCCATGTTCTTTGAAGATGATAATCAGAATCCTACATATTGTCAACTAAGAGCGTTATAGAAAGAACATTATTGTTCTTCCCACAAATGTGTAAGCGCCATCTATTTGACAATCGCTTAGGTGACCATGACATTGGTAGCTAATAAAATTGTAATCAAACTAAAAACTCGATAAATCCATTATAAATATAAGAATAAATACGTTATGTGCAAGAATATAATAATGTAATGGAAGGGTCAGTAATAGGTATGTAAATGAAATGCTGAAATTAATTAGGTGATCTATTTTAGGTTAGGTATGTTAGCAGTTACGTTAATACGCGCATGCAGGAACATAGTCTTTCCGTACTTAGTTCATAATTAACTATACTGAGAACGCAACAGTGCTCAACCAATTGGAAGACAAAGTGGTATTGCCACTAAAAGGGAGTAGCGATTTTGAGGAAAAGTGAATTTAATATTTTATTTGCAGCAAATACGTAATTATATAATTAAATTTTATAAAAATATATTATTTTATATGAAAACAATTATAAAATGTTTTGGAGAACGTTGCTTTTTTTTACTACTTTGAGATTACTGCAATAAAACCCATACAAAATTCGGATAAGTAGGCTTTTACTTTGCCATCAGCAAGTAGCTATAAGGTCATATTTTGCGTCTAGAACTCAATAATCTATATTATCAGCCATACAAATTTCAGCTGCTACTTCGTTTCTTTTTGAGAAAATGACATCTGAAGAAGTTCGTAATATATGTCGTTTGCATGAGTATATAAATTTAGTGCAATTCATAATACGTGATGCTCAGAATTTTTACCGTAAATATGCGAGTTTGAACCATTTGTGCGGAGTGTAGACCAATTTGCTTAACACCTTAGGCAAAGAGTATGAGATACTTTTCAAAAACTGTAATTTTTAGCAATAAAGTAATACTTAAGATGAGTATTTTACAAATAAAAAATACGCTGAATAAATTCTCTCATTGAGAAAATATTGACCCCAAATCCTTCTCTAGATACGGCATTGGACACATACAATGCTCAGTGCATTACTGTATTAGTTTCCGTCTTTTAAATTAATTTTAACATAATCTCCACTGTATTTTTGTTAAACAAAGTACCTATCTTTCGCCTATTTTTGGTCGACAGTTTATTACACATGTATTGCTAATATTTTTTTGTCGGAATGCCTACAGTCGGGATACTTTGATCATATTTGATCCGTTAGTAAAGAAGGCCCATGCTAGAGGACTTGTATTTTATCTTATGACTAATCATGACCATAAATGTAAGATCATGAACAGTGAAAAGTAACCATTTGTTAAGTTATATTATAAGCGATATCACATAAAATATGGTATACTTATTTAACAATTTTAAATAATAAAATTAATCTTAGGCCCTTGAAGAAGTGACCAGAGACAAATTAAGCTTAGAATTAAATTTGTAATGTTTTTTATGTCATATGTGGACATACTACCAACCACAAGTGCATATAGATGTTGTTCTTGTTTTACTTGTAGCTACTAGGTATAATTTTTTTTCTATATTAGACGTTTTCTTCTTCTAGATGAACTTCACCGTTCTCGAGAACAGAGTAGCTTTCAAGAAATCATAGAAAGTACAGTACACAGACCGAGTCCTGACCGCTTAACTTATAAGTCGCGCAGATTTACAGGTCACTGTGTGACAGAGATAGTATTCGGAAAAAAGAAATGATAACATTTGTTTATCATCGCATACATTAGCCGGACGAAAGAGTAAATGCAGATAAGAAATTGTAATATACTGAAAAGAGATACATATATAGGAAATATATTGCACTGCTCGTGATTATCTAATATTATAAGAATCCACTGCGCATCTTGTGGGAAGGGCACCGGCCAGGTCTCAGTCTGCGAGCTGTATGTTGGTATTTGGGCTGTTTACAGAATGCGCCACAAACAATTTTCTTACGCGTCTTTTTTCCTAAACGTCATATTAGCAAATCTGATGGGTCTGGCTAATAATGCAACAGGTAGGTCTAGAAGATGGAATAGACAGTATGCCACCCCGTATTTTTATAAAGTCCGTAACAATCTAGCGAAAATATCGCAAAACAATCGATTCCAACGATTCACACCAGTGAATCTTTTTTGCAGCTACTTTTTTGATGGATGATACAAACGTTTGCATACGAACATGTACTGCTAAGCTTTCTTCGCGAGCTGCTTGTTGCAGTAACTTAGGTATCTCTGAAGTGTTGTTAAGGACCGCGGGTGCTAATTATTTAAAATCTTTTTATTGTGTAAATAATATAGAATTTAAATGTGTCTTTTGTGCCAGAACTATAAGATGGAAACCACTGGAGCTATATTATGAAATATCTCACATTTCTAAATTTGGTTATATAACGTTTTTATTTTGATAGAAATTAAAAATTATTATATTGTTAAAGATGTATTTAAACAGAATGGAGTAGATTTAGTTGAATAGATTTGTTCTTAATATTAATATTTCATTATTAATTACAAGATGTGGAGAGACACAAACCAAGAAATGATCTTTTATTTTTTTTTCCATAACAATAGACTGATTGTCTGCCTTGCTTTATTCACATATTTACACTTTGGTCAAGTGCCGTATTTTTAGATTAACGTTTTAAATTTATCGGTAAATAATATCTTTATAAATTTATAACATAGGCGTAGATTATATAGATTGTCTTCTTGCACTCTTCTGTAAAGCATAATTAACGTAATTTTTACTACCGTACATGAGACGAATCTGTTTTGTTATATTAGCGTTGAGTGATAAGTGTGCGTATTCTTTTAATCAACGATATTAGTATTCAAAAGAATGTTTCAATAATAAAATTAGTAAGCTAGTAAAATCTCACGGAATGTCAGTGTTGCTAAAACAGAGCATTTTACTTATCAGTATATCAAGAATTTCGTATGTGGAAAAGGCAGCGCAAACCTATTATGTTTCACTTATTCTTAAAATGGGATAGACAATCTTTTTCAGCCTTTTCGTATTTGCATACAATAATATTTACTTGTATTTTATACACGCAAATGTAATGCTAAAAGGTAATAAATTCCGGCATGTCAAGTATTCAATACAAACTTTTAGCGGTAACAATGTATTACAATCATTACCCTATCTCAGAATACGAAGGAGTGATTCAAATATCCTGCCAAACCCGGAACACATAGCTTAAACTGTAGTAAAGAATTTGGTATGACATCTAAACAGATGAGAATGTAGTAATGTCAATAATTTTAAATTTTATTAAGTGTACAGAATTTGTAAAATGATTGTATGTACAAGAGTGACTTTTTGGATTAATATGTAAAATCTACTAAAAACTAGGAATGACATATCCTATTCCGATAAACTCTAGACTTGAGAATATAAATCTTGCATGAAATTTTCTTTTAAATATGAAAGTAATTAGTGCTTAGATGATAAATTATTGATATTTATAAGAGGTTTGGTTGTAAATTGTCAAGTAAAACGTGAACAACTTATAAAATGTATTATGAAAGTAGGTTTCTCAAAAATACAATAACAAAGTTATAAATATACAAAAGTAGAATGATTCACTGAACAATAATAAGTAACTTTCACTATAAATATTTCTACCACAAATAACAAATGGTTCAACGATATCATCCATTTAACAATCCCACATTCTCTTTTCTAAGTAGAAAGCCTTTCCACTCTGCGAGAATGATATGATGCGTTATCCATGGTATCCTACGGCATTATTTGGAAACCTCAAAAGAGTTACAATGGTAGTTAGCTGGTTGTCTATCTTCGAAGACGTTTGTTTTTAAAGAAGAACCAACACTTGTCATGTAGTAATTTTGACAGATCCATCTGATTTCTGTAGTTTCGAATACCTGTTCGTTTTTTAGATCTTAGTTCACCTGTTTCTTTAAATACCTTAATTATTTATTATTATTATATAGTTGATTTTTCCAAGCTTACAATAAATATAGTCTTTATGATATATTCTTATTGAAATAATACCTTATTATTTACAATTGCTGGTGTTTATATTTTTAGTGTTAACATTTCGTCCAAAATTGAAACTGTGTTTCATCCTCATAATTCACACGGTTTGAGTGGTGAATCTAACGGTTAGCTTATCTGTCTGATCACTAATATTCTTGACGTAAATTAAAACTGTGAGAGAATCGGTTATGGCATGGTTTTGTTATAAAATATGTCGAATATCGCATACATATTTTTCCATATTAACTTTGCCTGTGTATGAATCAACTTAATAATTTACAATTACTTAATGGACTTATTTACTGTTTTATTTATTTCATTCGCCAAGTCGTAAAGAATAGCACATAAATATCAAAAGAGAGGTGTTGGCTCCAACATGAGATCAACACATTACGAAGAGAAGTTCTTTTACTTTTTTTAAAAAAAAATTTGCTGTTATCACGGTCTTCTAAATTTTACAATACTCTTGTGTTCCACATTACACAAACTAAATATTTATCTTACAGTAAAAGAATATTTTTTTCAGGATGTCGTTGTCAAAGAATAGAAGACCACAGCTACCTCGTATGTTCGTTTGATAGTTAAACTTTTGTCATTGAAGCTTCCTATACTAACGCCGAAATGACTGATATATATTTTATGAAATCATTTAAAAACAAATTAATTTTAAAATAGCTAAAGAGATAAACTCCAAAATGTTTGCCGCATGTTAAGTAAACGCGTAAGACTATTATTTAGATATGCGTTTTTTAAATTTAAAATGACATTGAGACAAGTTATAATTATTTTAAATATTATACGTTAATATTTTTTATGTTGCCTATAAATGAAAATGTGAAAATGGATAAAATGTTTTTCATATTAAATAAGATTATTGACTACAGCTCACAGAGCGAGATGTGGCCGGTGAGATGCCCCACTCATAACGTGCGCAGTTGATTCTTATAATATAAGCACGAGCAGTCTTAAAAAAATGTCAAGCGTTACACATCAAAATGCAGTATGTTTCCTATATATGTATCTCTTTTCAGTATATTACAATTTCATATCTGCATGTACTCCTTCGTCCGGCTAATGTATGCGATGATGAACAAATGTTATCATTTCTTTTTTCCGAATACTGTCTCTGTCTGACACTGACCCATACCTCGCGCAGCCACGATTCTTCCCACCGGCCACGTCTTGTTCTGTGTACTGTACTTTTAATGACAATAAATATCTTTTTGAAAAATGAAAAGTATTATTATTATCAGCATAAATTTTTATTTCATTTAGTATGTTTATAAGTTACAAAGTATAGCTGTACAATTTCCTTATATTTTTCTTATTTCTCGTGCTTGTATGGATGAATGTACGCATCATTTTCTAGTAAATTCTCAGATGCTGACCAGTAATGCCTCCCATATCGCTTTATGTTGACACACAATCTTAATGTTAAAAAGTAAAAAGTTTCTATCAGTGTAACAAAAGAGAATCCTGTGAATAAGCCTAATAAACCACCGCAGTTGGCCAAAAAATCTGTTATACCATACAACTCGTTTCTTTCAGAAGGAATAAACTGCATTTCTTTGAAAAGAAACCTTAGTCTAGTCAATTGTATACTGAAAATAGAAATTTGAAAAACAAATAATTTTTAAGTTTTATTTTACCTACCCTGGAAATTCGCTTACGTTTGCCTTAAATGCTGCCAGCAATTGTTTCCAATTGAAATCTGCTTGAGATGTCTCAGTACTGTATGTTAATGTAGTACATGCTGGTAGGCAGTTGCAAGAATAACTTGTCAAAGAATCAGAAACCATTTTTACTTGAATGATTAAAAACACTAAATTAATCTTCTTTAATAGTTTTGAATTACTGTAACTTACTTTGCGCATCATTAACACATTCATTACTTCCTGAACCACAAATCGATGTATTCCCGGTATCTACAAAACACAATATATACAAAAATATACGCAAGTCTAAATAGATTTTTTTCAAATTTTCTATTAAAATCAGGTACAATTAGCCTGTATACTAAAGTATTTGTCGATTATCTTCGAATGTATTGAAACAACTTTCCATGTGAGCAATTTACGAACTTTCGTCAGACAATAACAATCACAGAAAAGAGACAGTATAGTTGGATCACTTGATGTTTCGTGTCCCAATTTGACGTCTTCGAATTTTAGTGATAAACAAGCAGGTATACGACAACCAAAGACGAGAGACACCAGGGTAGACCAGGAACCGCTTGGCATTAGTGACAATGCTCGCTCTTTCCACTGAAGAAGTAGGGAGATGCTTTTACGAATTCATCATTTATTGTTGATCATTGTTCTCTGACAACACTATAACATTCATATAATGAGTTTTTCTAGCAAAAGCTATGAAGTGGGATGACAATCCCATTGGCCGGTCATTACAATCAGGGCTTTTGTGAAATTCATCAATAAAATAATGTAGTCGTATAATACTAGCTATAATATTAATTTTACGTGTACATAAAGGACGCCATATTAGAGTATTTTAGACAAATGTTTTACAAACATCTTTTTAAATGCTACGTGAATTGTCGCCATGACTTCAACTACTCCTATTTCTCAATCAAAATCAAAAAGACAAAAAACTGTAACAGTACTTCAAGCTAAGGTGAAACTAACTTATCAATGTGCGACATACGTATGTGAAATATTGGAAACATTTCTCGTTCACAAGAAAAGTTATTACAGGAACATTAGCTACATGGAATTTAGAGCATTAGTTGATAATTATGCAAATAAATTATTGATCACGCAATCTTATTTGGCTGTAATTATATATTTAAGCATAAATACCATTAGGTTAGTATTATTATCTGTATAAACATGATATATGCTGATCAAGTTGCTGAGGTTTTCTGTGGGTTCTTTTATTGACTCTGTGAGTGAAGTTGTGTCGCGTATTGCTGTTAGTAATGATCACTTTAATGGTGGTGGTGTTCATGTTGTCCGTAGTTTGTGTGCTTTACCTCTCAGTGAGTTTGAGATGGAAAAATTGTTCAACAATATACAAAATACACTATCTGTAGGTATGAAGGTACAGAGGAGCTTTGTTGAAAATATTTTAGAATTACTAATTAAACCTTTGATGTTCTTGATAAATTTATCATTTGAGGCAGAAGAAATTGCTAAGAAATTAAAAATTGATTGTGTTCTGCTGTTATACAAAATAGGCTCTAGATTAGATATGGCGATTTCTTCCAGTTTCTCCAAAGTTTTTAAATATGCCATTTTGGATATACTGCATGACATGGAAACTGCAACACCAAGAAGGGGTGCGGATTTTGTGACCAAACTTGGTAGAAACGTATAACTAGTCAAAGGCAATAATTGATTAAAATTTCAAAGAAAAAAAACAAAAGACTAACACAATTTAACATAATTTTTATTAATAATGTGTTGAACCGCCCCTATTAGTGTCACACTCCCTCACTCCTCGTGGCATTGATTCGACTAGGTGGTCGATATCCTCTTGGGGTATGGTGTCCCAAGCAACCTGTAATTCATGCCGGACAGCTATTAGTGTCTGCGGGGGATTGGCTAAATTCATAAGTTTTCGTCCCATAATGTCCCCACATGTTCTATTGGCGAGAGGTCGGGGGATTTGGGTGGCCATGGCAAGATATTGACATGAGCCTCTTCCAAGCGATTTATAGAAATTCTCGCTACGTGGGGAGGGGCATTATCCTGCTGGAAAAGTGGGTCTTCGAGCGTTTGAAGATATGGTAGAATGTGGGGTTCTACCACCTCATCAATGTAACGCTGGGCGTTCATGGTGGTTTGGATGAACACCAATTGAGACCTACTTCCATATGCTATAGCACCCCATACCATAACACCCACTGCTCGATGCACATGCCTTTCAACGGAAAACTGAATATTACTCTCATATTAGATGCAAATAATGTTTTGTCAAGTCAGCAACATGGTTATCGGGCTAATCATTCAATTTAACATGAATTCATACTCTATATCAATACATCATTAAGATTTTGGACACAGCAAAACATTCAGTTAGGTCTTTTTTGTGATTTAAGCCGTGCTTTTGACTGTGTTGATCATGGCATTTTGCTTGATAAACCGGAGTGGTACGGAATTCGCGGTTTCGCAGTGGTTTGTGTTCTATTTGTGTGATAGATTTCAGTTGGTAAGGATAAGACATAAGGCTGATAGTTGCGTTAGAAATATAAAATCTTTTGTTTTGCCGGTTGAGAGGGGAGTGCCTCAGGGTACTGTTTTAGGCCCAGTTCTTTTTCTGATTTTTATTAGTGATGTTACAGATTTTCTGAAACTTTCAAAATAACTTTGTATGCTGATGATACTAGCTCTCTAGTGTCGGCTTCGAATGTTTCTGAAACTGAACGAGAATCAAATAAATATAAATAAATATTCTTTTACAAGACATGTCTACTTGGTTTTCTAAATAATGGAAAGACACAATTTATGGTTTTTCATACAATACAAACTAAGGCTCAGTTGTATTTACGTTTATTTGCGCAAGATAAAGAAATAGAACGTGTTGGTGAAATAAAGTTTTTAGTTATGACTATGGCTGAACCACTGATGTATGGCATTACTATTTGGGAAGCACCATGTGCTGCTAATGATGTATTTTTTGCCCAAAAAAGAATTATCCTTTGTATGGCTGGAATTAGTTCCAGACAATCATGTAAGGCCTTATTTCAAGCAATGAAATATTCTGCCCATTTCTCCTATACATGTATAAGAATTTTTAAATAAATTACATAGAAATAAACACGAGTTTCGACGTAATAATGATTTTTTATGACACTCACATAGGTCTATACCTAAGTATTCATTGAATTTATCCGGATATTGTCCCCAAGTTTTGAGTTTAAAAGTTTGTAATGTTGTTTCAGAGATTTCAAGTTGTAATAAATGAACGTGTGTTTAAATGTGGTGTTGGGGCATTCTTTATTGTTTGTTCTGTTGATGAATATTTTGCTCTGTGTAGTGCAATTAATAATAAGCAATTGTATATGTATAACTAACTAATTTTTAATTTGTTCTTTAGTTGTAGGTTTGTTTGTTTATACTTATAGATTGTAATTATGACAATGTCGATATGCTTTAGAATTATAATAACAGTAAATATATATTATTATTGTTAGCGTTGGAACAACATGATAAAAATAACAGGTAAAATTGGCGAATCTTTATAATTTTAGAATCACAAGATGTCCATAAAATTATAATTTTGGAAGTTCGTAGAATTGTTGTTCGTAGAATTAGCTAATCCTCGCAATGTTCGGGTCACAGAGTTAAGAAAAGCTGTAAAAGGACTCCCTGCAGGAATCCAGGTGTTTCCTTTGTATGAAGTATTACTACGTTGAGTCACACAGCTAAGTGTTTTTTATTAAGTTATTGTTATAGAGTGATGCTTTTGATTACTTAGTCATTTGTGGAAAGAACATTTTAAATTTCATTTAGTTAATTTAAATGTAATTAAATTCTAATATCTTTCAGGCACATAGTTTTTTTCTTAAGGTATAATTTATTTATTTATTTATATAATTCGTTATTTGCTTAATTAATTTGTCACTAGAGAAACTCTTGTTACATTTGGTAATGTTAGTGTAAATAAACTATAGACAATTGTATTGAAATAACTTCAGGAATAAATTTGTACATTAATGTTTAAATCGACCGGTCGGACCCAAACACTTGACAACTCTATAATTTTGTGAATTCTTTTTTTGTGATAATTTATTGTTATTAATTTGATATTTATAGTTATATCTGGTGATCCAACAGGTGATACCTATTATCTTTTATTTTGTTATTACATGCACTAATTGACGCAATGGCAATCATGGTTAGAATATGTAAGTGTAACCTGTGAGATTGCTGGTGGTAAATTTATTGCTTGCTTTATTGTTCATTCTAATGCTATAATTATTTTAAATTTCAATAGTTATTTTTGCGTGTTTGAATATTTTATATTTAAATTTAACTTTTTGGCTCGTTACTGCAAAATAAATAATTAACCATTTTTTAAATATATTTAAGTAGTAAATTAGATATCACTGTTTGGGATATTATTGATACCCTCTCCAGTACATTTACGCCTTTCACTTATTCGATCAAAGAGCCTGTAAGCACAAGATTTATTGCTTATTTCCATATTATATTTTTCTAATTATTGGACTCTCCGATTTTTCTTTTGAATTATTTTGTTGTTACCAGTATCCTATATCCAACACAACTACCTATATAATATTTACGTAATCACTAACATTTTCTTTGACGGGCTTTAATTATTGATGCGCCCACTTCTTAATTTGTCTATCTACATAAGCAGCAACGCAGGTAGGGTGATATAGTTATCTTGGCAAAAAACACTTTTCTAGTCTTTTTTGCTTTTGTCTTTGTCACGCTGGCGCCGCAATATAACTGCCACTTAGGTCTAGAGTAATTTCATACCTGACATTATATTATTATTAGATATACCGCTTAAGATTATTAATTCAGTATACTTAGTCGTTATTATTGTGTCCTCTTTTCTACATCATCTGTAATGCCTAAATATACAGATAACAATACTAAAGTAAAGATTACCATGCTTAAACATATAGTTACAGCATTTGGTTAGTATACAAGTATACATACATACACTATACTGATATAGGCGAAGTTTAGCTATAGCTACTCTTACACTTAACCTAGCCAGCACAGTATATTCAGAATAAGTACAACGTAATCATACAAATGCACAAGATGAACGCAATTAAAAAATAATCAGAATCTAATAATAAAACAACTTCCATAAATTTCAATAAAGTAGATAAATATACAAAAATAAAATAATTTTAAAACAAAAGTATGAATACAAAGAAAGAAAAATACAAAGTGATACATAAATTGTAATATAAACAAGAGAAAATTACTTCAATAGAGCTTGCCTAACGCAGGACCTAAATTTATTTTTCGTAGACATAACAAAATATTTTTGAAATTCATTGTATAATTTTACAGCATTGTATGAAAATGATCTCCGAAAGATGGCTGTCATGTGGCGGGGCAAGGTGAGAGTACGTCTATGCCTAACATTTATACTGTGTATACTTCAGGGGAAATAGTAATTTCCCATACAAGTAACTAGATTTGCCTCCGATTAGTAGGCCCCTAACAAAGACTAAAAACCGCAGATTTACTGTGTTCTCCACTTTGAGCCAACCCATTTCAGATAATTTGTGGCTTACATGATCATATCTCCTGAAAGCAGCTATAAACCTACAACAAGTATTCTGAATTAGCTGTAGCTTGTACTTTACAGTACTAAAAGACAGACATAACCAGCGACTCATACAGAAGCTTTTTCAGTTTAGTGTTTAGAATGTGTGCGCTAGCATACAATGCTCACAGGCGCAAGTACGATCTCTGCATCAACATGCTGATATGCTTAGAAAATTCCAAGCCAGTATCCACCATCAACCTTAGAATTTTTGTACACTTAGCAAGGGATAATGCAACATCAATATTAATATTGAATTGCAATTTAATCAGCTCCCTCTTACGTTTGGAACAGAAGATCAGCACAGCTGATTTCGACGAATTAAGCTGAAGATTATGCTGCCTAGAATAATTACTTATAGAAGATCGTTGTGTACCTGCCAAATGAGTATCATCGGGATCAAAGCAGCGGATGATAAGAGTAACATTAGCATACCCATGTATGTTTGAATACCGTGGCAAATCGAACATATCGCTTGTATAGATAATGAAAAGAAAAGGCGCAAGAATAGACCCCTGTGGTATACCGGAAATGACGCAAGCAGGGTCAGATACAGAATTATTTATTACAACTTTTTGACGACGATTGTAGAGATAGAAACTAAAGAAATACACATTATCCAAACCGTAATATCGGAACTTAGTACACAGGAGCTCATGGTCGATTGTATCGAATGCCTTAGAAAAGTCCAGAGCAACCACCGCAGCAGCCATAGCCCCATCTAAGGCCCTAAAAACATTGTGGGTCAGATTAAGTAAAGCAGCTGCAGTACTATACCCCCTTCGAGAGCCCGATTGATTATCTGGAATAATATTGATATCTAGAAAGTACCGGTACATTTAGTTATAAACTGCGCGCTCCAAGAATTTAGAAAATATTGGTGGCGGACTTATTGGACAAAGGTCACTCATCACTGTCTTGGAATTATTCACCTTTGGCATGGTGCGAATAAGAGCCCTACGCCAAGCCTCAGGAAAATAACCAATTTCGAGACTTTATCTTATATACAGGCTGATTCATTTTGTTGTGGAGATCTCGCTTATTATTGGATATAGAGTATAGGTTTAAATTTGGCGAAGTTGTCAAATTTCGTGTTTGTTGTGAATCAGTAAAGAAAATGGACCTGTAACAAATGACGTTTGTGTTTTTTTTAAAAAAAAAGCGAAAACCCATTTTGTTCTTTTACCTGTAGCACCTACATTTCGCCTTGTAGAGGAAAAATAAAAACGCATTCTTACGGACACTTTTAAACCTCTATCCAATGGTGTACTCAAAATTTTTATATGACGTTTCGTTTCTTTCTGTCCATCATCTTTCTGAAATTGTGTAAATCCAATATGGTGCCTATAAAAAAAATAGATAGTTGATGATAGCTAGTAAGAAACGAAGCGTCATATAAAAATTTCGAGTACAACATTGGATAGAGATTTAAAAGTGTCCGTAAGAATGCGTTTTTATTTTTTCTCTGCAAGGCGAAATGTAGGTGCTACAGGTAAAAGAACAAAATGGGGTTTTCGCGATTTTTTTTTTTTAAACACGAATGTCATTTATTACAGGTCCAATTTCTTTGCGGATTCATAACAAACACAAAATTTAACAACTTCGCTAAATTTAAACCTATACTTTATATCCAATAATAAGCAAGATCCTCATGGTGACGGCCGAAAATGAATCAGCCTGTATATCCCATGCCATAGGAACATGAACTATATCTTATATGGGTACTTACGTGGCATGAAAAAAGAAACACAACCGCATAAATTGTAGGTAATGTTGGTCTGGCATTCCATGTCACAATTTTGTTGCGTATACTCTTTAAAATATTGCAACGGTCTTTCGTTAGCGAAATAGCAGCCTCGTCTGTGAGGATCATAATTCTTCAAAGCTTCGGAAGTTGTAATCATATCAGGCTTAATGGCAACGATGATTTCCTGATTTAATGGTGCCCTAAAGAACTGATTTCCTACTCTTGGAATTTCGCCTGGATTATGAAGAGATACCTTGAAATGTTTAAAAGTTAATAAATTTCATTTGAACATAAAGGGTCTAGTTACTTTGAATCCCTGAACTGGCCCTCTGCAAATAAAATCTTGGTGTTGTATAAATGCTTTTAATAGAACAGTTAAACCAGCTTTTACTCCTGCAGTCATTGCTCTCCTGGGGTAAGTATCAATTTCCTCATTTTCATCGTAACCTTTCTCTAAAGACCATCCCTTGGAATCGTAACTGATTTTCAAAAGGTTGTTAGTGTGAAATCTAAAATTATTAACTTCTGTTATATTTTACTAAAAAAAATATAGTTTTTTTGTTGCTTTATATGAATCTAATTGGCTTGAATTAATTCGATAGTATTTACGCCATACTGAGTCGGTGCATTTAGTGTTTTTCTTTTGTGGCTATATTCTGCTGGGTGTGCACTATAGAATTAATTTTGAATTTTAAATTTTCCACTTCTTATTGATTTTCCGAGTCTGCGAGGTATATTTAGAAATAAGAATATTTCCTGCACATCTGTCTTTACAGTAAATTTGAATTATTTTCAACTTTTATCATGTTTAGAATTGCAAACGTACGATTGTGTCCTATCTACAAGTTGTTTAAACTATAGAAAAGAGTACAGGATCTTATGAACTATTGTATTCTCGTGATGTCTTAAGGAGTTTGTAACATGTACCGTTTTTCGGAAGCAATGCAGCTTATAAAATGTAGGAAATGTTCTTAAACATAAATTGAAATATTAAATAATTTGTTGTCATGCATAGTTTAAATTATAGCATCTTTCGTTTACTTTTGCACTGTCTTGGTATTTCTTACTTGTGTTTATTCTTCTATATGCTGATATGCATGCGTTAAATAAATACAGGCATAATTATCAAAAGAAATGTACTTTACTTGTAAACATATATAGTACCTTCTGGTTTTCGTAATTCATGCTCATAACATTTTAAGGCATAGCCAACATAAAATTAGGCGAGGTCTTCATTTCAAGGAATTTTATTTGTGCGCATATACAGGGTGAGTCACCTTCCCTAGGAAGCAAGATTGTGACTTTATGAGTAAAGATAATTCGAAACGGTGTTTTTTCTATAAACGCCACTCATTAGAAGCACCTTTTAAGTTTATTTTGTCTTATACAGAGTGGCTGACCATAGTTATAGCTTTTTATACAGAACGGCATGTGTATTATTACACTTTTGAATTCCTTGTATAATTCTTAATCAAAAAGTAATGAGATGCTATAGGCCTAAAAATTAAAGTTTTTTTAAATTGCTAATTGCATATACAAAACTAGATTAAAATTTCATGACACATTTATCAGTTCATTTTTGAATTGCTGACCTAATTTCGCACCAAAAACATGCTACGTTATTACTTTAAATCTGACCATTACTAAGCTATTGCCATATTTTGGTATAATTTTGTCAACGCTATGTTTTTTATTTATATGTATTTTATTTCCCAAAAATCTATAATATACTATTAAGGCGTTCCTCGTAATATCGTTTATAAAGAATTAGTTACTTACACTTCCTTCGTGTATATTATATCTCTGTCTAACATATTGAAGGTGTAACAAATACCTTCCTCACTCAGCATAGGATTGAACAGTGTTTCGCACGTTTCATTTTTTGATTGCCACGAACATTGCCATAATGTGTCTTCGAAAGAAGGAGCTACCTACAATAATTTTTATTGAAATGACAAGTTTAAGCGCAATGAAATTTAAATGGTCATCTTACTTCTGTGTAAAAGTCCACTACATTTGAATCTATTTTGGATCGTCCTGTCTTGTGTAAGTGGGGATCGCATAACAGAGATATGTCTTCAAACTGTTGTCTCCTATAAATATAAATTTCATTGACATACACATGCAAAATTATCTTACTTATATCTATACAAAGATAGTTTTCCGAAATTGCCAAAAGAAAAGCATGAGGCTTTCTCAAATTACTACTGCATTACAAAATTAATTAGTCTTCTGTTTCCTACAATTGATTATAAATGTGTTTTTGTGTCTTCTAGCCAGGGAAACTGAAAAATTATAATAATGATTTATTCTTTCTTTCATTTGTAATATGAGCAAGTGTAAGTAGTGAATTTTGAAGAAAACACAAAAAAATCAATATCTCGAAAACTATTGACGATTGTACAAGGCAGATTTGGTTAAATTTATTGTAAATGAGCTATACTACCATATCCTTTAATATGTAGGTTTAATACCAGTCATTCTGTATAATGTATAATACTACCTACAGACATATTATAACAGTGTTAGTATTGGTAATAACAGCAGATTTATTGTAATTTGCCGAATGTTCATTTCCTATATGTACTTCTGTTTATAATAACAGTCAATATAAGATATTTTCAGTATTCCGACAGGGAATTCAAGCAACAAAATTCGTATATTGGTGTTAATTGTTTCACGACGTAATCTGTGTAAATATATTCGTAGATTAGGTCGGTTATCGGACATCAGTTTTTGTTGTTGTTGATCTGTCTTTACAAAAATTGATAAGTTACTGTAAAAATCAAAAACCTTGAACACAGGTTATGCAAGAGCCACTTCATGTTTATTACGTTGCCAGTATAAACAATTCAGGTATTTTACAGACATTATAATTCATGTATCACATGAGCATAAATCAAAAAATCTAAAGGCATACTGCCTTTGTCACTTCATTCACTGCGATGATGCTATTTAAAATTTCTACTAATCGGTGGAGAGTAATTATTTTCAAGAGGAATAAGCATAGGACTGAACCAGTTGAAAAAGATGTGTCTCCTGTAGGAATACTTCCATCTCCTTATTCACAATTGACCTATGGTCTCTGATGGAGTTAGAGAAGTGTGAGATCGAGACTATCACAAAAGTGCTAATTGGCCCCGAGCAAACCTATGACATTAAGGCACTGCAATGGAAGCCATAAAATGTCAATTATGATAAAAAAAAAATATTTTTAACTGATGATATCTAGAGCTAATAATTCTTTAAATATACTAGGGAGCTATTTGTTAAATCAGTACTCTGCCCCGCTTCAGTTCTATTGTTGTTGGACATTAAATGCTGGTCGAAGAATTTCCCTCCAGCGTTTGAGTGTTTTTTGTTCGAAGTGGCTAGCCGATGCGATAGCAAGCAATTGATCCGTTCCTTAAGGGGGTGCTGAAGCAGCTCTGAGGTTATAAACATGTATCTTCTTAGCAATATGTATCTTCTTAGCAATACAAATTGTTTCCATTCTCTCTCTCTCTCCCTCTTTATTATGATGTTTTAATATAATGTTTATGAATGTGTTTTTAAACACGTTTGATTATAGTGTTTTGAATTGATTTACCATCTTTATCATCATATGTCAGTTAATGTAGCCTATCCAGCATGCATATATACCCTTACGTAACTTCAAATTAATTGTAAAGTTGACATTGTAATCCCAGCAGTGATATTTAAAGTTATCGACATAAACTAATCAACTTTAACAGAATATGAATTAGAAATTACAGGTTATTAATGTCATTTCATAATATTGGAAATGTTATACTTGCATGTAAGAATGATTATATGATTGAAAAGTGATGTTTATTTTGGAAATTGAATATTTAGGCACGACACTGGGGGTAGAATAAATGAAGGAAGACTTTTACTTGTTGTCAGTTTAATAATATGAAAATTTCTAAATCGTAAGGCGTAAGTCATTATGTGAAGTAGGACGACAAATGTAAATGTATCAAACTGAAATGGCCAGCGTTATATTAATTTAATCAAACGCTAAACTTTCACACTGACAAACGTCACCATATTTTTCGTGTTAATAGTTCTGTTTACTGATGTGTTTGTTTAATACCGTTTGATGGATTTGTGAATGTGTTTGGTTTCCTGTTTTCTTTTATTGCTATCAGATCTCTCAAACATGTGCATATTTCTTGTTAAACCGACATACTATTTTAAGATATAAATACTTAACATGAATTGTGGAGGGTCAATTTTAATATTATTCAAAATGCTATCTATTTTACGATATATGTTCAAAATTTTTATATAATCCAATTAAAAAAAAAGAAAATAACTAAACATCGTCGCAGATTAGACGCGAATTGTTAGGATATGTATATGTCGTAGTCATTGAGCGTAATGCGTCATTTCGCGGAAAGCCTAGTCATTGGCCGTATTGCCGGCAAAGGCTGTATTACAATGAATTTTTCTTTGTTTGACTGAAAATTCAGGTCATTTCAGGGATTGCCTGTTTAATTCTCGTCAAACAAAGTAAACGGTGAAACGATTACACGTTACAGCGTTTGACTGACACCTGTTTAGTCATTGGTTGAAATAGTCATTGGTTGAAACGTTTTAAAAGTTTTTGGTAGGGGTAGTAAACAAGTTTACGAAATATTTTTATTTTGTCATTGTTCATTTGCAACAATCCCACGTGTAATATGGTATAAGTTTCAACAAATAATCCGTGCGATTCTGTTTCGAATTAACGATATCGTTACAATAACGATATTGTTGTTGCTATGGTAGAAGCTTTCTGATTGGTTGTTGTTATAGAAAATCAATATCGTTATTGTAACGATACCGTTAATTCGAAAACAGAATCGCACCGAATCGGTACTTAAATAATTAGGTACTTAAATAACGAATAAAAATATTCCTGCGTTAGATAACTAGGCATTTTGATGTCACAAAAACAAAAAATATTCTAATACAAAGTGGTACCTCTAACAGTTGCAGGTACCTACATGCATACTATTATTATAGAATAAGTATGTATTTATTTTACTTATTATTTATTTAAACAAGTAGCACTATTATGGCACCTAGAATTGCACATCACTTTTTTTTTAAAGCACACACAGCGATTTGTTTGGCATTGTTTCTTAGATGGCTTGCAAGAGCACTTTGCAAATCCTTGCCCATCATGCAATGAAACTCCAGATACAGCGTCTCGGACAGAAATATATTTATCAGGGACATCTTCCATATTTAAAAAGTGACTATTCGCTGCAATAATATCCGCACGATTATACCATCCTTTAATTTTACCCACGGAAGATCCTAATTGGTATACTCCATTTTTGTAGTCCACAATCACACATATTAAATTCTGCATGTCGCTTGGACCACGATCAATTTTTTCAACTGACAACAGCACGCAGTCCCCAATTTTTAATGACGGCAATTTTTTAACTGTACTTGACACCATTTTTTCGGCTGCTCTTTTCTGTCCTGAATGATATTCATTTCTATTACTCAAAATGGAGGCTTGAAGGGAACATAATACACATGATGCCTTTTCTTGATTTGTACAATCCAGGCAAATAACTTGTTGAACGGTTTCTTGAGATTCGCTCACAATTTCTTGTGGACTAGCAAAAGGCAAGGCAACTTCAACGTTTATTTCATCAGCTTCGAGTACTTCCATTATAACATTTGATTCTTTCAACGTTCGTTCTTTTGTGCCTTCAATATCGTCATATCGTTCATTTCCCACTAAATCATTATTTTGTTCATCTGTATTGCCATTCAAAACCTCAACATTTTCATCGGTTTCTTCATCATCTTCGCCTGTAGGTAATTCTGACAAAACCCCGTTAAGATCTTCTTCCGTTTCTAAGGTTTTGATAATCTCGCCTGGTAAATTTGTAGAGAATAGTCCGACCTTTGGGTTTGTACCAAACAGTGCCTTATAAGGGCTGCGCCCAATAATTCTATGATGAGAACAGTTTTTTTGAAATTGTACAAAATAGCAACCAACCGACCAGTTGGTTGAATTTTTATCCATCATCCATGCCCGCAGCATATTTTCCACGTCCTGGTTACTTCTTTCAATGCTGCCTTGCGATTGTGGATGTCGTGGCCGTCCATGAACAATTTTCAGGTCAGGCCATAGTTTTACCAACTCGGTAATTAAACTATTTACAAATTCGCGGCCGTTGTCGCTCTGTAGTATAGCTGGCGCTCCAAGTTCAAGAAAAATTTTCAGCAGTTCCAAGGCCACTTCCTTAGACTGTTTTGATCTCAGTGGACGTAGACAGATAAATTTCGTTAGATGGTCTTGATAATTTAATAACCATTTGTAGTCTCCATCCTGACATGACTGGTAATCAATCAAATCCACTTGGCCCCGAGAGCAAAAGTCTTTTGAAACAATAGGTTTGGTTACAAGATTTGCATGTTTGTTGGCTTTTTCCTTGTGACAAACTTCGCAAGACTGCAAAAATGTCTCAATAACAGGTCGTGGAATTTGATATTTGGATTTTAAACCAAAAATCATTTTGTCTCTAGAACCATGTCCTACTGTAATATGCGTAGAATACAATATTTCGAATAAGTCTTCGTACGGCGTAATATAAATAACGTCATCATTATCTTCTAGCCTTTTTTTAATAACTAACTGTTTATGTCCTACCTCCATCATACAGGGACAATAAATGATACTGCCTACGAGTTTTCTTGCCACTAGTATGCTTGCCGAGTAAAATATCTTTTGCCACCTAAAATGCAACTATTGAGTTAAAACCTAAAATTCAATATTTTGAGGTTAGAATTTTCATACCTCCTTCATTTCTTCATAATTCCACGGTTTTTTGGCATCTCTGTTTGCCAAATAATATCCACTTAACTTCTGATAAAACAAACTCTTATGGTTTTCCATAATTTACGACCAATCACAACGCAATTCCGTGCATTCAGCAAATGACTAAATAGGTGTCAGTCAAGCGCTGTACCGTGTAATTGTTTCACCGTTTACTTTGTTTGACGAGAATTAAACAGGCAATCCCTGAAATGACCTGAATTTTCAGTCAAACAAAGAAAAATTCATTGTAATACAGCCTTTGCCGGCAATACGGCCAATGACTAGGCTTTCCGCGAAATGACGCATTACGCTCAATGACTACGACATATATACATTATTAAACAAAGCTTCAGTAATTAAACCACTTGGTTTATAATACGTAGATCATTTTATTTGAAAAATTTTCTGCTGCTAACGTATGTCTCAAAAGTTTTCGGAAAAAAGTAAAAGTAAAATTTTTTGATTTTAGTTTTTATTATTTTATATTTTAAAAATAATATTCTTATATAGTCTTAATTCAACTAAACATAACATTTACATGACGGATAAAGGCCGAAGCATGTCTATGTGACGCAATTTATTTCTGACATGGCCCATCAGTCTTTGGACGGTAGCCAACGTCGACTTCCCGAATTTTTTGAAAGATTCTGCGTTTCATTTTGGGCTTCCCAACCCTCACCATATACATTTCAGCTCAAATGAAACCAAAATTCGTCAATGGGCCTCGTCTGAGGAACACTTGGAGGGTTATCTGTCTTCGAAACAAAATTGATGCCGTTTGTGGCTAAGCAGTCTCTTGTTCTTCTGAGGTAATGGCACGAGGCTAATTCAGGCTAGAACATTATTTGGTCGTTGGGATGATGTTTATTTATAAAATTTTGAAGTGTTGTGAGGCCTTTTCATAAGTAAATGTCTGCATTGATGGCTTCATAGCGAACATGTCCAACATACGACCGTGAAACACCTGTCTCTGATATGGCACCCCACATCAAAATTTTTCTATCAAATATGACTTTGCCTTTGAATTTAATATTGTCAGGAGCGTCTTGTACATTGCCCGGATAGAAACCGTCATTACATTTGATATCCGGCTGGATAACGTGAAATATTTGTCATCGTGTATCTTAGCGCCTTTCTTCTTTTACGATAATTTATATTATTTCTGGCTAATGTTCGACTAACAGTCGAGCGTGATATATGGTATCTTCGAGATAACTTACGCGCTGACATTTCCAATGTGATTCTTGCTCTTTCAATCAACCTTCGATTATTAAGTCGGCTAAAGGCTTCGGGTCGTCCACTTTTAGGTAAATTTATGCAAGGGATACTCTCCTGGCAATCTTTTATTGTTTGATAGTTTTTCGAAACAGAAATATCTTGCTCTCTGTATATCCTAACAGTATCGCGTTTAGATATCATCTAACCAACTGATAAATACTTCAATGAATATCAAGCTTGTACGACATTGTTGTTGACTTTATTTACAAAAATGATATGTCGTAGCATCAATCAAGATTCTAAATTTTCATTCCAACGGCAAAAGGATCGGATCATGTTTACTATAAATTAATTTTATTCGAATTTTTTCCGAAAACTTTTAAGATATACGTTACTACTGACAGAAGGCTGTTGTCTTTCGCTTACTATAATCAATTCATTAATCGTTAAATATCATATAATATTCTTAATTTTATGATTTGGTCATTTTTTATAAATTTTTGACGCACCTGTTAATTTCATACGAACACATATATCTTTATTATAAAAATAGTAATATTAATTAATTTAAAATATAACATTGAGCATATTTTTGCTTTAGTTTAGGGATCCGTATAGGTACGTATCTATTTGTATAATTTAAAAGTGTGCACTTACTCTTCTTCGGTCATGTTTTTTCCTTCCCAGTTTTCATGGTAGAAATGTGTAAAATTAAAAGATGTCTGCATCGATTTAGTCTCAGAACAAATGGTAACTGCAGGAAATGGAATTTTGCCAACTGGTGTTGGAGACTGAGCAAAACTAACAATTACAGGTGAATTATCCCATTTTATGTATGTATCTTGTATTAATACCACACTAAGGTAAAATGATGTTCCCAATACGAAAGCCCAAAATAATCTATGAAAATATAAATGTCTATATACTTTATTCTAGTCTATTCAACTAAAAAGTTATAATGCAAACGAGAAATGTGTAAAAGTGAAAATGTGAACAATTAAGCACAGAACGATCGCTACTATCTATGCAGTTTTATCAAATGATCTAGATCTGTCATAGACATGCATTTAACTCCACTGCACAAATAATATCAATTCAAATTGTATAATTAAGAGAGTAAGGTTATGTAAAAATTAGGAGTAGAGCTGTCATATATCATACATGTGGGTCAATCAGAAAGTCTAACATTATCACACACTATGTGTCAAAAATTGTTACCCATTACTAAAGCCATTTTTCTTTCGGTGTGGGAAAAGACGTTTATTTGGAAATGTTCGAAATATGATTTACATAGGATAATATGATTATTTGAAAATTATCATTTTTTGACAATCAGTCAGAATTTTATAATTTTTCAATGACAGATTTGTTTCTGATCAGTATTAATGTTATTATAAATTTACCTTCATTAAAGTAAGTGGTAGTTACTGTTGTTTTGTTGATTTAAAATACAGTGGGTGAATCCTTTCAAATTCGAACCGGTAACAATTTGGCGCCCAACGTGGGGCAGAATTTTTCTGTATTAGAAGTACAGAAAGCATTGACGAACCCAGGAGAAGATGGCTCCGAAAAGATCCTCGAAGAAAAGACAGTCTAGCGCTTCCGAACGCTCATTCTCGCCTGTCATAAATAATGTTTCCCTCATGGAACAAATCGCCGAACGGGTAACACGGGAAATTTTGGCTAATTACTCACCAAAGAAGGGGACCACACCTGAGAAGGTTGATAAGCCGACAGTGCCACCGCCTGATGCAGAGACAGTGGTTAATGCTGAAGCCGTGGCGACACTCGCTGAGGCAGTAAGACAGTTAACTGTCGCGCCAGCATTAGCGTCGACAAATCGACCACCACCGCGTCGTTAGCAGGGGCAGATTACCGAAGACCCAGTGCTCTTCTTGGATAGGTTAGAAATCTACTTACGGCAATTCACCTTGGAAGTGCCAGAGGATATTGATGAGGCCGTGCGTCCGCATCTTGAAGGGGAAGCTGCGAATTGGTTTAATTATTATACGGACAGTTTCTTGTCGGTGGACGATTTCTTGCAGAGATTCCGAGATGAATTCCTCAGTCATCAACGTTTGACAACCTTGGAGGTGGCACAAGTTTTTTTTAGAGGTCTTAAATATGTGGTGTTTACACAGAAATCCTTAGAGGTTATATTCATGAAATAAAATCCTACAGTTCATTTCCTAAAATGAAACTCCCAAGCATAAACCATATAATCTTTAAAAAAAATAAAATATGGGTAAAAGCAAGACATACTAATTTAGATCAAATGTACTAGTAAATATGTTGCCTACTTTTTCCAATAAATGCTTAAACAGTGGTTGGATAATAGGCGTATTTCTTTGTATTGAAAAACACCGGTTAGGGATAATCAACGACTAGGCTTAATCAGTGATTAGTGATCAGACTATTTTAATCGAATTTGGAAAAACCTTCCCTAGAGCTTACTGAAGCTAGATATTTTCGCAATAGAAAGAAAAATATAATTATATAGGTACATATTAATTATAATTAGTAAATGATTCATTGGATAAACAAGAAAACTTCTCGTTACAACGTCACGACGTTCAAAAGAATTGAGGCTTACTTTTTCTGTAGTGGTATTTTTTTCCGAGGTTATTTCAAATTAGCTTTAGAATACTTCCATGCATACTTTCATAAAGTTACTTATACAGCATTATTTCAAAAAGAATCACAAGAAAAATCTTCTGGGTGCAAACAAAAGTAGTAATTCTAGTCGGAACTATTTGAAACCTAATTTGAGAGATTCTTTTGTGACAAGAGTAAAAGTAGTAGTTTTGGTCACAATTTTGCAAAATATCTTATACTAGATTTGTACTAAATCACTTGTGAATACTTTTGTAGTTTGTAAGTTTTGAAGTAAATCGTTTGTCTTATATTAAAAACAAATCAGCTCCTTTGACCATGACTGCAGGCTTAAGTTTAGAATATAATTTGGATAGCTTTAGTTGCAAACAGTTATGCGAATCCACAGCTATATACACAAACTGACAAATAGTTAATTGAAAGTATCGGGCTTTAAATGTTTTGAATATTGAAAAATATATTAACAAACATTTTCTCAAGTTTTATTTTTAGTACTTTGATATTCTTTATAAGTTTTGGTAAAACTAACAGTTCATGAGATATTTCTAAAAGTTTGAGATTGATTACCAGTCTTGATCATGACTCATTTTTATTACTTCTTATGAAAAAGTAATGTTTCTGCAATTGAATTCACTGAGATTTAGATAATAGTAGAATTTTGTAAGTCAGTCTTTTGATATTTCGAGTAAATAAAATAGTAATCTAAAAAAAATTACATACTTTTCTATGATACTTCGTTTCTGATCTCCTAGGTACTGAAATCCATCAAAAGTACTGACACTTGCATAATCAGAGAAGTATTCTTTCATATTACTCCATGTCGAAGGATATTTCTTTTCTGGTTTAAACAATGAAGTATCTACCAGAATGTCAGATTTTTGGCCGTCAGTTTCTTTTTGTTCACTCATCTTTGGTTTACAAATTAAACTGGAAAGGATAGTGATGATTAGTTAACGTCGTAGTATTAACTGAAGACTCAACAATAATATCATGACTATTTATAATTTGCTTTTTTTAGCTTCACATTTAATGTTAATTACACATGTGTATTGCATCGTTGGTTAATTATTTATTCTGAAAATTAATATATCTTTATATGTAGGTATGACTCGCCCTATCTCAAGAGACTTGACCATTATTACCTATCTAATGCAGCGTTCGGTCTTGTTGTGTCATACCCTGCTGTCGGAATTTCATTGCCCTAAGCGGACGTGTGACAGATAAATAGGTTCTTTTATATTAAATTATATTATACGAGATTATTCCTTCATATACTGTACATAAGTAAATAATAAATAATTAAATACCTTAATATGTACCCAAAATTTTAAATTTTATTTTTGTTTCGTTGACCGAAAAAACTGATTCATGATGATAATTTTTATTTTTATAACAATATTATGAACTAGTTTGCTTAATAGAGTATGTGTTATATCAATGTAAGATCGCTGCTTCCAAAAATTATGGATGTTAGAAATTATATTATAGATAAAAATATTAATATACTGTATTGGAAACATGGCTTGTTGATATTCGGGGTTATAATTTTATTAGAATGGATCTCGGGATAAGAGGTGATGGTGTTGGTATCTATATTAGCAGTAGGTTTCACTATTCCGTGTTGGAGCAGTCTGATCTGATTGAGCAACTGTGGGTAACATTGACGGCAGTTGGTAATAGGACAATGATCGAAGTTGCATACAAGCAGCTCTCGCTAGACTATAACAACTTTCTTGACGAATTAGAGAACTCGTTTTTTTTTTCTAAAAATTTTTTTTGTAATAACTTATGAAAAAAGAAGAAAATAGGAAAAGTGGCCATGAGCGACGTTCAAGCTATATCTGCTAATGTTTAATCAATTTTTATTTTATTTTTTCGCCAGAAAATAGCGTCCGAAACAGTAATATACGTTTTCCCCTTTGATCTCGTCGCACCGTAAATGCGGACGATCTTTTTGCCACGCGTCTAATTGACTGCGCCATACAAATTATACCTATATTCGAGCTGAAGGATCTTTTCAAGACATTGCCAGTGTCCTGCGAAGTAGCATGCATAGTTAAAACAATTGAATTTACTGATTTAAGATAATAAATAATTATGTTAATGATACTGGAAATAAAAGGGCTAGCCTGTTAAGAATGTTTACGGGCTACGGGTTCATAGTAGCTTAGGTACCTACGTATTTTCTGCAACAATTCAATAAATTATACTATTATTTACTTACTTTATGAACAAAACTATTAATATAAAATTGAAAAAATATAATACTATGTTCATTCTAGTTATTGATACATTTAAAAGTAGAACGGGTACCTAATTCTTTCCGAGTTTGGTTTTCCGAGAACTGACTTTTTGCACGTACGGCGATAAAAAATCAAACAAGCCACCCTACTCACCCACAAATTTGATTCTTATATCTACTAAACACGATATTCAAAACACAGTGCCACTGTGGAACTTGTAATTGCGGGAATTCCAATGACATCATAGGTTTGTTCATAGAGAGTTTTTGTGATAATTATTCGACAGTCTCCGACCTTTCTAATGGGCATGCGCCAGTCAAAATTTAATATAAATCAAACTTGTTTGAGATTTTGACAGTACGAACGCTTTTTAGAGGGGCAATCTGTTGAAAATGAATGTACATTATGGACCCACAATAATACAAAATTATTAATATTTATAGAAATTACGTCTGTTTTTATACACTTCATTGTAAATAATCGTTTCTGTTTTTAAAGATGATCTTTTACAGAATCTCTTTGTTTGTATACTTCCAAACCTAGTTACCTTTTATATACAAATGTGAATATATACGGAGGTTATGTATTTCCATTATGTACATGCAACAATAAAGGAATCGTGATCGATAACACTTCGACGCAATTGACCCTACCAACCACAACGAAATTTAAAAAAATCTACTTGAAATGTGTACACACGCATGTGCGAACTTTTGTCAGAGATAAAACACCTAACTCTTGTGATAGTTTGAAAATCGTTTACAATTGCAAATTTGTATTAGTCCGAACACTAAACTAGTAGTTGGAAACGAATCGAATTTGTGATTCTACTCTCCTAACATTGATCATAAAATACGCATGCGTCGTACAGTTTCTGATAGTTACCAATTACTCTGCAAGAAAACCTCATGTCTGTAAACAGAGATTCCACCCGGAACCTAAAACAAATAGAGAGAGAACACCTCCAAGGATATCAACTCCTAAATTAGAACTTACGGTGGCTGATAGTGCTGTATGGGGAGTAATGTCTATTGGTGGTGGACATTCGAGCATGGAAGAATTGTTCTCTACCTTGGGAGTTAAACCAATAGGCAGCAAGTCATTTCAAAAGATAGAAATGAAACTAGGAAAGGTAAGCAGAGGTTAATATTTTCATCTAGAGTTTACTGGTAACTTGTGGTTTTACAAAGGTTTGGCAAGAAATTTTATAAGAATCCATGATTGAAGCAGGCAAGCTTTAGCTGTAAATAATGGTCATATAACGGAGGATGGGACTCCATTTATCACAGTAGTTGTGGATGAAGGCTGGTCACATCGAAGCCATGGTCACAGATATTCTTCTAATTCTGGTGTAGCTTGTGTTATTGGTGTAAAAACAAAAAAGTTGCTGCATCTGGATGTGAGAAATGAATATTGTGCCGTGTGCCTTTATCTTAAAACAAGCGGAAAAGATGAAGTGCACGACCATTGTTTTAAATATTGGACCGGTACTTCCTGTGGAATGGAATCGGATATGCTCATTCAGGCTTTTAATCAGAGTAAGACTCTACATGGACTGGAATATCGATCCTTCATTGGGGATGGTGATTCTAGTGTGCACAAAGAATTACAAGAAATGGTTTCGTACGGTAGAAAAATTGAGAAAATTGAATGTACAAACCATGTGATGAAATATTACACTAAATATTACACTAAAGCTTTGATGAAAGTTCAAGGCGTTTCTAGAAGTGTTAGAAATATTCTTACGCATCCGATCATCAAACGCCTAGTCAAAGGTGCCAGGGCAGCCATTATATATAATTCGAAAAATGGTAAAAACCCTGTCTCAGAAAGGATTTGTTGTAATGTAACTTTAAGCCACCAACGTTAAAAGTGAGGGACACTTGACACTGGTGTCATGTAAACGACATTTTTACTGTGAAACTAATACTTGTAATTCCGATTAGGTAAATGAAATTCAGAACAAAAGAATTGTAATTAGAATAGCCAATTGAAATTCAGATAGAGTAAACTGTATTTCAGAAATCATCAATTAATTGTTATTCAGAGAATATCATCAAATGTAATTTAAAAGAGATTATGCAGGATTTTATTTCAACGCACAGTACAAACGATAAAAATATACAAAAAGGTCAACCTAGGGTGGTTTTATTATTAACAAAATCAACACTTATATTCCTACTCGCATATTATTCATTGCCAAAATTATGCGTTCCAAATTAAAACTGATGATTTCTGAATTACATTTGATAGGGGTAAGTGGGGTAATTGTGGACACTTTTTGAAGTTTCTTTTATTTGAAAATAATTTTTTGACAACTGTTTAATTTAAAATTTTGGAGTTTGGTGTATAACAACATTTATCATTCGTCCCTTCGCGTGCAACGACCAAAACAAAAAAAGTAGCTCATTTGTATTGTATATAAATATTTTTTAAAAATTTGACAAGTGTCTACGCTTACCCCATAACTTGGGGTAAATGTATACAGGACCTGTAACAGACGTTTGTTTCCATATTAAGGTATGTGGGGTAATTGGAGATTAAGTTCAAAGTGGTTCCTTTCATGTGCTGAAAGTTGTATTTCGCTATTTTATTTGGATATGAAAATACAAAAGTCTTAACAAAATCTATTAGAAAAGGGATTAAAATAGTATAATAAAAAGTTAATAAGAATAAAAATTTAAATTATAAAAAATCTTTTTAAATATTTTTTTTATAGTTAGACCAGATTTTTTCAATTGATGCTGGACATGGACATACTGACAGCTTATTATTCCCATCATCTCTCAAAGTCACCTGAACAAAAACAGCGCTAATGTGAACAGTATCAATGTCCTCTCGTATTGGCCAACGAAATTGCTGATTAGTGATGCGTTCTAAAAATTTCATTTTTATATGATGGTCATGGATTTCCAATACTTTTCCGATATACCATTTTGATACAAAGTCAACGGCATAAAAATTGTCAGATTTAATTGTTTTTACTTCGTTACAGTGATTGTTATCTGGACTTAAGTTTTCTTTTTCGTCTTCTTCATCTGACAGTTTACCAAATGAAACATCATCGCTTGATGGCAAATTTTCAACTTCTTCTCGAATTTCTTCATTTTCTGATTCAGATGATGAGCTTTTATTAGTTGCAAATTTTTTTAACTTTTTATGTTTTGGTTCTGATAATTTTTTCGGTGGTATTTTAATTTTTGTTGGAGCAGACTTCTTGTTCTTTTTGGAATTTCTTTTATTTTCTTCATTTTTTAAACGAATTAATACTTCTTTACTTGTAAGAACTTCACCATAAGAATCTTTCTTTAATCTAATTTGTCGTTCAGTGGATTTTGGAATTGGAGGTGCAAATTCTCTTCTCAGTTTATTGATAAAGATATCCATAATGGAACGCCGCCCATCTGATGTTGTTGGTTGCTGCAACTGCTCTGAAATGTCTTGAGTTGCAGAATCATTATTAGCTACTGCAGATTCAACAGACACTCCATTTATTTTATTTTCAATTGAAGTTGGAGGTGGAGGTGTTGGAGTTTCTTGAGTTGTGTTGGGAGTATCTGAAACTGGAATTCCCTGTTCTAGCAAATTGCATGTTTCTAGTATTTGATTATGAGCATTTTCATTTATTAATAGAGTTTGATCTTTCTCTGTTTGATCTGCTTTAAAGCGTTCTAGCTTCATGTGATCATAGTCTTGTTCAGGGAATTTAGATGCATCTACTGGGAAGCAACCAGTTTCTCGAAACCCAGAAATAATGTTGCTTTCTGTTAAATATTTTCTCCACGCCTCTGCCAAAAGTTCCACAAATGTTTTTCTGTTGATCGTATTTTGGGACGTCAAAAGAGCACGACGCCCTTGGGCTACAAGAATTTTTTCCCATCCAATTTTAAGGGGACCAAAAACACACTTGTCAAGAGGCTGCATACGATGAGTCAAATGACTAGGTAGTTTTAATAGTATAATATTAGCTTTAAGCAGCATTTACAACACGGAAACTTATATGACTTCTATGTCCATCCATTATAAGAACGGCTTTCTTTGAAATGCCCTTATTTCGTCTTACTGACTCGACATACGGTATAAGGAGTGTATTAAACCAAGAATAAAAAACGGACTCTTCCATGTATCCGTTTTCAGTTGTAGAATAAATAGTACCGGGATACTCATTTTCGGGACTGGTCCATCGAACCTGCACACCACCTTTCGCTTTATAGATCACATGCGGTGGTAAAACAACGCCGGAAGCAGCAACGCAGCAGTTAACAGTAATATTTTCTCGTCCAGTACCAGCCACTCTTCGATAAAAGCTCTTGCTTCCTTTTTGTCCTATTGCTTTAACTTTGCTGGGATCTGTTCCAAATCCAGTTTCATCACAATTCAGCACAAGTACAGGCAACTCGCGCAGGCCTTCTCTTCGAATTATCTTGTCTAATTTATTGTAAAAATCATTTACAACAAAAGGATCAGCCGCATCTGCACGTTTTTGTTGTAACTGTTCGGGCTTTCTTAAAGTAAGAACTTTCTTCTTTTCATAAAATTCAAGTACCAATCTTCACCGGGTCTTCCATTTTTAAATGGCGTTTTTAGGTTATTAGCTGTAACATAATCTTTTACAAGATCTAGTAATTCTTCCCTATCCACAGGGTAGCCCCATTCTGCTCGTGCTAGTATGCAGTTTTCCAGTTCACTTTCAATTTCTTCGGAAAAAACTGGACGTCGACCACCTCCCACAACGTTTAAACTTGTTTTTCTGCCACGAAGTCTTTGGTAAATGACGCTTTTGTTAACTTTATAAAACTTTTCAGCTTCACGGTAAGTTAACCGTTTTGTAGCAACAGCTTCACACGCTGCTTTCACTGTTTCTACTGTGTAAGATGGTGGGGCTTTCTTTCTGGGTCGATTACGTGGCATATTGAACAGTTTCTATGCTCCCTGAAAATAACAATAATTTGTTTTGCTTTTGTCTACATTTGTCTTAGCGTCTTGTTGTTGCAGTTGTACATTCTGTCTACACAAGCCCCACATGTCTACACTTGCACCTAAGTACTGTCTCCATTTACCCCCATTAAATTCTTTAAAGGGGCATGTGTAGACACGATTGTATTGCAAAAGTGAAAGGATCCTATGAACTGTTCACAGTTTGAGGTTATGTGTTTACCACTTATCCACATTTTACACACAGTGACAATCAGAGCAACAATCGAAAATGCAAATTATAACGAAAGAAGTAGAAGCCTATGAGAAACTTATTTAATGGATATTTTACTTACTAGATGTGACAATACACTGCCTGGCACACAGAAATCCAATGCCGCCCAAATTAAAAACCCACATGTGGTGAAGTCTATTCTTCGAAGCTATGTTCATAGGGTACTATTTCTACCAACCGTTTTTTAATAATTATTGTTGTCTACAAATACCCCTTTCTACACTTACCCCACTTACCCCTACCTGAATAACGATTAATTTAAATTACAATTGACGATTTCTGAATATCAACTTACGCTTTCTGAATTACAATTAGAAATGGTGTGGATAAGTACCAAATTAGAGGATGGAGATTTCAAAATTTCCACGCTCTTCCGTTGACCCCGTTACTATCAATAAAATACAGAAAATCTTACGTCCCACCTAAACTTTTTTTGTGTAAAAGGATCCAGCGGACTGTCGGTATAATGACTGTCAAAGGAAAATGCATTTTTCCGTTTCGGGCGTTATTATTTGCCGAAATTAAAAAAAAAAAGTTTTGTCATTAAAAAATTGGTCTTCATATGCGCCGTTGGGCCGATTTTTAATTTTTTTTTTTATTACAAAAATATTTTTTTTATTTTTTTTATCAAACCAAAAATTAAAAAACTAAAACGTTGGCGCATTTTCAAACAATATTTTAAGAAGTATGCAGTTTAAAATTTGAAAATCGGTTGTACTGTTTCTTTAGAAATCGCTAATTACTTTTCCGATAACTGCATCCCTCTCGCACACTTGGCCGTCCCGATTCGCCTCCGGCAAGGTATGTTGGGGATATTATTATGTCGTTTAGTGGAAAGCAACTTATTACATCGTCAACAAGGATTACTTTGGGTTCGCTAACACTTATTGACGTTATTGTTACTCTTGATGATTCAATTGTCGTCGATTTGGGTGTAATGGATTGTCTATTCTGATCACGATGGTGTATATTGTTCATTAAATGACGGGCGAGAAACTGTAGAGTCAGAGCTCAAGTATATGAGAAATTATAAAAATATTGATTGGAATGCATTTGGGTATGATCTGTACAAGATGCAGCTTCCGCAAATATTTTATTTGCAATCAGTCGAGGATAAAGTCTCCTATCTTAATAACAGCTTGATTTCTCTGTTTGATATATTTTATATACTCCGCTAAGAATATATCGCTTTTAGAAACCTTTTGCTCCATGGATTACTGATAATATTAAATTACTGATGACAATTCGTGATAAAGCAAAGGCTCGGTTTCGTCGCACAGGCAACCCACTTGATTTGGACTATCATAGGTCTCTGCGGAACTTTACAATGCTGAATCTACCCAATGAAAAACGAGCCTATTTCAATTACCTTGAGAGATCGCCTAATGCGGCAGCCTTGTGGAAAATTGTAAATCGGTTAGGTATTGGTACAAAAAAAAGTTTTCTGTGACAGGCACATTGTGTAATATAACTGAAATAAATATTTTTTTCGTCAATAACATTGTTCAACAAATGGGCCTGGGTGTTGATTCGTTATATTCTAATAGTCCAATCTGATTAAGTATTGCTGTCCGTATATATTACCATACTTAGCCCATATTGTAAATACTTGTAAAATTACAGGACACGTACGGTTCATATGGAAGGGAGCCATAGTAAGACCGCTGCCCAAAGTTCACACTCCTAGTGAGTACAGGGATTTGAGACCTGTAAGTATATTACTCTCCATAAGTAAAGTGTTTGAAAAGGCTTTGAAGAGACAATTATTTGAATACGTAACAACAAATGACATATTAAAGAATGTTCAGTCGTGTTTTAGCAGCACGACAACGTTGGTTAATGTCACCGATGACTTAATCACTGCCTCAAATCAGCAAAAACTTACTATTCTTACTTCAGCAAGGCGTTTGACACGGAAAACCTTTTGGGATCATATTAAACTATATAGGTTTGGGGCCTGGGTCATCCGCCTTGCTGATAAATTATGTTGCGGGTCGTCGTCAACGTGTACTCTTAAATAATATTTTTTATCGCCAACCGTCAGTAAAGTGATGCGTTACCATAGCGTTTAACGGAGGTAAAGAAACATTTTATCGTACTGTACAATAAAGTACTTTACCTGCCGCTAATATCTATCAGCGTAGCCATGACTGATGACTTTAAAAATAAATCGTTTGTCACTGTCATAAACTGTCATAAGTTATTATATCTTTATTTCTTAAATTAACAATTTTCACGGTTGGTGATAAAATTTTGTATGCACCACGTCAGTAAAGTACCTTTACCGAACTCGTCTGTTACTCGCCGCGCTCGCTTCACTCGCTTGGCTTGTAAATCAGACTCGTTCGATAAAGTATCACTTTACTGACTTGTTACATAAATAACTATTGTCTGTCTTAATTAGTGTGCTCTGGGGGTTCCATATGGTGAAATCAGTAGGGCACAGCAATATTTATGCGGATGACACCCAAATATATTATTCCTTTGCTCCTGGTGAGTGGCGGGAGTTTGTTGCAAAGGTGAATGCTGGCTATTATTCATAAAATTGCAGAAGATCACTGTCTCAAACTGAACCCTAATAAATCATTGGTCTGAATATTTGGGCCGAGGGTGGCTTGTGGCAGTCAGAATTGAAATTAATGGACAGGAACTTCCAATTGTTACTGAAGCACATAATCTATTGATAACACATTTAGCTACAGAGCTCAAATTGCACGTTTTATAAAAAATGCATTGGCACATTTAATAATGATTTACCCCCACAAACTGTATTTATCGCGGGACCTTTAAAGGAGATTGTGTGAACATTGTGGTTTCACAATTCAACTACTGTGTGCGGGTATATCATCCTGCGATCGACAGCGCTATCTCTGATCGTATATAATAATTAATTGCCCGAGAGTTGTATATGGTATTAGAAGATTTCAACATGTGTCACACAAGTTATGAGATATTCCTTGATTATCCATCGTCATTCGTAGAAGGGTGAAACTATATTTTTCTATTATACAATTATCAAATTTAAACTCCCCAAATATTTATATAATAATATTGGGTTCTGCTACAGTACGTACAATTTAAACATACGTCACAAAAATCTAATTTCGGTCCTCCGACATAAAACAGCGCTTTTTTGAGCGTTCCTTCTCCTAGCATATATAAAAGTCATATAATAATCTTCAGGACAACTTCAAAGATTTGAGTGTTGCAAGGTTCAGGTCCAGATACACACAGTACTTACTTTATAATCAATTCCTTATGGTGGATTGACTTGTTGCCGTGCTTGTATGTGATGTAGTGCTTAGCATTGGTATAGTGGCATTGATAGGCATTGACATAATACCTAATATGGTTTCATGCTTATCTTTTCCAAGCTCTCGTGTGTTTTTCGGATCGCTCAGCGGCGCATTGCGGTATAGGGTTTAGCTTTATTATTAGTTATACTCCAGTATTTTTATATAATAGTTAAGTTTATATTAGACAGTTTTGTGTAAATAAAAAATAATATTTTTCAAGGTTTAGATAGGGTATTGGTTCTTTCTTTTTTTCTTGATGCATATCACTGTATCTCACCTTCGGTTGTCTCAGAAAAAAGTTGTACTTATTCTTTATTTGTAACTTTATGTAATTACCCCAGCTATTATTATTATTATTCATATTCTTATGGTCTTAAATAAGATACCAAATTATTAAGCAATTTAAAAAGAAATATAAGTTATAATAAACAGAAAACATATAAACTTTATTTCAAATGGTCGATATTTTATGAAACAGGATACTAAATTATAAAAACATATTTACATATCGTGCAATACATGACGACCTCATGATTTTTTCAGGAGTACGTGTTTTTAAGTGTCCTGATCAAGAAGTGGATTTTGGAAATGATACTCTCTCTCCCGTTCTTCTCTTCTTTTATCTCTCTTTTTCTCCCCCCCCCCCCCTCTTTCTCTCACATTTTGAGATCCGATTAGAGTTTTTTAGTAAAATCGGCAGACCGGAAGTAGTAGTTTACTTCAGCGAGCGGAAAAAATCAAATTTTACCAATATTTCGTCATCTACTAAGTTAAGCATATATTATGTATAAAGAATTCAAATGTACTCAAAACTGAATTTCACAAATTTTTATTAAAAAATTTTTCTGAAATTCTTACCGGAAGTAGATCGTTTACTCCTAACGAGTAGCAGTTTTGTGCAAATATCTCACAGATTACCTATACAGATTCTTAAGTTTATGAAAGTATTTAGAGTTGAATAGAATGTAATGAATGAAAAATGAAAAAGGTGTTTTTTCATTACATTCTATTTAGTATTTTCACAGTGTTCAATATATTAATAGTTTTAGAGTTGAATTTGAAGTAATTTTTGAATTTAAAAAAATAAAACCTCTGGGTAGGATTAAGACTTTTACTCAGAGGTTTATTACAAATATACAAAAGTATTTGAAATTTAGGAGTATTTTGGAACAACTAATTTTTTATTTATTGTACAATTTCTACCGCACATATTTGTTACATTTAAGCGTTTATATTTGACATTTAGATTAGGGTTGGTTCCATATTTCATTTGTTACCAATTTCAAAAAATAAGTGTGCGATAAAGTAAGCTTTTATAAGGGGTCATCGTAATTTGGCGTTAAGTTTTACGCTGTGCCACATAATAAGAATAGAGGTTGAAACAATAAATTTTTCATTTTCATTGGAGTGCTGTTTGAATATATTTTTTTATTTTCATTTATCAATTTGGAGGTTACGTCGAACTTGTTATTACGTATAAGCATAGGTATAAGTTATGTAAAGCAGCTGATATTCGGAGGCTTAATAATACGAAATTGTAGGGATTATATATGCAAATTATGAACTTATAGCTTGTCACAAAATCATATTCGAATATTATTATATGTTCTTTGTTATAAGTCATCTGTGTGTGTGCTGTTAATTAAATCACAAAATCAACACGCTCATTAATATCGATATCATACTAAATAATAGGTGATTGTTATGGGGACTTCTACGCCTATACAGATAGGCAACCTCATTTGCTCTAATCTTCAGAGTCCACCTAAACACAGTAGAGGTCGCTTACGAATAAAATGCGTAGGTTTTTCAATCTCACATGTCAAAGTAAATTTATAAGGTAGTGACTGTACTAAATTAATACCAACACTTTGTGAGAGAAAGGACAACGTACGTCTTGCTCTACGGGTACCTCTGTCGGAGAAAATAACGGTAGGTCCAATAGCTTTCTTATTAATTAATAGCTACGAAATTTTATATATACAAAATAAATGTCAACATTGTTCAATGCTGTTTGATTTATTTACATACGTTTCAAAATAAAAAAAAATCAGATATTATCGTAAATTGCATTATGCATGGTCTAGTTTTTATCATAATATAAAGTAAAAAAGAATACGGCAATTTTAGTATGAATATCGGCAATTATTTATTACGAACAATTATTCTACAGAAGTGCGGGATTCTATAGAAATTTCCGAAAGCTTTGATCGATGTATAAATAGACGTATGCTCGGTAAAATGACTTCACGGAGTTTTAATATTGGTTTCTAAGGAAGAAATGATTTGATACATGTAGAAATAAACGGACTTTACAGAAAATAACATATATGGATTAATGAAAATGTGACAAATGATCTCATGTGTTTATTATCTATCCAATGACGAGCGCGTCTTCATAGGTAATTAACGGGAATCTGAAACGAGTTTTTCGATCTGTAGTTTACCTTGTGGAGACAGGCTAAAAAGCCAAAAACAAAAATGACCGTTTATTCAAAATATAGAATGGGGCACAAAGTTCACAACGCGTAAGTTGACATTAAATTTTAAACTAAAATATTACAATATTTCACTAAAAAATTGATGAAAAATTAGAGCGGGTTCTAATTCCACAATTATTCTTGAATTTATTTGATAAGAAGAAATTTACGTCAATTTTAACGTTTACACTTTCCAATAAATTCAAGGTCAAAAACCTCATAAATTTATTAGACCGTGTAAAAACAGCATTAGAAATTATAAACGTCGTCGTTTTGTGTATGCAATGTCTGAAGGAGGACTACATTCTACTATGTTTGAAATTTCTAAAAATTATCTTATTTTTGCTATTGATTAAAATCGAATGCTGAGTTTAGTGAAGTATAGCCTAACCATAAAATACAGAATACATTGGAAATTTTCTTGCACAAATTTAGAATGAAATAAGTTTATTTTTTTATGATATAAATAATGCCTATTTAAGTGCAATATAAAATTATGTTGTGTGACATATCATTCAGTGTTTACGTAAACTGTTAAAAATGCAACGCTGAGTATTTTGTTTATTAATACATATTAAATTCTCAGGTAATGTTTGATTTTTTTACATTATCCTACCCATCATTTCTAAGGAAGTTTAATAACTGTACCTTTTAGTTTATAACGCAATTACCTGTCAACTTAAACGCCAAAGTATTAACAGAAGTTGTTATATTGAAATGAAAACATTGACTCTTGAGAATATCAGTGGAATTTAGTGGTCTTGCAAATATAATTATCCGTTACTAAAGTATTCGTTACTCGATAAGATCCAAAATAACGAATACTGGTTTCAAATAATCGTTACTTTTTCAACAGTTACTCTCATAGTATATAACTTTTAGAATACATTCTTGTCTGAAATATTGAAAAAAAATATAATTTACAGTAAATAACTTTCTACAAAATATTTGGTAATTTAACCAATTATTAGTGTTACTTGTATTTGCGTAGGTCGTTTTAATTATAAAAGTTTTGTTTGAACTTATTCTATTGATGCCATGTAAAATAAATTTTATGCCATGTACTACATTCTACCAACACCACCTATATAACAAGGCCTGACAGCTAATGAAATACATGCGCGTGACGTCACTAAAAGTAGGCCGATGAGGAGAGAGTAGAATTGTTGCTGCTGTGTTATTATAGTTAATAATATAGATAGAACCTTGTTTTTAAACATAAATACAGTTGTGTTTTATGTTGAAGATCGTTGTAAAATGCCTTACAAAAGTGTTGTATACCAAATTGCAAAAGCAATTACAATATGTAGTGAATGCAATAAATTTAGTGTATTTTCGTTTCCCAAAGATGATAACCTCCAAAAGAAATGGTTAAAAACTGTTAGTAGGGAAAAGTTTGTTGTGACCGAAAATACTCGAGTATAAGTTTTCTTTTTTGTTTTTTCGATATATGTTATCTATAACATAAATCGAATCGGATATTGAGAGAAGTGTTAGTATGTATAATGAAAATGCAATTGACTTGTCCTTTAAGATACCCAAGACTTATAGCAGGTAATTATAGCATTATGTTCTTACTTTCTTTAAAGTAAAATTGATCATATTTAGGTACTGTGCCTGTCACCTTGCCAGGTTGTCCATCTTATCTTTCATCAACAACAGTGCCTACGGTTTCTAGGGAAAGCCCTGCTGCTCGTAGACAAAGACTGAACAATAGCCTCAACAAATCATTAATGCTGAGCATTCAGTCACATAATAATTACAATGAAAATAATTCATTTAAAAGTTTAGAAGATCTTTTAAACAAAGTGGACAATTGCATATATAATAAGGAATGGATTGTTCAAAAGTATGATAGGTTTCTCAATATAATTTTAATTAAAAATCCTCAAAATTCCAAAGTGGAATGCTGCATACAAATAAATAATAAACATGATGGTGATTGTGTTATGTCAGTGCTGGTGAAAGAAGTTAGTATCAGTTCTCTTGGAGAAATGAAATTTCCACAGACAGTATGTGATATTAACAAAATTGAAACTTTAATGTATCAGCGGTATTCTAAATATTCTGCAATCGATTCAACATTACAAAGTTGTATAAATTTAATAAATGCGGCTTGTGATGGCTTACAAACTGTAATACCTGAAAACAGTATCACAATTGGTTTTATTAAAGAACAAGTATTTTTTTTTATTGATACCAAAGGTCAGAGTCAGATATTCTTGTGAAACAATGGTATTTTTTTCGCTTTTGTATTCAATATCTCCACATGCTTTTAGATTTCTTAAATCGTCAAATAAGCTTAAAGTGCCAAGTGAGTCTACAATTCGGCAAGTATGTGGTAAATATAAATGTAACCCACAATTTGAGCAAAACACGGAAGAACTACTGTCTTATGTGTCATCAAAATCTAGCTTGTTATCTCCAGATGATAAAGTTGTTGTATTACTTATGGATGAGATACATTTAAAAGAAAATTCTTAAATTTATGTAACAATAATTGTGTACTAATATTTTTTCAACTATGTATTAGAGTTACGACAATATACTTCTTTTTTGTAATAGTAGATAAATTATGTAGTGATATTGTTTATATTATACTAAATAGATGTATTTTAACTAAACCTGCTTTGTTTATTAATTGATTAACCGTCATTTTGCTGCTTGCCATATTGTAATACAAAAATAAGTTAGGTACCTAATAAGTAATAACTTATTAAAGTAAGAATGTCTAATTTAATCCCTTTTACTACAAAATTATCTTGCAATAGTTAAAAAATGGTAATATTCAATATTACGTATATTTGATTAATTAATTAAAAACACCTTCAGTAAAATTTAAAACTAAGTTGTACTTCAAATTTAGCACATTTCACTCTACCGTTAGGCATAGCATAAAACATGGCCTACTCGTTCTGACGTCACCATTTCTGCTGTCAGGCCTTGTTATATAGGTGGTGTTGATTCTACATACCGAGGTCGACATATTTTAATTTCTGATACGAAAGTAGAAAGAGGAAAAGAGCGCGACGAAATAAACTAAAGATAAACATAAGCGAGGCTGCCATACTCGACAAACGTTTGCTATGCCACTGCCTTACTCTCCCACCACTGTTAGCAAGCAGGCATCGCTGCATATCATAAGGTCATCTTCTGCATATGATAAAAGTGCAAACCGAAATTAAAACTTGACGACTATGGTATATTTGTGTGATTTAATATCAGAGTCGGGGATTTTTATGGTCTTATGAGGGAATATCTCGCCTATCGTAAATAAAATGGCTCCTTAAAAAATACTTTAGGCTTTTGCATTCTACTTTTAATTTTGAGTTGGAATGTTTTGTGCGATACTTTTAACGAATTTTATTTATTTAACATATTATTATTAAAATTATTATATAAGTAAACATTTTGTTTGTACCATATATTAACTATACATATTCCCGCACCGCACATTTGAACGAGTACTCGGTAACGAATATAAAGTAACGGATATTGAATTCGAAAGTGACGGATAGTTACAAGTACTGAAAAGTAACCGAGTCCTACATCACTAGTGGAATTACTATATCTGTTTGTATGTATGTTAGATAAGTATTATATTATTTCCGATGTAGTTTACAATACACAGGTGGGCCCACTTTTACTTTCTTATACGTAGCATAAGGAAGTATTGTGATGATGAAAATTTTCGACCTCGAGATTTTTGCAGATGTCCACGTTTTCAAGTCCCCTGATACCGAAAAAGTGGTTTTTAAAAAATGTCTCTCTCTCTCTCTCTCTCTCTCTCTCTCTCTCTCTCTGTGTGTGTGTGTGTGTGTGTGTGTGTGTGTGTGTGACCACGATAGCGGTCAAACCGCTGTAGATATCAATTCCAAATTTTGTACTTACGTGTATAATCTCCCTCTTGAGATCTGATTAGTTTCTCAGTAAAATCAGTAGACCTTAAGTAGCAGTTTACTTCAGCGCAAAAATCGAATTTTGCCAATATTTCGTCAACTACTAACTTTATACAAATTTATAAAGAATTCATATATACTTAAAATTAAAATTGATAATAATTTTATTTAAAAAGTTTTTCGAAATTCCTACCGGAAGTAGGTCCTTTACTCTTATCGAAAATCAGTTTTTTGCGAATATCTTGCAAGTCATGCTTTTTAGACAATTATGTTACGGGTGTAAAAGTATTCAAAACATAATTTTCAATATCTTTTGTATAAAAAAAAAATTTAAAATTCAGACCGGAAGTACCACTTTTACTCTTATCGAATAGCGATTTTGTGCAAATATGTCGTAAGTTATGCATTCTATATATATTTATCAAGAGTACAAAAATATTTAGAACTGGATTTGCAATATTTTTTGTATATGTGAAATTTCAAAATTCGGACCGGAAGCAGCACTTTTATTCTTAGCGAGTAGCACTTTTTTGATAATATCTTGCAAAGTATGCATTCTATAGTGATTTATTAAGAGAATAGAAGTACTTAGAATAGGATTTTCAATAATTTTTGTATAAAAAAATTCTTAAAATTCTATAATTTGAAACGCTCATACGTATAAGAAAGTCGTGTGGTGGTCACACCTCATTTTTTTTATAGAAAATTCGTATTCTGTGATTACATTCTATATGCTTATTGTGCTTATTTGGAAGATTGTGAGTATTATTGTACCTTGAAATGTTGTAATCATAATTTCAAAACAAAAGCAAATTAAAAATATTCTAAAATAAAATTATTTTTTTTATTATTACCTTTAAAACTACTGTGTGCTCTAGAGGCGTGTGCGGTTGGTTATTTGCTTGGTAATTAAAACGGTGAAGCATTTAGTGTATCATAAGTTTATATAATTATAATATGTTAATAAATTAATAAAATTATGATATTGCTGCACATTTAATTTTATATTAAAAATTAATTTAGAAGAAAATGAAGTGTAAATTCTACTTACTATATTCAATATCAACCTGTATTTTATTCTTCATTACAAAAGAATTAATACGTGTTTATTGGACTCGTTGGAAGCTGACAATTTTAACGAAGAACTCTGTGAAGCTTTCATGGCAGCTAATATCACATTAAATAAACTTGACAATCCCACTTTCAAAACATTTTTCCAAAAATATACTGGTCGAAATATTCCTGATGAATCCACCTTACGCAAATATTTTGTTTCTAAGTGCTTCACGAAAACAGTAGAATGCATTAGAAGACATCATTGAAATCAGTACCTATGGATAAGTGCCGACGAAACTGTCGATATATTAGGACGCTGTGTGGTAAATGTTGTAGCTGGTGCACTACATCCAACTATTCCATATAACGCATATGTAATAGCATCTAAAGTTATATATACGTTGATTCGGAAACGTTGCTAAAACCATTGACGAGAATTTGCACAAAATGCTTCATTCGGACGGCTTGTACAAGGAAAAATTACTTTTATTTGTTAGTGACAGTGCCGCATATATGGAAAGGAAACATATCCTTATATGATACATATTACTTGTGTAGCACGTGCTCTCCACATAATCTGTGAATGTATCAGAGACACTTATCCGGAAGTTGATAGACTTGTATCCACTTTTAAAAAAGTGTTCAGAAAAGCACCATTGAGAGCAGCTCTTTACAGGGAAAAACGTCCATCTTTGTCACTGCCTCCCTCGCCAGTAATAACTAGATGGGGAACATGGTTGGAAGCTACTAGTTTATATGCAGAGATATTCGATAGTTTATAAAATTTCGTTACATGTTTAAATGACGATGCTCGAAGTATTTCTGAGTGCAAGGAACTAACACAAATCCCAAATTTAGAAAATCCGTTGTTATTTCTTCAAGAAAACTTGCCTAACTTGCCTTGGAAATCTGGCTAAACTAGATACATATTTTGAAAATCGAAATATCAAATTAAAAGATGTATTAACCACATTAGATGTTGGTATTAATAATTTCAAAAGTATTCCAAGTGACTTCGGATGTGGCCTTCGGCAAAAGTTAGACGCAGTTTTTAATGGAATCCAGATTTAATAGCATTGCGGTAATTGTGTATGGGGACAATGACACAAAATCTAAGTGCTAAATACGCTGAAATAAAAGAATATTTCCAGTATGCACCTATAACCAGTGCGATGTAGAAAGAACGTTTTCTATTTATAAGGATGTTGTTGCAATCCTCACATACAATCATTTCATCATATAATACAGAATTTCATGTCAGCAGAATTACATTAATATAAATAGGGGCCGCGCCCGATGCAAGGCAGACTACATTGAGTAACGGTATTGGTGACGCCGTTTAAGTTCATTTATTATAACTTAAGTCGTATTAAATAAATACATACCGTGTGGCCGCCGTTCATAGCGCGATGCATGTATTAGTAACTACTGGTCGACTATAAATGGGCGTGCCAACTTGAATTGCCACACCGACAGCGGGCGTATAAGTTATACGTATAAATGTATTCGTAGGCAAATCAAGTGAAGAGCAGTGTAATAGGTATTGCGTTCCCGTTGTAAGTAATTATTTGTAGTTGTTTGAAGCATCAGATAATCACTGATAATATGTCAGTGAAGTAACTCATCACAGCTTCATAAACAACATAAAAGAGCAAAAATAAATAATAAATAACTCCTTGACTTTAAAATAAAAAAAACTTCTTAACTAAAATAATATTTTTCAACAAATATTATAATCTAAAAACTCAACTATAATAAATTACTGAAACATAAAATATTTACTTCTTAAAACAGAATTGTAATTCAACATTGCAATTAACCTGTAATTAGCTAAAAAAATGATATTCTTAAGCAATAATAAAACTCGAACTGACGCCCATATGTGGAAGCGACGGCGAATGCGACTGCCCGACTACACCGTATAAATGTGGATTTTTTGGACAAATACGAGTGCATCATAGGCATATGCGAAATACTAGCTCTGTTGTAATCCAGTATAACACTGCGTCTACTTGTTTACCGTTCTAATACACAGACATCTCTATCTGTTTCGCTTACTCTACAGGTATCGCGATAATGCAGACGCACGCGGTCTTATGGTATATAAGATTATATATTTTATTTAACTACAGTAAAGTGTTAAAACAACGATTGAAATAATTAGAATATTTATGAGAATTCTTCGAAGTATTCGTAATCTAACAAGGGTTACGGAGCTACCCAACCAAACAGCTGCCCTGGTGTCAGAACAAGGAACAAATCGTCAAACAAACATTTGTGTAGTAGGTATACAACAATGTACTTCATTCAAAGAGAACAAATCTTACAGAAGAGAACCTTGAGAAAGTATTGCTAGTAAATATTAATACACCTTTACTCGACTTGAACTACAAAATGAACAAATAATAACCTACCCACTTGTTATCCAATTATATAAATAGAATTAAAACCTGTTTAAAAATAGAACATTTCAATAGTGAGCCCATGGTCGATGAGTCATCAACCTTTCGTGTCCGGTCTGTAATTATGAGTTTGAAAATACATATTCTCGAATATATATTTCATTAAAAGTGAATTGAAGTTATAATGTAATTCTATCAATACAAATCTATTTCATTTTTGTACCAATAATAAAGAATATTCCTTCAAAAATACGTATTTTCAAACCTTTATTTGAATTGAGATAAAATAGTCAGTCTTGGCTCAAGTGAATGTAATGAGTAAATATATTTCTCAAACTAAAACTAAATTTACTTCCCTATATACAGAACAGAGAATGTCTTGATTTGAAACAAATTTACTCGACTCAAAATAATACTTTTTAGCATGCACTAGAACAATATTTTAAATACAAAAAATCTATTTTTAGGTATATAATACTTATTTACTAATATGCCTCTTTAATCATGTAACTAAGAATTACCAGTGGAGAATGCATAAATATTTCCTGTCTTAAGAGACTATAGAGAAACTAACGCGTACATTACCTCTAGTAATACTGTATGTTTGATAAATACCTTTCGAACAAACTTCTTTTCTTATCTCCAATATACTTGACACCATGTATTGACGAATTTATAGTATACTCTTGGATATATTCAGAAATATTTATACAAACTGCATCTTCTTTTGTTTTGTTCGCTAATATAATTTACTCTCACTTTCTGACATATATTTATAAGCAGTTGAATTAAAAAAATAAACTATGCCATTTATGTTCATGCGAATTGATAACGTATGAGTGTGTTATCGATTATGGAAATCCTGTTCTTAATTAATTAAACAACTTAATCACAGTTAAAATAAAGCACGCGTATAAAATAGCATTCTAACCCGTAAATGAATAACTACAAATTCAGCTTCCTGAATATAAGTAGAAATTCATTATACACTGATCGGCAAAAAAAACGGCAATCATGAGATATTTATTGAATTTCTATAAATTTCTATTTTTTGTCTAAATAAAGATTTAAAATGTTATATTATTATTGTCAAATTTTCGCATTGATTAGACTAACTAAAAAAGTGTAATTTTAACATATTGAACATATTTAGACAATTTATACAAGTCGCCTACATATTTCTTGAATTCCACATTAATAAGTTAGTCGGCATTTCTTAGCTTTCTTTCTTTTCAATTGTTTAGGGACGTTAGTTCGACAGTAAACAACAATTTTCACGCGTTCGCGCCGTTAACTAGTGCAAACGTTGGACAAATATTGCATTAATTGAAGATGATCGTAATCAGCGTCACGTGTCTCCTATTTTAAAAATACCTCGTACTACCGTTCAGGATGCTTGGAATCGGTTTTTAGAGACTGGCACATTTGAAAAACGTGTAGGATCTGAAAGAGGAAGAGTAACTAGTTGATGATCGTTTTATTGTGCGGAATACATTAAGGGTTGGCAGAATAACAGCAGTTGAACTACAACAACGGTTGCAAACAATCCGGCGGGTTGAAATAATTGAAAGGACAATTAGGCGAAACCTTGAGGAAGTGGTCTAAGTTGACAAAGACCGGCAATGGAATCACAATTGTTACTTAGACATCGAAGGGCAGGTCTTCAGTTTGCACGAATATATGCGAATTGGAATTTTCAGCAATGGAGTGAAGTTCTCTTTAAGGATGAGTCGCGTCTCCGCCTACGATCACCTAATGGTCAAGAAAGAGTGTGGAGAAGAAATAAGTGACATGCCGAATACACCATACCTGAACGGGTGTATTTTCATGGTGGTTCTGTTATGGTGTGAGCAGGTATTCCCACAGAAGCACGTACGGAGCTCACATTTAGCAGAAAATGGTTCTTTAAACGCTCACACATAAGTGGGAGATATTATACAGGAAGCTATTTTCCCATTTACACATTTTATTAGAGATGGGTTTGCATTGATGCATGACAACGCTAGACCACCCACAGCAAGAGTCGTTACTGAATACCTTAATGAAGTTGTATTCATAGACTTCCTTGTCCAGCATGCTATCCGGATCTTACTCCGATAGAACACCTATGGGATACACTCCAAAAGCGTATTCCTCGTCGTCCAGCAATGCCTGCAATTTTGCAAGAGCTACGATTAGCCTTTTTAGAAGAATTCGAAGCAATTCCACAAATTTACTTAAGAAATTTGGTAAATTCAATACGAAGACGACTGAACAGAGTAATTCTGGCTCGAGGAGAACATACAAATTATTGAGAATTAGTTAAAAGTCGATTAGAAGCTATTATTTTCAGATTTTGTAATTTACCTAAATTATTTTTTTTACTGTTTGTGTTTTAATTCTTAAATTAAATTAATTTTTGGTTTTGCATTGTCTCTTTTCTCTCCATTTCGTGCCTCTCTCATTGTTAAGGAGCACTGCTAGACAAAATATAAATTTCTAATGGAATTAATAAACGTGTATACTGTATGACATGGAAACTGCAACACCAAGAAGGGGTCCGGATTTTTTGACCAAACTTGGTAGAAACGTATAACTAGTCAAAGGCAATAATTGATTAAAATTTCAAAGAAAAAAAAACAAAAGACTAACACAATTTAACATAATTTTTATTAATAATGTGTTGAACCGCCCCTATTAGTGTCACACTCCCTCACTCTTCGTGGCATTGATTCGACTAGGTGGTCGATATCCTCTTGGGGTATGGTGTCCCAAGCAACCTGTAATTCATTCCGGAGAGCTATTAGTGTCTGCGGGGGATTATCTAAATTCATAAGTTTTCGTCCCATAATGTCCCACACATGTTCTATTGGCGAGAGGTCGGGGGATTTGGGTGGCCATGGCAAGATATTGACATGAGCCTCTTCCAAGCGATTTATAGAAATTCTCGCTACGTGGGGAGGGGCATTATCCTGCTGGAAAAGTGGGTCTTCGAGCGTTTGAAGATATGGTAGAATATGGGGTTCTACCACCTCATCAATGTAACGCTGGGCGTTCATGGTGGTTTGGATGAACACCAATTGAGACCTACTCCCATATGCTATAGCACCCCATACCATAACACCCACTGCTCGATGCACATGCCTTTCAACGGAAAACTGAATATCACTACGTTCCCCACGTCTTCGTCTGACCCTCATACGGCCATCATGCATCCCTAGACAAAATCGAGATTCATCACTGAATACCACCCTGTGCCACTCCACGTTCCAGTGCAGTCGCAATCTACACCACTCCAAACGTTGCTGTCGGTGTTGAGCCGTAAGTGGTAACACAAGATGTGGACGATAAGATTGTAAGCCGAAACCCCAAATTCGACGATAAACGGTTCGAAGGGTTACAGGACGACCAATATTACCTAACCACACGTCAGCAATTGATCTGGTACTGGAAAACCTGTCTCTTAGTGCCATTAAGCGAAGGCGGCGGTCCTGTATCTCATTAGTTCTTCTTCGGCCTCCGGTTCCTCTTTGGCGTCTTTCCTGACCTTCCCTAGTCCATGATTGATAACAGCGCATAATGGTGGATTGGTTCCGGTTAAGGCGATTTGCAATTTCCCTGTATGAAAAACCACCTTCTCGCAAACCAACAATTCGACCTCTGTCGAATTCGCTTAATTGGCGATAATTTCCACGTTGCCGCACTCTAGGCATAATAAAACTCTTTAAACACGTTAAACAAAGGTATAATAAGACAAAACCGTTGAAATTAATTTCAAACAAACAATTAATACACCACACATTAATGTCAGCGAAAACTGAATGAAGTGTCAGATGTGTCATGACCACTTGATCAATCGCAACAAAATTTTAATCAATTATTGCTTTTGACTAGTTATACGTTTCTACCAAGTTTGGTCAAAAAATTCGCACCCATTCTTGGTGTTGCACTTTCCATGTCATGCAGCATATATATGAAATTTTTAAGATGGCCGTTTTTTTTTGCCGGTCAGTGTATATTACGTTTTTTTATTTATAGTAGAAAAAACTTATTTAAATCACTTTAGATTTGATAATATTATTATTATAAATAATATTATTCAACACTTTCCTATCCAATCAAAAACAATTTACCAACACAATGTTTAATAATGACGTGTTGTAAAGTCTAATATCGGTATAATTTTACATGTATTTATATGTATAAATTGTATTATTGTTGTCATGCGATATTTTTTGTGTTGTAAATGTTGGGAATTTATGGCTAATAGCTAACGTAATTTATGGTATGGTATATCACAATGCACAATATTAGCGATGTTATGGTTCAAACCAAAAGCTTTGGAACATTGTATTTAAATGGTTGATTACAAAAAATATAAAAAAAAATTCTTGATGCAGTGGATTTCAATCCAACCTGTTTTCATCACCATATTGCCAAATAACGGACTTGATGTTTGTATTTTACACTTAATTTGCAATTGAATAATAACAATAATAATAATGATTTATTGCTGTAAATTTTCATTACAAAAACATTGGCAGTATCAACAAATAGCAAACAAAAGGTAAAAAAGTACTGCAATATTAGATTAATAAATACTAACAATACATATACCTACACAATTACACAATTATGCAATATCTACGTCCGGCATTTACAACTTATTTTTTAATAATTTGTTAAAGTTATAGAAGGCCTTATCCAGAAAATGTATTTTCAAATTAAATTTAAAAGCGTATCTATGTATATCGGCAGCTATCTTCAAATATTCAGGTAGTGCATTAAAAACTGCAGTAGCTTTACAATAGGGCCCCCTCACGTAGCAGCTGGACCTATGCGATGGCATGGACAAATTTAACCCATTACGTGTGGCCATAGAAACATAAACCTAGATATTCCTAACAAACCGTGATGAATTTCTCTGCACGAGCATAACCAGTTCATAAATATATAAACAAGAAAGTGATTAAACCCTGGATTTACGGAGAAGATGCCTGCAGGGAGTCAAGAAATGCACACAATAAATTGATCAGATTAATCTCTTTTGCACTAAAAATATGGACTTAAAACTGGTGGATGATCCCCAAAAAGCAATTCCGTATCGCAGGCGAGATTGTATACTACCATAACAGAATAGCTTAAGTCATCATGTTGAGCGCATATAGGACGGAGGAGATCTTGTCGGCGAGAAAGAGCACAGTGCTGACGCCAATACAAGAAGGAATCCAAAGTAAGGCCCAGAAAGCTACAGGATGGAGTTACCGGGAACAAACGGCTACCAGATCGGATATATAAACTAATGTAAATCTTTACATCTGTTGAGAAATAAATTATCCTAGTCTTTGCTGTATTTAAAATCAATTTATTAAAATCACACCTTAGATGCCAAGATCACCTTAGATGCCAAGATCGGTACCTTGCTCAGATTCCCATTCGATACAACACATATAGTGTTCTCCGCATACTGTGTAACGGCAGTCACGAAGATTAGCAATATATATTAAGAATAAAGTGGGCCCCAAATAGACTCCTGAGGCACAGCTCTGTCCACCGACGTAAACCCTGACATATAATCCCCACATACACAACTTACTACCCCGTTAACAGTTGTAGCCATTATATCTATTTGCGAGATGGGACTTAAAAACCTTCAATTTAAAATTGAACTTATTAAAAATAGAATGGAGGGTGCAAGCATGTTAAACTCGCTACAGTTCCTAAAGAACAGCGAATATTGTAGATTTTAAACCAGCAAATAACTAAGGGTGAATAATTAATTTAATTTAACCAACATTAACATTTTTACAATAAATAAGATTCCAATTCTGTAACACAATTTTTCTTAAGCAGGTAGGCCTTCAGAGCATTGAAGGTTACGTATTTTTGTTTCTTATTGCCTTTTGTATCTGTGTGTGTATGCATATTGATATGTATATTTTGTGTACTATAATATAGTAAGGATCTGATGGAACATCGATTTTAATCCAATATCCTTTTTTTTTCTTCAATTGAAATTAGTACTTTTTATTGTTTGACTGCTTAAACTCTATTATTATTAATAAACATCATTATTACATGTAGTATGCACTATTGCGTAAAGGAAAAAAGTAATCTCAGCAATATAATAATATTAATTACATATTATAACCATAAACAGATTCACAACTAAAGTATTAAATCTAATAATTTCTTCGTGTTAGATTTAATCCTTGCCATACCACAAACTCCTTCCATACATGCGTACATTACAACCAATTCTCAATGTGAAGAAGTATACAATCTCTGCTAATGAAATAAAGGAAAATCCTATAAATAAACCTAATAAACCACCACAATAAGCTATAAAATCCATAGCTCCAAACATCTCCTCTCTTTGCATCGGTATGTACTCAGAATCCTTGAAGTATATGTTCAATAAAGATTTGAATTCTTCTAATCTATATCGGAAAAAGAAAAATAGAGTTAAAATAATTTGTGTTTTACCCGTATATAAACCTACCGTTTCTCTTTGTCAACGTTTTCAAATTCATACCAATAATAATCAGTTTGTGTCGTTTCAAATCTATAATCGATCGATGAGCAAGATGGTAAGCAGTTGCAGTGTTTCTCTGTATCTCTGGTTTCATTATATTCCTTCAAAAGCTGTTTTAAATATACTAGTTCCGGCGACAGGTTTAAATTTGTGCTGTTGGAAATGTAGCTAATTAGAAGTTTCTCCAAAGCCCTTATGTAGAGTAATAAGTTTGCACCGCAAATAGCCCTGGTTTCATTAGTATCTAAAAGTAGTAAAACGTTGATTTTAGGAACTGCGGGTATAAATTAATAAAAACAAATTGATTTGGTACAATTTAACCAAATGATCCCTCTTGATGAAATCGATAGCACTGATATCATCTTCCTGTCAACTGATGAAACACCCAAAATCCGTTGCCGCAGTGTACGCTTGTTTAAACAGTTTCATGTGAATTATGCAAGCTTGATGTATAATAAGGTATGCACTATGATATAGAAAATTTGAGATTAAGTTTTTATAGAGGGTACATTCTGGCGTGAAATGATCCCTATGGTGGCGGGTAAAATGATCCCGGGATCGTTTTACATCACATAATATTTCTTCATACTTAAACATAAAACTAACATATTTGCTTTACTTATTTTCAGAATGTCACTGGGTTCCTAAAAACATGCAAATCGCTTGCAAATGCCAAAAGTGGCTTGCCATTTAAGACTATTTCCAAAATGTTTAAAGTACCTCTAATGTTACTAAAACAAATGAAGATAAAGTTCATGAAAGTAGAATGGGTATATTTTCGGCTGAATAGGAACAAGAATTGAGAACTGACATGCTAGATTTTAAAAGCAGAATGTACGGGTATATTACAAGAGATCTTCGGAGATTGGCATACCAATTAGAGGAACAATAATAGTAATAATAATAAATAATCATAAATTTGTTCACGAAAATCAAAGAGCTGGAAATGAGCGATTTTACGAGCTTCAAAAAAGACATCCTGAGATTTCCTTAGGTGTCCGGAACAAACATCTGCAGTCTGTGCAAGATCATTTAACAAACTTGCAGTTACCAATTCTCCTTAGAAGAGTTGTTTTTAACACAATTATTCGCCTTATCGGATTTACAAGAAATTCTGTAATAGTCGCAAAAAGGTAGGTAAAAAGTGGCACGTGTTACTTTTGCAATTATATGCATGTGTGCTGGTGGGACACTTATTCTCCGGATGATGGTTTTTAGTAGAAAAGGGAGTAAAGCTGAACTAACAGACGCCACACAAGAGTATTTACATAAAAAATCGGTCAAAATTATATAATGTGTTTAATGATATAAAAACTATATTATAATTTTAACTAAGCATACATATGAAGAGTACACTGCAAAAAGTGGGAATGTCACAAAACTAAAACAACGAGAAAAATTGATTTTAATACAATAAACAGCTAAAAAAGAAACGTTTATTTATTAAACCAAACAGCAAATATGTTTATCATGTACTTTAAACATTTTTTTTGGTTTCGATAAAAAGCCAAAGCAACAGTTATTCCTAAAATTTAAGAAAAAAGACAAACATTATTTTTGGTATAATTTTTCTCCGCAAAAAGGGGGATTGTCCATTATTTAATCATCAGTATCTTCTTGGTTGTGGCTTTGGGGAAGATTGTTGAAATATTGCACGGCTTTTGGACGACAAAATTTTTTCACTTCTTGCAAATTTTTGTATTTTAAGAGAGGCACTGGAATCAGGTCTAAAAGTAAAAGATTAAAAAAACTGTCAAAGGGATGCTAGATAAACTTACCACTGTATGCTTTGTCGGGGAACATGAACTCGCCATCTTTCAAGACTGACTTTTCTTTTTGAATTACAGTCCTGAAATTGGATAGTATGACTACAGACGTTGCCCAACCACCATTATAAGAATTTCTATGGATAAGAAATTGAGGACGATCTTTTGAAACATAAATTTCTTTTATTTCGCGAATGGGCATTGCACATTTCTTCTTGTAATATTTTTCCAAAAACTTTGTCCAGGTTCTAAGTAATTCTTGTTCTACTTCTATAAGTTGAAACGGTGATGGTTTTATCCTAGCGTTCTTAAATACTTCATACCAATCTGATGGAACTTCTGCTTTTGCTTTTTTATTGATTAATCCCATATTCTTGTCACATTCCATATAGGAATGTCCTCTTATTGGGAACGTAATTTGAATGAAGTCTAACCGGTTACTATGATGTACAATATAATGTAGATATCTCAACATTGTATTATTCTTATTTTGGCCAGGGCATGAATCACAAAAAATTTGCAGATGACGAACTGCAGGATTTAAAATTGTTGTAATGAAGTGATGAAGCATTGATACCACTTCATCTGCTCCGCGCAATTGTCTGAGGATACGCATAGAAAACGGAAGCTCCAGTGGAAAGAGTGTGAATATTGAAGTTGTACAATGATAACTGACGTTTGTAATACACGTCGTTTGTGGATATGTTTGTCATAGGTAAATTCTGTTGATAATCCAGTGTAATTGCTTCAAAGTCTTCCGAAGTTCGAGCTTTTTTACGCGCCTGCCTTTTTCGTTCATAGAATGTTTCTGCTTTCTTCTTGTGGACTTCATTCTCAATGGTTAATTTTCTTTTCTGACTTTCAATTTGACAGCGGTGTTGTTCGTTTTGTGGGGTTTCTTTATCTAGTGCTTTCATTTTTGCCAAATACTCGTCGCAGGTGCTGCACGTATCACTCCTGGGATAACCAAATGAGATATTAAAGTTATTTATAAATATCTGTCGATATCTTTCGTATGATACAGGGTTTTCAGAATATTTCTCTTGGTACAGCTTGTGCATCTTTTTCAAATTTAGTTCTTCTGGCAGGTAAATTATTTTTGCCTTTTCGTAGCTATAATGGCTAGTACGACCTTTAAAGCTGCCAATATGTTCCTTTACGTTATTAATGGTTGCTACCGAATGTTTGTTGGGTCTATTATGATGAAGACCCCTCTTGTCTTTCGGAGCGTATCCGGTATCCTTTAGCGACTTTTGAAGATATTCTAATTTTTTTTTAGAAATCCCATAAATAGCTCTGAATCCTTTAGCACATACCGGGATTTGCACTATGCTTCTTTCACGTTTTATCTTGACAATGTAAGAAAAACTTCGTTCGTGAAATTTTGCACATTCTTCATTGCCACGTGGACGTCTTCGTCTGATATTATGTGTATTTATTAAACTACACAAATACGCATTTTGATTGGTATGAGTGTCAATGTTATTGAACTGATTCAACAGAAATTGCCTTTCTGTTTCCAAAATGTTTATAAAACATTTTAGACGTTTGCATTTGCAATCATCACCGGCCTCGTGGCTACTTAACCTTAATTTTTTAGCAACATCAGTCATTCTTCCAAAAGATTTTCTTTTCTTGGACGTATTTTCTACGTTAATCGACATTCTGACAGAATAATTCTGTCAATTAAATTGAACAGATAATAAAAACTAATTACCTACCTTCCTTTCCAATTAATTCAACAGCAAATCTACTATACGTCACACCAAAAGTAGCACTGAACGATGAAAATTGAATTCTCCCAATTTACATTTGGACATACCTCGTTCTTGCCTGCAAGCCAGTGGACAGTCCTCCTTTTTACCGAGCACATATATTTTCAGTGCCTTCTCGGATGTGACATCGCTACTTTTTTGCTATGAAACGTTACCTGGGTAATAGTACCTAGAATTCTCCATCAGATGGCATGGATAGTTCTATTTCATAATTTTTGTGACATTCCCCCTTTTTGCAGTGTACTCTTCATATATTTTTACATAAAAAACGTATTCACACTACATACAAGATTTGTACATTTAGTCAGATTCACAATCCGTTTGATCATCAGATGAGGAAGCCTGCGTATCTTCGTCTTCAGCATCACCGCTATAATAAACATCTGAAGAGGTTAACGGTGGGTTGGGAAGTAATAAATCTATTGCTTCCTTCGAGAAAGGCTGTCTTTTCTTCTGAGGTCGTCGTCTATTACTACTCAGGTATGGATCAGAATTTAATAATAGTCGGTTTAAAATGTCTCTGTTGCAGACCGCTCTTGAGAATTTTCTGGCAAAATTGAGCCTATATTGTCTGAAATATTTATTTCTGGCCTCTGCCGCTTCCTCAGACAATTGTCCAATAGGCAATATCGCATGTTCAATTATTATTGCTCCGTGTATCAGTACTTTGTGAATTGTTGGTGACATTGGATGCCAGCCATACAAATACACATACATTTTAGCAGTATCTCTGGCATACTCATCGTATTTTTTTAATATCTATATCAAAACCACTCGATATTACTTCCAGGATGACTTTGAATCTGTTTATCAAACCTAAATCAAGTCCCGTGATGTCAGATGCCGTTTCTGGTTCAGAGAAAAATCTTCTTGATGTAATTACCATCATTGGCATTTCCAAGCCCTGCTTTTGGAATATCAACTAAAATACCCATTCGTTCTTTAAAATATTTTTGTATGCGTTCCTTCCTCTCTTTTACAATTTGTTTTCATGCGAAGTTCTTGCTTGCCATTTTTCAGAGGTAATTTATAGGCTAAATGTAACAGAGACTGGAAAAATCTTATCCTAGCGTGTAGGATTGAGAGTCCGAATTTTAGCGCTTCGGCATTGATTTCGGGTGAATTCTTTAATTTATTAAAATCTTTCGACGTTAATCCACAAATGTAACACCTCATAGTGGATGCTGTGTTGGTCGCTGCGTTACATATTTTGCCATCAACCATGGTGGGTACCAATATATGTTTTATTTTTACAATTTCGTCAGAAATACAAACTTCTGTTTCCTGCAAGTGTTTCGCCTGATCCTCTATATATTTTATTTCTTCTTTAGTTACGTCATTATTTTCTTGCACGAAGCGAATACATATTGGACGACAAAACCGAACAGATGATGGAACAGGGTTTTGCCAAATTATTTTATCGTGATTTGCACCAGCAACCAGCCTCAGTTGAACGAGTGCACTTTGAAAAATGTTCGCGTCACTGTCTGTTGTATTCTGGAACGTCTGCTTGAACTGTGACTGCTGCGATCCATCGCAGCCCCATTTTATTAATAATTGCATACGTTGCTTCTCCTTGTTTGTACAAGTGTTTATAACTTCAACAGCATATTTGTATATACGTGTGGCCGTGTGATCAATTAAAGCCTGTAACTGAATTTCAGCACAAGTTTCAGTCACTCGCATGGACTCTTCAGGAGGATAACATTCTTTCTTGGCATCTTTTATTCTCGAATAGCAGGGATAAATAGTTTTATTAGCGCCTTGTATTATCTCCCATTGTCTTCTTGTAAAATCCCCTTCTACAAAAATAGCCAATGCTTCCTACGGAGAATGTTTTTTTACACGAGTATCCAATTGTCTTCGAGCAGAAGTAATTGTTTCACGATATTTCGTAGCTCGCGTTGGAGTAGCCATCACATCTTTTATTATTTTTGATGCATCCGTATTGCCAATAGCTCACTGACTCACAGTAGCAGCAAACGCTAACTGTTCTGCAGGTACCTGCTCTCGCAATTCTTTTGTTTTACGCCGCTTACTGCGGTCACTTAATTCTTGAAATAATTTTTTTGGTCTACCTGCTTTTTGGGGATTCCAAACAGGTAGTGGTATGGACGCAGTCAGCCACAGTTCATTCTTCTTCAAAAAACGATCTCTTGTGTATTTTGAAGCTATCCATCTCTTTTTAAAGTCGCTCTTAAAATGTTTTAGGGAGCGACTTAAAGTGGCCTTTTCATCTTCCGGACATTTTGTAGTTTTCATGAGCTCTGTTTCTAATAATGTCAACTTCTCGTCGAGGTTTCTGCCAGAAAATTGTTGCATTATGTCAAATAATGCTTTTCTGGTAAATTTTTCTGCTTTCCTGAGAAAACAAAACAGAATAAGGTTAATTAAATAAAATACTGAAAATATTTATTTAAGGACTACAATAATTGGAATGCATATACAACAAAATGGGGGAAGAGAGGGGGACGAGTTTTTTCGGTATGTGTTAGAGGAATATTTATACCTTGTAAATAAGTAACAAACATTGCCCGACAAAGCCCGACACACAAACAAACAGACCTTTAAATATATTTTTCCGTAAAAATTCTACTCATTTTTCTAGCTTACTGTAATAATTCACATGATTGAAATTTAAATGTAAATGTGACTAAATAGTATTTTAATAGAGAGTACATACCTTCTTCTCCCATAATAAAAATGGTTATATTGTTAGACAACTGGAAACAAACACAGTTCACTTTAGAACGAGTACAAAAATTAAGAGCGCCGAGAACAAAGCGATTCATACAATGACTAGATTCCGAGTCCGACTGAGCGTACGAAGGAAGGGATACGCGGAATTGCTGTTTAAGGCAACTACCTGACCAACGGGATAATTGGCATTACAAAAAAACAATTTGCAAGCATTTTCGTTAAATTTATGAAATTGACTTTTAACCGGTTTTTTGATGTAAATACTCCTATGTGAGACGGTGCAATTTTTGGCACTGTTTTTGCTTGCAATTATACAGGTTGGATAAGGTTGCTAGTATTTTTCTCTTTCTCTTCGCTTAACTTATTTTCGATGGGCACTTAAGGCATAAACAAAATTTAGGCATAACAGAAAGAGCTAGAGAAAGCTTTCTGACAATATTATTCCTTACTATTCACACAAACTTTTGCCACTAGATGTAGGTGTAATGTGTCCAGTTAGCACCTGCATCGATCAAATGCTAAAGAAGTGGACCTCAATATAAATAAGCCAAGTATCTTGTAAAGCCCATTTGAAGGCATCTATTCCGCAAAGGTGCATAAATTCAATCAGAAAAACTATGTCCTTTCTATGTAGATGTGTTCACTGATGAAAATGTTATTGCAGCTAACGTAACTGATTAACCACTGCATGAGAATTTTACCATTTACAGAACACTTCTCATTCAGATCCTACACCTGGCAGTAATAACAATTTTATGACCCACAATCTGGGCCTAATTCAATAATTGCAAGAGTTAATGACAATAATTTCTATAACCCACAACCTAGACCTGGTCGTCAAACGGACAATCATAATTCAATTGAAAATTTCTGCTTCTCTTCGTGTTCGAAAACAAAGCTATCAGAAGAAAAGTCATTCTTTGCCCACGGTCGTTCAAAATATCAACCTTTCCCAAAAATACAAAGAAACAGATGCACTACTAATCGAAAATCAATGGAATCCATTATATCATCAAGAATTCTATACAAGCGATCTCTAGAAAGAGAACGGAAGATAAAGGGAAAGTTATGAACGGAAATTCATAAAACGGTAGAATGCCCTTACCAAAGAAGACAACTATAGAAAAGATAGTTAGCAACAGCATTTCTGATGTAGACGATGATACAGAGTGCATCTACTGCCTGGAAAAGTTTTTGGATTCAGCAATGGGCGAAGGCTGGATACAATGTGGTAACTACAGAAAATGTGCCCATGAACAACACCACTTCTGCAAACAACGATGATAACTACAATGAAATATTTGTGATTTTTCCCGTTAATAAAATACCTATGATATTAAATATTTTCTAAATATGTATCTATGTAGCTAAAATAAGATATTTTCATTTCCATTTCTGTTTAATAGGTTCAATAGGCATTTAATTTCGTTAATCTCTTGTAATTCCCAACATTTGAATAGATTATACTATTGTATTCTGGGGGAGGGAGATCATTTGTCGCTATTGGTGGGGGTAAAATGATCTTTTTGCAACCTTGCATATTATAATTTTTGTTTATTGTCCGGGAAAAAATTAGGAAAAATATACAAGGTATTTAAATGAATGATGTCAGAAGGCGACAGTGTAAGTGCAGACTCCAAATTGAACGATCTAGCAATTTCTTTCTTTTAAGGGATCATTTCGGTCTCTCCTAATTGGTTAAACATCGTCTATACATTTGAGGAAGTTCACCTTCTTCTGTTGCAGAACTTAGTTCGCGAATTGGAGAGTGATTAATAATTATTAAAGATGTGCAAAGATTCGACAAGCCCTCCCCGTCGATCCTGAGTGACAGAAAGGCGTTTTATCAAAACACTTAACTAAAATTATTCATTATAATATTTATTTATTAAATAAATATTTCTATCATAATATAAACTTTAAAAAAATAATTTAGTAGTTTAAAAATATACTTACGGGGTAAATAAAAATCTAGACACTCTAATCCATTCGACATAATGTATGCTAAACATTCAACCTCACAATTGGACTGACTATAGTGTTTAAATCTCAACAAACTTTTCTCATCATCCAAATAACACTGTCTTTCTGCCGCAGTGTATACACGCAGATTTTTTTCGTTAGTGGTGATGACCAGTGGTGTAAGAGCAGCAAAAACTGCTTCATTTTGCGGAAGCCGAAAGTAGTCGTGATTTTGTGTCGGTATCTCTGAAGGATCGTGAATAATAACCTTCAACAATAGAAGTTTCGTTAGGTGTTGTCTTATCCAAACTTTGACTTTTCTACCTTAAAACCTTGCAAAGCTGATGCGCATTTGAAGTCTAAATCATCGGCTTTTGCTTTTACTTCAACTTCTAATCCTGCCTCTGCTCCAGAAAATGATGCTCTTCTAGGATAAATGTCTTTACAGTCTGGAGTATATGGTTCTTTGAAACATACAGATTTTGGTGCTTTATGGTAATCCTGAAATCGTTGACTACAAAGAAAGAATTTATTTTTAGAATTTAAATAAGTTATGTTTATTTGGTATTTTAAACAGATAAATAATTGATTTACAGCTTTTATGTATTTTACTACAAAATTTAAATCCAAATTAATGCGCTTAAAGTTTAAGCACAATGTGTTTGGAATAGATCTGCATACAGTCCTTTACTATTAAATTAGCCAATCTTGAAAGAATGCTAATACACCTATATTTTAAGAAGTACATTATAACATTAAAACATCATTTAGAAATGGAGGAAACTGACTTGACAATACTCGGATTTATTAGCGCAGAATGTATTACGAGGGATGTTCTGGGAATTTAGCTATAATTTTTTTATTGTGTCAATTTTCATCAATATCACAATGTATTTTTTCAACATAATCGCCATCTAATTGAATACATTTATTCCAACGATAAATTATTTTTTTAAGCCATCCTCAATGAACTTTCCCGGCGTCTCCTCAATCCACCTATTTATGGCAGGGTTTACGTCAGTTAAGTCCTCAAAACGAATACCCCGTAAAGTTTTTTTCAAACCTGGGAACAGATGAAAATCACTCGGTGGAGATCCGGTAAATCTTTCAAAACATCCTTCATTTTTCTTGCGGTGTGCGGTCTTGCATTATACTGTTGGAATAACGGACGCTTATGCAACTTCCCATTTCATTGCCTTTTTATTTCTTTAAAACCTTATTTTGATCAAACATAAACGAACTGTCAAATCAAAATGTCACATCTTTAATTTACATTTTCCCGCGAATCTTTAATCACTTCTTACTATGATTTATACGATATAGAATTATTATTTCTTTCTTCAAATATCAACGTCAATTAAACAATTTTGTACAAATTAATAATACATATCAATTTTATAATAATTAATGTTTTAAATCTCTTCTTTTCAGATTTTGCAATGATTGAAAAGAAAATGAAAAATGAGCGACCACTTACTATACTGAGTACAACGAACTATTTTATATAACCAAATAAAAATATGCTTTGACATTAGTCTTGCATGTGTTTGTGTATCTTTAAACAACAATTATAACTGATAATAATACCTTTATTCAAATAAAAGGAAAACTATAATATTATTAAAGCATAATTAGCAAAACCATGTGAATATACCGATAGGTCCAGCCCGCGACGGGCCATACATAGGCAACAATATACGTATGGAACGTGCTATGTGGCAACGTGTGTACGATACCACTCCGCGTGCTCCTATTTTGAGTGACTTTCTTAAAATTTGAATTTATTTTGTAGAATTATTGATTTTTTTACTTCTATCTTTTAGAAAACGTTATTGTTTTTTTATTACTTAAAATTACTTTTCCGTAGCAGCTAAGAATACAATAATAATAATAAATTGGACCTTATTATGTCTGAAACAAATGGGCAAATTACGTATACAGAACGAATATGCAAACGACTATATCCTTGCGCGGTTTAAGTCTTACTAAATTCTTAACTGCAATGTGCTGCTGCTGCGGGTAGAGGGGTTTCGGTGGGGGTTTCGGTGTTGCCACTCATTGCTGACTATGGCCCGTTCCGAGCTGGACCTATCGGTATATATATATTCTGATAAATATCTGCAGTGGTCCGGATAATAACTTCGAATAATATTCTTCCTTAGTTATACCTTTCGCCAGATAATCCATAAAAATAATCCCTTTGCAATCCCAAAATACAGTAACCATTACCTTTTCAACAGACGGAACTGCACACAAACGGTGCTACGGAAATGCTTCTATATCGGTCGAACACCTGATCAGACGGAACGATATTGCCCTGGATAGCTGCATAAACATATCCAGACTTGTCTATCACCCATAAGCATTGCCTATAGGTTCTGCTTAATTTAATTAGATCACAATTCCCAGAACTTTGGAAACACCCCTCGTATATCTGCCTGGTTATTAAGAATGGAATGGATGGAAAAGTAAACCCTCTTTGATATAGTAACTTTCTAAAACACTCATTTTTTCGCATTTATTAGTTAGAAAAATGAATAATTCACTAGCATTAAAATATTAACATTTCCCCTCAATCCAGAACTGGAGTGTAAACTATGGGTTAAAATCCCATTTTTGGGAAGTATCATTATAAAAATCAGCAATATTAAAAAAAAAATTGTAACTTTAAGAGAGCTTTCTACAACAATAAAACATTAAAAAGTCAATTAATTAATAACAAAAGATCCGGACACGGAGTTTATAAAATTAATTGTAGGTCAAACAGGCCGTAACTTTAAAGTAAGGTTCTCGGGATATACGCGCGTTGTTAGGCTAAATTATGAGAATTCTAGTATACCAAAGCAAATTTTAGAAACTGAACATCAATGTTCATTAGACACTTTGGAGTTCCTGTTTAATTTAAATAAAAGTAAAAAAATAGTGTTTCAGAAGGTTAATATATTAAAGAGGGTTTGCTTTTGCATCCAGGTAATATTCTTAATGACAAGACAAATATAATAATATATTCTCGGCTAATAAATCCGAGTATTGTTAAGTCGGTTTTCCCCATTTCTAAATGATATGTTCATTATTTCTTTAATTGTACCATTAAGATGTAACGGTTCATTTTCGAAAATTGTAGGATAAATTGTTAATCTTTAGAACTTTACTTTTAGTTTCTGTTGAACTCCTGATGATGCGGCAAGGCGAAATGTACATAATAGAGTTTTGATAAAGGATTTGCGAAATAATGCCAAGTGTTTTATTTATGCTATTTGCAATGTATTGTTAAAATGTTTCACTAAGGGAAAACCATCACTTCGTTTAATTATTTGAAGTGCATTAGATATATTTATTTTAAGTTTGGAAAGGCATTGACGTGCATTAAAACCTACAAAAATGAGAAAAAAGCTACCAAGCAGCTTCACTTACTGCCTTAAGTTTAGAAAAACAAACTTATTCTAAAAAAGCTGTATAAGTTCAAAATTATATAATATAATGTAAAATTGTGGTTACAAACACTGCTTTATAAATATCCTCCAAAAATTTGAATAAACTACTTCAGTAGCAATAAGACAAAAATAGGAAAAAATAATACAGTGAGGATGATGCTATAAGTTCCTTGTCAGTGACTATCTGTAGATGTAAATCTAATATTGTATTTGCATTGGTGGACAAGTAAACCGGAAAAATAATGTTGGAGTGTTAATATCCTGTAAGAAAGTTTTGTTACAAAAGAGGTGGTCGAGTCGTACATTAAATAATTATTCCGTATTAAACCTACTAAAATTTGTAATGTATATTTAATGTTTATTTCAATTACCGTTTTTGGTGCGTTCCAAAATCTAAAGCGTTAAGCTAAGTGAAAGCTGAATATTTTTAGACAATATTAAAAAAAAACAGGTTGCATGTAAATGACTAATCAGACACAGGATTGAATAGCATGGCCAACGCTTAATGATAACGGTCATGGTGGCTATAGTTTTGACGTAATTACCAAATATGTTGTTAAGTGCACATGCAACACAACATCGCAATGTAACACCGTCGCGTAACAAGTGTGGACGCAACCTCGCAACAGCGTAATATCGTAACAACGGCGTCCCATTAGTTGTCAGTTTTTCGCTGTCGTCGCATCCAAGAAATGTTCGCGTGTCTGGACGCACCTGGTGAGCATTATGGTTTAGTTTTTGTGACGTGGGAATGTTTCTTCAAAATAATTGAGAACATCTGTCGGTTATATTTTCTTGAAGGAAACCGAATTTCCTACCTTTTCGAGTAACAATTGTCAGTTATAATTTTAAAACGTTCTTTCCGTTATTTACATCTGATTGAGTTTAGATATCGAGTAGGTATGGCGTGAACGAAGGATGTTATTCTTAGTTTGATCGACATTTAACGAGAAGTTATTTTGTGGAATACCAAGCATCCCAGATATAATAATTGCGTCTGCCACCAACGTCTTGGCCTACGTTTTTTCTTTTTCACTAAATAGTGCATAACTATACGAGGTTTGTCTATAAAACTCTGTGCTCTGCTTGAAACAAGCAACGACACAACATTAAGTTCTGCTTCAAAATGAGTAAAACGGTGATGGAAACACATGAAATAGTGCTGCAAGTTTGCTGTGAGTAGAAAATGTGTGGTTGATTGGTTTGTACGCTTTTGCGTTTGCAAGGAATCGGCGGAGGACGAATCGCGTTCCGACTATCCACAAGCAGGATACCGGAAGACACTGAACGTGTGCGTGTGGTGCTACCAAAATATTGGCGATTGACTCTGCGATTAGTAACAGAAGTGGGTATTGGTAAAGACACAGTGGGAGCCATCATCCATGACGATTTGAGTAAACGCAAGATTTGCTCCACACAACCTAACAGACGCGCAAAAAGTAAAAAGCAAACCAGTAGCGATTTCGTCGGCATGTTTGACCGCGATCCGTGTTTTCTGTGTTCCATCGTTACAGTACGATCCCGAAACGAAAAGACCATCAATGGAATGGCGGTAATTTTCTTCCCCGCGACAAATAAAAAGCCTATGCAGAAATCCAAGGTCAAGACCATGTTAGGCCACAGATGAGCGAGAACGGAAATTAGGTGTTACTGCACAACAATGCACCATCGCATACGAGCGTCCATCCTTGTACGCCAATTTTTAACTCGGCGTGGCGTGACTGTTTTGCATCATCTACCCTACTCTCCATATCTTACTCCTGTTGACTTTTTTTGATTTCCTCGTCTGAAGGGGACCTTGAAGGGATCACGGTTTGCGGACATTGATGAGATTCAGGACCGTGTCACAGCTATTCTGAAAACGATTCCAAGAAAAGACGAACGCTGTCAAAAGTGCGTTGCGTCTGGTGGCGACCACTTCGAAAGTCAATCAAGATATTTCCGACGTGCGTTCTGTTTTTGTGTTTTTATTATATCATTCACCGAATTTTATAGGAAAAACCTCGTATACGCTGTAGTAGCAATATCTATCTTGCTTCGATTCACGAACTGATAGGACGGCATCATGTTCGCGCTGATGATACGCGACGATGTTCTGTTGCATGTGTGCAACCACCTCAAAGAATACTTACTTAGCGTAGTATCTGCGGCGATTTGCTCTAACCTGAATTGAAGGTTAAGTATTTAGGTTAATATTATAATACGGTATTAGCAATAAGTAATACTACTGAAATACACTGCCTTATCCTGGATGTGCTTAAGATATAATCTGTTTATATTATATTTTACAAAATACTCAATACTCAAATTAAGTAAAAATAATATTGGGAGTAAATTTCATAATTGTATTGTGGTAAAATAAGAAAGTCATTAATACTCAAGGAAAACTAATTACTAAAATGTGAAATAAATGAAATATCAGAAAGAGCACATCGGAGGCACTTGTATGAGAGTGCACTAATATGTATGCGCCAATAAAAGATACAAAATTAATGAACACCTATGCACTATAATTTAGTGAAGGAATATAAAAATTACTTCGTTGGTGGTGAAATTTTTTTCAAAAAGTTTGGTTCTAGTACTTACACATTATCCTGGAATAGCTCTGATCTATCAAGAATATTAAATGTAAAACAGACGCCATCTCTCGTGAAGATAGGTGTAAACATATCCTCACATTTATGTTCTATACCAGCGAAAAGACATTTCACAAAAATTTCACTTATGTTCGGCGTGATCTGAATGTAACAACGTATTTGTAAAAAGGACTCATGCACATTATTTATATATTTCTTTACTTACATTATGGAAGAAATGAAAGATACCGACGTCAAATTCCGTAATACGGAGGAAATCCATATCGCCATGACTGCGATTACATACCATTGACATATATTCAAACTGCAACCTCCTAAAAAATGTTTAAAAAATCCTTAAAAATGTTATCATGAAAAATAATTTTTCCGGTTTGATTTGAGTTGGGTATCATGAAAGAAATTATTATGATATCTAAATTATTTTATTTGGTGTGTGATGGTGAATAGTGTGACCACCTCCCACGGCGTTTCTTCTATATTCTTTTATATCTAAATATGCAAACCTTAGTAAATATAGGCCCATACCGTCTAAACTCTAAACAATTACAATCAAATTTTTGAGTAACATAATGTACTGAGCGGTTGAACTAATTACATTACTCGTTTCTTTAATTCTCTTTTGCGGCAAGTGCTGTGATAGGTGATTTTAACTAATTTTGGGCCACTGAATACGAATCAGCTGTAGTCTATTTTAACGTATCACATAACGTTTTCTCACACTAGGTATACCAAAATAAGAGGTATATTGCACATAATAATAAAAAGTACTGCACTAAGATAAATTGGAAAAATTTACAGAGAAAAATAAATGATATTTTATAAACAGTCCACGAAATATGTATTCCACTATTTTTTTTGTGAGTGTGGGTCAAATAAACGGATGTTTCATCGATTTAAGTGCTAATACTCTCTCTATCTCTCTCTTGGTTAATATAGATACTAATACACATACCGAATTTGTGTGCTCTAGCAACAAAGTGTGTGAACAAATTTACAAAGAAATTATCTTATACGTAAAACAACACAAGAAATTGCTATTACAGGAAAAATTTTAGTCACTTTAATGCGAACATTCCTAGATTTTGCTTTGGAATGATTGTTTGGCTGGTACATGTTTGTCATCTCTCTTGAAACACCAACAGTAGGCGGCCATCATTGGTATATCTCACCTACCCTGGTATCTTCTTTCTACCTCCTTGATGTTTTAGTGAAACCTCTGTAAAGGTACTGGTATTTGAAATTTAGGTTAATAATATATAGAATTGTAGAATAAAATAAAATAAATTGATTTGTCTACCAGCTAGATCAATTCTTATCCCCGGGCGATTTGTGTAAAAAAGATAATAAATTAACAGTTTCCTAGAGCATCATTGGGTGTAATACAATAAAATACCATTGTATAAGTTTAAATAATAATTATATTAGAAATCAAAAATTTTATAGTTTACTACAAACGAAGTAAAATACTTATACAATAAACTGCTTTTAACAAAAAAAAAAACAACATATTAACAAATAGGTTCAATATACTTTTATAATGGTAACATCTATTAAGATTTACGAATATCGTTCATTATAATAAAATGCTAATAACACAGGCTAGAAAGAAAATAACAACTCAAACTAAACGTGTCTCATACATTCATGTACATACCACAACGCTAAAAATATATCAAATTACATTTTCGATTACACTTTGGCGACGCTGTTATATTATTAAATATATTTATCTCATCTAGATAAATATATTTATTTATTTCGTCTCTGCTTAAAACTGAGTTATTATGTTTAGTTCCTTATTTTATTAATATATTTACATACAATAATTTTTTAAATACTTTATTTTAATACTTCTTACTTCTTTCTTGATTCGATGGGAATCTTCTTATCTTCGATGCTTTCAAGTTGAAACTTCTTATTCGACGAAAAAGGCGCTAGCAGCTTTCCATTGGATTTTCAACTTCAACGAACAAGACGTTTAGAATTTGCATACACTGCCAATTGTAGAACAAAATATTTGTAACAGAAGATATAATAACTTGTACACTTAAACTTGGAATACTTATTACGCGGTTGATTTCACAAGGTTTCACATGTAAATATATATTTATTTAACAGCTGTTATGTAACTGTTGGAGCGGACGCACTTTTTTAACTTAGGTCTACTTATCGACCCTCTGCTTGAAGCCTACTTTTCGACTCCCTTCTTGCAGTTCGCATGTCGACTCCCTTCATGCAGTTCACTTGTCTACTTTCTCTTCTGAAACAAGTATTTTCCTTCTAATAGTTTGAAACCTGGGATTCCCCTTTTTCTATATTGTCTGGGTATTCCCGTTGCGGTTAACACACAAATTCACTTATGCCGTGAGAAGTTATAGATATCGCGGCGCTTATCTTACACTAACATAAACGTTCGGCGCCACAATGCTTATACATACTAAAACTTATTTATATACGTATGAACACGTTGGAATTAAACTTTTATTAATATATATTTATTGATTTCCAATATATATATATGAATTTATAAAATATTATTTATCTAATTATTTAATATCAGAAAACTTATAAAAGAATAAAATAGACTGTACCATTACACCTCTTTTCCATCTTTTCAGAACAGCTCTAAGATTTTCCACAAAGTGTCGAGATGGGAATGAAGGAAATGTAGTTTTAGGCTCATTCTGTACCCCACTCTTTCATATGATCCAGCATCGTTTTCACTATTTTTTCAAACCATTCGTCTTTTAGCTTTCCCAGGATTTTGTCATGACGTCCTTTATTGAAACCCATGCAGCAATTTCCACGGCATTCTTCGTCTGTTCAACGTTTCGGCCTTACAGAAGCTTTCCATTTTGTGGACCATCAAAAATGTCTTCCTCGACCTTTATATCTCATAACTGTGGAAACTTGCTTGTAATGTACTGAAAACAGGGACTACTTTTGTACAAAGTCTTAATTAACTGCTTAATTATTCACAGTTTGATGTGTAGCGGTGGCAAAATAACTTTATGTGTGTGTCAGAATTCAGCATTTGTAAAAATTTTTACACCCGATGTAGGTGTAGGTGACCAGCGTGTTTTCCTAGCTGTTCTGTCTCATTCACATAAATGTCAAGAGCTTCATTCTAGCTTTACAAGCTTTGTCATACGGCGTTGAATAATTGGTTGAAATGTTGGCATTATTTGAAATATTTATAAATAATGCCATAATAATAGTAGATATTTCATCTTCGAAAAATATGAAAAATCAAAACCTTATTCGATAAAATATATTTAAGTTTAACAAGTAAATTATTTACTTGTAATTGCAAGTTTTGTGCAACAGAATCTCCAATACTGTTTAAGAAGATAATAGAAAACTTCCTTTTTAGATAATATTCTTCCTCTTGTATAATAAATTTCAATCTCACATATTTATAACATGATAGACATTTTGTTTGCTTCTTATATTAAGGTACGTCACGTACATCGACTCTACACATTATGTACTGTTCCTTATGAGTTGACGTTGATGTTTTATCGTTTCTTTGTTGTTATTTTATTCCAAGAGATGCGTACAATAAAACTAGAAGAACAGTAGCAGTACAAGAAGATCCCTCCGTTAGTACCCCGATAGTTAGTCGTTCAGCCACTCTAAGAAAACGACATTTTTCTATATGTATTATTTTGATAATAAATAATTTGAAGAAAAAATTATATCTCGCGTAATGTGTAGAATTTGAAACATCAGATTTACCATGTGATAATACTAATAACGAGTAAAATGTTTTCGAAGATCGAAATACAGAAATTATAGCGGTATCTACAATTACAGTAGTAAGTGGCTACAGTGTTGTATGTTTCTTTTAAATGGTTTTTGAATGCATAACAAGCATGATACGACATTTTAACAATAACATTTTTCGTTCAAAATCGAACGAAGAATGCCGCCGCGTATAGCTTTTGCGACATTTTTTACACACGCTGTATAGGTGCAATTTATTAACTGGTAATTAGAAGAAACACAATTCACGCAACAATTAATAATGTTTTACAATTCTGAATAAAAATATTTGATTGAAGTTACAAATTATCGCATAGAAACAAAATATGTGTATTTTTACTTTCTTATACGTAGTATACGGAAGTATTATGATGATGAAAATTTTCGACCTCGACATTTTTGCAGATGTCCACGTTTTCAAGTCCCCTGATACCGAAAAAGTGGTTTTTAAAAAATGTCTGGGGTGTCTGTCTGTCTGTGACCACGATAGCGGTCAAACCGCTACAACTATCAATTCCAAATTTTGTATTTACGTGTATAGTCTCCCTCTTGAGATCTGATTAGGTTTTCAGTAAAATCAGTAGACCGGAAGTAGCAGTTTACTTCGGTGAAAATTCGAATTTTGCCAATACTTCGTTAACTATTAAGTTTAAACAAATTTATAAAGAATTCATATGCACTTAAAATTAAGTTTGAGACAAATTGTCTTAAAAAAGTTTTTCGAAATTCCAACCGGAAATAGATCTTTTACTCTTATCGAAAATCAGTTTTTTGCGAATATCTCGCAAGTCATGCTGTTTAGACAAGTACGTTACGAGTATAAAAGTATTTAGAACATAATTTTCAATATCTTTTGTATAAAAAAAAATTCAAAATTCAAACCGGAAGTACCACTTTTACTCTTATCGAATATCGATTTTTTGCAAAATGTCGTAAATTATGCATACTATATATATTTATCAAGAGTACAAAAGTATTTAGAACTGGATTTGCAATATTTTTTGTATATATGAAATTTCAAAATTCGGACCTGAAGTAGCACTTTTACACTTAGCGAGTAGCACTTTTTTTCGAATATCTTGCAAAGTATGCATTCTATAGCGATTTATTAAGAGAAAGAAAGTACTTAGAAAAGGATTTTCAACAAGTTTTGTATAAAGAAATCCTTAAAATTGTATAGTTTGAAACGCTCATACGTATAAGAAAGTTGTGTGGTGACCACACCTCATTTTTTTAAATGTTGTTACTTTCTTATAAGTAGTTTGAGGAAGTATTGTGATGATGAACATTTTCAACCTCAAGATTTTTGCAGATGTCCACTTTTTGAAGTCCACTGATACCGAAGAAAAAGTGGTTTTAAAATAATCTCTCATTCTCTCTCTGTGTGTGACCACGATAGAGGTCAAAACGCTATAGCCACCAATTACAAATGGTGTATTTACGAGTATTGAGATCTGATTAAATTTTCAGTAAAATCGGCACACCGAAAATAGTTGTTAATTTCAATGAAAAAATCGAATTTTGCCAATATTTCGTCAACTACTACGTTTAAACAAATTTATAAAGAATTCATATTTACTCAAAATTAAATTTTAGAATTTTATAAAAAGTTTTTCGAAATTCCTGTCAGAAGTATTTCCTCTTATCGAATAGCGATGTTTCGCAAATATGTCCCAAATTATGCATTCTGTATATATTTATCAAGGGTACCAAAGTATTTAGAGTTGGATTTCGAATATTTTTTGTATAAATTAAATTTCAAAATTCGAAACGGATACTTTTACACTTTTACTCTTAGCGAGTAGCACTTTCTTTCGAATATCTGCCAAAGTACGCATTCTATAGGGATTTATTAAGAGGATTGAAGTACTTAAAATAGGATTTTGGATAATCTTTTTATAAAAAAAACTTAAATTTTAGAATTTTATTAAAAAAGTTTTTCGAAGTTCCTATCAGAATTATTTAACAATTAATTTCATCAGTGATTTAGTAATTATACTGCTTCTTCTATAAAGGAAATAAACAATATAATTAAAAATAAAAATAACATAATATTGAATATGTGTAACTTTTAGCATACTACATAAATATAATTAATTGCTAACCACGAATTCACTATCTTTGCTGATAAGCACACTGCGGGAGTTTTTTAATGTACTACAATTCTGGAAATTTATTTCAATTAGTGGTCCTAAATATTCTGTGACAATTTATGCTTGCGTTTGCTGTTTTCCTCTTCGTGATTGCATTTAACAGTCCCTTATTAAAACATCATTTTAATCGAAAATACTTTGGATTCACTCTAGATATGTCATTCACATGTTACATTTTAAACTATATTGAAAAATTACAAATGAGATAAAATGAGATTGAAAACATGGAACAAATTTTCCAGAAGGTGGCAGGTTCACGTTGAGCGCTTACCCAGACTCATTTCGTATTTTTGGCTGAATTGAGTTTAAGTGAATAGTCTACATGTTTGTAAAGTTGACGTGCAATTGAATTCTGCACTAATAATTATTACTTCCACTGTAAAGCTCACTCCGATTTTCCCAGAACATGACGTTATTTAAGTTAAAATCATGTAAGACAATTTGGAAACAAGCTTTGTCAATCACCTTTCTTTGATTAAAGAAATATGGACAGAAAATTAGTTAGTATGTATATACATACAGAAATCTGGTGCAAGCTAAATCGTCTCAGATATGGCAATGGAAAGTGCAATATAGAATGTGATTCATAGTCCAGCTTAAGACTTCAGATGCAGACTTTTCGTTTTCAACAAACTATTCCTACTTTTATGATTTTGATATATGTCATATATTTTACACATTTTTAGGTAACTATAACTTTCATATGAATAGATGTATGTATATTACTTTAGTTTTTCCAGTTTTCACACTATTTATGTATTTGTCGATACCAGAAAGTAATCAATAAATTTGTTTCAGTATCACTCAAGTTGTCGCACTCTGATATTTATTTCATAATAGAAATTTTAAATATGTCCGTATACAGAAATCTTCAGATGTTATATTCACAAAATACATGCCTATTGTTTATTTAATAAAATAAAATTTCTAAATATACAAAATAGAATCTCAAAAAATAAATAAGTGTAAAAACCACAAAGAACAAATTCAAATGTAAAAAATGGCGCCAATGTTATTAGAACAAAACATACTAATTTAGATCAAATGCACTAGCAAATATGTTGTCAATTTTGTACAATAAATCTTTAAATACTGTTTAGATAACCGATGAATTTCTTTGCTTTGAAAAACGCCACTTAGAGATAAGCAATGATTAATTAACCGGTAATTAAATTGGAGTTGGGAAAACCGGCCCTCAGTACGTTAGCAAGCAACTGATTCTCTACAGATGATTTGATATACTTCGTTGTTTGTTAAGAAACAACGTTTTCTGGGATTTTTATTTTACTCCTATAACGAACGAAAACTATATTTAATCTTTTCTTTTCTAATAAATACTTTCATGTGTGTTGTTTTTCAATTCAGTACATGATTTGAAACAGCATGTATGCTGTTGTAATGCTGCATTATACTAGTTTCTTAAAAATATGCATTTATTGTGCAGTCCTACTTCTTTTTTATGGTTATGAATATTTTCTAAATTTTATTTATAAGTGCTGATATATGGGTGGTTAGCTCAAATCACACATGTTCTTTTTCAAATAAAATTTCTGGATATAGTTCGCCATTGGTGAAAATTACCTGCTATGCCTTGATCTATCATGTACATTACAGAAACAAATACAAATACGAAATTTACCAAATATTAATTCTAAAATGTGCATCAAGTATACCGTATGTGTCAATTTTCATTAGGTATAGGGATTCAATGTTTACGTGCGATCTATACGTATGAATATAATACGTGGCAACATGGCACCCCTATCGCCCGTCACCAATCCCGGCAACAATCGACATCACAACGATTTTCTCCGATCTTCCCAGTTCTACACTCAATGTTTAGCTGCGAACACGTTGCGATCTAGTCTGGAATAAAAGCCGTCTTATTACTGGAACGGGAAACATCAAATGGCCGCCGCGATCTCCGGATCTAATAGTTTATTATTATTTACAGAATCCTTTTTTATTTATCTCATTTTTAATTTTATTAGAATTACGCTTTTGTTTGTGTCATGCAGCGTGAACGCAGCTTAATAATTCTCTGCGTTTACTGAAAAGAAAAAGAGAAACAAATCCTTGCAACTCGTAAATATTATATCTGAACGCATTACACAGATCCAAGCCGGTGGTCGAATCGTTACTGCTAGTGCTAACCACGCTAACTTGTATTTACGAGCATGCATCGTTCGTGCTGGCATTGGAAAGGAAAGAAGGGGTACTATGTTGTCACGTACTGTATGGATTAATCGCCTATGGCTAATGAAAATTGACACATGCTGTATATTTCAAAGCAATTTTTCTCTTTTCTAGTATTTTAAAATAACTTTACACTGGTTTATGTATTACTAATTTGTCACCTTATATATACTTACTCTTTATCAGTCATGTTATATTCATCGTCAATGGCTTTCTCTAAGATGTCCGGATAATAAAAAATATCCCTTTTAGTTTTTGATTCTGGACATATGGTGATTGCTGGAAATTCAACATTATGGATTGGAACCTGCCCAGTACCCACTGTCACGTAAACAGGTGATGTTTCCCATTTTTTGTATGTTTTAGCAACGAATATAATACACATGGTTACCGAAACGGTAAATATTATAAACCATAGGGATCTGAAACATTATGCCAAAGATGCAAATATATAACAGTTATTTATGTCTCAAATGTGAAATACTGATGTGTATTGCATGTGGTTTGATTATTTGCTTGTAGATGAACATAAAGTGGAATAATAGTTTTTGCACGCGCTGCATACAATAGCTATAAGTAAAATTTTTAAAACTTTGTCGAAGAGTGCTGACAGAATATTTTTCAAATCTAAAGGCTCTTCAAAAAAAATCGGAGATACTTAGAAATGTTTATCATAACTTATGCCAATAATATGCCAACTCAGAAACAAGATAAAGAAGAGGAAAGAGAAATAGAAGAAAAAGGAAAGAAAAGAAAATTCAGGTTATACAGAATATTGTTATCCGCTCTCCCAATGCAAATATCAGTCAGTTGCAGATCAAACCATGCAAAGTATATGTCTTAAACCAATTGATAATAAAATAATAATTAATGAGAGTTATTGTCTAAAAATGTAGAAATTAATAGTTATGGTCAAAAGCGGTTACTGGTACTGGGTGTAGACATAATTGCTGTTAACTTTTACTGACTTTTACACAGCACATAATCTCAACATCAATCATCAGTATAGAGCGGGAAGTATGATTTACTCCGAAACTTAGGTAAGAACAGTAGGTAAGGTAAAGTTGAAACTCTTGTGAGTAAATCGTTTGAGGTCAAATAGAACAAGTCTTACAAATGTTAGAAGCACAGAGCAACTCATCCTTGCTAAAGCTGCTAAATGGAAAGCTGATATTATTTAGAACAATGATAAACTTTTTCAGTATTTACAATACCCAGAATATATTTAAATGCACTAACTCAAAAATTTGTTGTACACCTGTTTATATATTTAAAAGCGAAGGAGCAAAATGTAAAGTAAAAATTTAGAAATGCTTGCATTTGATCGAGGGCATCTTATTTTAAAAAGCATCGAATGCTTTAAAAATGTTAAGTTCGATATATAGACTATAGTGACTATACTATTAATCTGTTTCAAAATAATTTTTAGGCTATACCTACTTTACAATAACTATTAATTCTGCATTTTCTTTCATCATAATCTCTTCCACAGTAAAGTATCTCTTGAAGCGGTATTATTGTTTAACAATAATTCTTCAAAATATGAAAACATTTAATTGTAAATGTGATTACTTGAGTAGTTTTTTTTTGAATGAATATATATTTTAATAAAAATTTTAACCGATACTACAATTTCTTGCAAACTTAAATATAATATATAATAATAAATATATAATATATAATATTAATAAAATTTGATTATACGATGATAGATAACTTATAAGCTTATGCTTGATTCTATCATACTCTTATCTCAGAAATAATTCCAAATTTTGACGGATTGCTACTTTGGCTCCGAATTTCTATCCGATATTTTTTTCAGATTGTCAAAAATATACATAAATGTAGATGATTATATAGATGTTTTACAAGATGACTATAATGCAATAAACTGATAATCAAATGTAATATGTTGTCATTAGGCTTTATATTAAGATTAGTACTAAGAAGAAGCTCTTTTGCTTGATAATCGAAAAGAAAATTTTAGATAACTACCTTTCAAACCAACTTCTTGATCTATCTCCAACAAATTTAATACCGTGAATAGATGCTTTATCAGAACACTCTTCGAAATACTTTTCGGCAGATTTAACGAACAGAGGCTTCTTCATTTTGACGACCACTTATTGCTACTGAATTAAAAACGTTTACGTACAATTTTAAAAACTGCCTCAGAACATGCGATATAAAAATATATTTTTAATTTAGTTTATAATTCAAAGGCGCGTCAAATAACATCATGAACCGCAATACCAATTACATTAAATTCGTATCTCAGTGGGTTTGGTTTTGCGTATAATTACATACATACACATACACATAGGAAAGTTGTATATATATATACTAATGTGTAATTATCATTTTTAGTTTCAACATTATCATCAACTTGCATATGTTCATATATAAGGAGCTTTTAGAAAATAAATAAAATGTCTTCATTTTTGTCATCCTTCACTTAACGGTTTTCATTCTTTTATGAAGCTATTATGAAGTAAGGAAGTATAAGCTGATTTTGTTAAAATTGGAGCACAATGAATCAAACCGCGATGTTAGTTTTCGGAAATCATAAATTAAAAGTATGGGCATAACGCGACGCAGGACAGGGTACAGCAAATCTTATATCTTGAAGTAATGCAGAAGAGTTAACTGTGTTGTGAAGGAATTTAAAGAATAAATACATAGCCATCGTAATACTCCTGAAATGGAAAGAAGTTAATTCAAAACGGGTAAACAGTAGACAATGATCAGCATTCCTACGCGGCTAAACTCAGTCAACCCGATTTCATAATAATTTCACAAATTTGCGCTGAACCAATTCTAGCTGCCGCATATGACAGTGATAAAGAGACTAAATCACACAAGCATATTTAAGATGTGACCTAACCAACGAGAAGTATAAAGCCTTTATTGATTCAGGATTGGTAAAAGGCATGCAATTGCGGATGATAAATCCCAGCATTCTCCTAGCAGTGGAAGTGGCACTGTTTATGTGGTCAACGAACGTGAGTCTCGCGTCAAAAATCACGCCCAAGTTTCTTGTTATCTGAACATGCTCCAAATCAACGCCATTTAAACTGTAGACAATAGCAGACAAAATCTCGTATAATATATCGATTTTCAGTTGCGTTTTAGCATACATTTTAGACTTTTTATGTACACCACAAAGGAGGTAAGTAGCTTTTATCAGTCGAGAATGATTTTGCGCCCGATCTGAGCGAGGGTGGCAAATGATACCGAGACTGGTCACGATACTTACGTCCTGTGTTGTGTATAACGGTTTATCTGCTCCCACAGCTATTGTTCACGAAATCAAATTTTACAATTTTTGATCAATTTATTTTGACAGCGACACTTATTATTATTTTTTGATATTAATGGAGTAGATCACTTACCATCCGTTGTCGATAAAAACTAGGACTTACCACCCTTTGGCAACTAGGACTTCGGGGACATATGATAGATCCCTGTGATATTTGTGTTTTCTATAAATTGTCTTAATGCTTGGTTTTTGTTAATAAATTTATTTAACTAATTTTTAAATATTCTACGTTTCTTAAAACATCGTTTCTTTTGTATTCTTTTATTTTAATTGCATAATTCCAGCTGTATTCCCGAAGATGCGCTAGGCATATGCGTGCACGTATGAAACGAACGGTGATTAAGATTTATTTTTGGTCTTAAGTTACCGTCAAATACATCCATTTGACGTGCCGTTAATTCCTAACTTCTTGCATAATTTGATTTTGTGCTGATTGCAAATACCATATTAATGGGGATTAGAAGGGGGGGTTAGATAAACTTATTGTGTTTGATTTGGATTTTCTTTTGGAAAATTACTGGATTTGTCCCGGATCATTAGTCGAGGGGGTTCCTGTCAACGTTAAATTGAACAGGCGTTTCATTATTTATTCCTCGTGACTGAGTCATACATTGTCTTATCCTAATCTTCATGTCCTTTCTTAGTGTCCTTTTTTGTTGCCTGGATTGCCATTAAGAAGTGGTTATATGGAAGAGTTGTGCTGTCACATAGGCGGCTATTTTATCTTCGTTTGCATCTTTTAGTTTAATTATTGACCACATAACCCATTTCCGTTATTTTGCAATTTTTTTGATAGGTAATTCTGGTTTTCATGTGAATGGCATAACGAAATTAAGATAAACTTTGTGTTGGGCTTCCTTGTTAATTATTTTAATTTTATAATATAAAGTAGACTAGTTGAAATAATTTAAAATTATGAAAAGTTAATTCTAAACTGTAAATTTATTTTGTCTGGGTTTTTCCCAGACATTAACGTCTTTTTAATTTTTTTAATTTGGTTTCGGGAAGCAATGGAAGATCAGGTAAATTCTGGTTTTCAATGTACGTGGATGATTTGAGGGAAGAGACTTGTCTATCAGTGTTGGCTCGTGAACAAAAATGTTATTATTTTTGAGGAGCCCATAATTTTCAATGTTGTTCGACATTTAGCTTAACAAATATTTAAAGAAGACGTGGTTAGTGAAAGATGGACAAAGGATAAAATCCGCACTTGCTGTGAAATTTGTTTTTAGGAAAATGACAACTGAGGATATGATGCAAACTTTGGGCATGCTCTTTTCAGAGCCAAAAAATCTACTTCAGGGCTGGGTGGGGCTGGACCATTAAAACGTACTACCTTTGCAGAAATGGTTGAGAAGTACATGATGTTATGCAACACGACCGAAAATTGAAAGTGGAGGAGCTTTTTTACTGAACGTGCCTATCACATTTTTAATTTCCAATTAGGCATATCCAAGCCCTCTACCAAGTGGGTGTCGCGTTTACTGAAAGCAGATAAAAACGTAGAGAAGTTGCCAACGATAATTTGAAGTTCTTTCAAAGCAGCTAAATGAGGTGTCTATAATTAATATATGCCTTGCGATTTAGAAAAGCTCATGTTCGTAAATCGGCAGCTTGGAAGCGTCTCCTTCGTTTACTTTTATTTAATTTATTCAGAATTTACATTCTGAGCTGAGTGCTCATTATTATATATATTATATATAAATTACAGTATATGTTGACATTCTCTATCCTTCTAAACTAAACTTAACTTAAATTTAAAGATAAGATTTTGCAATTAATTTGAATTCAACCAAAGGTGGAAATTCTGAAACGCAAAAAAAAGGTTAAAATGTAAATGGCGTATGCATAAATAAATTACAGCCACAGGATTTTTTGCGTCGCTTTGTTAGAGTCTATGAAATTTGGCACGATATCTTGGTATCCGGGAAGGTATGTACTTCTTATAGATTATCTCCCAAACCGCTAGATTCTCAACTGGACATATAATGCTTCGCTTCTAGACAAAGCAAACGTTACCATTAACGAAATAATAAGGTGTAGCCACCACACGATTTTCTTATACGTATGAGCGTTTCAAATTATACAAAATTGTTCTGAATTGTTTTCAATAGTTTTATCTTCTTAAAAAAATAAGCCAAATTTTAGGTTTTTTTTTTATTAATTAAATTATTCATAATCCTATTCTACGAGTAAGTACCTCTATTCTCTTGACAAATCTCTATAGAATGAATACTTCGCAAGATATTGGAAAAAAAGTGCTAGGGTACTCGTTATGAGTACGAATTTTGAAATTTCATGTACCTATAAAAAGTATTGCAAATCCAGCTTTAAATACTTTTGTACTTTCGATAAATATATATAGTATGCATAATTTACGACATATTTGCAAAAAAACGCTATTCGATAAGAATAAAGGTGTGTTACTTCCGGTCCGAATTTTGAAATTCTTTTTATACAAATGTTATTGAAAATTAAGTTCAAAATATTTTTATACTCATAATGTAGCATGACTTGCGAAATATTTGCAAAAAACTGATTGTCGATAAGAGTAAAAGACCCAGTTCCGGTAGCAATTTCAAAAAACTTTTATAATAAAATTGTTCTTAAATTTAATTTTAGCACATTTGAATTCTTTATAAATTTGTTTAAAGTTAGTAGTTGACGAAATATTGGCAAAATTCGATTTTTTCACTGAAGTAAACTGCTACTTCCGGTCTACCGATTTTACTGAAAAACTAATCAGATCTCAAGAGGTAGATTATACTTGTAAATACAAAATTTGGAATTGATATCTGTAGCCGTTTGACCGCTATCGTGGTCACGCACAGACATTTTTGAAAACCACTTTTTCGGTGTCCGGGAACTTCAAAACCTGGACTGCAAAGATTGCGAGGTCGAAAATTTTTGTCATCACAATACTTCTGTGTCTTACGTATAAGAAAGTAAAATGCCCATAATGGCTAGAATGAAAGTAATATTCCATCATAACACTTGAGAGGAGGGGGCAGTATTTAGAATCTTGCTAAGTGTTATACAAACAGTTGTCTAATGCAGTTGGTTAATGGCTTTTTACACAAATATTCAACTACACTTAAAGTACACTGACGATAGACCTTTGATTTGGTTACGAAAATTATTACTTATGTTTATGTGAACATATTTTTTAAATTGACAATAAAAAGAAAAATGTTAAAAGCAATCTCGCTGGTATCACTATGACTATGATATTTTTCGACGTTCGTTTGCTTTTAAACAATATCTATTTATAGTAACTGCAGCACTACTTATTGAACATAAGTTTACTCTTTGACGTTTGTTAGTGGGGTTCGAATAAAGTATCGGTTGCGCACGGACGTGTTATTTGTAATTGCGGCCGACCTCCGGAGTGTGACCTTTCCTATATTTGTTTTTAATTATATTTCTTACTATCCTTTCTTATTTATTTCTGTACCTGTCTTTCATTACAATTTTGACTTAATTTAAAATGGATGTTGATTTGAAGAAAAATATCCCCCCTAAGCGAAGTAATAATAGTGATAATGACATAGATTTGTCGGAAAGGTTGCATTTTTCACGGCAATTTTCATGAGCATTGCAGACGCTTACTGCTCAACGGAATTTTCAGAAAATATTAGCCATAATTAATTATACTTTTTTGCAATCTCTTACATAAATATCAATCTATGTTTCCAGTTAAGAGTTTTATGAGAACAAAAATTAGAAATATCTGAAATAAAGAGCAGAAAATGTGTAGTTTTAACATGAAATCCACCCATTTTTTTAAATAACTTATCAAGAATTTTCTTAACCAGGAACCTAGAATAGCCTTTCGTCTCTTAAGAATTTTTTTAATTCTTAAATTCAATTCATAAATAAAGAAGATATAATACTAGACATAAGTCATTACAATTAAAAGTTTTCGCCTCGGGGAATGGCTGCCACCTACCGTCCTATGCCCAACAAAACAGTGCCTACCTTCCGCTGAGTGTGTATAGTTCGCTGACAATTTTACATTTTATGTTATGGATTACAGCAAAGGTTCTAAGCGAGACTTTATTTGAGTGCAAAGCGCAGAAAAAATAAGGGAGTTATGTATTTAGAAAAGTGGAGGTAAGTTTTTCTTTAAATATACTTTATTTAAGAAAGTTAACATGAGCTTGGCTGCCTTATGTATACTATACTGACCGGCAAAAAAAAACCGGCCACCTTAAAAATTTCACGAAAACACATACACGTTTATCAATTACATTAGAAATTTATATTTTGTTGTAACAGTGCACATTAACAATAAGAAGCATACGAAATGGAGAGAAAAGAGACAATGTAAAACCAACAATTAATCTAATTTAAGAATTATAACAGAAACAGTGAAAAACATAATTTTACATAAATTACGAAAATTGAAGATAACAGCTTCTAATTGACCTTCAACTGATTGTTAATAATAGGTACGTCCTCCTCGAGCCAGGATTACACTGCTCAGTCATCTGAGCATTGAATTTAACTAATATATTAAAGAAATTTGAGGAATTGCTTCGAATTATTCTAAAAGGGCAGCTCTTGCAAAATGTCAGGCCTTGCTGGACGACGAAGAATACGCTGTTGGAGTTCATCCTATAGGTGTTCTATTGGATTAAGATCCGGACTATATGCTGGGCAAGGAAGTTTATGAATTCCAACCTCATTAAGGTATCTAGTAACGACTCTTGCTATGTGTGGTCTGACGTTGTCATGTATCAATACAAATCCATCTCCAATCAAATGTGAAAATGGGACAACAGCTTCTTGTTGAATATCCTCCACGTACCTGTGAGCATTTAAAGCACCGTTTTCTACAAATATGAGCTCAGTATCTGTTTTGTGGAAATAACAGCGCACACCATAACAGAACCACCATGAAAAGACACCGTTCAGAGATGGTGCATTTGGCATGTCGCTCATTTCTTCTTCTCCACACTCTTTCTCGACCAACAGGTGATCGTAGACAGAAGCGCGACTCATCTGTAAAGAGAACTTAAAAACCGAAATTTATAGAGCTTCAATAAATATTTCAGGATGGCCGGCTTTTTTTTGCCAGTCAGTGTATTTTATTCACAGCCATCGTTTTTTTTTAATAAAAAATCATTATCTCAACCAATTTCGCTGTTTTTACAATAAAGTAAATTAACGTAGTAGCGCATGAAAAGAAATTGTATTAATTTGACAATTCTCAACCATCAATATGTTAACCTTAGAGTTGATTTCATTCATTTTGCAGCACATTAACAAAATTAACAGTAAGTACTTAGTGGTAAAGGTTGTTTTATTAATACTTTCTGTAACCCAACTTTCACACATAATTCTCTCAAGTGGTGGTGAGTAATTATGGCCTATTCTAATTTATAACAAACGGGTGGAAGTGTGATTTGCCATTTACCACTCGTGAGCATAGATAGAAGAGAGAGTAAAGATGGCCTACTCTCTCACTAAAAAGTGAACTAAAGTCCCTAAGTGAACCAAACATCAGCACCATCTGTAATTCCCTTCCGGGTACTTTTGATAAAATTACTGTAGGAATCTGTAGAGAATGATAACTCTTTAATGAGCGGGAACTTTGAAATTTCTTGATTCCAAATTATTAATGTTAAAATTAATGTAAAAATTTGCATCAATATTTTTTGGCGTTATATTTGCTGGAACATTAACATGTGTCTGCAACATTAAACGTCAAAATATTTTATGCTAATTTTACATGAAAAACAAATAAGTATACGTAAATAGTGAAGTATCGTAAAATCTTTTATGTATCTAAGTGTTACTGATGAAACAGATTAAAACAAATGTATTTTTATCTATAAGTATTATATATATTTAGTAAATCATATACAAAAAATAACATTATACCTTATAACTGCAATATATTTAATATGATTAAGAAACTGTCACATTTTTTAATACTATAAATGATACTTACAAATACATGACACATACTGAATTTCTGGTCTTTCACTGGGACTTGCTTGTGTTGTGGACGGTAACGCCTGTACATGCATATTTTCTAAAGTAGTATCATCGGTTTGATGTTTCGAAATGCACTTGTGGAGAAGAACTAACGTATTTAACAATGACAGTTACTCACAAATGGCGGAGAAAAATCACATAACAACAACAACTCTAACAAAATTCACCAACGCAGCCAACTATATTGAGAGTTATGTTTTCGATCCTGCATAAAGTGCTGCCCTCTAAGAAACCCTCCCTTAACCAAAACACTGATAAGGTGTAGTAAATGAAGTGCACTACCCGTGCTCGTGAGTGTCATTGCATTTAGGAATGACGTATTTTCTAACCTCTTAAATGTTACGAATCGACATATTATTATCATTATTGCGAATAAACTAAATTAAGCAAGAAAAAACGTAGTAATATGACCAACAGTTTTTGTGTATAAAAGTTCCCTGAATAAGTAAAATAATTAGACATTTTCATAAAGATTTTGAACAAATAAGATATTGAAACACGTTTCCATATACATGTCTATTACAGGAAAAATCCGCAAACGGAAACACCTGTAACAATCAAAGAAAATAGTGCTTTTACACTGAATACAAATTTACCATCGACTTTGACTTCTTCACATAGTCCGATAGATGATAATAACAATTCAGATATGACGACCTCTTGTCGAGCATCAGTTTCGGAAATGATTGAAAGTGCACTAAACAGTATACGTGACCTGTACTACAGTACACACCCCAAAGAGACAAATGAAGTGGTTCCGGATTGTCAAAAGTTTAGAAAAGAAATCACTATTGAAAGAAGAAGGATTTTGAACTTCGGATATTTTTTTGCCCAATTGGTTCAGTTAGAAAGTCACGGTCACATATTTAACTGCAGATTAGAAAATATGGTTTTTGTAAAAGAAATAAAAAATGCTCCGATCTCAACATTCACCCTCAAATGCAATATGTATAATTTTGAAGGCACAATCAGTACTGCAGATCCTAAATTAGAAGTAGATGTAAATACCAGCATTGTACAAGGAATTATATCAATAGGTTGTGGTTATCAAAATATGAAAGAACTCTAGTTCATTAAATATACCAACAGTCTCGGCTGGAAAATATAAGGATATTCTAGAAAGAGTATCCTATTTAATAGAAGAGAGCGCTCTTAGCGAAATGAATAAAGCTGCAGAGCAAGAAATGGTTCTTACAATTGCAGCTGGTAATGTTGGCCCTGATGGGGTTCTAGAAATCACAGTTGTGTGCGATGGTATGTGGGCAAAAAGGTTCTATAGAACGAAGTACTCATCTCTTTCTGGAGCGGCAGCCATAATCGGATTTAGGACAAGGAAAGTATTGTATATGGAGGTAAAAAATAAAAATTGTGCAACATGTGCAAGAACGTATAATAGCAATAAGGAACCAACTTCCTTGTTTCAAAAATTGGACTGGGTTGTCCAGTGCGATGGAAGTTGCATTACTAGTGGTTGAATTTAGAGAGTGAGGTTGGAGTATGGTTTACAGTATAATAAATTCATAGGAGACGGTGACAGCAGTTGTGAGAAGAAGTTGTTGGAGGATTATTCCTATAGGCAAACAATACAAAAATCGAGTGTCGTAACTTTTGTTTGAGACGAAAAGTAAGTGCAAATATTATAAAAATGCGTGTGGCAGTTGTGAAGGCTATAAAATATTGCAAAATGGAAGGAACTAACAATTATCTCAATCTGAGTCGAGTTATTAATAACATTGCCAGTCACATTTTTTGTGAACATAAAAAATGCGCGGAATTAGTATATTTTTGTTTCGCTCTGTATTCAATATAATATTTATTAAACTGTAAACATGTATAATGTATACAGGGTGAAAAGTAAGTGCAAATATTATAAAAATGCGTGTGGCAGTTGTGAAGGCTATAAAATATTGCAAAATGGAAGGAACTAACAATTATCTCAATCTGAGTCGAGTTATTAATAACATTGCCAGTCACATTTTTTGTGAACATAAAAAATGCGCGGAATTAGTATATTTTTGTTTCGCTCTGTATTCAATATAATATTTATTAAACTGTAAACATGTATAATGTATACAGGGTGAGTCATTAGTAGCCGCTTCTTCGATTGCTCTTTTGTGTTTTAAATAAAAGAAAAAACAATTAGTGGGAGATCCATGGTTGCCTGTGGCGCATATTGTAAAAATACTTTAAGCTCTGACGCACTTCCGGTTTCACCGGAAATTCACGGAACTTAATTTTTTTAAATGACTCACCCTATATATTTTTGGATTTTCTTGTACTGATTTAAATTGTCTGTGCAACTGTTTTTTCTTTTTCAAAATTGAGCCAATAGTTTTTGAGTAATTTTTTTTGAAAATATTTGACCAAAACACGTGTTCAGAAAAAAATCCTTTTCACATTGTTTTAAAAAGTAAAAATATTAACTTTGGTGGTGCTTGTAGCCAAGAAAATTCTGCATCATTTGGTAAAGTTGCACTCGACAATACATCAAAAAACTTTATTTTTTCAAAGCCTATTTTCTGAAATTTTCACATACCAAAAACTTATTTTTTTTAAATAGAACACCCAGTAATTTATTAACGCATTTTGTTCCTTTTTTATACTCTTTTATTTTTGTTAACAATGTTGTATACCTATCTATTGTAATTTCTGAGATAATCACTATAGAAGCAATTAGCGGCCAATTAAAGAACTACCAGCGCTGTTGTTCTATACACCAAAATATTCATTCAACCAATGGAAGACAGAAATGGCGCCCGACTTCCTTAGTCAAGTGTCAAAGAAAGTAAATGTTAAATCCAACTATCCCAAAAGTAATAATTTTACAGAATGAAGAGCATCGCATTTCAATTTTTAATTCCCGCAATGTCCAGTTGCAGTATTTCATTTTTTGACAGTGTTGGTTAACATTGAAATAAAATAAAGTTTATGTTTACTGACATATTTGAAGATGTCTTCAAAAAGATTTGAAAATCCGTCCGTAGATAGCGCAGATACCCTCCTCCATTAACATTTTCATCAAAGAAATAAGGTCCAATTATGTAACTACCCAATATTCCTTCCCACAGTTTTAATGACCAACGATTTTGAAAGTTTACAGGTGTGATAAAGTGGAGGATTTTATGTGTTATAATGACGGAAATTGTGACGATGAACGTATTTACTTTAATAGAAGGTGGTAAACAACAAAAAATTGAGAAATCCAGGATAATTTATCTGCTGCCTATTGACAAAAATGTAAGCGATTCTGAAAATTTCTTTCATCTAACCCTGTGTATGAATATGCTACGGGTGAATTTCATATTTCCTAATTATTCTGGATTCTCAAATTTGACTTATATCTAACTAACGACTAATTTTCGTAGTACTAGTATGGGTGTGTTCGACTACACTCGCAAGTAACATAAACGTCTTATCCTCACCAGTTATTGCTTTTCCGCTCTTTCTTTCATATTCAATACTTTTTGTTTACTCAAACAGTCCCTTTATACTGTTGAAGCTTTCTGGCTTCGGTTGATTTCTACCAGGGATCGCTGTGCATAAAGTCTGCATGCTAGCAAAGAGTTTCTTTCAGATTCACCCAAAACGTCAATCATATCTATTAACTCTGCATAAGAATAATTCATTTGGATGGTAACTAATAGCGATGCTTTTATAAGTTTGACATAAATGTAAGCTGACTTTCTTTAACAATTGACTAATGCAGTCAGCCGCATTTCACCCTTAATTGGACGCATATTTGGGTGGATAGAACAACGCCCGTAGTTCTTTCATTGCCCGCTAATTGCTCCTATAGTGATTTCTGAAAAATTACAAAAGATAGGTATAGGACATTGTTAACAAAAATGAAGAAGAATGAAAAAGGGAACAAAATGCGTCAAGAAAATACTGGGTGTTCCATTTAAAAAAAATAAGTTTTTGGTATGTGAAAATTTCAGGATGAAAAAATAAAGTTTTTTGAGGTATTGTCGAGTGCAAATTTACCAAATGATGCAGAATTTTCTTGGCTACAAGCACCACTAAAGTTAATGTTTTTACTTTTTAAAACAATGTGAAAATAATTTTTTCCTGAACACGTGTTTTGGTCAAATATTTTCAAAAAAAATTAATAACTCAAAAACTATTGGCTGAATTTTGAAAAACAAAAAACAGTTGAACAGATAATTTAAGTCGGTACAAGAAAATCCAAAAATATATAGGGTGAGTCATTTAAGAAAATTAAGTTCCGTGCATTTCCGGTGAAACCGGTAGTGCGTCAGGGCTTAAAGTATTTTTACAATATGCGCCACAGGCAACCATGGATCTTCCACTAATTGTTTTTTCTTCTATTTAAAACACAAAAGAGCAATCGAAGAAGCGGCTACTAATGACTCACCCTGTACAATGCAAATGATACAGCCCGCAGAATGTACTACGACTTTTCCTTGTATAATGTTCTGGAATGCCATAAAAAACTACTAATTATTATTTAAAAATCAGCGTACAAAAGTAAAGTGTACTTTCAAAATTATAAATATACATTTTCATATAGTTTTACAAATACTAATAACGGTCTTTTACAAACAATGTGTGCATAGGAAACAGTGTTAAATTTGAACCATAGGATATAATAAGAAACACAACAGTGATGATGATGTGGATATAGGGGATATAATTTTAGAACCGTTAAGTGCAGAATAATTTTTGTTTTAATCCATTTTTATAAACAATATAGTTAAATGTTATATTAGTTCTTATAATTTATTTTATTCACTGTTAAAGGTTAAAGGTATGTTATTGTAGTAAATAAATTATTAAATTTTTCAAATTTAGTACATAATTTGTTTTCTTTTATGCACATTTATCATTCAAATGATTCCAATAATCCTAAAATAAATAAGTTTAGATTCAGTATTTCAGCCACCATATGGCGCGAAATAGGTATTTGTTTGGTACGTCTACGATAATCTACGATAATTTGTCATCCTTTCTCCGATAATGTCAAGAGTTTCTGTTGGTAACGCTGAGTACGACTAATAACTAGCCAGTTCGCATTTCCGATTTGCAGCAACTCGCTTGACGTGTCGGTTCACCGATCACCTGTCACTCGTATTCAAAACCGCATTACACCGGTTATTTGAATAATCGGGTACCCGGTTATTTTTCACTCGAGTTCTCCCATTACTATTCATAAGTGTGCTAATGTTTGGTCGACGGGAGGACGCTAGACGACTGTTGTTGAGGTTAAAAATTGTCGTCTTTAGTCTCTCGGTTGCATTATATTTCGTGTATACTTCGCACTCGTCGATGTGTTGTATTTTTACACATCTAGACTGCAACGTTTACCTCAGCACATACTTACCCCCCGCGATTTTTGCAAGATTATAGTGTCGCTCACTTAAGGGGGCTACGCAGAGGCTTCTTATGCGTTAATGTAAATTCCGTCGATATAAGGTGTTCGTTAAAATAAAACAAACAGCAGACATGTTTGTTTTTCTTATTATGTTTTTGCGTTAAATTGAATACAAAGGAGTAATTAATCCTTCGTTGGGAGTACTTTCTTATAATTCAAATTATTTACTCCTACATTTCACTCTCAAAATTGGCAAAATTTACAACATCATAACACAGTTTCAGAAACTTTATTTTAAAAACTAATTCCAGTCGAGCATGCATTGAGCATTTGTTTATTTGTGTTTTAAATTTCGTTTTGATATTTCGTAAATAAAAGCGGTACTATTGTTTTAACGAAACCTTCTAAAGTCCAGAATTTCCATTAGCGCATATGGCGCCAATCCCTTACTTCCTACCTCACGGCAGTTAGTCGGCACCTCTGATTTTGATCATCAATTCTGATTTAAGGTGGCCATCTCGCCCATCTAAATTACATTGCAAACATGTTGCGAACATATTGCACCAGAATCCATTAGTAAGCCACGAAATTACAAAAAAAAATACGAGCATAATCTACAAACTTATCTCCAGGGGACTGGGTAGTTTTAATAACGGAAGTTTGTTCGAATAATGTGGGAAAAAATGTTAAAAAACAGGAAGTTTTTATACCAAAAATCTGCTAGTTTATTTCATAATTACTTGGAATATATAGATAATTGCCAGATATTAGATAGCTTACCCCCTGGAGAAATAAATTCTCTTTCTTTTGATGCTTGATACAAAGCAATTAAGCGTATTTTATAGCTGTCTTGTGCTTTTAAATGTTTTCACCCCTAAATTCCCATTGATTTGTATCTAAGAGACATATTCTTATGGGAAAAGTAGATTTCGTTTATTATAATCAGAGTGGTAGGTGCAGCAATTCTTAAACATAGGGCGCTGCCAACGATCAGTTATTGTTAGGCAAGTTGACTACGGGAAATATAGACTCGACAAACTTGTATGTTGCTTACTCAGTCATACTCAGTTACGTTATATATGTGTTTGTCAGGCATCAAAAGAGTATCTTTAAAGAAAAAAAGGTTACAAACAACATGCTCTTCAATTACAAAAAATCGAAAATAGAACTCAGGCGTCTCGGATTCTCAACTTTTTTTATTACCTCAAGTAAACGAATGTTTCATTCATATATCGGCTTTATTTTGTAATTATTTTAAGGATATTTGCCAGAATGTATTAGATATTAATTTTTCGCCTGGAATAAATATATGTTATTATTATTATAATAATAAGTATACACTAATCATATTTGTAAAAGAAACTACATGCGGTTGGTATATACAAGCAAATTGTAATATATTTCAGATATTTTTCGGTGTTCATTTATGATTGATTACGTGATAACATTGATGCGTCTACTTTGTTAGACATTTTTTTCTGTTCGTTAATATTCTTCTCACTTTCAAAATGAATTTTATTTTTCAAGGACAAGGTTCCAGCTTTATGGCATTTCAGAAATGTAGTTTTCTTCGGCAATAAATATACATTATTATTATTAATTATAAAGTTGCAGGAAGCTTTTTAATAATATGAACAATTTAATGTTTGTAGAAAACTAAAATCTGGCAAAAACAACTTTATGTCTTTATAAGATACGAACTTAGAAGTTTGCCGGACTCTTTAAACTAAGTGGCAGGAAGTTACACAATTTTCAGTTTTCTAGATGGTAAAAGCATTTATTTTAATATCTGAATTTGTTATGCCTTCATGTTTTTATTTTATTTATACTTTGTATTTTGACTCCAGGACAGTTTTTTTAGATTTTTTTTGTATATGTGAGTCAGTAAAAGAGCATGGGCCAAACGAGCTTATAAGTTTAATTGCAGCGGTTTATCAGGAGTGGCAGCAATTATTGGATGGCGAACGAAAAATAAAATTGTATGTAGGCGTAAAAAACAAATTTTGATTAATTTGTGCAAAATTTGGTAAATCTAAAGATCAGATATGCTACAAAAATTAGTCTTCGTCGTCAACAGTCATGGAGTCGACAATTATTGCGGAAGGTTTCTCGTGAAATGCACGGTGTATTTATGGTAGATTAATAGGGGACGATGATAGCATCGTTCTTAGAAAACTAAGTGAAACGGCCCCTTACGGTCTCCAAAAAATTATTGAAAAAATCGAGTGCCGAAATCATATATTACGTAATTATATAAATAAAATTAGGGACTGTTTGAAAAAAACTTAAATTCAATTCGGCCGTGACAAAAGCAATTGAACATTACAAAAGTTCGAACTTAACAATAACAAATTATAGATAGTGAAATTGCAGTGTGACATTATAAATGGACCAAGATATATTTTTTGTGAACACTCGGATTGTGCTTCTTACTTTTGTCAAGGATCTAAAGAAGGATACTTGGTATGAGACAATACACATAGATGTAGAACTCTGACCAGAAATGGTAATTAAGTTAGAGGAATTTTATTTTCTCGCTTTATTATCTCAAATTATGGATCCTCGTATTTTGAGAAATCGAGAAATTAGAAACGTCAAATTGGAGAATTAATATGTACCTACTGATAGTGATACGTTTAGACAAAACGCTACTTGGCCATACTTGTTTATTTTCTACACCGTCTATACTTTTGTAAAAAAAAATTGTTGTAGAAAACATGAATTAGGCCTACTGGAAATACCATGACAAAAAACACCCTTTGCACTCTACCTCTAAGGTGGTGCGGAAAGGATTGCGTTTGACGTTTGTCTGCCACATAACGGTTATTTAAAAATTTTACCGAAGCTTTACTGAAAAAAAATTAAACAGGCAAGATATAAATAAAAAAAATGATAATATCAATAACATTCGATTTCAAGTTGTGATATTAACATTGTCTTCTAACAATGATTAGTTCGGAGTCCGCACAGTTCGTATCGTACCCACGTACCCGTGAAATTTTTATAATTTATTTTCGCTAACTAACAATATCAGTGTCGATTGTGAAGAATATAAATATTTCTTGCATTTTATATGAAACACCGGCACTGTTGTAACAATAGATTTTTTTTATCAGATTTTAGTTTTCTCTAAAACATTACTCATATTTCAAAGCCTCAACATATAAAGTAAATACAAATCATAGTGAGAAATAATATGAAATACAACTTAAATAATTAATAATCATAAATAATAGTAATAAAATTATATACTTATTGCAGAATAAGATTTAATGTCTAATTAATTCAGGCAAATATCATTAAAATAATTACAAATTACATAAAACGGGAGTCTTAATAAAACTAAATAAATACAAGCCAAAAGAATATTCAGAAATAGCAAAAACAAATTTCGAACAAAGGAGATGCACCAATATTTTCATGCAATAAATGCAAGAGACAAATATCCCAAATTTATTTGCTTTCCAGTTGACCAGGCATTGCTTCATGTTGCTGGTCATATACCTGTATCGTGTAAAAGGTACAGGCATATCAAACTCCGTAAAATTATTCAATATATTTCAGGCAACCCGACATACGCCGTTCGAGAATTTTTCTTAGAGAAAGCCCACCCTAAAGAAATTTATATAAAAAGCAAATTTGCGAGATATTTCAAAAAGCTGCTATTCGATAAGAGTGAAGGTCAGTTGCAGACTGTTGAGTTCGTTTAGGTGACGCAATTACATAGACAAGACTGATTCGTTTATTATTGCTGATATACTCCCAGTAGCCGAACATATCACCGATAATAAACGAATCAGTCTTGTCTGTCTAATTGCTTCTCTAAATCGTTCTCACCAGCCGTCACTGTCGAAAGTGTTATTTCCGGTCCGAATTTTGATTTTTTTTTTACAAAAATATTCCAAATCCATGTTTAAATACTTTTATACTGTATAAAATGCATAATTATCGAGATATTTTCAAAAAATTGATATTCGATTAGAATAAAATTGCTAGGTACTTTCAGTTCGAATTTTGGAAATTTCTTATTACAAAAATATTCAAAATTGAGCTTTCAATATTTTCATACACTCGATATGTTTGTCCAGAATGCATGACTTGCGATATATTCGCAAAAACCTGTTTTACGATCAGAGTAAACACCTACTTCCGGTAGGAATTCTTTTATAAAATTGTTTTCTAATTTACTCTTGATCACTTTGTTATACTTTAGATATTTGCCTAAAATTAGTAATTGACGAGATATTGCTATTATTTGTTTTCTTCACTGAAATGAAGTACTACTCCCGATTTATCGATTTCACTGAAAATATAATCAGATTTCCGAGGGAGATTATATTTCTAAATATACACTTCGGTATTGATTGATTTGACTTTTACCGTTTGGCCGCTATCATGGCCAAACAGTGAGAGAATTTTTTTTTTGCAAACAAATACATTAATTAATTAACTCGAAAATTAATGCATAATGACGTATTTCTACACGCTCGCAGCTGACGTAATAGAAAATTGAAAAAAAATGTATGCAATGGTCATACAAGTATACTTTTTGACAAAAGAACCTCAATAACTCAAACTTAAAAATTTAATGAATTAAGATCAAATTTCGGCCACTGGTCGACCAGTAGTATTAATTATAAGGCAAGTTATTTAGGTACCTATACAAAATTTTTAATCTATTTTCTTCAATCCTGTAATAAAAATTACTTACATATGTAAGAAATGTAATTCAATATTCTGCAGATCTCGTTTTTAATTATATTTTAGTAAATTATTATGAACGTGGGAAATCCACACTGTCGGATAAATTTTAGGGTGGTCTTTCAAATTTTTTTCCAACTGAATCGGGCATTCTAATAGCTGATACGGTATCAAAAGTAATACAAAGGAGGCATTTTATAATATCCAAAACTACTTTCTGAGCACACATGTAGATTTAACCAATTTAATTAGAGTGTTATAGGTATGTGAAACATATTGATTGTTTCTCTTTTTCTTACTTTTACACACACAATAGGCCTTGTGTTTCTTACATTGACAGGTTCACTACTTACGGGTTTCTTAAATAAACAGTTCATTTTTTAGTCAAATTTGAATAAATACTTGGCGAGATACTTCTATAAAAAAACTATTTATCTATAAGAATAAAAATGTGAAAGTAGATTTTTTTATACAAAAGTTGTTCCAAACTTACTTCTGAATACTTTTGTATTCATTACACATTTTGAAAAAACTAACCATTGACAACATACTCGGTAACTATGTATTTCGCGCTCAAGTGTTACTTCTCATCTAATAATCTAATTCTTCCCACTAAGACATGGTACATGTTCAAGTTACATAACAAAACACAAAATTTACCAACTTTGCCAAACTCAAACCTACTCTCTATTCCAAATAATAAGAGAAATACCCATGGTGACCATCAAAATTGAATCAGCCTATATATTCCTTTTTCAAAAATGCAATAATCACTAAAAAATACCTGTTTATTATCTAAATCAAATAGATAAAGGACAGATCTACATAGGTATTTACAAAACAAACATTATATGTAACAGTATGTTCCTATTATTCTTGTAAGGACGCAATTTGCATTTTTACAATTTAGAGTAAATATCAATGATTTCAAAATAGACACATATTCCATTAAATCGTGTATGAGACAAAAACTCTGTTTTTTGTCTCATACACAAAAAAAACAACGGTCTGGTCTGCTAGTCTCTGTATAATTTGGTTCAATCTAAGAGAGACGTTGCGTTAGTACTGGCATCTTTTATCCAATAAATTTGTTTTACAAATAATATCGCTGCTACTGGCAACCAGATGGCTAATTAAAATACAGTCACGTATGCAACACATAATACACGCCTAATGGTTAGAAAAGGATAGAGCAATGGGACGATTCTCTTTCTATTAAACGGCCACCTTAAGTGTATTTGGTCTTATCGCCTGAACTTCTATCTTTATCGATAGGTCATCTCGGCCATTGATTTTAATATTTGTTTTACTTAAGTTATTTTGTATTTCGAATTAAATTTTTGAAGGCCATAAGCCGGACTTTCCTTTTATTAATTTGTTTAGAGTTTTCATTTAATTCATAAGCACATTTAAATTTATGTACAGTGTTGTAACACGTAAGGAGATATTTTGTAAAACCTAGGTAAAGCAATAGATCTGGAGCTATCGCTTGGCATTAAATTTTATACACTATTTATATTTATTGCTACTTTATGTGCGATATACAGGATGTCCAAAAATTACGGTGCCTCTGTTCACTTATATAATTTTTTATTGTCACTTATTTTACTATTGTGTACCAATTCGGATTGAGCAACGTTATTTTATTACTTTGTAAATCATATGTAAATATTTTTTTTAAATCCCAAATCTAATAAATAATTATTATTTTGGGGTAATTTTGCGCCTTGTAGCGCATTTATATAGTCCGAGACTATGTTCTAATTGAATATTAAAATGTTTTGTTGTTGGAAATTTGTGATTTTGTCTTATCTTTAAAACTACATTGAATACTCTTATCTGATCTTCTCCCAGGTCAAGGATCATTTTGGGGAAGGGAATGGTTACACAAGGGAGTGACTCTCTTTCATTTATCCATCTCTGATTTTGTGTAAATCCACGACCCACAAAATGATTGCTCCAGAGTGCAGTTCCTTTCTTCATATTTACCATCAGTATACAAGGGTAGAGGCAGGTAAGGCATCCCTGAAGGTGTAAGCGGATTTTTTTCCGAAACTTTGTTAAATAAAAAATAGTATATTAAAATACAAGTTTCATAAGACACGATTTTTGCGCACGCGTTCAAGTTTAGAAAACGAGCCGCTAGGCGAGTTTTCTAAAGAACAAGTGCGCAAAATGTCTTATGAAACGTGTATTCTATACTATTTTTTCTATTTCGGTTATTAAAAGTTCAAAAAAGCTTAAAATAAGAGACATGTTTTGTTCGAATATTTTAGAAATTTTGCTTTTTTGAAGTTGGTTACTCTGATTTTTAAGTAGAACGTTTTAAATATTTGAATATCGGTGGTGCTATATGCAATTGTGTTTAAAATTCAGACTGATTTATACAATTAATTATTTCAAATTATCAACAAAAAGGACGAAATAAATAACTGTACGCCCCCAGAGATTCGCAAAATAGCAGAAGACAATTTACAAAATCTTTCGTCCACAAACTCTCTACATATTTATCAAAACAAACTTTTATAACAGTTGTACTATTCAACATGGTAAGTAAATGTCAATAGTAGCATCCGAAAACTTATCATCCAACTCTGCTTAACAATTTATATTGCTAATTAGTAAGTGAAATGTTAGCATGTTTGCTTTTTATTCTTTGTATAATTTTATTGCACATTTTTGTTAATTTAAAGGCTTATATTTTGACATTTAAATACGATTTGGTCCATTTTTTTTGTTACCAACTTCAAAAAAATAAAATTAGCGTGCGATAAAGTAATACTTTATGCAACCAAAACGGGTGTCGTAAAGTGAACTTTATAGCACCGGAATAGAAAAAATATATTGACGTTAGTATCGGTAATTATTATTATTAATAGTGTCAAAAAGATGGATAATTTTTAATTTTGCGACGACGCCGTATTTTGCTGCACCCTCTTTTAATTGTACTTATAGTTAGGAAAAGGTGTAGCAATTTCTACATTCCGAAAGGTACAATAGATAAACACCAATTCTGCATCAGTCCATTCTAGTAATAGTAACGTTGCCAGTATAACATTTAAAAATATTAACATTTATAACACGACAAGTACTATAATTTCCTCAAACTTGTTAATGGATAGTTTCGCACTTCTTTGCCTAAACAGATTGGATTGGTTCTAATTATAATTTTCTGCTGATAATTATTTAATTAGGTAAATTTAATTTTAATTTTTTTTTACTCCCGGGTGAGATTCGAACCCAAGACCTACCGATCTTGGTTAGGTGACCTTTTCTCCTTAGAAAAATATAAAAACATTTTAGAACATTTTATTGTATAGCTACAAATGTCATGCACATACGAATACATTTCAGTGCCATTAATTTAGCAAAATATATGAGCATATAGATAACATAAAGGACTGGTTTGAATAATCTTGTCCGTCGAGTTGAATCTCGTACTTGTAGTCGCTCCTAATTTAATTTTTCTGAATATTCTAATAAACATCCCATTGCACGGAATTCTGCTTCAGATTTCGAGTAACAAACACAGCTTCCTTGCTTATGACACAGTAAAATACGTAATTGTTGAAGAATTCCACCAACTCATCCTTTGGTACCAGTATGAACTATTACGTAGAAGAGATAACAGGTTAAATGGTTTGAATAATCTTGTCCGTCGAATTGAATCTCGTACTTGTAGTTGCTCCTAATTTAATTTTTCTGAATATTCTAGTAAACATCCCATTGCACGGAATTCTGCTTCAGATTTCGAGCTACAAATACAGCTTTCTTGCTTATGACACAGTAAAATACGTAATTGTTGAAGAATTCCACCAACTTATCCTTTAGTACCAGTATGAACTATTACGTAGAAGAGATAACAGGTTAAATGTAAATATTAATAAATACCTGCGAAATACAATGTGTACGATTACACTAGGGATAATTCATAATTGTAATTTCTGGTTATGTTGATAATAAGTATCATATTGGAAACAAATCTTTTACTGTAATATAAAGAAATAACAAATTAAACAATAGTATGCAGGTGCCCAGAAACTGTAATATAAATGAATAGTGAAACAACAGTATACAGTGGGTCTCGAAAGTCAACGTCATCCTTTGGAGAGCTAATAAGCCAGCTTATGACTGACCAAAAAGAATATCGAAATAGTACAGAATTCCTAGTTTTTTGAAATATTGGCACTTGGAATTTTGTGAAAATCATAAACCTTAAAGGTGACTTGCCACGGCCCATGATAGTAGAAGCTAGACGGCGCTAACAGGCCGTGGTAAGGGTGCCGTCCGAAGTAACGCGAGAAGATTCGTGGTGGCCCGTCTGATCGCCGACAGTCGGTAACTTCAAAGGTCCGTGACGGCACGGCAACCAGTCACTCCTGCTCATTTTTATTTTGACTGTGCTATCGTGTTGTGCCTATATATGTAAACATAAGTTGGATAAACGACATAATTTTTGATTTTTTAATGAAAATGCTTGCATTGTGGAGTACCAAAAGTTCCAAACATAAAAATAAAAAATGAGGTGTGACCACCACACGACTTTCTTATACGTATGAAAGTGTTACTTCCTGTCCGAATTTTGAAATTTCATTTATACAAAACATATTCCATATCCAACTCTAAATACTTTTGTACTCTTCATAAATATATATAGAATGCATAATTTACGACATATTTCCAAAAAATCGGTATTCGGTAAGAGTAAAAGTTTTACTTCCGGTCCGAATTTTGAAATTTTTTTAATACAATATATACTCGTAATGTACCTGCCTAGAAAGCATGACTTGCGAGATATTCGCAAAAAACTGATTTTCGATAAGAGTAAAAGACCTACTTCCGGTAGGAATTTCGAAAAACTTTATTAACACAATTTTTCTCAAATTTAATTTTGAGTATATTTGAATTCTTTATAAATTTGTTTAAACTTAGTAATTAACGAAATATTTGCAAATTTCAATTTCTTCACTGAAGTAAACTACTACTTCCGGTCTGCCACTTTTGCTCAAAATCTAATCAGTTCTCAAGAGGGATATTATATTCGTAAATACAAGATTTGGAATTGATATCTGTAGCGGTTTGACCGCTATCGTGGTCACACACACACGCACAGAGAGAGAGAGAGAGAGAGAGAGAGGGAGAGAGAGAGAGAGAGAGAGAGAGGGAGAGAGAGAGAGAGAGAGAGAAAGATTTTTTAAAAACCACTTTTTCGGTATCAGGGGACATCAAAACGTGGACATCTGCAAAAATCTCGAGGTCGAAAATTTTCATCATCACAATACTTCCTTATACTACGTATAAGAAAGTAAAATGACCAACAAGATGCATGGAATAGAATACAAAGTAAATTCAATGGCGGTAAAATCTCCGTGGAAAAATTTAAAAAAATTGACTTAATGTCAACGTACGGAGGAAGTTTCGTATTAAAATTAAAGAATGTATAAAGACCGGCAGTCGTACAGCCGAAATATTTAAAACTGACAATTTAATTCATCTGTCAAAAACATGACATTTTAATACACGCTGTGTTAGTTTGCTATCGGATAAACTGCATGTTTGCTAGCGGATAAACTGCATGTTGATTTTCCATGGCAACGAAAATTCAATTCTGACAGTATCGTTCAAATAAATTTCATACATACACATTTATATTTTTCTCTTTCTTTTGTATATGTATTCAAAGGAATGTTAAATAAAAATATTTCGGTTTATTAATATTAATTAAATGATTCATTAAATTGTCTTACCAAATACCATTCGAGTTTGTGTTTATTTCCGGAACAAACTTTCATTTTGACAAAACTCAAACTTTGTTGCTTAAGGGTAACACGACTCGAACAAATAACAAAAGGTAAAACCGCTCCACCTTCGGTGTCGCGGTTTTACCATGTTATTTGTTCTCTTCAGTTACCAAGCAACAAAGCTTTCGTTCAAAATGAAAGTTTGTCCAGATAAACACAAACTCTTATGGTATTACCCCCGATTAACCCTTGTATTATGTGATGTCCACATTTTAGACGACGCCGCGACGTCTATAATACGAGAAAGACAAACAATTCCGATGTAAGCATTTACTTTAGTACTTCTAGTTATTTAACATTTTACCTAAACTATATAATAGCAAAAATGTAAATTATTTAATAAGCATTTTACCATGCAACAACGCTATTCCTTACAAAGGATTTAGTAAAGTTATCTCTTTTGAGTTTGGCAGAAAGAGCTGTTTTTCTTGGTAATTTTTTTAGCGATAGTAATGAATGAATTTGTTGGTCATTATGCGAACAACCAGGATTTATGAAGCATATAATTATTTGAAGCAAAGGACTCAAAGGCCGGAGCAAGACGGATGTTCTGTGTATAGTATTATGTAAACAACTGAGAATATTTCAGGAGGAAAAGCGGGAAATAGTCATGCTTGAAATTGATTAATTAATTTTCAATCTAAGATAAAATGAAAAGCAGACTCAGTCTTCGTCACATATACAAACACAAATTCCACCTCTATCATTACATCAATCAGAGCCTTTTAATAATCAACTTTTTCATCAGTTCCAACCGTACCAGCATTTCTATTTTTCAGTAACTAATAGTCTCCAACACCCATCTACTTCTACACAACCATCACCAACTTTCCATTCATCTTCTTCTTCATAACCATCGCCAGACATGCAAGTTTACAACCATTCACAACACTCGTTAAGATCCCATCTCCCTTCTTCTCCACAAGCATCGCCAGCTATCCATTCATCTCCTTCTTCACAACTATCAACACACATGCAAATCTAAGCCATTCACAACATTCATCCAGTCCCCATTCTCCTCTTCATCACAACCATCATGACGACATCCACCATTTTCTTCTTCCGTTTTTGTTTGTTGAGTAAATAAAATCCACTCAATAACGTAAAAGCGGCTGCAGAAACAGTGTTCTTCACACGGCGTTATGGGAATGACAGTTAAAACACGAGTCGTGGGAAAAGTGTCGCCAGATTTGGACGGGTCAAGCCGGTGGCGAGTGCTCGTCTGTACAAATCGGTTCGGCCCGGGCCGGCCTGTAATATCACGGGCCGTGGAAAGACACCTTCAGATCCGTTTTTCGAATGCTACAGTTACAGCATTCTATATTTTATTATTCTAATTCTTGTTACACAACCCTCATAGCCAACCCTGCTACTGAACACAGTCGAAAATAAAATTAATACCACCTTTGGATAAAAACAATTTTGTTTCAGTCACAGAATAATTTTTGTTTTATTAACTCTTCACACTCTAAAAATATGGCCACGTTTACTTAGCAAGTAAGATTTAAAAATTGCTCTTTAATAATCGGTAGAAAATTTGCTAAATTGGAAAATCGTAATTTGTGGCATTGCTTTTCGTTTCGCCAAATGATCACATCTATTATATAAATACAAAAACTCGTTACATTTCAGGCGTCGCTGTGAAGGAATTAAAGTGTGCATCCTTAACATGATAGTGAACTGATTGATAATTTCTATGGTTATATTTTTATATTCCCGTTTATAACTTGAATTTCAATAAGCATTTTTGCTAAATACCTTGTTTCGTTTGTACAAGTTAACAGGAAGCTACTACAGCAGATTTATATTTCGCAAAATTATTGGCACCCTAGTTGTTTGAAATTTTAAATTTTATTCCAGATTGATTACTACGTCTTCTGAACTGAGTTTTTTGCGCTCGGGAGGGTCAGGACGCTCCGTACAAAATTTGCATCTATTCAAGTACATACTGTAGCAAGGTCGAAAAAATAAGAAATAAATAATTTCCAATAAGGACACTAATGAAAATCCAATAAATAATCCCAGCAAACCGCCGCAATATACAATAAAATCGACAGGGCCAAATAACGGTCTTCTTTCAAGTGGCGAAATCTCCGGATATTTAAAATTCATTTTTATCTCAGAATGATAATACGATTCGTCCCTAAAAACAAAAAAGAAATTTGTTTGTGATTTCAAACTTTGACAATGGAGGAAAATCGAGTTTTTTGAATTTTTTTTAGGAGGCAGAGCTAAATAGTATAAATTCATTGAAACAAGTTGGTGTATAAATATTCTGTAAATATTAGTGGTCTTCTCTCACCCTGATCATTAGAGCAATCCTATACAGCTTCTATATTTTATGCCTTTTCTGTTGGTGTGCATTTACACTTGTAAATATGAATACATGTATCCTCTAACTCACAGGGTACTTTATTTACACAATTTCGATTCTACGCTGTTTTTAAAATGATTGCCTTTAACAAACAGCATTTTGGATGCATAGTTGTTGTCTGTAATTGACTTGCGCATCGCGATTTAGAAATGTTCGTGTTATTAAACGGACGGCTTGAAATCGCCTTCCTTCATGTATTCTACCGCCAGTCATCCTAAATATAATCATATGGTCATGCTTACGTGCAACTATAAGATGGCCAATATGATGAAATAATATTAATAGCCTGTAATTTTAAATTCATATTCTGTTGAAATTGATTACTATATCGGCAATTTTCAAAATCACTGCTAGAAAATATTTTTAACTGTGTTTATGCATTAATCGTTAAAATGCAAATGATGGAGGAGTAAATCAATTAGACATATTACACATGTGTACATATTATATACCGTAAGCGTCAAATTTTAATTTCGGTTTGCACTTCTATCATATGCAGAAGTTGATTTTATCATATACAACGATGCCTGCTTGCTAACAGTGGAGGGAGAGCAACGGAGTGGCGGGCGATCCCCACGCCTTATAAATTCAGGGTTCAGAAAATACACACATTATACACACAATGTTCTGTTCAAAATCAACCAACACATATTTTTATTTTCATTACAATAATGTGCGTCTTTAAAATTCGTACGGCACCGAACACAGACATGTACGTGTACATATTTTTATTTTCATTACAATTATGTGCGTCTTTAAAATTCGTACGGCACCGAACACAGACATGTACGTGTTTTATTTTTATATTTGGTTCCGTACACGGACATGTACTGTACACGTATTGTTCGAACACAGACATGTACGTGTTTTATTTTTATATTTGGTTCCGTACACGGACATGTACTGTACACGTATTGTTCGATTCGAACACACTTAAAGCGTACATGTCGACGTGTACCTATACTTTAAGTTCGTGTACGCGTTCGTGTACGCTAAAAAATAGATACATGAACGATAGACATGTTCGAGTGTGTTTCCATATTTATTAACAGCATTATTCAAAGTTCAGAAAAATACGCACACTGTATAAAATACTCGTACATAAATGTAAACAAACACAACTCGAAGCAACCAACACATATTTTTATTTTCATTACAATTATGTGTGTCTTTAAAATTCGTACGGCACCGAACACAGCCATGTACAGTACTAACCAAGTTAAGATACAAGCTCTCAAAGAAGTCTCTTTCTAATATTTTAATAACAAAATTAAACTTTGACTTGCTCGACTGTGCAGCTCTTAAAATAGAAAACACCTGAAAACAGTGAACAACAACAGATAAATTTTAGCCGCATAGAGAAATTCATATGTTTTTTTGTCAACTATTTTTGTTTTGTTTTGTTATTTTATTTTATTTTTTGGGTTATTTCTTATTTATTTAATTATGTATTTAAATTCTTTTAAATAAATTTGGTTGAAACAATTGCTGTAATTTTTTTTATGTATACATATCAAAAAATTCATTTCTTTTGCATTTTCACTAATACGTTGTCATATTAAAAAATTATTGCAATAATCTTGTTAATGTAAAGTGATGAATTGAAATTTCAAAGCCTCGCTAAGAATTAGTGATAGTTATTGATTTAGGTAGAACCACCTGGAATTCCCGCAATTAGTATTAGCGGCAATTTAATGAGGGGAATTTCTGCATTTCACCCGAAAAACTTGACCTTTTTGTAGCACGCAGGTATTTTTTATATGGAAATATCCAATACAATTAAAGCAACAACAAAGGCATACACAGCAACTACACGTTGCAAACCATAAATTTTGCTAACTTCATGCCTGGTTTTCATTCTGCATAATGCTGTTAATAAATATGGAAACACACTCGAACATGTCTATCGTTCATGTATCTATTTTTTAGCGTACACGTACGCGTACACGAACTTAAAGTATAGGTACACGTCGACATGTACGCTTTAAGTGTGTTCGAATCGAACAATACGTGTACAGTACATGTCCGTGTACGGAACCAAATATAAAAATAAAACACGTACATGTCTGTGTTCGAACAATACGTGTACAGTACATGTCCATGTACGGAACCAAATATAAAAATAAAACACGTACATGTCTGTGTTCGGTGCCGTACGAATTTTAAAGACGCACATAATTGTAATGAAAATAAAAATATGTACACGTACATGTCTGTGTTCGGTGCCGTACGAATTTTAAAGACGCACATAATTGTAAGGAAAATAAAAATATGTGTTGCTTGCTTCGAGCTGTGTTTGTTTACATTTATGTACGAGTATTTTATACAGTGTGCGTATTTTTCTGAACCCTGCTTACAAATGTCCAGTGTGGCAGCCTCGCTTATGTCTATCTTTAGTTTAATTCGTCGCGCTCTTTTCCTCTTACCACTTTCCTATCAGAAATTAAAATATGTCGACCTCGGTATATATTATATATACATATTATAACCATGTAGAAACACCATAAAACGACCTGCTTATGTGATTGAGTGTAGAGAATTTTTAAAGTAAGTGTATATCATGTTTACTGGATAGTGATAAGCAATTATGAACAGTGTAAGGTGTAGGTATACAACATATCTTGTAATTAGAAAATAGTCAATAAATTGGAATATACAGTGCCTTCATATAATTTCCTCATTAGAGTAGTCTGTTTTCGAAGTTTTTTTAAGTACCTAATTAATGTTGGTGTACATGCTAAGTTTTTGAAAACTTCAAATACTGACAGTTGTCATACTTAAATTCAAATTATAGCCGCTTATATTTTTTAAATTATTTTATTATAATGTTAGAGTTACAACATAAAATATTTATTATTGAAAGTTATGACAGAACTGGCCAAAAATTAAAAAATGGGGAATGGGTTTATTCTATTAATCAGTGCTTATAGGATTTCCGGAAACAGTCTTCTTCTTAATGTGCTAGTAACTTACGCACAACTGCAAAGACATATTCATGCGTGTTATTAAATTTGGTGAAACAGGGAAAGTAACTCGTAAATTTGGCAGTGGAGCACCCAGAAACGAACAGCAGATTGTATAGAGGATATTTAACGTCGAATGGAGCCAACCCAAACCAAAAAATCAATTGCAAAGCTCTCTCAAGAAGTTCAGTTGTCAGTCGGGGCATGTCATACTATTTTAAAAAAATGAGGTGTGGCCACCACACGACTTTCTTATACGTATGAAAGTGTTACTTCCGGTCCGAATTTTGAAATTTCATTTATACAAAAAATATTCCAAATCCAACTCTAAATACTTTTGTACTCTTCATAAATATATATAGAATGCATAATTTACGACATATTTGCAAAAAATCGCTATTCGATAAGAGTAAAAGTGCTACTTCCGGTCTGAATTTTGAAATTTTTTTTATACAAAAGATATTTAAAAGTATGTTTTAAATACTTTTATACTCGTAATGTACCTGCCTAGAAAGCATGACTTGCGAGATATTCGCAAAAAACTGATTTTCGATAAGAGTAAAAGATCTACTTCCGGTAGGAATTTCGAAAAACTTTATTAAAACAATTTTTCTCAAATTTAATTTTGAGTAGATTTGAATTCTTTATAAATTTGTCTAAACTTAGTAGTTGACGAAATATTGGCAAAATTCGATGTTTTCGCTGAAGTAAACTGCTACTTCCGGTCTACCGATTTTACTGAAAAACTAATCAGATCTCAAGAGGGAGATTATACACGTAAATACAAAATTTGAAATTGATATCTACAGCGGTTTGACCGCTATCGTGGTCACACACACACACACAGACATACACACACACACACACACACACACACACATAGAGAGAGAGAGAGAGAGAGAGAGAGAGAGACACAGACATTTTTTAAAAACCACTTTTTTGGTATCAGGGGACTTCAAAACGTGGACATCTGCAAAAATCTCGAGGTCGAAAATTTTCATCATCACAATACTTCCTTATACTACGTATAAGAAAGTAAAAGGATTTAAAGTTGTTTGCATATAAAATTCAAGCAGTTTCGGAACTCAAACAGGTAGATTTTGGTACGAGAACACGGTACTGTCAATGGGTTTTGAATAAAATAAATAATAATGACATTCCCGACAAATGCTTATTTTTTGGTTCCATTTTTCAGGATATTTAAACAAGCATATGAGAATTTGATCTGCAGAAAACCCTCATGAATTTGTGAAAACAACGCTACATCCACAAAAAATAGGTGACTGGCTAGCAGTTTCAAGAAGACGAATTATTGGGCCTATATTTTTTAATGAAACCATAACAGCTGAAAGATATCGAAATGAATTATTACAGCCTTTTATTAATGAACTCCATGATGTTGAACTTACGGAAGGATATTTCCAGCAAAATAATGCACCAGCGCACAAATCTTAAATTAGGGGGTTAAGGAGGTAGTATGAGAAGTAACTACTTGTTACAATATGCACAGTAGTAATATAAGGGTTTTCAAACGCAAGGGCGCCAATTCATGTTAGAAGAACTACAATAATTAAGAACCCCCAAAATATAATTGCATGAATTGGATAAAATTGAGTACTTTGAATTTTTTTGTTTGTGATTGGTATAATAAAGAGGATACCAATAGAATGCACTAAGGCAATTACGTCCCCCATCCCAGTTTGTTAGGAATTGAGCGTAGAATAAGAAATGCAAATAGGAAATATCATTTAGGCTGGATATGTACTGGTGTAATTAGAGGGTTTGCAATGGTAAAGTTATGTGGATCACCTAACAGTCCTAATAAATAGGGATTTACTAATACTAGTAAGGCTGATGGTATGGATATTAAAATGAAGCCAATTTTGAAATGGAATCTTATCAATGTTATTATTCATGCCTCATGGGATATACCTTCTCCGTCTTACTCTGAGATAGGGTATAGTGGAGTGACAATTTATATTAACGTCAATTGATTTTGTTATTATAGCGTTATCTAGTCAACATCAAATGAATAGGGACTAATTTCTTAACACTCATTTTTATAGTAGAGAGATGCAACCTCTGAATTTAGGATAGAATGGTGTTTTTAAAACCAAAATCATAACCGAAAAATCATTTTGAGTTAGTTCGAATTGTTAAGATTTATGTTAATAGCAGTGTTATATTGTGCTTTTTATAGTTATACTTGCGCTAATGCAGAGTGTTCACAATATGGATGTATGTGTATGAATGTGTATATATTCATCATCACAGAATATTCACACATACCTTTTTTTTTCACATTCAGTCATTTGGTACACCTGGTAGACCAGGGAACCGTCAGGCGCAACTGAAGGTGTTACCTTTTGATTCCAGATTCGTTATTATGTGTGATTGATATGTTCAAAATTATTCATCCAAATTATTCTATCACATTGAAATGTGATGGAATCAATAAATGTGTTATTATTATTATTATTAAAAGCTTTAATGTCAACAATGTAGTTCTGTCAAATAGGAAACCAAAACACATCTGATTCCAAGGTTATTGTTATATAGACAGCTATATTTTGCAAATGTGCTATGAACAGAAATAAAAACGTTATCAAGGAGAAAATCGAAATATAACAATGAATTTCATTAATTAAGAAAAAATGTCATCTTAGGCTTGGTCTTAACAAAAATTATCTAAAAATGCTGTACATATATTCTTTTTAATCTATGACACTACAGTATTAGATACTAATTAAGTTTTAGCGCTCCCCTCAAATTACTGATTTTCCTCTATTGTAGTATATGTGTCAATTTAACTAAGATATATAAGGTTCTCACCAAAAGCATAAAGAACGCTAATTTCTTGTCAAAGTAAAAGAAAGAGCTAAAGCTACGACTTCTTAGCTCGTATTTATTTTAACTTTTAAAATACATAACTTAAAAATTTCAGCAAGAATTGCATGCACTCACAGATCTTCGAAATTCAGATTCTTATACACATAATGTTCCACCTATTGCTCATTTGTTTCCTAGGTTTCTTAAAGTTATATTTTTGTTTATGTCCTGCAAGGCAGAATACTAACCATTTTGATATATTATAAGTTAAAGCATTATTTTTGTTCTATATATTTTTATACACACTGAAAGTTTGAAAAAACCAAATAAAAACATAACTCATGATTTTTGCAAAATATTAAGACTGCTCAATTACCATTTTCAAAAAGCTTCCGTTGATGGTATCTGTTTGGTTGTTTTGATGATCTTAAAAAGTTAGGATGCCATGAAAAACTTCTGTAATTGACCACCTTCCATTTTGGTTACTGTTCTTGATATATCTATTTTGCTCTATTGATGAATGATATTATGTTATTACAAAAATAAGAAAATAGGATTGAGAAAAAAGTTGAACTTTATTAATATAATTACAAAAACGAACGGAACTTCACTAAAGCAAATGTTCAAACTGCCTTCTTCTTGTTCTGCTATTTTCATTTTTTGATATAATTTTGCCTTCTGTATGTTTTTTTATTTGAACTCAGTATTTTTGTACTGGAGAAATGTCAAACAAATTATTTATTAGCACAGACAGTTTATAAGCAGCGCTACTCTGGCAGAAGACGATCCAGAACAGATGTCTTTAGAAGAGTAATAGATACTTCCTTTACGACTGATAGCATTGCTTATTTGACATTACGGAAACATAAATATGTGATAACTTATAACAATAAATTACGAATTCTTATGGCGACAATTGAAAATCCACGCGTCCATACCCGTAAAATAAGCCTCTCCCTAGATATTAGCCAAACCATGGTTGCAAGGACCTTAAAATAAAATAAAAATAATCCGTAATGAATACATTTAATAATTGAGTTACGCACCCATTATTTGAAGCAAAAGAGTATTCTGCCAATGGGCAGTAACTAACATGAATGCCCAGGTAATTCTTTTTGATAATGTGTTATTAACGGATGGAGCTGCTTTCCATAGTAACGGAATAGTTAACACCAGAAATGTACATTATTTTTCATATGATAACCCTTACTTCACTAACAAATTGATCATTAGCATAGGTGGAGCATAAATTATGAAGAAGCATTCTTGGTGATCGGATGGTAGGACCGCATTTTTTTTTTGAAGGTAGTATTAGCGGACAATCTTACGAGCAATTTAGTGGAATTATAAGAAAATGTTCGGCTAAATTTACAAAGAGATGTGGATGCAAGCTGACCACCATATTCTTGGTACAGACACGAAATATTTTAAATAAAAGGTGTCCAGGGAAGTGGCTAGCCCTATTCACTAGCTGCTAAGTCTTCGGACATCACAATATTAGTTCTTTTTTATAAGGACAAGTAAAAGAGCAGATGTACAGTGTTACCACAAAAGAAGCTATGCGGGAACATATTCAACAAATATTTAGAAATATACGTACTAAACTCCTTATTAATGTCGCTGTTTAAAAGTGAATGAATATTCAGTTTAATACTTGTTGAAACAATTTTTACCTATTTTATGTTCATATTTACTATTATTTTATAATTTCTGGTACACTAACTATTCATCCATTCACGTAACAGTTCTATACCTACTAAAATCAAATTATTGATCTGTTTGCTTTTAAAATTTGTTTATTGTGCCATATTCTACATATTTTATGAAATGTATTGGTGGTATAGAGTGTATTGTAAATAATATATATACGAGGTAGGCGTCATAAATTCTCGGCCTGGTATACAAAAAAGAAACTTGGAACAATATAAGAATTTTGATTTTTCAATGTAATCTCCCCTAACTTCTATGCATTTATTACAACGATTAATTTATAATTCGTTACCCTTGTAAAAATAATCTGAAGTTTTTCCGTCAAAATGTTCTATAACAGCTGCTTGCAACTCACTGTCGTCCTTAAAACTACGTCGCCTAAGGTCATTTTTTAAATTAGAAAACAAGCAAAAATCACAAGGTGCCATATCCGGAATATACGGTGGATGTTCCAATTCTTGAAAGCCGCATTCGCGGATGGCAGCTTGTGAAATGGCGGCAGTATAGACGGGAGCATTGTCGTGCAATAATCGCACACCTTTTGTCAATTATCCACGACGTTTTGCACGAATACTGTCCGTTAATTTATGCAATAAAGACGCATGATATGTGCCGTTCACACTTGTATTGCGCTCTTTAAAGGCAATTAGCAAAATACCCTCACAATCCCAGAATATTGTGGCCATCACCTTTTTCGTTGATTGAACGACTTTCGCCTTTCTGGGACGAGGTTCATCAGGTCGCCGTCATTCCTTTTTCGATAGAAACAGAACCATTGTTTCATCCCCTGCGACAATGGACTCTAAAATCGGTTATGGGTAGTCTCCACACATGGTTAAAAAGGACTGCGCACATTCGACTCGACGTTCACGTTGGAGAGCAGAAAGAAGTCGCGGTACCCATCTAACATTAATTTTATTTATACCCAAATGGTCATGGAGAATTCGGCGAATACTGGTTCCTTTCCTTTCAAACGGCGATGTTCTAGCACTAAATGTTCAATAATTGAAATTTGTTGAGACGTTATCACTTCAATTGGTCGACCCGACCAATCAGCATCTTACAAGGATTCTTGGCCCAAACGGAAACATTTTGCCCACTTTTTTACAGTTGAATAGGAAGGAGATGAATCACCGTAAACGCCGTCTAAAGGTTATTTTATGTGATAAGGTGTATGCCCTTCTTTTGCTAAAGATTTAATGACCGCGCGGTACTCAATTTTCGTTACTTCAAACATTTTCGTGCGCTAGTCACGTTGGTTGGCTGGTTACTAAAAACTACTAGGCTTCGAGCCGTCATATTTATAGTGTACACCTCGCGTATGTGCATGCATGACGTGATGGAATTTGAACAGGTTTGAACCTGTATAAGTCTGTCAGGCCGAGAATTTATGGCGCCTACCTCGTACAATTTCTTGTCATTTCCCCAATACACATAAAAATCATACATCCAAGCGCACTTAAATAGAAAATCATTATGATATCATGCTTGTCAACTGAGAACCAACTTATTAAATGTCAAGCATTCAGTTGTCAATTTTACGGCATATATCATGACACACTATATCGTATTCAAATAAAAAAACAAACATTTGGCAAAATTATATCAAAAAACGACAATAGTTAGTGGTTATTTTTAAAGTAAAAACTTCTTACATGTTGTCGGTGCGAAATTTAGCAAGCACTTCAAAAATGAACTGAATGAATGAAAATGTTCCATTTGAAAAAAATGACTTTTAGACAAAAACCTGTTAATTCGAATCCAATTAATAATTAAAAAAAATAAAGTAAGCTTGTATTAGGACATCTTATTATGAATAACACAACCAAAACGTTTGCCTATCTAAAATGTCGTTTTCGAAAAGTATGAGTTTATAAAAACATTGGTTTTTCAGTGATAATAAGTCGATAATTTTAAATTTTAGGCTATACTATCTTATAAGTTTCTGACTAAGGATTCTACGGCGAATACAAGTATGTAATAATATACACGCTGTTCGATTTAAAAAACGATAACTATGGTCAGTCAGCAGGTATTGAAACACTTGGTATAATAGAAATTACATGTAAAAGGCACGCGTAATCAGTGGCTATTATATGAAAAGACAGGTTCGAAATATATTTTCTTATAAAGTCACAATCTGCCTTACCCAGGGAGATGACTCATCCTGTATGTATAATATATTGTGCTCTTACGAGTAAAGAAATTTTGAAGCGGTTTTTTCCTTGTGATAGCTGCTCTTAGAAGCACATTTTAAAAATATTCTGTATTATACAGAGTGTTCCATAACTTGGTGGCTAACCATAGTTATAGTTTTTTAAATGGAACACCCTATATGTTATTAACTAAGGCTAACACGCAGTAACCTCAGAAAGATAATGGTTGGGTGGAAATAGTGGGGAGTAACATGTTGGTGCCGTTTTTTATAGACGGGAATTTAAATCAACGGAAATATGTAGATCTACTTCAGATGGAAGTAGGTCCCCCGTCTGGATGAGTTGCAAGGTAATGGGGAAATAATATTCCAGCAAGACGGAGCATTAGCTCATAGTGCTGCCACAATCACGGTATTCTTGAATCAAAGTTTCTCCAATTGAATTGGGCGATATAGACCATTTAGATGGCCTGCCAGAAGCCCAGACCTTACTTCACTTGATTTTTTTATGTGGTCATGTATCAAGTAAAGTGTACGACAATATTCGAGAGAAACCTGAAAACTTGGGAGAGCTAAGAGCAAGAATCACAGAGGCTTGCAATTCCATTACAGTGCGACAATTGCAAACCCTCTTAGAAATTTCTACGATCGGTTAGGATATTGTGCAACTGCTGAAAGCAAATATTTTGAACAATTTCATTAAATTATTTTTATGTTTACTAATTCAATAAATTATCCAATGTGTAAAATTACACTAATTTTTATTATTTATACCGCAAAAAGACTTAACATGTGGTAAAACTTTTAACACGCAAATTCCTATGTTCCATATATAATGGTAAATAAATTTCTTGTTAACAGATTTGAATCATTATTTATTTTTTCCATACAAAATTGGCAAAATTCCATTCTTGGGAAGAATTCGATTATTAACAATTAGTGAACATTTTGAATCTTATAAGATATGTTCTTTTGGGTCTTCAACGCTTTATGGTAACTGCTTCTTGAAATTTGGAATTGATCGGCATGCATATTTAAGCTTGTGAAGCCCTCGTTTTCAACCATCAAACAAATGTTCATTTTGGTTTCTTCTGTAACGGCCGATGGATTTCTAATACGTTTCCTGTGGTCACAATTTACGCAGCCTGTGCTCTGGAATTCATTGTAAATTCGAGACACTGTCGGAATACTTAAAACTGGCCGATCACGATATGCTGCAGCAAAGCTGTCAACAATTTGCACTCGTTCTGCATTTTTTTCGAAAATTTACTTGTCACTAGCGAAGTGACAAGCGGTGTCATCTAGCATAAAATGTTGAAATGTTTACGCTACGTTGATTTTGTCACTCAATTTTGTGCAAATTAATTTCAACTGAAAACGACAATATAATTAAAAAGAACAACCTCATGTCATTAAAACAATGTACAGGGTTATTGACTATATTTGGACCAATAGATAACTTTGTTATTTGAAGGATTAGAAAAACGTTTAAATTAGGAAAGTTGTAGGATTTCACTCAAGGCGCTAGAATTTGATATCAGAAAAAACAAACGAACGTCGTAATGCCGTCAAAAACCAATAACTTAGTTTTTTTTAAATGGAATACCCTATATAATGTTACATAATCTGATTCTAAATAAAATTTCGAGTATATTCCATTTATATAACATATACCTACATTCAACTGTTTTCGCGCTATCGCTGATTGAAAATCGTACATTTACCGATGTTTCCATAGAAACCCCGTAATGACTTACGTAAATTCATATACGAAGGGTGTAGAAAACATATTAGTAGTACGATTTTCAATCAGCGATAGCGCGAAAACAGTTGAATGTAGGTATATGTTATATAAATGGAATATACTCGAAATTTTATTTAGAATCAGATTATGTAACATTATATAGGGTATTCCATTTAAAAAAAACTAAGTTAGCCGTTTTTGACGGCTTTACGACGTTCGTTTGTTTTTTCTGATATCAAATTCTAGCGCCTTGAGTGAAATCCTACAACTTTCCTAATTTAAACGTTTTTCTAATCCTTCAAATAACAAAGTTATCTATTGGTCCAAATATAGTCAATAACCCTGTACAATTCGTAGAAAAATGTTTGATTTATTAAATGATACACAAATTTGTTTCAAATATGATCCGGAACAAAAGCTAACATGGGATAGAATTTTTAGCACTCGTTAAAAAAATGCACATTTCTCGGCAACCGTTTATCATACAACCTGGCGGAAAAAATCTTGATAATAAAATGAACTACGGGAATTTCAACAAAAATATTTTTGATTTTCCAGAGTGATCGCAAAGGGGCGCAATTCTCAAAATGAATTAAAAATTCGATAAATTTTTATTAAATTCTAGATTAAGATAGATTAAAATTTTAACTAACAACAATTTCAGACATTATATTATACAATTTTGATTTCAAACTTTTTGATCTAACTCCTATACGAAGAGGAGGGTGGAGGGGAGTATGTCTGTGTACAAAAGTAGGTATAATTTTGGTTGGCCTCAACGGATTTTAATGTGTCTGGGCTCATTATCATTTACAAAAAATTGAAGAGTATGAAGTACGAAATTGTGAAGTTGTCAAAAAAATAACAGGGGGCGCTGTTCTCAATTTATGTATATTACTTGTTTTTTCTTTAAAATTTTAAATGGAACGATATATTTTTAATATCGTAATATTGAAGAACACAACAAACTGAAGAGAATGATGAAAATCGGAAGTTGCTACCTTTTTTCTTGGCGAAGACATAGTCATAGGAAGACAATCCGGAAAAATAAAATTTTTAAATATAAATTTATTTATTTATTGCGAGTATAATTTTATTTTAATTTTAAGAGGGTCACTAGACAGTGTATAGTTTGCTATCACTGGAATTTTCATCATACGCTTCCATAAATGTATTCATTTCAATCTTCTCACCGATTTTGTAATTCACTGTACATTTTACGTTAGATTCTCCTTTTAAATGTTTTCAAATTCTTTACTATTTTTAAATTTCATGTCTTGTCTTTTTCGACATTGAAATAAAATAATAAAATATATCTTTATTACTCAACAGATATACATGTAATTATAGGACAACATCAAAAATAATTTCCATAACTCATGAACTAAGTAACAATGTCGAAGCACTCGCCACATGAGTGACCAATATGCAGTCGTCACTTAATGGTAGCCCCGAACCATGACTAATATTTCTAATAGCAGGGAGATTCCGGCATTCAATTTTAAAACCTTGTAGTTAAGTTAGTTGTTGTTAAGTTTAAATATATGTATATTAAATATTCAAAACAATATTCTTTTTATTTGAATCTACCTCAAGAAGCAAAACAGACAAGAAAAAAAAAACAATATAATATAATGACTAATGAGTAAATGATTTGGTTATAACTAATACATTATTAGTTATAACCAAATCATTTACTCACTAGTACTCATTAGTAACGAAAGGGTATAAAAATTGATATGTAATCATTCCGGCCTATACCTAAATATAAATAAGAAAATATATTGACCAAGTAATATAAACGCAACAAACAGATATATTTAAATAAGAAAGTACAAAAAATAAATCAAAAGAAACTTCAACTTATCAAATGTTGTGTCCATCATTATTTTTAATACACATGTTTACCTGTCGATTAGTAGAGAGCCCAGTTACTTCAATTTCCGAGGCAGCAATTGTTGTAATCGGATTTTTGTGATAAACTATGTCTATTATTCAGCCCCATAAATAAAAATCAACAACATCTCGCAAGGCGAATAATAACTCCATAATGTCTTCTTTCGGGATAATTTAGGGAATATTGCCGGGATGCAAGAACTGGATTTTCAAAGCATTGAAAATACATTCTGATCATGTCATAAGCTTCAAGAGAGAGACATTTACAAACTTAATAATTATGTGCAGGTATCCAAAAAGGCTTAATCTGCTAACTACGTACAACAAGTTTAACTACAAGTGACATTAATATTTTTCGCTTTTCATGGCCTACTTTGGAAATCTCATAATAATGTAATTCAGTATCACGGTGTATGCGATATTGTACGATGGCAATTTAAAAAAAGCAAACTACACTGTTTAGTTACCCTCTTAAAATTAAAATAAAACTATTGCCCACAATAAATAAATAAATTTGTATTTAAAAATTTTATTTTTCTGGATTGTCTTCGTATGATTATATCTTCGTCAAGAAAAAGGTAGCAACTTCCGGTTTCATCATTCTCTTCAGTTTTTTATGTGCTTCAATATTACTATATTAAAAATACATCGTTCCATTTAAAATTTTAAAGATAACCTATCATTATAGGTTTTATCTTTAAAATTTTAAATAAATATATATATAAATTGAGAACAGCGACCCCCTTATTTTTTTGACTACTTCACAATTTCGTACTTCATAACTTCATGCTTTGTAAAATTTTCTCTCTAATGAGCCCAGAAATAAAACCGAAACCTATAATAATAGACTTTATCTTTAAAATTTTAAATAAATATATATAAATTGAGAACAGCACCTCCCCTTATTTTTTTGACAACTTCACAATTTCGTACTTCATAACTTCATTCTTTGTAAAATTTTCTGTCTAAGTAGCCCAGAAACATTAAAATCCTTGAGGCAAACCGAAATTATACCTACTTTTGTACGCAGATATACCCCCCTCCACTTTCCCCTTCGTATGGGAGTTAGATCAAAAAGTTTCAAATGAAAATTGTATAAAAACGTCTGAAAATGTTGCTAGTAAAAATTTTAATCCATCTTAATCTAGAATTTAATAAAAAATTATCGAATTTTTAATTCATCTTGAGAATTGCGCCCCCATGCGATCATTCTGGAAACTAAAAAAATATTTTTGTTGAAATTCCCGGTCCGTTTTACTATCGCCAGGTTCTACGATAAACGGTTGTCAAGATATGGCCGATGGCCGAGCTTAAACAGACACCCGTCGTTCACCATATGAACATCGATATAAGAAATATATTAACAATGCGAAAAACAGTCACTTGTAATAAATCATGTGTTCTCTTCTTGCTTTTGATGAGAACCCAATACAAATATTTACTTGTCGTAAACACCTGTTCGTTGGTTGCAATTGATACAGCTTATTTTGAAATTGTATCTCAGTCTATTACAGGAATCTAAACAATTGCATTTGTGCAAGACATATTTAAGATCATCCCCTGAGTTATTATCGGTGTTATCCATATTATCTCTACTTTCTCTTTTACGATCTTGATCCACCATCAGACTTGGTATTAAATCGTTTAACGATCGCTTGACCGAGGAATTACATATTGACATATTAGTAGTATCTAAAACATATTTATTATTTCTTCAAACGGATTGTTCTAGATTTTCGAGTCCCACTTCCTGGTGGTAAATTTTAAGGCAGTATCTTTTCAAACCACGATTGTCAGTGAAAATGTTAGTGCAAACTATTTTCATACTTTAAACCTAAAACCACCTGTCCTTCCTTAGTCATTGCTTTATAAAATATATAAAGAAGACAATTGTGACACCAAAAATATTATTTTGAAAATATTAAAATCAAGACCAATGAGAAATATTTACACTTTACTACTATTACAAGTAAACGTAACGGTCACCATTCTGATATGTTGAAGATAGTTCTACAATGGTGTCAAAAAAGTGGTGGTAGTATCCAAATATTAATAAAATAATCACGATAGGGTAGATTAGTTAATGCAAATTCAAGACAATTAATTAACTCAAATTTGTCGGTCAAATTACGTATCAATGTTTTAGAAAACAATGTTAAGCTTATCTGCGGAGTTTATTTCTGTCTGGTTACAATATCTAGTATAGGTATATTATAATACTTACGTGGCATGTAGTAAGTTGAACAATTATCATACCATTTTGCAAATGCCGAATAACATTCAGTTTCACAATTATTCTGCGTGTAATATTTAAAATATCTTAGGACATTGTCATCATCAAAGAAACAGTTTCGGATAGACGGCTTATAACTTCGAAGATCTTCATGTGATACAGTCAGTTCTGGTAATAAATCCACAATAACTTTTTCATAGGGCTGAATATAGAAATTATTATGATCTGCACGTGGTTTTTCATTAGGAAGGTGAATATGTACCTTAAAATAGACAAAAAAATAATTATTTTATTTTTCAGTGCTTAAAATATGCACGCATCGTTACTACACGTTTCTACCATTTGAGATGTCGAGTACACTAAGGCTGGGCGCAAACATGTAATCGGATTGATTTGCCTTCTAAACAAAAACACTAAAGCACAAACAACTAAATACGTATTTCGACAACTATGTTGTCATATTCAGTGGAACTGATTAAAAACCGTAGAGTATACAGAACAACACTGATTTCAAAATTGCAGGGATGGCTTGCTGTCAAATTGTCATTTTATTATAATTGTCTTTACATTGCCGTAACGCCAAGATACCTAATTACTTCTAATACATTTATTGTATGTTTCGGCAAAGAATTTTAGTATATTTACTAATTGCCTGGCTGAGATTTGGCATTACACAATACTTAGTGCATGACTAACCACTGTTGTTTACACTACGGACATCTATGGTTTAGACATTCTTAAGGTAATACTGCACATATTGTTTCAGTTACACATATTATTTGTATTAACAAGCACCTTTTTAGTTGGGTCACACTGAAGGAACCGAATAAAGCAGAAACATGTATGTCTGTGACTACTATATCCTGTCTCAGAATAAGAAGTAGTGATTTAAATATCGCGCCAAAATGGTACATTTTTTTCTGAGATTTCATTGGTTCTTACGCAGGCAGGTTTAATATGCAAAAATAAGTACGCCTATTCCGCCAATTTATCTTTATAACCTACGATTTTGCTTTCTTACATTTTTGCTTTGATATATCACATTTAACTGTTATTATATAAATAAAATCTGTACTTTTGAACATAAGTGATCTGCCATGTTCCAGCAAAGCTTTAGTCTCACTGCCTAAACAGCGTGGTCGATTAGGACATCTAACAGATCACGAAAAACAAACCGTTTTAAATATGTATAAAATGTTAACGGTACAAATTCCCAGAATGGGAATAACAGAAATGGTAATAAACATCTCCAGAACACTAAGTACGGTATAAGTATTACTTCAATAACAATATATTATAAATATGTATTTTAGGGTTGGCAAAGTCAACTATATATCGGATAATGAAGAAATATAAAGAGACAGGCAAATTAAGGCCTCCTAAAGTACGAGTAGCCAGGCATTCAAAACTTTATAAAATTGACGAATCTGTAAAAAATACTGTACGACAGAAGGTGCACAGTTTCTTTTTTAAAAACAAGCTTCCGACCTTTGATAAAATTATGAGATATGATTATGATAGATGAGTTCATATCAACATGATGAGCTTTTGTCAGTTTTGTGGTTTAATTAATATAGTATAGTACTGACAAAATTATATCAAAAAGAGATAATAGCTCAGTAATAGTCACTTTTATAGTATTAACGTCTGACATGTTTTTGATGTGAAATTTAATAAGAAATTCAAAAATGAAATAATATACAGGGTGTTCCATTTGAAAAAATTGACTTTTTTGCAAAAACTAACAAAAGCATATCAAAAAACGACAATAACTCTGTAATAGTCACTTTTAAAGTATTAACATTTCACATGTTTCTGACATGAAATTTAATAAACAATTCAAAAATGAACTGGTATACAGAGTGTTCCATTTAAAAAAAATTGACTTTTATACAAAAACGTGTCATCTAATTTTAATCTAGGTTCCTGCACATGCAGTTACTAACTGTAAAAAAATAAACCATGGTTCTATTAGGACCTCTTATTATAAACAATACTGCAAAAAATTTTGTCCATCTAATACGTCGTTTTCGGGAAATATAATTTTATACAAACATTAAATTTTTCAGAAAAATGGGAATAAGTCAAAAACTTTACACTTTAGGCCTATACTATCTTATAACTTTTTGACTAAAAATTATACGGGGAATTCAAAAATGCAATAATATATAGGGTGTTCCATTTAAAAAACTATAACCATGGTTAGCCTCCAAGTTATGGAACACTCTGTATAATACAAAATATTTTTAAAATGTGCCCCTAATGAACAGCTACCCCAAGAAAAAAACCGCTTCGAAATATCTTTACTCGTAAAGGCACAATCGGCCTTACCCGCGTAGTTGACTCACCCTGTATATATTCCATACCACATATTTTAAAAGTAGTATAATTTTACCTTAGAGTAAGTACGATATATAGAGAGCATAGTGATAGTTTGTGGACAAATATGTTGAAGCCTGGTGCAGTGGTAAAAATATTGCACATTTGATGGGTTATTGTATACATAAACGAAAAAAATTTATTAAATTATATAAATTCTTTTGTTTAAATTTAAACTTACCTTTTCATTAATAACGCTTTAGAAAACCTGTTTTTGATTTCCTTTCAAAAGAAATGCGTTACATATTCTAGTGGCTTAAAATTATTAAATATGTAATAATCTTTTTAATTTAATGAAAACACTATCGTTAATTTCCAACACATAGTTAAAAGTTCTAAGATAGTATAAATACATTTTATCAATATTTACAGAATACATAAATAGCAAATATAATAATTAGTAATGTGTATATGTAATTATTTTTGCAGATAGTGTAAATTATAGTATTTATTACTGTTGTATGTAGATTCATATTTCTAAAAGTAATTGTTTGAATTTACTTACTCAAGGTTTATCATAGAACACCAATGATTTATTTCTTTAACTTCTTTATTGATATTATTTACGATATAAAATAATATGCAAAAGCTTCTCCGCAAATTCTTGAGGGTCTCTTGATGAAAAGTTTGATACACTCTCCCATCTGGTACAAATATTTGATAACAGACTTAATTCACAAATTTCACATTCGCTAAGAAGTATAATACTTATACATTTATAATAGTAATCCTTAAAACACTCAGAACATTATCTACTATTTTCATTCGGCTTATGTATTGTCTTTATCCATAGATACCTTCTAATAGCCTTTTTTTGGAAACCTAGAATCAACAAATTTGAATGTTAGTATAAAAGATTAACATTCATCAAATTATAGATGTAGTATGTACCTGCTTGTGGTTATAACTTTTTTCTGTATTCAATTGCCTTGCACTCTTATTGCTGTCATTTCAATCCATAACAGAAAATGAAACACAAAGCGCTAAATCCTTACTTAAAAATAATACTGTTCTACAATTCGTATATAAAGCACTATTTCTAACCTCAATCTCAATAACATGTCTAATATGTCATATATAATTTTAGTAAATTTTTAAGCTATGTGTTCCGGATTTTGGAGCGGTATTTGAATCACTCCTTCTTATTCTGAGACAGGGAATAACACATACATAACATTTTTATGTTTAATTTACACAATTCTATATTATACATATATTTGACATATAGTCAGTATAGATTATTTAATAAAACTGCATAGATAGTAACGATTGTTCTATGCTCAGGCCACGAACATCTTTCGTGTTCTTTCATTCTAGTATCGAAGGTCATTCCTGTCTGTCATACATACACTTTTTTACAGTCTTCGCATGTCAACTTGTATACCCCTGAGTTTAATCTATTGTCCGTTTTATCTCTATTGTTTTTTATTGCTTTTCAAAACAAACAATTCCTTACAAAAAAGCAATAAAACCCAATGAAATATAAAACGGACAATAGATTAAACTCAGGGGGGAAAAGTGTATGTAGGACAGGCAGGAAGGACCTTCTACATTAGAGAACACGAAAGATGTTATAAGGATAAGAAGATAGACTCAACTTTTGCGAATCATTGCTTAGAACAGAATCATAAGTTTAATACCAATTTTACAACTTTACATGTTTTAGAAAAAAGTAAAAATCTTAATATGCTAGAAAGTTTAGAAAATAATAAATTTAATAAATTAAGTGTAATTTTAAATGACCAACTAGATATAAATAACTCCCCCATACTCAATTTAAAATTTAAATATGTCCGCTCCCTCTGAATGAGATTATCAGGTGCGTGAAGTTGGCACCACAACTTGCGGCGCAAATGTTCTTTTTAGTGCCAAAATTTTGCGCCTAATATGCGCCGTCATTATCTGAAGAAAAAACACCGGCGCCTTCATTTGTTACAAAGTTATAAACAAAAGCAGGTTTTTGGTGCGAACTTCACGCCAGCACCACAACTTGCGGCGCAAATGTTCTTCTTAGTGCCAAAATGTTGCGCCGTCGATATCTGAAGAAAAAACACCGAAACACTTAATTGTTATAAAGTTATAAACAAATACAATTATGTATGTGCGTGAAGTTAGCACCACAACTTGCGGCGCAAATGTTCTTTTTAGTGCCAAAATGTTGCGCCTAATATGCGCCGTCGATATCTGAAGACAAAACACCGGCGCATTAAGTTGTTACAAAGTTATAAACAAAAACAGTTATTTAGTACCCGACCAAAATTTCAGGCACAAACTTTAAATTTAGTGCAAATCGTTGGCGCACAACATGCGCCCTCGATATCTGAAGAAAAAACATCGAAACACTTAATTGTTGTAAAGTTATAAACAAATACAATTATGTAGGTGCGTGAAGTTGGCACCACAAGTTGCGGCGCAAATATTCTTTTGAATGCCGTATGTTTGCGCCCAACATGCGCCGTCGTTATCTGAAGAAAAAACACGAGCGCATTAATTTCTTATTAAGTTATAAACAAAAAAAGTTATTTAATATCAACTTCTTACCAGACCAAAACTTTCAATTTAGTGCAATGCAAATCGTTGAAGGACAATATGCGCCGTCGATATTTTTGACAAAAACGTGGTGTGGTCACCACACCACTTTATTATACGTATGAGCGTTTAAAATAAAATTGTTCTAAATTGTTTTAAAAGTTTTATCTTCTTAGACAGATAAACCAAAGTTTAAGAATCCTTTTATATAATAATTATTCAATATCTTATATAAGTACTTCTATTCTCTTAATAAATATCTATAGAATGCCTACTTTGCGGGGTATTCGAAAGAAAGTGTTACTCGCTAAGCGTAAAAGCATTACTTCCGATCCGAATTTTGAAATTTCAATAATACAAAAAAGTTTCCAATCCAACCCTAAATACTTTTGTATTCTTGAAAAATGTATATAGAATTCATAATTTACGATATACCTATTTGCAAAAAATCGCTATTCCATACGAGTAAAAGTGTTACTTCTGTCTGAATTTTGAAAATTTTTTTTATACGAAAGGTATCGGGGATTAAGTTTTAAATACCTTTATACTCGTAACGCAGCTGTCTAAAAAGCATAACTTGCGAAATATTGTCAAAAATCGATTTTTTCATTGAAGTAAACTACTACTGATTTTACTGAAAATCTAATCAGATGTCAAGAGGGAGAGTATACTCCTAAATACAAAATTTTGAATTGATAGCTGTAGCGGTTTGACCGACATCGTGGTCACACACACACTGACATACAGGGAGAGACAGTTCTTAAAAAACACTTTTTTGGTATCAGGGAACTTCTAACAAAACGTGGATATCTTCATAAATCTCGAAGTTGAAAATTTTCATCACAATAGTTCTTTATACTACGTATAAGAAACTAAAACACCAGTGCATTTATTGTTTACAAAATTTTAAACAAAAACCTATATAGTCTATTATATTCACCACTGAACAAAAGCATTGGCTCACTTTTCTATTAGTGTAAAACGATTGTGTACTTGTAGTCTATATATGAAGATGAAACACTACATTTATTTCTAAGAATTTCTAAACAAACATATAACCGGGACGCTAAAAGCACGCCAGCAAAAACTTTTGCCGCGCACAATTTCGTTTTAAAGGGAGTCGCGTATGACCAAAATGCGCGGACAATATCTGAAAAAAACACCGGCGTATTTGTTTGTTAAATTGTGACTACTGAAATTCTGTTGTATTTTAACGAATATCAAGTTCAATAATAATAATAATAATAATAATAATAATAATAATAATAATAATAATAATAACATATCGTTATTAGCAAAACGCTATATTTACATACACTTAGATTATTTATATTCATTTCTCTAAAATCCTTAAATAATAATATTATAAATACCTGCAACATATCAATCAGCTGAAATGAACATCATTTAAATGTATATCTATATATTTAAATTATTAGTAAAAATAGTTGTATCTCCTTTCGATTTGCAGCTTATTTAATTGTATGTCTAATAAAAATAAAAATAATACACTTGAAAACTTTCTACAATTTTTATTCAGTAACTTTATACCATTTTTGAGCTTAACTAACAACAGCAAATGTGCAGATACCTTCTATTTGACATGTTCAGCCAATTCACCTCACTCACCAAGTGTGACACGTGATCTCTCCTCCGTAGTCCGAAAATAAAACGTATACACGCGTTCTGTACTTTTTGGATTTTTGAAGTATATTCGGAATCCAAACACGGGCCGGGCCGTACACGACGTCGCAATAATTGAAGAATGATAGCACCCAAGAGTCGCATAGCATTGTTCTGAGTCTAGTATTCATAGATCTTCGGTTACTGTAAAGGCATTTTAATGCCGAGAAGGACTTCTGAATAAGTTTATGTATATGAGCTTTAAACCTTAATTTATTATCAATCAGCAAGCCCAAGTTCTTTGCAACTTCTGAGACTCCAAGGGCGTGACCATCGATACGTACCCCTAAGTCATGCACGGCCACAATTATGTACAATCTCAGACCCTTCAAAAAATACTTTATTTGCGGAGCGTGCTACACGTGTATCACTACTCGGACATGTAAAATACGAATGCGACGGCGCATATTGGGCGCAACATTTTGGCACTAAAAAGAACATTTGCGCCGCAAGTTGTGGTGCTGGCGTGAAGTTGGCACCAAAAAACTGTTTTTGTTTATAATTTGGTAACAAATTAAGGCGTCGGTGTTTTTTCTTCAGATATTGACGGCGCATATTAGGCGCAAACTTTTGGCACTAAAACGAACATTTGCGCCTCAAGTTGTGGTGCCAACTTCACGCACCTGAGATTATCTTTGTTTTGGTATATATAGGAATTGTATTTTCATCTACCTGATGAAGCCACTATGTGGCGAAACATATATAATGTGTGAACATTATAATTTTTGAAACTAAACAATTGTGTTTTGTTATATATATAATGGAGTTTCGACATGTATCTCTTTCGTCGATTATTAATTAGAAAATTAACTTTTCAAAGTCGGTATAAATTGATTGGGCTAGTAAATATTACATTAAAGGAAATTTTCCTTTTATATAAAATTCAATTCAACCTACTTTATGTCCTCTTTCAGATTCCATACACGGACTCGAGTAGTTTTTGGCCATTTTTAAAATAACGTGTAAACCAGTATGATTTCTGGGTGATAGTTTATATGGATACGTTTCTGGTTTGGAATTACTATACTCGTCAAAGCCAAATTTCTCTCTGGCCAAATTAAAGTTCTTAAAAGTCATCCTGAAATATTTGACAGAGTATATTTAAATTTGGTACTATTTATACTTACACTTCAGGTTTAAACATATCCGAATGATTCAGACTATTGAACGTATAGCAAACACCATCTTCTGTGAATGTTGGAGTGAAAATATCTGAACAATTTTCTTCATCATTGTTCCATTTACAAACTTCAAAAAGATCATCTATGGTTGGGGTATTCTACAAGAGAAGCAACTTTTAGTTAACATGGTTTTTGCTCAGATATAGGGTTTCTCAAGGCGTTTTTTTCCTCTAACCTATCGATACTTCACGCTAGTCTAGTTACGGATATCTGTTATCCCTATCCTAATAATGTTTCTTAAAGCCTCCACCCACGACCTTTTTTAATTGACAAGTTTGATAGAAGGTACAAAAAGGGTATAAGTGAATTACCAAATATAAGGTAAGTAGCAATGTTACTCTAAATCTAAATAAATATTAAGGGAATGATTATACTTTCAAATATAAGGCTTGTTATTGATATCTTTAATAGTTTGGCCGCTTTCATAACAACAAGAGAGATGAAGTGAGAGAGAGTGAGAGTGAGGGGGGGGGGGGGTGGAGAGTTAAAGCAAAAACCGCATTTTAGGTATCAGGAGACTTCAAAACGGGAACATCTGCAAAAATTTCGAGTTCGAAAATTTTAATCATCACAATACTTTATCATACTGCGTGTAAGAATAAAAAGGAGTAGCTTATTAATTGATTAATTGGTTCCTTTTCTGATTAAATCCTTTAAACTTTACCAGGTATTCTGTCGACGTTTTCAACATGAAATCATTGCATTTTCTATGAAATGGAAAGCATCGAAAGCCATTACAGAATTTTTATTTAGTGCACATAAGAATACTCCTTACATTATTAAACTTGCGCCAAGAGAACTGTACTTACATTAGAAATAAGTTCCAATATGTTCATATCGTATTTTCGAGTTTCATTATCAATATCACGGAAATGTGATACATATTGACTATAATCATATGTACACCAAACACTCGAAAATGCCGACAAAGTTTCCCTAAAAACATATTCGTTAGATATTATATATGATAGATGAAGAGATTGGCGTGAATAGATTTAATTGGAAACACTTGGCTTATTGGTAAACCTTATTAGATACGAAGCATGGCATGATATATGTTGGTGTTAGGTAAGGCATAAGTGATAATAGTAATTGTAGTAGTCATATTCTTGATGTATATACTATTTGACATTTTATTAATTATAACTAAATTAGTAACAAGGAAATGAGTGCCCAACGCTTGGATGTCAAATATTATTGTACTAATACATCGTAAAGGACAATAGTTAAATTGAAATAACAATAAGAATTAGTACTCGATATGTTTTCAACGAACATACGAGTAGGTATATTCTATATGTTTAAAGGCTCAATATTTATTTATAAGTTCATCAGGAAATATTAATAAAAAATCACATAAATGAATAAATTTAATTATAGAAAATGGTGTCAAACAAATAACGAAATATTTAGTCTTTCCACAATTTTTTTATTAAAGAACAGACCGAACACCTAAACCCCCAATTTTTTCAGCACTGTTTTGAATACATAATGATAGTCAACTTTTTTTTTAATGGACACCTGTAGTTTTTTGCGTTTAGTCTGGTAGATATTTTTTTCTGAATCTAGTAGTGTTCACTTAATTATCATTTGGTTGATATTTAATTTTCAAAAAAATTATCTGCAAGCTTTATCCGCTTACCATGAAATTTTCAAATGTGTCGTGAAAATTGGAACCCAAATGCGACGAATATATCATTCAAAATTACTGTGCCTTGCGATTTTAAAGCATTATTTCCTGCAAAATAACGATACCACCGCAATAATGAACAATAATTTTCTTACAGGTATGTTTGAAATTTACGTCGAATGTTATAAAAATCGAAATCATGCGGCCGGCCCGGCTTAATAGTGATCGGTTTCCGAACAGAGGTGTTTCAAACACCTCTGTTCGGAAAAATTTGAGGCGCTATGGTGCTTTTAAAGAACCGAAGCGAGAACAGCGACATTTTGGCGAAAATGTTGAAATGTTATTCTCAGTGTGCAGGAGAATCCGCGTATTTCAACTCGAGAGATTGCCAGTTCACTCAGTGTTGATAAAACATAAATTTAAGTCATAGATCCCTCAAAAAGTGCAAGCATAGAGGAGAGAAAGATTTTGTAACGTATATTTAAGCATTTTACAGTACTATCAACATTTGTACGGAAACATTATTTGGACCGATGAATGCACCTTCACCAATAATGGTGTTTTTAAGGGTGGGCTTTCCTTAAGAAAAATTCCCGAACGGCGTATGTCGGGTTGCCTAAAATATATTGAATATATTTACCGCCTTTAAAATGCCTGTATCTTTTACACGATGCAGGTACCGGCCAGCAATATGAAGGGATATGCCTGGTAAACTGGAAAGCAAATAAATTTGGGATATTTGCCTCCTGCATTTATTGCATGAAAATATTGATGCGGCAACTTTCTTCGAAATTTGTTTTTGCTCTTTCTGAATATTCTCTTGGCTTGTATTTATTTAGTTTTATTAAGACTCCCGTTTTATATAATTTGTAATTATTTAAATGATATTTGCCGAAATTAATTAGATATTAAGTTTTATTCTGCAATAAATATATAACTTTATTATTATTATTTATGAGTATCAATTATTTAAGTTGTACTTCTTATTATTTCTCACCATGATTTGTACCTATTTACTTTACATGTTCAGGCTTTGTAATAATATGAGTAATGTTTTAGAGAAAACTAAAATCTGATAAAAAAAAACTGTGCCGGTGTTTCTTACAAAATGTAAAAATTTATATTCTCTAAGTAGCACATGTTTTAAATTATTGAAAATTATATTCTTCACAGCCGACACTGGTATTGTTAGTTAGCGAAATCAAATTATAAAAATTTCACCGTGGGTAAGATACGAACTTTGCGGACTCCGAACTAATCACTTATAAGAAGCCAATGTTAATACCACAACTTACAATCGATTGTTATTGATATTATCATTTTTTTTTATTTATACCTTACATTCTTTAATTTTTTTTCAGTAAAGCACTCCTTTCCACACCACCTTAGAGGTAAAGTGCAAAGCGCGTTTTTTTTCTCATCCCAGTAGGCCATGTTTTTACAAAAAAAAGTTTACAAAAATATAGACTGTGTAGAAAATAAACAAGAATGGCCAAGTAGCGTTTTGTCTAAACGTGTCACAATCAGTAGGCAGGTACATACTAATTCTCCAATTTGACGTCTCTAATTTCTCGATTTCTCAAAATACGAGGATCAATAATTTCATGTAATAAAGTGAGAAAATAAAATTACTCTAACTTAATTACCATTTCTGGCCAGAATTTTTCATCTCTGTGTATTGTCTTATACCAAGTATTCTTCGGAATCCAGATTATGAAGTAACATACATCTTTCTGAGCTATGTTTAACTGTCCCTATATTTGGTACATGTTGGTGCCTAGATTTTAAATGTAATTCGCCGTTCCAAATTTCTAAAAAGGTAATTATTTTTTTCCGTACCTTCAAAAGCGCGTTTTGAATAGAAATTATTCCGTTCGAAGATACCGCTAAAAATCTATATACAGGATGAATAAAAAGACCACAAGACTCGATTTTTAGATCTGCCAAACATTCAAAAGCTTTTACAACTTGCTCTTCTTTTTCATTACCGTGCAGTGTCGCATTCGTTCCTATAAATTCCTGGTACAATAAAGGCTTCACAGTATTGGCCGTAAATGTGGTTCTCCTCAATTTCATTATCTTGCCAAAATTGTTGCTGTTAATTCTTCAAAAATGTATCTTTTTTTTCTTCGTACTTTTGATTATCTATATCTTCAATAAAATGTGCATTTACCTCCGGCCCATAGTCGCGATCGTCTGTAGTTCCTGAATGTGTTTTTTGTTTCCTATAAAAAAATTTTCTTCTCATACCGTTTTTTTTCAGACACTGTCGTATACATCCATATTTGGTCTGAAGCTTTGAGTGATATTTGCCCTTACAATTAAATGAAACTGCTGCCTCTTTGCAACGTGCATTGAAAGAATTACGTTGAATATAATACAATCTTTTACCTCCTATAAATTTTGCAATGACTGAATTAAAAGATTCTACAATGTTAGCATCTACGTTTCCTATTAAAGATCTACTATAAGGCTGAGCCGATTTAAAGCGTTAATAAAGTTATCATACATATTAAAATTCTGAAATTTTTCAAACATATTGATCTCACCTTCTTTAGATCCTTGACAAAAGTAAGAAGCACAATCCGAGTGTTCACCAAAAATATGTCTTGATCCATTTATAATGTCACGTTGCAGTTTCACTATCTGGTTTCTTATTGTTAAGTTCGAACTTTTGTAATGTTCAATTGCTTTTGTCAAGGCCGCTCTAAATCTAAGTAAATTTTTTGTTATTAATTTTCCTATGTCCGAATTGAATTTAGGTTTTTTCAAACAGTCGCTAATTTTATTTATATAATTACATGATTTCGGCACTCCATTTTTTCAATAATTTTTAGGGGACCGTAAGGAGCCGTCTCACGTAGTTTTCTGAGAACGCTGCTATCACCATCCCCTATTAATCTACCATAAATTACACCGTGCATTTCACCAGAATGTCGAAAACCTTCCGGAATAATTGTCGACTCCTTGGCTGTTGACGACGAAGACCAATTTTTGTAGCATACGTGATCTTTAGATTCACCAAATTCTGCACAAATTAAACAAAATTTGTTTTTTACGCCTACATACAACATTTTTGTCGCTCGCCATTCAACAATTGCTGTCACTCCTGATAAACTGCTGTAATTAGACTTATGCGCTCGTTTGGCCCATGCTCTTACTTATTCACATATACAAAAAAAAATCTAAAAACTGTCATGTGGTCAAAATACAAAGTATAAATAAAACAAAAACCTGAAGGCACAACAAACTCAAATACTTTTACCATCTAGAAAACTAAAATTTGTGTAACTTGCTGCCTAAAACCAATTCATCTTAGTTTGGTTAGAGTCCGGTTAGAGTCCGGAAAATCTCGTATCTTACAATGACATAAAGCTGTTGTTGTGAGATTTTAGTTTTCTACAAACATTGTTCATATTATTAAAAAGCTTCAACATGTAAGGTTAAAAATAACAATAAGTCGTGCAACTTCATAATTAATAATAATAATGTATATTTATTGCCGAAGAAAACTGCATTTCTGAAATTCCATAAAGCTGAAACCTTGTCCTTGAAAAATAAAATACATTTTGAAAGCGAGAAGAATATTAAGGAACAGAAAAAGAGTCTAATAAAGTAGACACATCAATGAACACCGACAAATATCTGAAATATATTAAAATTTGCTTGTATATACCAACCGCACGTATTTTTTTTTACAAATATGTTTAATGTATACTCAAACTTATGTATGAAAAAATGAATACAACTTTATTTGGTGATAAAATTTAGTTCAAATCTTACCTGTGACAAAATGTTTTATAATTTAATTTTGCTAATCAACTCCATCAATGCCGATTGGGAAGAATATAATATTCAATAATCCAAAACATCTGCTTATTATAAAATATATATATTTACATTTTATTAGAAAACAAAACAGGCACTGTTACTGTTACAGCACAGAATTGTTTTTGTAATATTTTAGTTGAGTACGACATTGCTCATATTATTAAGATTAAAAACCTTCAACATCTAAAGTAAAATATCACCGCTAGAAATTAAGTAACAAGTTAAATTTCGTAATAATAACAACATATATTTATTCCAGACGAAGAATTAATATCTAACACATTCTCCCAAATATCATTAAAATAATTAGAAAATAAAGCCGATATCTGAATGAAGCATTCGTTTACCTAAGGTTATAAAAAAAGTTGAAGATCTCTCTGTTTATATGATGTTCGGCTTAATACAGTCGACCAGGTATACTTTCCATATACCTGGTCTTAGACATTACGAAAATGTGAGTAAGAGGTTGAATTATGTGTTGCCTATTTGCCATTTATCAGTGCGGACTTTGTGATCACTCTCATTGGTTTCAAAGTAATTTTTGGAGACCAGGGTTATTTTGAAAGTAAAGTAAATACATTGCCGTGTTCATAATAAAAATATCTAGGTACTCACGATTCAAAAAAGTACTTTTTAAACACAGTAAGCTTTATATCGCTATAAAACGAAAAAAATTCAAAGTGCTGTATTTTAACTATTTTTTAATATAATTGTAAATTTTAATCGTCAGTCGCTAGAACAAATATTCGTTATTTCGTTCATGTAGCGGCAACTTCTTCAAGTGCCTTGATTTTTGCGATTTTTTGCGTTGAAATTGACCATTTTGTGGCATACGCCGATCAAGTAACCCCCCCTAACAGAAACATTCATCGGTATTGGAGCCAGGAAAATTCTAGAATTATCGTTGAAAATAATTTTCAAAGAAGATTCATTGTCAATGTGTTGTGCGGCATTTTAGGTGATCAGTTAATTAGACCATTTTTCATAAATGGCACTCTTAGTCAAGAAAAATATTATCAGCTACTTTCTGAAGATCTTGACAATTTTTTACACGATCTACTTTTTTCAGAACTAAACACAGTGTTTTTCCTACAAGATGGAGCTGCTGCGCAAAACGCCAGGAGTAACGTCATTTGGTTAAATAACAAGTTTGGTGCAAGACAGATAGAGACGGATGGACCAATTTGATGGCCTGCGCGCTCCCCAGATCTTACACCACACGATTTTTGGCTTTGGGGCTATCTTCAAGATCGTGTGTACCATGGTACATATATATAATGTATGTTCTAGCGCAGCTTCTTGATGATGTAATGGTCCACACTTACGTCACCACCATTGATATTAAGAAAAAAAGAATACTTTTGAATAACCACAGACGTAATAGTATACAGATTGCTATATAAAGAATAATAAAATAAAGATAATACACAGCACAGTTGTTTACGAATGTGTAACTAAAATAAAATTTCTTTACAAATACCTGTTTAAAACTCATAAAGCAAAAAATAAGAATGTATTAATGAAAACGCTCCCACTGGATATTATGTGACACTTTGGTATACGAAACCTGTTTTATGTCGTTTGATAATACAATTTGTAATTACTTTACTAACAAAGTAATTTATCACAAAAATAAATTTATGACTTGAAAATATGCACCTTTTTCTAGTATATTGCTTTAAATTACTGATACCCACGAATATTGCAAAAGTTGAAAGTATAATAGTAAGGAAACTATTGGTTTAATATTGGATTTTTGTTTATTAATTCTTATTTTTTTAATTGGTTATTTTTTTCTCTTTTTTTGTAATTTTCTTTTTTGTTGATAGTTATTTTTATTCATCTCTTTTATACGTATGTAAGTTCGTAATCTAGTGATTCTACAACTTATTGTGGCAAGTCTGTCTTTATATTTATTGACAATCGATTTAGTATGTTTGTTTTTTTGTTTATTGAATTTTTATGGAAATCATTAGAAAGTTGTTCAACGTCTTCCGCCATTTTTTTCATCATAGCATTAGGTTGACGTAGACACCCTCTGGAAATTAATGCAATCCAATTGCTTTTTGTACTCACCGCCTGTAAAGTGACATTTGGCGCATGTGTTGCTCGACCAGGAAAGAGTATTTCCCGGTCGAGGCGACTGTAAAAATTTTTGGGACATTTAAAAAAATCTAACTTCATAGTAATAAAATTTAGTTTATATAATACTACTTCCCTCGACTGTTCTTCACTAAAATTTGGGGAAATAGGAGTGATAAAATACACTTCTACGTAATGTCCTTATTTGTCGGCCTTCTGACATTTAAACTTGACAACCGATGGATGAACGTGAATATATATATAGTCATTAATGACACGCAAACTCGTCATCGCGAGATTTTTATACCCTGCATAAAAGTCTTCAATGAGTCGCACCTTCGACAGCGACAGATTTGGCACGTGGACAGTGCACTCAATCGTCGCGGAAAAGTCCACTCTTTTGGTTTCCAACCCTCTTTCCGCACTCTAAACCTCGACGGCCTGAAATTTCTTCGTCAATGTGATACTTTTACAATTCTTTCGCGCGTGCCTGTCATACCTGACATTTTTACGATTTTGATCGGTTGTCACGTGAATCGTCATGACGTAAGCCATTTTTCTGTTAAAACACCGAATGCACGCTCCTCTTCAACGGGCGATATCTCTGCACACGCTCCACTTGGGAAGAAAATCTCTCCGTCGAGGAACAATTTAAGGTCGTTGGTAACTTCACGCCAAAGGACAGCTTTCAATTTTGCGTATCCAGAGACGAGTTCTTCCCCCCGCGTACCCAATTTTCGTCGATTTTGACCGGGTTTGGTTGCCATTGACTACTCGGCTTTTAGTATATATAATTAAAAATTCAGAATAAATTTGGGGCGACATCTATTTGACGACATTTTAAGCGACATCTTAAGCGACATTCAAGCGCCATCTATTATTGGCAATTCATATAATAAATTGTAATTGAACCAAAGAAAACGCAATAAATGTACTATAAATTTATAAATATAAGAATAAATACCTCATGTTTGCCATGTGTAAGAATATAATAACTTAGTTTTAGAGAAAGGTGAGTAACAGTTACGTACATTAAATGCTTAAATTAATTAGGTAATCTATCTTAGGTTAGGTATGATACTAATGACATTAATCAATAATATTTTTTTAATTTAATGTTCGTACAAAAAATATTGTACAAACCACTTGCGTGAAGACATCTTCCACACATTCGCGCAATTAAAAAAAATGCAATGTGCGCTCATGCGGGAAAACAGTCCTCCCGCACTTGGTTTCTAAATAACTATTCTGGTGTTTCAATGTGTGTATTATCATCTAATGAATATTAACATCTGTTTTATGTAGGGTTGCCACCTCTGAAATTTAAAAACTAGGACAAGGCTACTAAAAATTCCGGACAAAATCCGGACGGAGAAATATTTTACAAAAAAAAACAAACATTAATTTGTAATACAAGATTTGTATATTTAGGTATATGATTATTATATAATACGTACTTGATGTACAAACTTTTAAATTTCAAAATTTCTTTGAAACAAAAAATAATAGCCAAAATAAAAATTATTAATAATTTTGTATCAACATAACATTATGCTACGATTCAGTCTATAAATATTTAACAGAAGAATGGACTTCTGTTAAGAGTTTTGACTGATCTGGCTGTAACAAAAAATCATAAAATTCTAAACAAGTGTAATTAAAATTGAACTTTGTAAAAATCATATGTTTTACAGTTTCAAGTTGCAGGCGGTTTCGTTCTTTAGTCCACTGAGCGGATATTAAAGAAAATATCCTTTCAACATTTGCATTATGTGCTGTAAGCGCATAAAAAAACTGGCATACTTTTAGCAGTTCAGAATATATTTCTGAGGATTTACAGGAAGCAAAGTATTTCGCCCACTTCTTGTGAGAGGGCAGATCATTTTTGTCTGTAAATTCATTGTTAATCAGATAATGTTTTAATGCCGTGAACTGATCAAAAAGTTTGGAATCATCAATTTCTACTCCTTTTTCCAAAAGATAGGAAAGTGATGGAATAATATCAGTTTCCCACTTAAGAGTTTCTAGGTCCTTGAGATTCAGCCAATTAAATACTTTAAACTCTTCAAATGGTTTAATCCAATTATTTAAATATTGAATTGCCGTATCGTAAAATCCAAAGACATTATTTTTGAAAACAAGGCTCTCGTTTTCAAAACCACCATCAGTTAACTTTTTCAAAATCTCTCGAACTTTAAGCGGCAAAAAATTATTTTTTTGTCTCTCTTTCAAAGTATTTAAAACAGAGTGTAAAATATCCATAACTTCAATTACAGAATTATCACGACGTTCCATGCATTCTATATTAGTATGGAAAATTGTCATTAACGAATGTACAAAATACAAATAAGCTTCCGAAAATTGGTTTTCAAAAAACGATTTAAGGAGATATGGAGGACTTTTTTCAGATAGAAAATAAGATTTTAAAGCATGAAACATTTTCAAAACTCTCTCTATTGCAGGAAATAAAGATAACCATCTTGTTTTTGAATGATATAAAAGTTGTTCGTAATTACTGCCAACAAAGTCGCAAAACTCTTTAAGAGAACTCGCACTGTATAAATATTGAAGTAATTAAATAACTTAAATATAATACTTTCGAGATCTGCGAAAGGCAAGGAATCACAGCATGTGTGAATCGTGTTATTAAGAATGTGCGCTGGGCAGCCAATCCCTACTAACTTTTCGTTAATCTTTGATCTAAGTTTACAAAAAATGTTGTTTGTACCCGCTCTTTTAACACCTCCAAAGTTCGTATTGCAATTATCCCCCGAAAATGAAATGCATTTTTTTGTTAACTCTAGTTTTTTCAAAATGGATAACAGCATTTCTGAAACAATTTCTGCAGTTTCTCCGTCTGTGCTCTGCAGATCAACAACTTTTATTTGCATGCCGGTTTGACAGTCGAAATACTGAATTAATATGGGAAACATTTTGATTGAATTGTGGTTGCTTGCATCTGTAGATATACCGACGTAGGGAATTTCTTTCAGCTGATGGCAAATCAATTTTAACGAATTGGGTCCTAGAACACCAGTGATTATTGCTTCTGATTTTGTACGACCACAAGTTAATTTTCTTCCTACTTCAGAATCATGATATATTTTTTTGTTAATCTAAAACAAACACAGAAATAAAAATATTTAAACATTTTCAACTCGTCTTTCAAACAATTACCTACCTTTGCAGTACAATCCATTGAATTAAAAGAATGGTGGTGCTCCACTGTATGATAAGCCAATGTTGCCTCCGCCGCCCACACTGATTTATCTTCATTTTTTGTTACAATTACAAAATTTTGCATACCGGAACTGCCCGATTGACTTCGCAAGTTTTTCTTATGTTTGGAAGTATCATTATGTTCTAGGATATCCTTTCTGCCCTTGTGGCCAATGTTTATAAAACAATTGCAAATTTGGCAAAGGACTTCTTCATTTGTTCTTCCTTTTTTCATTGAAGGAAATTCTTGAAAATAATCTTCGGAAACTTTACAACGGCGTTTGGGCATCTTTCTTCTTATTAATAGCAACACAAACGATACAATAATTCGGTATAGGAACAAAAACAACTCCCACTACAGTACTAACATAAGGAACTTATTTTTCTTTTGTATTCGACAGTTCGAGAAACTAGTGCACAAACTAGTGAGCGCAAGCACATGACACTTAACCTTAACTCCTTAACACTTTATTGTTAAACGTCAGAGATACAATCGATAATCGACGTTTCACGAACCACCTCGACCGTTACCGAATGCTTATTATTTCACCCACCAGTTGTGTCTGCTGCTGGCGCCCTGGCGCAAGCGCAAGTCTGTTGTAAAATTTTATTCAGATAACGGTGCGACTAACGAGGCAATATAATGTTTGTTTTGCGATTCAGTTTTTGATTTGGAAATCCGGACAACTTTTCAAAAACCGCCCGGACCTCCCCGGACGATCGTAAAATCCGGACATGTCCGGGGAAATCCGGACGTATGGCAACCCTATTTTATGGAGTATTCGCGTAGATTTTACTGGATGCATGTATTTCTCTCTCATCTGTCGACTATTTAAGTACCAGTTCTCATATGCGTCTCTTGCAAAATGAACTGAACATATAACATCTGTAAATAATAACATGATTAAAAGGTATACAATTACATCCAAATACAAAACTTACAATTTCTTGTGTTTTTTATCATTCTACCACAGGCTTGTATCCACTGCTGAGATAGGTTTTGGTCTTTAGGAAAACGAAAATATCTAATATTCCTTCCACGAATGTTTCCTGACCTGCTTTTGCAGTTCAAGACACAGCAGGTTATTATATGAGCTAAAAGTAGAACCAGATGTTTTGCTTCATAATAAATATTTAATAAATTCATTACCTTCTATGTTATAACCTCTTCTTAAGTTCTAAATAAATCAAATTAAAAGTCTTTGGCTGAACAAAAATATCTACAAAACGTAACTGCACTAAGTACATAAAAGTTATTAATTACACAAAATACTATATAACTTCTTCGAAATCTATATATAAACAAAACACAAACTACAAACATATGATGGATGACGCAATATTGATGACGTAGCTGTCTCCAGCGCGGAAATAGACGAATTTGGTCTAAGTTGTAGCAGACCTTATATATTTGTACCATGGTGTGTACATAACACTTCCTAAAAGCGTATTAACCTTAAGACAGAGGATCACTAGCATTTGTCGAGAAATACCTCAAAATTTAATATGGATGGTCTTTAGCGTGACTAGGATGTGCCAGTTGTGTGTGGAGCACGGTAACGGTCATTTTGAACAGTACATATAAATAAATGTAAATGCTTATGACTGTATTGTTTAGTAGTAGATTTGCCGATTGTTGTTTCTAATTTGCTTTTATTTTGTTTATTATTGATCATTTAATTTTATTTTAGCCATTAAATATCACTGAATTTTGTTTTTGACTCGTCATTTCGATTTTTCATGCATTCGAATGAATTATCGAATGATTGCTGTTGTGTTGTGCAAGAACGAAAAAAATGAAATAACACATGCAGACTTCCCAGCTGATGTGTCGACATCTTTGTGTTCTGACTGTTTTTTAAGGCATACCTCAAGAAGCATTTTTTTAATTAAATATCTACCAAATGATAACTAAATTAAAATTACTAGATTCAGAAAAAAATTATCTACCAGGATAAAGGAAAAAACTAGAGGTGTCTATTTAACAAAAAAAATTGACTATGGTTACGTATTCAAGACAGTGTTGGAAAAAATGGGATTAGGGCCAGTTTATAGAGTTCGTCAAACCATTTTTATACAATTTTTTTTATTTATTGAAATCGGATAATAAATGAAGATGTTACGGGTTGGGGCGTTTTCTTATCAAACAGCCTGTATATATAATAAGGAAAAAATAATGCAGGTTTTAGAATAATACAAGTAAAGAATTTCATGGGGTAACTCCCCTGAAAATTCAACTGCAGACACGTGTTTCTAACTCATTGGTTCTCGTCAGTGCAGTGTAGCCAACTAATGTATATGTCTCTGAGTGTTGCTTTTCATCTCCAGGGTTATGCCATCTTATTCCTTGGCTACACTGCACTGACGAGAACCAATGAATTTGAAACATATGCCCGCAGTTGCATTTTCATCGGAGTTACCCCATGAAATTCTTTACTTGTATTATTTTAAGATCCGCATTAATTTTTCCTTATTTTATATCCTGTGGGTTCAGATGGCATGCAGGTGGACAATATCTACCTCGCTGCGACGTTTAGATGCATCCTCAATATCGAGGACATCCTGGTTGAAGCCTCAATTGGTAGTCTGACTCCTGTATATATCTCTGATTGTTGCTTTTCATCTCCAAGGTTATCCCATCTTATTCCTTGGCTACACTGCACGGACGAGAACCAATGCGTTCGAAACACGTGCCTGCAGTTGCATTTTCAGCGGACTTACAACATGAAATTCTTTACCCATCTTATTCTTTGGCTGCACTGCACTGACGGGAACCAGTGAGTTCGAAACGCGTGTCTGCAGCTGCATTTTCAGCGGAGTTACCCCATCTTTACTTGTATTATTCTAAGTTCTATCATATATATGTATATATCAATAAAGGAGATATCACGGATACATAATAAAAAGAGGAGAAAGACTATTGGGATATTCCGCTGTAGTGCAACCGCAGACACGTGTTTCAGACTCGTTGGTCATCGTTAGTACGGTGTAGCCAAGAAATAAGGTGGGATGTCCTTGGAGATAGTAACAAAAGGAATACTATCGGGAAGACAGACCACCAATTGCAACTTAAATGTCAGAAGATCCTCCGATTTGAGTGACAACAACCGACACCGCCGCGAAGCAGACATTGTCAACCCGCGTGTCGTCCAACCCAGGAGGCACGTGTTTCAGACTCACTGTTTGTATAATTAGCTGCGTGATTATTCTAATTAACAATACTCCTTCCTATATAATAACATAGATAAGACCTACTCTTCTTGGGTTATGTTCAATATATTTCCTTGGTTTTCTTTGCTAAATTGCTTTAGAACATCCATGAATTCATCAGTAAACTTTCTGGCATTGCAAATAGTTACAGCAGGAAATGTAATGTGTTCTGTTGGCTTGATGTCGACAACTGTCATCAATATAGGTGATGTTTCCCATTTCTCGTATGATTTCCATACTAAATAAGAAGAACATATGACGGAAGCAACAATTGATGATAACCAGATAACCCTAAAAATAAAATAAAATTTAATAGAGTGTGGGTAAGTGGCAATACGTGTTATCATAAAGATATGAGACAACGCACGGTTGTAGAAATCGCGATTCTAGTCGGAAAAAAATATTATCGTAGCAAGGCTGGTACCCCTTTTGATTTAATTGAGCATTTAGGTCTCTCTATCTCTATCGTTTCTCTAGTAATTCTAATAGCTAGACTCTCACTATTTCTAAGACTCAGATTTTAAAATAGAATAGAAGATATTATTCTCGGCTACCAGACGTTCTTGTGCTAGAAATTATTCGAATAATTTAATGTTTCTCCTAATAAAATAAAAATATAAATTTTCTTTTTCTTTTTTTTAGTATATTCACCTGCAACTCTAATACATTACAGATTTTTCAATTAGGTTGTGTATTCCTTCATAAATAAATGTTTTATCTATCTCTGAAAAATATACCGAAAGTGCGTCCTTTACTTTTCATGGCTTGTAATTTTTTTCCAACGCAGTCTTTTCTCATTTTAGGGCACAAGTAAAAATCGCTAGGAGCCAGGTCTGGATTATAAGGTGGGTGAATCGAAATATCGCAGCCCACTTTATGTAGAGCAGCCAGCGCAACATGACTAATATTGACGAGATCACTATCCTGCAGGAGCAGCACATCTTTCATTAATTTTCCCCTTCTTTCTTCTTTAATTAGTTCTTTTAACCACTCTAGGATTGGAGCGTATATTCTCCAGTTATGGAAACGTTTTTATCTTTGTCATCACTTAACAGGATTCCTTCTGAGACCCAGAAAACAGTAGCCATGAGTTTTCCGGCCGACTGTGACAAATTGAACTTCTTCAGTGCTGGTGTGCTTTTTTTATGCCACTGTATGGAGTGTCGCTTGGACTCAGGTTCATGATGATGAACCCAAGTTTCATCAACAGTAACAATTCGACTTAATACACCATCCCTGCCTTCATTAGAGAGGTCCAAAAACGCACGAGAATATTCCACGCGCTGTTATTTTTGCGGCGAAACACATCTTGCGCTGACGTTAGTCATGCGAGGAAAATCTTGAAAATTTTTAAAAATTGTTGTATCAGATACTTCAGTCTATATCGATAGCCCGCCCGGCTTCCCCCGGAATTCATTGGTCGTTCGTACACATGGCTGCTAATTCAGTATTTGGAAGGGTTAAACAGATTTTGCGACGCTGGTTACAAATCATTAAAAAAGAAGAATATTACATTGACAAAGAAGTAGGCACCATCAGAAAAAAGGGGAAAGACTGGAAAATTTACAATTTGGTGGAACCAGGCGAAGTTGTAAAAAAAAAATTGGTAGACTGAGTCAAATGAAACAAATATGTTTTAAAAAATAAATGCAAGGACCTCGGACAAAACTCAAAAAGTTGTAAAATAAAAGAAAAATTACTATATATACGGGAACGATGATTCAGCGAAACATTAAAAACACACAAAAATGCAAGTTCTACTAAACTCAATGAAATTCTATTCGGAAAAAAGATTAAAAGGGATAAGCTAACAAACATCAAAAAAACTTCTGAAAGCTGCAGGTAAAAATTCGATTGGAAATTATTGTTTTTATTTCATAAAGAAGTAGTAATAATCAATCAGTCTGCTCATCAGGAAATAAACGAACAACGAGATTCACAGAAGGAAGATTGTTTGCGATTGCAATGAAGAGGATCGTCCCCTACCAAGCCACAGTTAACTAGGTTTATCTCTAGTTTACTTGTTTTTCCTTTTTTTTTAAATAAAATTACTATAAGGCAACGATCATCCAGCGAAAAATGTAAAGCACTACAAAAACGTTTAAAAAACCTTCTGTTAAACTCAATGAAATTCTATTCGTAAAAAGATTAAAAGTGATAAGATAATAAGCATCAAAAAACTTCTGGAAGCTGCAGTTAAAAATTAGAGAACAAAGACACTCTTCGCGATTGCAACGAAGAAGATTGTCCCCTAGCAAGCCACATTTAACTAGTTTCTTGTTTTTCCTTTTTGATATTGCTTCTTTTTAAAAAAAAATCGTTATAGTACATCCATTTTGGTTTTACAACTATGTAATTGCGCACTGTTCCCAAAACGCTCTACACTGGATGGATAAAGGTGTTAAAAAAGTTTTCTCGAGTACTAAGGCCAACGATGTGGAACGCGGGTATACGTTACTCAACATGCACATTCTGAATAAGGAGCACTTCAGAGGAAGCAACTTTTGTGAAACTTTAATAAATCCCATGCAATCAAAAATGCAAGAGTGTATGAATAATCATGGATTTTATACGTCGTACTCAAGTTTTTGTTATTCAGAAGATAAGACTAAACAAAATCAAATAACCATTTTCTCTAGTTTCTTTATTAATTATTATTAGAAAGTTGACGTATATACTATAATTTCTTTTTTAATTTATTTACTAAAGGTTACAGAAATTAATTTTACAATATTAATTAAATGTTATTATTTCATTTCCCATTAATTGCATAGTTCCAACTACACCAGACTATAATTTTAATAAATGAAATTTTGACCAAGGGATTCTTACTTTCAGTAAAACTTTCGATAAAAAATGTGCGAATATTAATTTCATTATTTAACATTTACAATTGTAGCGATTTCTTTAATGAAGCAAATTTATATAAAAATATTTATTTTGTCCAATTGGTTGTAGAAAAAAAAACAGGATTGGATATACTTCCAAATGTTCACAAACATCCGGGATATTCCATTTAAAAAATTGTCACATGACCCCTTCTCTTGATAATTTTACTAAATGCCCTCTTACGTATACAAGGTGTTCACACTTAAACCCGCACCATTGGTAACTCCGTTATTATTGGAGCTACGAATTCGTCCAAATTAGCAAACTAGTAGGATTTTTCCTGGCGGTTACGACGATAAAAACAAAAAACAATTGAACGTAGCGTTTTTCAGATATTTGACAAAATGTAATTTTTTAAATGGAACACCCTATATATTTTTATGCGGTTGCATAAAAAATTTAGTTCTGAATAAAAATGTTTAAATACATTATCTTAAAAAATTGAAAATAAAAAAGTTATCACGTGATTTCTTTAAAGGGGCATATTCCCGAGATAATCAGAAAAGTACCCATTTTAAAATGGAACAGTATAATTTAAAATTCCACTCAGAAAAAAAGAAAAAGAGAAAACTAAATTAGCCTACATTACAATAGTTGTTACAATTTTGATCAAATAGGCACCAATAAAAAAAAATATTCAATAACAATCCGTCAAATTAATCTGTCAGTGTTTTAAAATTCGCATTGTTATTTTGCTGTTTTCTTCTAATAAAAATGGTTTTCACACATGAGGAAAAATGTGATATTATGGAAGCTTACATATTTCAGAGAAAAAACACTATTAGAGCTCGCGAACATTATAGTGCAATGTTTCCCGAGCGCGCGATTCCTCAAAGAAGATATTTCTTGGAATTATACAGACAATTTCGGCGAAACGAAGAGGTTTTCAAGAAGAATAGAACGAAGAAGCAATTTGTGGTTAGTGAGGAAGTAGAGATAAATGTACTGGGATATTTTGAGGCGTATCCTAACAATTCAATTAGAGAATTGGCAAGAGAAATAGACCTTTCATTGGGAACGATTCATAAAATTTTGAAAAAATATAATTTTGAGCCATACAAATATCGGCCAGTACAAACTTTGCATCTTAATGATGATATAAGAAGAATGGAATTTTGTGAATGGTTCCTACATAAATGTGAAGAAGATCCAAATTTTCCTCGATATGTTTTATGGTCGGATGAGAGTAACTTCTCTAATAAGGGAATGTTTAATCGAAAAAACTATCATTTTTGGAGTCGGGAAAATCCTTTTTTGACTCATCCCACTAATCCACAACATCGGTTCAGCCTTAATGTTTGGTGTGGTATGATTGGATCTAAAATTGTGGGTCCTTTTTTTTACCGCGGCTCATTAAGGGGAGAGAGATATGAGGACTTTATGTCTCATGTATTGGAAGATTTCGTGGACAACGTGAACTTGATGGATAGGCCGCGGATATACTTCCAACAAGACGGTGCACCGGCTCATAATCACCATATCGTTAACGCATTACTGGAGAGACTGTTTGGACCCCGTTGGATTGGAACTCATGGACCAGTTCTGTGGCCCCCACGCTCACCAGATCTAACTCCGCTAGATTTTTTTTATGGGGCCGAGTGAAAAATGAAGTTTACAAACATCGTTACCAAAATGTGGAAGAACTTCAAAATAACATTACGGCCATTATTCGGAATATTGATGGAAGGACCCTTCTCAAAGCCACGCGCTGCACTCAGAAAAGAGCCCGCAAGAGTCTGGACCAAGAAGGTGGTACCTTCGAACAACTATTTTAGTTATGTATGTTGATTGATAGTGTTTATTATTCTTTTATTTGTTATTCTTAAGTTTCGTGGACGAAATCAAAATAAATTTCGTTAAAAACACAACGTTTCGTTTGAATTCATTTAGGAATATTATGAACAAATATTCTAGGACCTATACAACATTTTTTTTCATCCGTTCATCAAGAGAATAGTATACAATAATCGGTACATATTATTTAATTACAAATTTCGTTAGGCATCCCTAAAAACAAATCCTAAATCCCTAAAAATGCACGGTATCTCATTTGAAAACTTACGTTTTAGTGATAAAGTAAGCAAATTTTAAGGATGTTTATGATATTATTTTATTTAATATCTGAAGATGACTTCAATTGGATAAACATGTGAAACATGCTACGTCTTTCATAATTTTTTTTAAACAAAATGCAATGTTTAAGAAATCACGTGATAACTTTTTTATTTTCAATTTTTTTAAGACCATGTATTTAAACATTTTTATTCAGAACTAAATTTTTTATTCAACCGCATAAAAATATATAGGGTGTTCCATTTAAAAAATTACATTTTGTCAAATATCTGAAAAACGCGACGTTCAATTGTTTTTTTGTTTTCATCGTCGTAACCGCCAGGAAAAATCCTACTAGTTTGCTAATTTGGACGAATTCGTAGCTCCAATAATAACGGAGTTACCAATGGTGCGGTTTTAAGTGTGAACAGCCTGTATATATAGGTATATATATAATTCACTATCGACATCATGGGTGTAAGGGCCTCTTATTTAATTAAGGTTTGTTTTGGAAGAAAAACAATGGTCTTTTTACGTTTCGATATTAGCTATAATATCTTTTTCAAAAAATGTATATAAATTTTAGAATAGAAAGTCTTCTGTTTTTTAGTCTGGCAATTTTTCTTTCTTCTTTGAGTATGGTTTTGAATATTCGAAATATTGTTTTTCTTCCAAAACAAACCTTAATTCAATAAGAGGCCGCTACACCCATGATGTCGATAGTAAATTATTTAAATAACGGCCAAGAAATTAAAAAGGATAAGAAATAAAAACCTTTTCCTTATTAAATACTACATATACAGTCCGGGGCGAAAAATGGACCAACAAGATATACTCACATTCAAGCAAATTAGAAGTCAACATGGAATTAAAATATTTCGAATATTCAAAACCATACTCAAAGAAGAAAGAAAAATTGCCAGCCTAAAAAACAGAAGACTTTTTATACTTAAATTTATATACACTTTTTGAAAAAGATATTATAGATAATATCGAAAAGTAAAAAGACCATTGTTTTTCTTCCAAAACAAACCTTAATTAAATAAGAGGCCGCTACACACATGATGTCGATAGTGAATTATTTAAATAACGGCCAAGAAATTAAAAAGGATAAGAAATAAAAACCTTTTCCTTATTAAATACTACATATACAGTCCGGAGCGAAAAATGGACCAACAAGATATACTCACATTCAAGCAAATTAGAAGCCAACATGGAATTAAAATATTTCGAATATTCAAAACCATACTCAAAGAAGAAAGAAAAATTGCCAGCCTAAAAAACAGAAGACTTTTTATACTTAAATTTATATACACTTTTTGAAAAAGATATTATAGAAATATCGAAACGTAAAAAGACCATTGTTTTTCTTCCAAAACAAACCTTAATTAAATGAGGCCGCTACTCCCGTGATGTCTATAGTGAATTATTTAAATAACGGCCAAGAAATTAAAAAGGATAAGAAATAAAAAACCTTTTCCTTATTAAATACATAATTATGAAACCTCTTTCTAGCTCAGATTTAAATATTAGATATTTATAATACTTTTCAAGAATGACAGAACATGAGACTCTTCAATAAAAATTCTAATTACATTTAATATTACGATAAATTACTTTCACCTCTGATTCTTTTATTCTCTTTCAAATTTATCCACATGTCCTTATTCCGAAAACCTGTCTCCTTCTTCACTATTTCACACATCTAATATCTTCAGTAATATAATTTTGTATCAGTTAGTATTCTTGGAACCAACCAAATAACAGTTTCTAATTAAATTAATGCTTATATAAATAATCTCAAGGGATATCGTGTAAGCGTTGATTGAAGGAATATATAAAGATGCGCAACGATATAGTAAAATTGCGTGTCTTTCCGTTAACTCGTCCCGCAAACCCCTTGCCGAGAACATCATCGCTGTCTCGGGTTGTTTCGAATCTCGCACCCAAACGACTGATACAATCGCTATAGATCTTGGATCCAGTTTTGGCTACGCTCAGTGCTATGTAGTGGTACATCTTTATGTATTCCTTCAATCAACGGTGTAAGTATTGGTCCGATTAAGCTTACTTATTGATAGAATTTCATCTAACATTTATATCATCTATGTAAGTATAATCATTTCTGTATGATTCTGACAAATATGCTTATGTAATTATGATTTTTTTAGGTTAGCATTTACTGTTGACAAGTAAAAATATATGAAATATTACCTAGCACAACCTGGAACAACCGTCCGATATCCGATATTCTAAAAAAGGGGGGCTAACTTCATACACTCCATTTTGTGGCATACGGTGATCAAGTAAAACCCTGCCTTAAGCATTAAAGACTAAAATTATTTCCTTTGTCAGAATGTTAAATCACCCCGTATATGTCTATACATACTTATTCGGAGTAGGTTAAAATTAAATTTAAAATCAATTTTATTTTCTTCGAATTATCTACGTGTGTTATACCAAATTAATTAAAAGAATCTTGAGTTATTTTCATGCTAATAAGTAATTCCCGGATATTAATAGCAGAAAAATAAATATACATTGTAATTACGTACGTATGTACTTACTTTTCTACTAAACTTCTCTTTTCGCCTAAATAGCGGACACCATGTAATGAAGTATGTTGCGAGTAATCTGCAAAATAATTTTCGATTCCTTCACATTTACCGCTCGATAGGCAAGATATATTCTTATTTTTCTTCCGAATGTATTCAGTTTTTTCCATTCTTATTTTAGACTCCAACTAAACAATACATTCATTTATTAAATCACTTTTAAACACTTTATTTTTGTAGCAAATACCACGGAATTTTTTTCATCAAGACATTATGTCAAATTATGCAGTTACATGTAGAATAGTACTGTGATAGTAGGTATATGTATTTGATGATTACATGTATTGAAGCTCATTAGTCATTACTGCATTTCTTACAATGTAATAGAACACAAACTTGATACTAATCACAAATTCGTTATTGGGAATGCGTTTGGGTCTGTAACTGTTCCCCACCACTTCGTGAAACAAGTTTATTCCAGTGGGGGCTCGTGAGATTTCTGATAGGGTGGGCAAGTCGGATGGGACATTTTGAATAAGGTATTGTACATCTATTAAAATTTATTGGAGTTCTATGTTGGTCGGAATAATTTCCTTAAGCAAATATACCGTTCAGCAAGAATCTCGTGATGGTCTAGAGCTATATCTTGCCACGAGAGGAAGAGGGAGGTTATTGTTAGTACGCGAAAAACAGTTAGCAAAATAAGTACATATTAACAAAAATAAAACAATATTTTCTTAACAAAACAAAATAATAACAATATAAAATGCAAAATTCGTTAATAAAACGGAAAAATAAATTCTCAAGTAAATAAAATATTCAACACGAAATAAATTAACCATTATATTCTATTAAAAGAACTCATACACGGGCCTTAACTAATTTATGTACTGGCGATGTGTTTGTAGTTTAACCCAATTCGTCTATTTTTTTTTTGTAGCGCAAAGTCATCTACAATTTTTTCCTAAAACTGAGTTGATTCATGATTTTCCTGAAGATATTTGACTAAACCCCTTTCGATAGCAATCCTTGATAAGTGACATAATCTTGACGGGCTCATAGAATTCCTAGCGAAAGTTTTTACTCTTTTCAATGTCGAAAAGCTTCTTTCTACGGACGCCGATGTAGAATGCAGACACAAAGCAATACACAACAATTTATGTATTTCCGAAACATCATTTTGTAGATCATTTGAAAAAATAAAATTTAAAATATCAATACAATTTGACGAATCTCCTAATATATCATCAGAATACCAAACGCGTAGCTGGCTTTGCAATTTTGGTTTATCAAACAAATTCTTGTAAGTCTTTAATAGCGAATCAACCAACTGTTGAGGAAATGTACTTTTGAAAACAACGAGGCTAATTCCTTGAAATTTCCTTGATTCAGAGAATCTCGTGATTCATCATGCCCACGAAAGGCTTGTTCTTGCATTGCTAAATAAATAACCATATCAATTAAACGTGTTATTATTTCTCTGTTTTGTTTAACGATCTAGTTATGTTTCAAAATACTTTGTCGATGTGCTGAATCAACTGAAACTTAAATATTTTGTTTGCCAAAAAGTTTAAACTTTGAAGACGCATGTGTATGTTGCTCTGACTGTTCATGTTTTTGTAAAGATACCGATAAATGTTTCAAATCATCGTAGCTAGTAGAATTCCAGGGACCTTGTTTAGTTTCAGAGAATAGTAAACAGTTCCAACAGTAAAGCTTATTTATTTTTTCACTTCCCGTTAACCAGTTACATTTTTCATATCAAGTGATATTAAATCCTTTACTGTCTCTGTTTGTTTTATTTTTAATAATCAAATTAACCATTTTCGGACAAGGTTTTAATTTTACCACAAAAAGTCATCATCGAAATTTAATTTGCTAAATTTTGTTTGTAATAAAATATGTACAATATCACCGTCGTTACTGCTTACTACTACTCTTATATTTGCGCTTGTGTTACCCAAAGCTGATGTTAATGGCGACACTAAAACACTGCTACAATTTGCCATAATTAACTCTCTTAGTAACTAGGACGCACGACACGAAAATGTGGGCAAGCCCTTTAAGATTTGAGTCGACTAAGAAAAACGATGTTGAACGACGACTAGCAACATCACATGATGGTCAAGGTGGTCTTGCCCAAGACCAACCTGCCGATTTACTACAATACTCACATGGAAATGGAAGTTGGCGTGGGCGTTCTCGTTGCAAATAAAACTATTTTAACATTTCTAAAGCAACCAAGGTTCAAGAATATACCATTCATTTGATTCATTATTAAAAATGAAATTCACAAACACTGCAGTTTTTTTTATAAATTCCACGGTATAGCAAGCATTACATACTATTATTTTACTTTATGATTAATTTTAATCCAAAAAACATTTCCAATATATTTTTAAAAACTATTTTTTCTAAATTCAGTCTAATAAATTTTCAAAAAAAATTAAATAAAGTTTTTTTACTACTATGTTATAATGTACAATATTTTAAATATAAGTTATAGTATAATGTTTGCTTTTAAAAATAATTTGACAAACCAATTTATTTTCAGTAATTTTTATATGGTCACATTTATTATGAATTTATGCTACAAACATTATTCTGTGTATAGAGTTACAATAATATAATGAATGTATGTATTTATTTTTATTTCACTAACCGAATAACTCGAATAACGCTGCAAGCGTATATGCCAGCAGTCAGCTTCAAGGTGGGCTGATCCGACTTTGCCCATCGACTCTACTTATTCCACACGCGCTCGTCAAGACATCACATAGGTACGTGACATACGCTTGTGTGTCTGTTTCTCTTTCTCTGCCAAATTCTACTACTGAATACTGAGAACGTTGTTCTCTCTTAATTCAGCTTTAGTGGGGCGCGCCCAAACTCGCATGAAAATTAAAAATTTTATTTTACTTTCGTTTAATACGATTAATTTCGTACGAATTTAAGTTTATATTTATATTCACCGTAAACAATTTCTGTTCGTTGTAACTCCATGTTAACGGCCCTACTTGACAATTCCTAGGTTAGTAAATACGAACATCTAGAAAATCGATGTTCCATAGGGAAAAGGGGATTTCTAAACATGATTCAAAGTTTTGGAGTGGGAGAAAATATGATCACAACGAAAGAACGGAATTATAATTCAACATGTTCACTATGTTCACGAAACATTGTGACGAACGAAAGCAGCTATTATCTGTTGGAATAATTCAAAGAGATACAATTCTGGCGATAAATAGGTGCCCCAATGAATTTAAATTTTTTTTTTGTGTTGGGTGATTTTTATATTTATTGCCTGTAAAAGTTTTCAAGCTTCAAAGAATCAGGGTGGGCAGTGCCCACCTTGCCCACCCCGAGGAGCCGCCACTGGTTTATTCTAGCTATCTCTCCGAGATGACGATTTGGAAACATTTTTTTATAAATACAGTTGGGATATTTTTCCGACGGGCCAAGATCGAAACAAGGCGAGTGTACGAAAAAAGCGGGCGACCTTGCGATTCATGCGTTATTTATATCAATTATGTTTTATGTCTTTAAAACGCTTTCGCTTAATGTCCGCCTGCTGTCTTGCCCGCATAAACTGAAAGTTCTAGTGATGGGCAAAATCGAATTATTTCAATAACCGGTTACTCACTACTCGAGTGATCTTGATAATAGAATTATCACTCGAGTAGTTTTCACTCGCATCATCGCCCTGTATTCAATAATAATAATATTTATTAAACTGGCCAACATGTATAATGTATACAATGCAAATGATACAACCCGCAGAATGTACTACGACTTTTCCTTGTATAATATTCTGGTATTCCATAAAAAAACTACTAATTTTTATTTAAAAAACGACGTACAAAGTGTACTTTCAAAATTATAAACATACATTTTCATATAGGTAGTTCTTAATTGTACAAAACACAATACTTTTGTTACGATTCCACTCGTACACGCTAAGAATTAATTATCTTTCAATTCTTAGTAACGTACGTGATATTATGGACTTTATAAATTAGATAAACAGCTAGCTGTATTTTCTTAACATTGAAGATGCCTTTTAGTAAAGTAGTTTAGTCGTTACGTATACATTTAATGTAACGGTTCGAAAAGTTTTATAATAAATTAATGTTCTTTTTAAAAAAAGCATTGTTTTATTTGAAAAACTTAAGTGGCGCAGTCAGTAGGATTAACGAAAAGGCTTTTTAGTGAATATAAAAAGTCGTGTGTTTCAACACTTTATTTCGCGAAATCTACAAACCGAAAATTATCGCAATTTTCAACAAAAAATCAGATTGTGCAGTGATCTGAAAGACCAGGAATCCAGGACAACATCGCCTAGGACTTCCAGCAGGAATCGAAGGACAAACATCGCCGACGAGTTCAAAACCGAACGGAGGACAACATCGCCGAAGTTCGACCCCTAGGTTAAGAAGACGAAAGAAAACAAACCAAATGAAACAAATTTTGATTTTATTGTAAGTAGGTACTATTTTATTGTTTATCATTACTATTAGCATTGTAGTATATGTCGGTTGACGGCAGCGGTTTAGAAGAAATAATTCAACAAATTTTAAATATTTCTATAAGTGACATGGCGCATCCGACAATATCTATGCGAGATCATTTAGAAACGATCCCTAATTTTAATGGAGATCCGCTACATATTTCTACTTTTATTTCCTGTTGCGAATGTTTTTTACAAAGCGTTATAAAAGAAAACGATACCGCATACAACAGTTTTCTTTTTCGAGGAATTTTAAATAAATTATCAGGCAAAGCCGCACAGATCGCATCAGTCCGTAATGTTCAATCTTGGGATAAATTAAAGGAATTATTAATTAACACCTTCAGTGATAGAAGAAATGAAACTACTTTAATTATAGAATTGCAGAGGTTAGAACAGTACACAAATGAAATGCCTTCAGCATTTGGTGAACGTTGTTTAAACTTATGTAGCTTATTAGTTGCTCGAATTAACGTGCATGAGAAAAATATTACTTAAGAGATAATAAGATAGAATTATATCATGAATTGGCGCTGAAATCATTTATTAACGGATTAAGGGAACCAACGCGTTTAATAATGCAATGTAGAAATCCAACAAAACTAGAAAATGCATTGAATTTTGCCCAAGAACAAGAAAATGTAAATTATCAAAGACAAAAGACGCCTATGCCTTTCAGTAAGCCAGTTATACCTAAAATATCTCAAACATTACAAAGCCAAAATTTTTCCAACTCTCCTATGATTCGACCACAATATCCAATACGTTCAGTTCAATCATTTTCTTTCACACAATCCCAACCTCAACAAAATAATTTTCTTCAACGACCATTTTACCCTCAACAAACACAATTTTTCCCACAACGTCAGCAGTCATTTCCACAAAAACCTCTATTTAAAAATTTTAAATCACCTTTACAAATGACAAGAAATACTGTCAAATCAAATCTACCAAAACCAACACCGATGGATTGGTCAAGTTCACCATCAGGACTCACGAGTAGAGCGAATCTTAATTACCATCAAATTTACCAACCAACATATAATACACAAGATTTATTCTATCAAGATACACCCAACTATCAAGAACCATACACATACCAAGATCCCAGTATGCTAATTATGAAGATTGGGAAAATTACCAACAAAACGTCACAAGTTATGAAAACGAACCTTCCACCGAAGAAACGGATTTTCAACCACAAACACAAGAAGAAAATTTTCGTATAACAGCCTCGGAAACAACAACGAAATAGTAGAAATTAACGTTACCAGTTCTTTATCAAAACTTCCTTACATTATCCTACCTGAAACAAATTTAAAGTTCTTGCTAGACATCGGATCTACAAAATCATTAATTTCAACACATTTAGCTCTTATTATCCGCACCTCGTACAAGCAGATAATTTTGAGTGTGTGAAGTTAGCCCCCCTTTTTTCGAATATCGGAAATCTGACGGTTGTTCCAGGTTGTTCTAGGTTTGTTCTAAATTGTTCCAAAGTATTTCAAAAAAAAAGTCAAAATTGGCCGAGATAATTGAAAAAAACGACTTTTTCACCCAGCCCCCCTTTTTTCGAAAATTGAAATTCTGAAGGTTGTTCCAGGTTGTTCTAGTTGTTCTAAACATTGTTCCAAAGAATCTCGAAAAAAAAATCAAAATTGGCCGAGATAATCGGAAAAAACGAGTTTTTGCCAGCCCCCCTTTTCTTGAAAATTGTAATTCTGATGATTGTTCTAGGTTGCTCTAGGTTTGTTCTAAATTGTTCCAAAGTATTTCATAGAAAAAATCAAAATCAGACGAGAAAATGGGAAAAAACCAAAGCCAAAAGTATGAAGTCGGACCCAGTTTTTGCAAAAATTAAAATTTTGACGGTTGTTCTAGGTTGTTCTAGGTTTGTTCTAAACATTGTTCGAATACGTCAAAACCGTATCTCTTATATATCAAAAGATATGGCAAAAAAACCAAATCCAAAAGTGTGAAGTTAGCCCCCCTTTTATCGAAAATCTAACTTCTGACGGTTGTTCCAGGTTGCTCTAAGGGTGTTCTCAATTGTTCCAAAGTATTTCAAAAAATAAATCATAATTGGCCGAAAAAACGGCAAAAAACTTTTTTTTTCTGGCGGCCCATTTTTCGAAAATCGAAATTCTGACGGTTGTTCTGGGTTGTTCTAAGTTTGTTTTAAATTGTTCCAAAGGATTTCAAAGAAAAAATCATAATTGGCCGAGATAACAGAAAAAAACCATTTTCCCACGGACCCCCTTTTTGCGAAAATTCAAATTCTGAGGGTTGTTCCAGGTTGTTCTAGATTTGTTCTAAACATTATTCTTATACATCAGAACCGTATCTCTTATATTTCAAAAGATATTGCAAAAAAACGTTTTTAAAAAAAGTGTGAAGTTAGCCCCCCTTTTTTCGAAAATCTAACTTCTGACGGTTGTTCCAGGTTGCTCTAGGTGTGTTCTCAATTGTTCCAAAGTATTTCAAAAAATAAATCATAATTGGCCGAAAAAACGGCAAAAAACTTTTTTTTTCTGGCGGCCCATTTTTCGAAAATCGAAATTCTGACGGTTGTTCTGGGTTGTTCTAAGTTTGTTTTAAATTGTTCCAAAGGATCTCAAAGAAAAAATCATAATTGGCCGAGATAATAGAAAAAAACGATTTTCCCACGGACCCCCTTTTTGCGAAAATTCAAATTCTGAGGGTTGTTCCAGGTTGTTCTAGATTTGTTCTAAACATTATTCTTATACATCAGAACCGTATCTCTTATATTTCAAAAGATATTGCAAAAAAACGTTTTTAAAAAAAGTGTGAAGTTAGCCCCCCTTTTTTCGAAAATCTAACTTCTGACGGTTGTTCCAGGTTGCTCTAGGTGTGTTCTCAATTGTTCCAAAGTATTTCAAAAAATAAATCATAATTGGCCGAAAAAACGGCAAAAAACTTTTTTTTTCTGGCGGCCCATTTTTCGAAAATCGAAATTCTGACGGTTGTTCTGGGTTGTTCTAAGTTTGTTTTAAATTGTTCCAAAGGATCTCAAAGAAAAAATCATAATTGGCCGAGATAATAGAAAAAAACGATTTTCCCACGGACCCCCTTTTTGCGAAAATTCAAATTCTGAGGGTTGTTCCAGGTTGTTCTAGATTTGTTCTAAACATTATTCTTATACATCAGAACCGTATCTCTTATATTTCAAAAGATATTGCAAAAAAACGTTTTTAAAAAAGTGTGAAGTTAGCCCCCCTTTTTTCGAAAATCTAACTTCTGACGGTTGTTGCAGGTTACTCTAGGTGTGTTCTCAATTGTTCCAAAGTATTTCAAAAAATAAATCATAATTGGCCGAAAAAACGGCAAAAAAGTTTTTTTTTCTGGCGGCCCATTTTTCGAAAATCGAAATTCTGACGGTTGTTCTGGGTTGTTCTAAGTTTGTTTTAAATTGTTCCAAAGGATTTCAAAAAATAAATCATAATTGGCCGAAAAAACGGCAAAAAACTTTTTTTTTCTGGCGGCCCATTTTTCGAAAATCGAAATTCTGACGGTTGTTCTGGGTTGTTCTAAGTTTGTTTTAAATTGTTCCAAAGGATCTCAAAGAAAAAATCATAATTGGCCGAGATAATAGAAAAAAACGATTTTCCCACGGACCCCCTTTTTGCGAAAATTCAAATTCTGAGGGTTGTTCCAGGTTGTTCTAGATTTGTTCTAAACATTATTCTTATACATCAGAACCGTATCTCTTATATTTCAAAAGATATTGCAAAAAAACGTTTTTAAAAAAGTGTGAAGTTAGCCCCCCTTTTTTCGAAAATCTAACTTCTGACGGTTGTTCCAGGTTACTCTAGGTGTGTTCTCAATTGTTCCAAAGTATTTCAAAAAATAAATCATAATTGGCGGAGATAATAGGAAAAAACGATTTTACAATGGGCGGAATGCACTTTCCGAACATTACTGTGTTGAAGGAAGTTTTTGTATGATGCAGTTCTATTTAAAGAAATAAACATCTAATATAGCAATAAATATATATTTTCGCAAGAAATATAATGTTCATTTATTACAAAACGATATTGTTACCAAATGCTGATGAACTATTTCAAAGAAAAAATCAAAACCGGTTATGAAAAAACGATATTTTTCCCCAGTCCCTATTTCTTAAAAATCGAAATTCTTACAGTTTCAAAGTATTTCAAAAAAAAAGCGCTGGATATGGGTACCCAACTAAAATCAAACAAAATGGGGAAGTCTATCAGGCTCCCTTTGTTATTTTATTTTGTCTATCTTTATTTTTTGAAATACTTTGGAACAATTGAGAACACCCTTAGAGCAACCTGGAACAACCGTCAGAAGTTAGATTTTCGATAAAAGGGGGGCTAACTTCACACTTTTGGATTTGGTTTTTTGCCATATCTTTTGATATATAAGAGATACGGTTTTGACGTATTCGAACAATGTTTAGAACAAACCTAGAACAACCTAGAACAACCGTCAAAATTTTAATTTTTGCAAAAACTGGGTCCGACTTCATACTTTTGGCTTTGGTTTTTTCCCATTTTCTCGTCTGATTTTGATTTTTTCTATGAAATACTTTGGAACAATTTAGAACAAACCTAGAGCAACCTAGAACAATCATCAGAATTACAATTTTCAAGAAAAGGGGGGCTGGCAAAAACTCGTTTTTTCCGATTATCTCGGCCAATTTTGATTTTTTTTTTCGAGATTCTTTGGAACAATGTTTAGAACAACTAGAACAACCTGGAACAACCTTCAGAATTTCAATTTTCGAAAAAAGGGGGGCTGGGTGAAAAACTCGTTTTTTTCAATTATCTCGGCCAATTTTGACTTTTTTTTTGAAATACTTTGGAACAATTTAGAACAAACCTAGAACAACCTGGAACAACCGTCAGATTTCCGATATTCGAAAAAAGGGGGGCTAACGGCAAAAAACTTTTTTTTTCTGGCGGCCCATTTTTCGAAAATCGAAATTCTGACGGTTGTTCTGGGTTGTTCTAAGTTTGTTTTAAATTGTTCCAAAGGATCTCAAAGAAAAAATCATAATTGGCCGAGATAATAGAAAAAAACGATTTTCCCACGGACCCCCTTTTTGCGAAAATTCAAATTCTGAGGGTTGTTCCAGGTTGTTCTAGATTTGTTCTAAACATTATTCTTATACATCAGAACCGTATCTCTTATATTTCAAAAGATATTGCAAAAAAACGTTTTTAAAAAAGTGTGAAGTTAGCCCCCCTTTTTTCGAAAATCTAACTTCTGACGGTTGTTCCAGGTTACTCTAGGTGTGTTCTCAATTGTTCCAAAGTATTTCAAAAAATAAATCATAATTGGCGGAGATAATAGGAAAAAACGATTTTACAATGGGCGGAATGCACTTTCCGAACATTACTGTGTTGAAGGAAGTTTTTGTATGATGCAGTTCTATTTAAAGAAATAAACATCTAATATAGCAATAAATATATATTTTCGCAAGAAATATAATGTTCATTTATTACAAAACGATATTGTTACCAAATGCTGATGAACTATTTCAAAGAAAAAATCAAAACCGGTTATGAAAAAACGATATTTTTCCCCAGTCCCTATTTCTTAAAAATCGAAATTCTTACAGTTTCAAAGTATTTCAAAAAAAAAGCGCTGGATATGGGTACCCAACTAAAATCAAACAAAATGGGGAAGTCTATCAGGCTCCCTTTGTTATTTTATTTTGTCTATCTTTATTTTTTGAAATACTTTGGAACAATTGAGAACACACCTAGAGCAACCTGGAACAACCGTCAGAAGTTAGATTTTCGAAAAAAGGGGGGCTAACTTCACACTTTTTTTAAAAACGTTTTTTTGCAATATCTTTTGAAATATAAGAGATACGGTTCTGATGTATAAGAATAATGTTTAGAACAAATCTAGAACAACCTGGAACAACCCTCAGAATTTGAATTTTCGCAAAAAGGGGGTCCGTGGGAAAATGGTTTTTTTCTGTTATCTCGGCCAATTATGATTTTTTCTTTGAAATCCTTTGGAACAATTTAAAACAAACTTAGAACAACCCAGAACAACCGTCAGAATTTCGATTTTCGAAAAATGGGCCGCCAGAAAAAAAAAGTTTTTTGCCGTTTTTTCGGCCAATTATGATTTATTTTTTGAAATACTTTGGAACAATTGAGAACACACCTAGAGCAACCTGGAACAACCGTCAGAAGTTAGATTTTCGAAAAAAGGGGGGCTAACTTCACACTTTTTTTAAAAACGTTTTTTTGCAATATCTTTTGAAATATAAGAGATACGGTTCTGATGTATAAGAATAATGTTTAGAACAAATCTAGAACAACCTGGAACAACCCTCAGAATTTGAATTTTCGCAAAAAGGGGGTCCGTGGGAAAATCGTTTTTTTCTATTATCTCGGCCAATTATAATTTTTTCTTTGAGATCCTTTGGAACAATTTAAAACAAACTTAGAACAACCCAGAACAACCGTCAGAATTTCGATTTTCGAAAAATGGGCCGCCAGAAAAAAAAAGTTTTTTGCCGTTTTTTCGGCCAATTATGATTTATTTTTTGAAATACTTTGGAACAATTGAGAACACCCTTAGAGCAACCTGGAACAACCGTCAGAAGTTAGATTTTCGATAAAAGGGGGGCTAACTTCACACTTTTGGATTTGGTTTTTTGCCATATCTTTTGATATATAAGAGATACGGTTTTGACGTATTCGAACAATGTTTAGAACAAACCTAGAACAACCTAGAACAACCGTCAAAATTTTAATTTTTGCAAAAACTGGGTCCGACTTCATACTTTTGGCTTTGGTTTTTTCCCATTTTCTCGTCTGATTTTGATTTTTTCTATGAAATACTTTGGAACAATTTAGAACAAACCTAGAGCAACCTAGAACAATCATCAGAATTACAATTTTCAAGAAAAGGGGGCTGGCAAAAACTCGTTTTTTCCGATTATCTCGGCCAATTTTGATTTTTTTTTTCGAGATTCTTTGGAACAATGTTTAGAACAACTAGAACAACCTGGAACAACCTTCAGAATTTCAATTTTCGAAAAAAGGGGGGCTGGGTGAAAAACTCGTTTTTTTCAATTATCTCGGCCAATTTTGACTTTTTTTTTGAAATACTTTGGAACAATTTAGAACAAACCTAGAACAACCTGGAACAACCGTCAGATTTCCGATATTCGAAAAAAGGGGGGCTAACTTCACACACTCGATAATTTTATTATTCAATCGGCTCATCACGCAAGTCAGCATAATCATAGTATAATAAATCCTATTTCACAAATTTTTAAGGACAGTTTAGAACACAAATTTTATGTATTCGATTTTAATCCAAATTATGATGGCTTAATAGGTCTAGATCTACTTCGAAAATTAGAGGCAGAAATAGATTTAAAAAATAATGTGTTAGTGACTAGCAAAACAAAAATTCCGTTTTATTTAGACGATCAGGTTAAGAATAAGAAAAGCGAGAAAATTATAATTCCCGCAAGAACAGAAAAATTAGCAAAGTTGCCCGTAGATGTTAATCTAGGACATAAATTTACTCCATATACAAAATTACAGTCAAATTTAGAAATACCTGCTTCCGTAGTGAATGTAAATAATGCTGAATGTTATACTGCTATTATAAATTCATCTGAACAAGATCAACAAGTTAATTTTCACGAACCAATAGAAGTCGAGGATTTCAACAAATTTTCTTCAATAACACAAGAAAATACAAATCTTAGTAAAACTGAAATAAACGAAAACTTAAGTAAACTTCGCCTTAAATAAAGAAGAAAAAGAAGCTATAACATCTCTTTGCTGTGAACACAAAGACATAGTTTATAAAGATAAAATACCCTTAACATTTAATAATGCGATTGAACACCAAATTAAGGTAAAAGAAAACACTCGTCCTATATTTACAAAATTTTATCGATACCCGCAAATACACAAAACGGAAGTTCGAAGACAGATATCATCTACGTTAGAACAAAATATTATTCGACCTAGTACAAAACACTTTCACCCTTATCTATACAGACGAAAATCCAAAATTTACAGCGACCACCGCCCTTTGCAGTGGATTTTTTCATTGAAACATTCGAAATTCGCCCGTCCGAGATTAAAATTAGGAGAATTTGATTACGAAGTGATTTACAAGAAAGGAAAATACAAAACGAATGCAGACCCTCCGTCTAGAATCGAAATTCATCCTTTAGACACACAATCACTAATGGTAAACATCGATGAAGATGAATTCAACGAAATCTTAAGCGATACAACCAATAGACGATTATCGGCTGAAGAAATTGATGACATTCTAAGGGAATTAGACCGGGAGAACGATGTTTTAGATACGATTAATTCGAATATAGCAGATCCATCTTCACCACCTACAAGTATTCCGATTCACGAAGAAGCAATTAACAACAAGCCGTACCAAATTCATGTAAAAACAGTGTATATGCATCCACAACCTGTTAAGTTCACAATCAAAGAAGGTAAAACCATCTACTATCTTGAAGTAACAAAAACCAAAAACACAAAATTAATAAGAAACTTCTTGAAAGAATATTTACAACCCAATAGAAAATATCATATAACGTTCAATACAGAAGAAATGTACAAAAATTTCTGTGAAGAATACATTGCGATATTTGGAGAACAAGGACCCGAAATTATCAGATGTACTAAGGAACTACAAACGGTAGATAACGTAGAAGAAAGAAAAGATTTAATAAAATTACATCACGAAGGAAAAACAAATCATCGGGGATCAACAGAGACAACATCTTATTTACAAAGAAGATATTACTGTAAAAATATGGAAACATACGTTAGAAACTACATAAACAACTGCGAAATTTGTAAAAAGACTAAATACGATAGAAATCCTCCAAAATCACCCCTAAACCTAACCGAAACATTTGAAAGACCTTTCGAAAAAATCCATATCGATACCTTTTCAATACAAAATACTGATTTCCTTACCATAGTTGACGCATTTACAAAAATAGGTCAGGCTTATCATATTAAAGGCAAAACAGCAATAGAAATTCTAGATAAATTGTTAAATTTCTTTTGTCATTACTCAATACCTAAATCAATTACTATGGATAATGGTACAGAATTTGTTAATCGAACAATTACAAGTCTTTTGCACGATCATAAAATCAATGTTCATACGATTACACCGCATAATCCACAATCGAACGGTATAGTAGAACGATTCCACAGTACATTATTAGAACATTTAAGGGGCGTATGTCAACTCGACCACGGCTAAGAATATTTCAGGAAATTCGAAAATTTAGGGATTAGTATTACCGGTCAGCTCGACCAGAGATTTAATCCGCTTTTACTCTAAATTTTATAATACTATATCGGCATAATTATAGGATTTTTTGTAGAGGACTACCAACAGCTGCGAATCTTTTCATTCACACTTTATTTCTGGTTTTTATCACAGCCACCCAAACATATATCAATTTACATGTATTATTGAATTTTCAAACAGAAATGTAGGTATGTGAAAATTACAAGCGCGAAGACCTGCAATAAAAAAATTAGAAAATGTATTTTAAAGAAAATAGATTTTATTGATGACAACTTGTTGAAAAAACAACTAAAACTAATATCAATATATACTTTTGTAAGAAATGTATCATTTACATGTTTACCATTCTAAAATTTTGTATTATATAAAATTTATGTAAAATAAAATTTGGTTTAGTATCTATTTTATTTATTTTATGAGAATATATTTTTTATTTTTGCATGGGTGTTTTGTTAGTTTCTACTAGAAGTATTAAGTATTGTAAATATCAGAAATATAATTTATGTATGGATATTTCTGTAAAATAAAATTTGAAAATAAAAATTAAATAAATGTGAAAGTACAACAAAAACTAATTTAAAATGGGAAGAACTGATTCTTACAGGGAAGTTTTTAAAGAAAAAAAGATACTCATATTGCCGTGCCTATACGTGATGGAATGTGCCGTATTTGTTAAGGAAAATTATGAATTATTTAAAAAGCAAGAACTTCATCACTGTTATGGAACTAGGGGAACAGCACAGGTATCTTTTCTACCACCGTGGACTACCAAAAGTGTTGTGCAGAAGAATGCAACTACACAATTAGGTAGTAAAAATATATAATCACTTACCATATGATTTAAAAAAGTTACCAAGGAATATTTTTAAGAAAAGAGTTAACACAATTCTAGTTAACTGTGCTTTTTACAGATTACAAGATGTTTTCATGTATAAGTTCGAGTTTGTGCCATGACTTTATTGCTTTTAATACTGTTATACTTTTTCTACTCTTCTGACGTATTCAAACATTATATATGTAAACTGAATTGAATAAAGTTATTATTATTATTATTATTATGACAGATTAATAATAAATTTCGGTCTTAAGGCGGTAAAAGACATAAAACAAGATTCGAAATAAAAATAATAGCTGCAATTCAGTGTGTGATTGATCGTGGCACTGGCATGAAGTCTGCATGGCTGCCTGTGAAGAGGGGAGTACCACAAGGATCGGTGTTGGGTCCTCTTCTACTTTTGATTTATGTGAATGATTTGCCGTCGGTAACGACGTATACAACTGCACTTTTTGCTTATGACACCTCAGTTCTAATACGAAGTGAAAATAATGATATCAATAGAGCAACAATTAAAACGTTATCTTTATTTGAAAATTGGTTTCAACAAAGTCAACTACAGCTGAATATGGAAAAAACAAATATATTACATTTCACGTATTTCAAGGATTCTTTGGTTATGCAGTACAGACAACAAGTAATAAGAACTGGGGATGATGTGAAATTTCTGGGGCTCCAGGTGGAGTCGCGGTTGGACTGGAGGAGACATATTGAGCACTTGGCGGGTAAGATATCGTCCTTTAATTACGCTTTAAGAGTTATAACAACTTCAGTAAATGAGCAGGTATTATGCGCATGTTGAGTCTAGACTGCGCTATGGTTTTGTTTATTGGGGGGCATCTGCGGATGTGTCCAGAATTTTCATTCTCCAGAAGTCTTGTATTAGAAACATTTTTAAAATGGGAAGAACTGATTCTTACAGGGAAGTTTTTAAAGAAAAAAAGATACTCATATTGCCGTGCCTATACGTGATGGAATGTGCCGTATTTGTTAAGGAAAATTATGAATTATTTAAAAAGCAAGAACTTCATCACTGTTATGGAACTAGGGGAACAGCACAGGTATCGCTTCTACCACCGTGGACTACCAAAAGTGTTGTGCAGAAGAATGCAACTACACAATTAGGTAGTAAAAATATATAATCACTTACCATATGATTTAAAAAAGTTACCAAGGAATATTTTTAAGAAAAGAGTTAACACAATTCTAGTTAACTGTGCTTTTTACAGATTACAAGATGTTTTCATGTATAAGTTCGAGTTTGTGCCATGACTTTATTGCTTTTAATACTGTTACACTTGTTCTACTCTTCTGACGTATTCAAACATTATATATGTAAACTGAATTGAATAAAGTTATTATTATTATTATTATTATTATTATTATCAAGAAAGTTTATTAAATAAAGCAAAGCTATTCATGAATATCATATTAGAATGCCTTAGCTTCACAACAAAGGCATTAAACAAAGAGCTTCTGTCGTCCATCAATTAATACGTACTTCAACATATTGGTCTTATCAGCATCGTCTAAACAAACAAATTTAGTAGTTCACTGCGGTATCCTTTAGCGAGACAATTTATTCGAAACTAGATTGCCTTTGTAGTCAGAGTGGTGAAAAGAATGAATAGTCTGTGGGTATCTGTCAAATAATATAATATCCTATAATTTCGTTTATAAATAAAAGCGGGTGCCCCGAGAGTCAGGTAAAAGCGATACATATTCCAACCTGCGTACACTAACTATTTAACTATATAATAAAATATAATGTATGATATTTCCTACGTGCACTACTCAAGAACAAAACTCGCTCAACGTATGGAAGACTTTTTACGATAATGAAGAACACCACAAACTGGAATTCAACATCGGTTACTGCGAGGGGAACACTGTAAATTTCGGGAAAATCATAAATAAAATAAAAGGAACAGACTGAAGTACCTACTTGATTGTTTTTCGAAATAACCACCCTTAAGGCTGGACGCCCGCTTCAAGCTGAGTTCGATTTGAAATAGGCGTACCACTGTTTTCTTCGTGCAAATGTAATAAAAGACAAATGTTTAAGGGTCCGCGTGCTCTGTCTTATGCTGAGGAAAAAGATAGAGAAAAGAACTTGTCACCTAATCTAATCTGCCTGTAATTTATGGCTGCGTTGTGGTCTCAGATAATCGCCGGTTGGCCGACACGTTTGCAGTCGGGAAGCAACCCCCCCTAAATTAGACAATCTATATTTTCTCAAACACACAAAAAAGGTGAAGCTGAATATGTAAAATCACCTGCCGGATTCAAATTTTGAGTTGGAAAATAAAATCGAAATCGCAAAAAGGTCGAAAAATCGTTTTTTTGTGTAAATTTTAAAATTTTCATTTTCTTCAATTTTTAATACTTATCTCGTGATATCTTAGCAATGCAGAGAGCTAGGGATCTGTTTTTTTTAAAGGTTATACCCTAAAGTATTTGGATGATACTAGTGTTTTCGATTTTTCTTTATGGTGTGTAAATTTTATAAAAAAAAAAAAGTTTTAGTAGACGACCAATTTGTGTAACGTATATTTCAGCTATCGAGTAACTAATCTTATTTTTCAGAATTTACCCATATATATGTGAAACAAAATAAAGCCAACATTCCAAAATTATTTTTTGTGCAAGAAATAAATTTCTAGATCGTTTCAGAAGCAAATTATTGCGAGTCAAATATAATAATTATACTCCCAGCCCGCAAGCCGTGTGAGTCCTAACATGCGCTTCTAGCAGGTATAGCGTTAGGGACGGGAAGAGATATTGCTTTTACTTTCTGATACGTAGTATAAGGAAGTATTGTGACGCTGACATTGTATATGTACACTATATTGTAAAGAAAATATCAACGGTTTCGATAAAATAATGTCCGAGTAACGATTACTTTCTTAACAAACACCGATCTCAGAAGTATTTTGCAAACTGCGTAGAAACTGCCCGAAATGGTAGGCGGAGCTACCTCTCGACACAATGTGCGAGCGTACCACATACTCTATTTGATTTCAGTGAATTTCGCCCAAATTTCAAAATTTTGTTTTCCGTTTCGTGACCTTATTTTTAAAAATTAAGAAAAAATAAAATTTATGTATTGCTGTTGAGTGTTACATAATGTTAAATAAAGGCTTGTTTTTTGAAATTTCTTACATTTTTATTTTTATTTAGGGCCCTTTGGACAATTTCGAAGAAATTACGATTTATTCATTGAAAGGCGTTGTTTTCTTAAATTAGCGTGTAAATTCGGTAAGGTTTTCATGAAAAATACGATTAGGAAATGGGAAAAACGATTTCGAGGCCGGGCGTACAGCCTTAAGTTCTATACACTTTTCCATTTATATAAATCAATTAGTAAAGCATTTATCCCACTCAGGAGTCGGTGTGCGTGAAATGTGTGTTTCATACGTCTCAACTACCTATTCAGGTGATAAAAATCTTTGTGCACGCATTTTATCTTTAATTTTGGGGAACGTAAAGACGTCATTGGGGGATTTGGGGTTGTAGGGACAATGCTAGATTAATTCAACGTTGTTGTCGGTCAAATAGTCGAGTGTTAGGCCGTTCGTCCACCAAAAAAACAATATGTGGCGACCGGTTGTAGACAGCCAGTCGCGGGTGACTGGTTGCTTAGTTCTTCGTCCACCGAGAAAACCAGTTTGAAGGATTTCGTCGTCCGGTAAGGATGTCATTACTGGGTACCTATACTTAAGGGCGCAAAGAAAGAAGCGCAAAAGATGTTGCGAGTTCAAAGATCCGGTTAAGTTTGAACAAACTTACAGAGTGATTGTCGACATAATTTTCTAACGTGTAATTATATAGACACGGGTATTTTTCAATCGTCTGCACTTACCTTATGTTTGCACTTTCTTTAGCTTTTGATAGCAATTACGACATGTTATTGCGTTAAAAACTAAAAACTAGCATAACAAATTGAACTTTACACATAAAGAATAGCTGTATCGGTCGAATCGTCGTAGGCAACTAAAGGCTTAGCGACCAGTCAGTATAATCGTGCGGGATAGGTTGCACTCTAAAAAGTGTTTGTGTAAAATTACAATGAAAATCATTGGCAACTCCATGACCAATTATAATCATTGTAAGAAAACATGTGAATGTAGTTCTACAAGTACATCAATTAATATTACTTGTTCAGCTGGTAAAGATACAGCAAGGTAATGCAGTGTTACAAGGCATGATTGTAAATTTCAATTTTTAATAATAAAATTTACACTCGTGTAATGTAATATCACAGCACCGCCATGTAAATACACACCGACTCGATATAAATTTAAGTACACTAACTGTGAATGTACATTTGTTCCCTGTTAAGATACATATATTAGGTGTGGATCTACAACCGGAATAATTAATTGTACGTACAGCTCTTGTAATTTTTTCCCAAGTTTTATTATTAAGGAGCCTTTCGTCTGTCATTTTTTACGTAAAATCAAGGTAACATCTCTGCATTCGTCAAAAAGTAATGTACGTTAGGGGCAACGTTGATTTATACCGTCATACTTATCTTTCAGTTTTTGCATGCATTCGCAAGGCACTATAGAATCTTGTACATATATCACTTTTTAAAAATGCTTTTCATTTAGATATTGCCCTATAATTTGTAGAAGATATACTTCAATGAATAAACGGTGTAGATTGTGGAATTGCGAATCCTGTGCTGCTCCACTATTGTAATCAAAAAATAAAAAAAGTAGCTGTTTAAGCTAGGATTTTTATATATTAGAATTAATTTTATTATTACAAAAATAATAGATATTACAAGGTGTACATGAAACACAAAAAAATTATAAAGTAAAACAAAACACGAACCAATAAACTTAACAAAAAAATTTACATGTAATCAACGTTTCAGTATTTTAACAACTAATATTTCTCAACTTACAGAGTGAGGTTACAATTTTAGTAAGGCTTCTTTTGTTGCCTTTCGTCTCCTGATCAGGGTTAATTTTCAAAAAATACATTTCATATATTTTTCTTCATCATCTGAAAGTAGAATGTCGGTTATAATGTTTTATCAATTGCTTGATTGAAATAATGTCCTGTGTTTTCGCACAAACTTGTCAAAATGCCAAGATGATACTTCTTTTTGAAAACAATTGGCCATTCTTCTATGATCTGTTGACAATAGGCTGCGATCGATTTATAAATGTTCTTTACATTATACAGGTGTCATTAAGCAGCTTTATGGAAGCTCTATCTAATATAAAATCTTCGTATGTGTCAGTTTCTTTAATGTCTGTGTAGGATCTACATCCACTAAAAAAAGCGAAAACTACTTATTGTATACATGACATATTCCTGAGCACTATAAAATGATACATACATCATATATGTATTGTTTATTTGCCCAACAGAATAGTGATTTCAGTTACATATAAAACAAACAGAGCTAACTTACCAAATAATTCACTATAAGTTGGGCCCCACTGCAATCTGCGAACTTAACCTTCGCCACAGACAAACTGACGCCAGAGCTTTAAATAATTATTATTGTCAGATGCAGATGATTAACTTACCTTATACTAACTTATAAATTACAAGTTACAACTATTAATTGTATAACCAAAACACAAACAACAGCATGTAATTGTCATGAAAATCACTACTAAACTGAAAACACTGCGCATGCGTTCACGGATTGTAGAAGTAAAACATTAATGGCTCGCAAACATATAAAAAGTACACTCTATTTAAATTTCTTTCTTAAAGATAATGTACGTATGGGCTTGCTGAATATAATATTACTATCATACAAAATACGGAGAAGTTGTATTTTCCCCCTAAAAAGTAATACAAGTCACCTAATGGAATGGCTCTAGAACAGAGACTTACATCATGCTACATTGACAATTCACATTCAGGCGTCAACTGATTTATAGTGGGATTGAATATTATAGGATCTTGGATGAACCTAGGTACTATATATATACTTTGGCAAGATTTATAACAATTGTAGTGGGCAATAATATAATTATTACACAATTATTTCGTTTAGTTTATTATGCTGTTTAGGTACCCATACAATAATAAATAGTATTTATATTAATTTTGATTTTTAAAATATATCTCACGAACGTAAAATTATTTAATCGCATGTATAAAAATCACAAGTGGGTTAGTCAGTAAACATGTTATAAACTTTTAATGAAAATACTTATTAAGAGTACTTATTAAGAATTCTTCTTAAGTACTGTAATATCACAGTATTTTAAATTTGAAGTTCCAGACACTAATAGCGAATTTACATTACAAGTGATGAAAATACACTAAATGTTGTAAAAGTTCTATGAAATAAAGTAATTTTACATTACTTTTAAAACTAAAATTACATGCTAACTGTGATTTTACAGATAACTTGCATTTTCACATTAAACTTCAGGCGATCTTACATTACATTGATTATTACATATTAATTATTGGAAAAATTAGAGTTATAATAAATGTATTTTTCAATCGATTTTTTACAGTGTGCCTTTCACAATAGGTCGTAGTCGTCCCGGTGGACAAACATGTACAGTTTTTAATATGTTGGTCGCTGGCGCGACTGGTTGCTTGGTTGTAAGCGATTGGTTGCCTTGTTTTGGTTATCTCGGTGGGCGAATGGCCTTAGTTTTGCGGTGTGCAAACTCGCATTGTCGTGATGGAGTAGAATGCAACGGTTCGGATTGCTTTTTCACAACTCTGCAATAACTTTCAGCAAACAAATGGTAGTATACCATTCTGCATTTACAGTTCTGCGATTTTCCAAAGGAACCGTGACCAGGTGACCAGTCTAAGATTTAAACAAGCAATCATTTTTTAGAAACACTGCGCGCTCGAACAACTTTCGTCGGCTTTGCTTCACTTTGAAGTACCCACACAGCAGATTGGTTTTGTCTTTCAGATTCATATGAGCAGATCCATGTTTCATCGCCACTGACAATGTTAAAAACGAGTTTTAATGAACCTGAGTGAAAGCATTTCAGTGTTTCTTTACACCACTTCACACGAGCTTCTTAATGGTCTGCTGACAGAGTATGTGGAATCCACCGCACATACAGTTTCCTTACATTTAAACGATCATCCCAAATTATTTGCATTGCAGTCATGCTAATGCCTAAGGATGCACGAATTTCAGCATATGTCACAAGTTGATCCAACTTAATCATTTCACAAACGGCATCGACGTTTGCCGCAACAACAGCCGTTGAAGGTCGACTTTCACGCAATTCATCGCTGAGACTATCACGTCCAAGTTTAAATTCTTGAAACCAGCGATATATTGTAGTTTTAGGTAAGAAGATACCAAAAGCAGAATTTATTCCCTGGACACATTCTTGTTAATTTAAACCACTTCGAAAATCATAATAAATTATCGCACGAAAGTGATCTCTTCTTCTTATCACCGTAAAAAAACTGTCTGACACTTCTACTTACTTGTCTTCGCCTACATAAAAGTGAAGTTGGCCGAATTTTCATAAATCATGTGTCAGGTACCAACTGTATTGCTGGTTCCCGAAATTTTCAGTGTTCCCCTCGTACAGATTTCGAACAAGCAGTGATTACAGCTCTAAAGAATGTGTTTCCGAACGCTGCAATAAATAGCTGCCATTTTCACTACAACCAAACCATTTGGCGAAAAGTTGAGTCTAGTTATGGAATACCGGGACAATGATGAACTACGACTACATATTCGTTTGTGTACTGCTTTGGCGTACATTCCGCTTGAAGATTTGGATAACGGTTGGATCGGCATGAAAAAAAATTCACCCATAAACGAAAAACTTCAACAGTTCTACGATTATTTCGTTGATCAGTGGCTGCAATATATTGTCATTACGCAAGGATATGTGGAACAGCAAAATCAAGCTCCACCGTTCAAATAACATCGTGGAGAGCATTTAAAAGAAGAATCAGAACACAGCGATTTCCTATACAAAGCAAACAATTGAACCTTGAGAGAAAGAGAAGAAAAAAATCATCGATTTGGACAGTCGGATTACTAAAATATTACAGGCATATACACAAACTAACGACATTGAAAATTCTTCGGCATTTTTCAAGCTTATGTGGCAAAATTAGAGTAAACGACTGTACATACCCTTTGTAAACCAAATCGGCCATTATGGGGGTACCCTGTGGGTATTCGTTGAATGGTAAAATAACAAATATGGATTGATATAGTTAACCTATAATTTCCGTATTAAATGGATATGTATTTAAAAAAACGCCATTATGTAGTTACAATTTGAGTTAACCTATCAGAACTAATCTCGTCTGTCACCACTCTCATTATAAAGGCACTCCAATCAAAATACACTAAAACTGCCATCTAGTGTCCAACGGCATCTGAACTGCTTCTTCAGGCGTTTATCGCCATCTACTGGCATCCGAGAAAGTCATCTAACAGACTAGGCTACTAGGCCTTTCGTGTTGAAAAGACGCGCGCAACGATGAGGTAGTAAGCAACTAAATTTGTTGTTATTAACTTAGTGCTAATCAGGTCAAACAGTTGAAATATGATTCATTGATGACGACACATACTCTTGACTTATTGTATTTATGACGATATGATAACTATATTGAACAACGATCAGGTACTGTTAATGACGTAGTTAATAGTTTAGGTAAAAATATATAAACCATCCCCGTAAATAGGAAATTATATTGTTGGTTTTCTTAGAATATTAGAATTAAAGGATAGGATTAGAATAGTAAGTATGACGTATTTAACGGTACAACGATCAGGTATTTTTAATGAAGTAGTTAATAGCCTAGGTAAAAGAATAAACCATCCCCGTAAATTGGAAATCAGTATTGCTCTGTACGCTACGGTGTGTAGACAGCGCGATTTTTAATCAGTGCTACTGATGATGACAACTTAGTTGTTGAAATACGTATTTAGCCATTTTTGTGCTTTAGTGTGGTAAGGTGTTTTAGTGTTTTTGTGTATATTGAACAATACATTTTTATTACTGCCCTAGTTCTTTTGCCTGGTTTCTCCAAGAATATAAAACGGCACTACGGCTATACACATTTATTAAAACACTATATTTAGTACATAAGGTATTACAGAATTATTCAGCACATAAAATTAGTTTATGTATCTGAAATATTTTCTTCTTCTTCTATACATTCATCCAATTTGAAAATACCTGTCCACAATTTTCTTCCATACAGTAGAATATTTGCAATAGGTCGAAAGCTTATGAAATATAATATTTCCAGCAAAGCTATGAATGAGAATCCAATAAATAATCCTAATAGGCCACCACAGTATGCTATGAAATCCATTAAGCCAAACATTTCTTTTCTTTCGTAAGGCAGAAACTCTGGAACTTTAAAGTATACGGCCAACATGGAATATTTTACATCATCTTCACTGAAAATAATAATCACATTCATGTACTGAAAATATAAACAAATTATAGAAAACACTATTAGTACATATAACGTTTTAACAATATATTAATATACATTAGGTCTAAAAATTTTACGAAGGGTTTTCATATTTTGTAGTAGACAGAAGTGACAAACTGAGCCTGTGGTTGTGTCTAATATATATGTGGATTGCAAAAAAAACTATATTAGTAAAAGTTTACGAACTTGATGGGGGAGAGCGGGTAGAGTTCGTACATGATTGAAATCACTGAGGCATATCTTTTAAAAAAACGTTTTGACTTATTGAACATACAGCTATTTTAAGATGCAATGAAAAGGTTGTATTTTATGCTTATCCAAACAATATAAATTACTTTAAACATGATACATATTGTCCGATATGTCCTCCTGTGTAGGGAGACAGTGGATGAAATGTGAGGAGACTTTGGATGTAGAAAATCTCATAATACTATTATTTGGCTAATGTAAAGAATATTCTGTCAAATCTATGTTAAAATATGTCATGTTTTAGAATCTTGCTACGTATCTTAGTTGTCAGAGGTAAAACCCAAACTGTATCATTAAAAGCGATAAAAGCTGATTCCTCCTTACAAGGAGTAAAGCGATAGGAGGTCACTTTTCTCTTATAAAACTTGAATGATATCATATCCCTCCTTACATTTGTGCTCAATTTCAGTTACATAATATCGAAACGATGCTGGTGATTTTCTGTAGATTATCACTTCTAAGAACCGATCTTCTGTGTTGTTCGCCAAGTCTATTTGATCAGGATAATAGTTTCCTGGCCTCTTCCATTAAGAAGATATATCGTCGCAAACAATTTCCTCTGTAGTTTCATCTGAAGTGTTAAATACTTAGATGCTTGGACTAACATCAAGAGGTAAATACTATTTACATATATACATTTATGCGCAAAACGTATAGGCATATTATGCATGTGTTGGGATACACACATACATCTAGTATAACTACCGATAATCAACGCACAGACACTGTGTTTCGGTCTTTAAGGCCTCGTCAGTGTACATGCGACTGTCGGCAATGACTTTTAAAGTACGATCGCAACCCATGTCGTTTTGTACGGCGATACACTTCTAATATGCAGGTTTCTTTTTGGCATGCGAATGCAACCAGAAACCATCGCTTTCGGTGTCGCTTATGGGTGACAGATGTCGCTGTGATATTCTCACGGACATTTGCCGCACAAACAGACATAAGTTGCGATTACAGTTTAAAAGTCATTGTCAGCAGTCTCAAATACACTAACGAGCCCTAAAGTATCTGTGCGTTGATTGTCGGTAGTGACACTAGATGTCTGTGTTTATCCCAACACATGCATATATGTATATATAATTTTTGAAATTTTCACTTGATTTATTTATTGACTTTAATCTGTGAGAATTTCCTCAGTTTTCTTTCGACGATTGCATCTCTTTCGGGGATATCTCTAGCAATAATGAATTTTCCTTTCGGCCTTCCCCTATGCATTCTTGCGATTAGTCTGATTATTTCTGAGGTAACAACGGATGAGGAAACTTCTTTTAAATCTATTTCCTTCAGAACCGAACACGGTCCAGGCTCACCTCAGCTAAGTTAAATATATCCGCAGGTCCAAATGAATGGTGACCAAGAACTTCTTCCAGCTTATCGTAAAACACATAATCGCAACAATTTCTGTTGATTCACTGTTCGCTAAGGTCAACAATCCCCGGTCGATATTTTCAATTTTTAAGAAATTATTCGCACTTTTACAAATGTGAGACGTCGCGCCACTGCCTAGACACCATTTCGTGTTTTTATTTTCCGAAAATGATTCCTCCGTATTTAACGCGCACAAACCAACGTTTTCGGCATTTTTCGCGCTTGCACTATTGTTGTATTTCTTATTTCTGCAGTCCGCGGCTCTATGTCCAATTTCACAACATCTGTGGCACTTGAATTTAAATACTAACTTGTCGTTGTTGGTATTTCCACTTGTATTAGGTGCACTTTTTATTTGTTTATTCCCGAACCGTGATTTATTATAATTTTTATTCGCGAACATAGCATTTTGAATGCGAGTGTCCTTTTTTCTGGCTTCACTTTCCTCTATTATTTTAATTTTAAGTGTCTCAGGTGTTGGCAATTCATTGCGGGACTCGATAGCACATCTAAAATTTTCGTATTCCGGAGGCAGACTGTATAATAACATGCATCATAACTGTGTTTATTTCCTAGGCCATAACCTGTTAGTTCATAGGCAGAGTGAAACGCAGGTTAGTTTATACGTATAATAAGTATCAAAATACAAATGTTATAATACACTAAATAGATAAAGAATCGGAACAACATTCACGCACCATGCTCGTAACTTGTCACTTACTTACATATGTCTTCCCATAATTCAACGTGTGTCTTCACATTGCGCGTCTCCTCCATATACTAACAAGATTCAATAAAACAGTATTAAACAGGAACTCACAAAAATTACGAAGTACGAACAGCCAAAACAATGAAAAAACCAAACTAACTCCCCCGTATTTTATTTATCTTACGAAATATAAGGTAAATATAATAAATTTTGAAAACCCCTGCGCTTCTACCTACGCCGATAAAGAAAGGAATTTACAAGTAAAATAGACTTTCTGCTGCGAATTCGGGACAACAACAGATGTTGCAGTTCAACATATGAATAGTGCTATTCAGTAACTGCGTGGTGTTTACATTATTTCTTTGCTTCGTTGTAATTTAAACCTGGTATGTCCGGTCTATACTTATTATAACATCACTTACTCTTTATATAGTTTACGTCCCTTGTCGAGTTCATCATAGTCGGTTTGAGTAATTTCAGCATCATACTTAAGCGACTTGCAGGATGGTAAACAATTACATATATCCTTGGCCTTCTCGGGAATTTTTTCAGAACTCAAAAGTGCTTGAACATACCTAGGAATATCTGAAGTCAAACCGGCTATGAAACTTTTCATATGATGACTAAGGTTTCTTAATTTGTAAGAATCAGTTGCATTACATAAAGTCGTGTTGACATCGATGTCTAAAAAAAATATTTTCTGGAGTATTATAAAGATTAATGTTTACTTTTATTTACGTGGCATGTAAAAATCCGAGCATTCCAAGTAAATCTTCATAGCATACAAATAGCATTCGGATTCACAATTTTTCTGAGTATAGTACTTGAAATGTGTGAGATTCTTTTCGTCATCGTAATAGCATTTTCTTTGTTCAACTGTGTAACTCCTAAGGCTTTCATCTGTTTTTATAACTTGGGGTGATAATGCTACCAGCACGCTTTGAGTTAGAGGAACGTAGAAATAGTTGCTTTTGGTAGATGGCAACTCATTCGGTTGATGTATAACTACCTAAAAATGTGTACTATGTCATAATATGTTATAATTATACCATAGCAAGGTGTTGTATACTAAATTTGAAAAGATTTGGCACTACGTTTTGACTTTTGGTGAATTTGACTGTCTCAATATCACCAAATTATGTACACATACAAATACACGTTTTTTTAGAACAAAAATCATCGAGATTCTCTAGTCTGTAGGCAAGAGGTTATATATATTATATATATATATATACATATTTTATATATATATATATATACATATTTTTCTACAGAATTTAAAAATGTTTTACATTTTGTGATCATCAACGAAAATGAATGTTCTATTTCTCCTATGGGAGACGTAGATAATAATGGCGTGAAAATAGTCATGCGTATGAATTTTAAGTACAAGTTTGTTTCCTAAGTGAACCCAATAAAAATATCTGAAGACTGAGTGCCATTAAAAGAAAACAAAACTCTCCCTTGGGGCTGGTTGAATCAGATTATGTTTGGGTAACCTTAATTTCCATTATCTAAAGGCAGCTTTACACTAAGGCCGGTGCACTATTATCCTCAATTGTCAGGTTTGTGGAAAATATGTAATAATGGACAAAAATTAAGGTAATAGTGCACACAAGAAGTAGGTAATATTTTGTTGCAGAATATGCAGAGAACGTACAAGATTCAACACAAGCGCGTTAATTATGGCATTAACGAATTAAAAATGTTATTACAAGATGTTCGTAGTGACGTTGCCAACAGACATATTTCGAAGTCAATATGGGAAAGTACAGAAAAATTGCACCTTAATTTTAATTACTTGTTTTCGCTAATAATAATTTCAGCCATTATATTTTACATTTTCTCTGGTAATCATATTTTTGTCGTCATGTATACTAGTATTTTAGTAACACATTTTATTTTTTCTGAAACTTAATGTTCATCTTATAGTAAGTAATAAATTCAATTTATTTTCCTATTTTGACATGACTGTACTACGACTGTCGCCTTCCATGTTCTTAATTAATTGAAAAAAATGAGGTGTGGCCACCACACGACTTTCTTATACGTATGAGCGTTTCAAACTATACAATTTTAAGAATTTTTTTATACAAAACTTATTCAAAATCCTATTCTAAGTACTTTCATTCTCTTAATAAATTACTATAGAATGCATACTTTGCAAGATATTCGAAAAAAAGTGCTATTCGCTAAGAATAAAAGTGCTACTTCCGGCCGAATTTTGAAATTTCATGTACCTATACAAAAAATATTGCAAAACCAACTCTAAATACTTCTGTACTCTTAATAAATATATATAGAATGCATAATTTACGACATATTTGCAAAAAATCGTTATTCGGTAAGAGTAAAAGTGATACTTCCGGTCCGAATTTTGAAATTTTTTTAATACAAAAGATATTGCAAATTAAGTTCTAAATAATTTTATATTCGTGGCGTACCTGTCTAAAAAGCATGACTTGCAAAATATTGGCAAAAAACTGATTTTCGATAAGAGTAAAAGACCTACTTCCGGTAGTAATTTTGAAAAACTTTTTAAATAAAATGTTTCTCAATTTTAATTACATATGAATTCTTTATGAATTTGTTTAAACTTAGTAGTTGACGAAATATTTGCAAATTTCGATTTTTTCACTGAAGTAAACTACTACTTCCGGTCTGCCGATTTTGCTCAAAATCTAATCAGTTCTCAAGAGGGAGGTTATATTCGTAAATACAAAATTTGGAATTGATATCTGTAGCGGTTTGACCGCTATCGTGGTCACACACACACGAACAGACAGACAGACACACACACACAGAGAGAGAGAGAGAGAGAGAGAGAGAGAGAGAGAGAGAGAGAGAGAGAGAGAGAGAGAGAGAGAGAGAGAGAGAGAGAGAGAGAGAGAGAGAGAGAGAGAAACAGACATTTTTTAAAAACCACTTTTTTGGTATCAGGGGACCTCAAAACGTGGACATCTGCATAAATCTCGAGGTCGAAAATTTTCATCATCACAATACTTCCTTATACTACGTATAAGAAAGTAAAAGGGTCTTTGACGCTGTTTGTTTACATAAGCATTCTATTCCCGCCCGACGTCATCGTCGAATATTCTAGAACAAATTTAAAGTCCAGATAAAAGGAGAAGGGGACAGAAGGCAACCCCCCTCATCAATTCCTATGCAAAGAAAAGGGCATTCGATTTCGATCAGTTACAGCAGTAAAATTTGCAAGCTGATCAACTAGTCCAAATTACGGATCAACGGCGTCATTAGTATTTTAATTAACTATTTGAACAATAATTTCGTTAGTAAACCACCACATATTGTTAATTTAGTCCAACAGATATAAGTTCCATCAATTCTTGTTCAAACACACATTTGTGAACCTTCCTTATATGGAGCCCGAGTGTACACCCTCGGATTTAGAATTTAATCGCTCAAGTCGAATACAACACTCTCAACATCGAAACTATCCAACCGAAGTTAGATTAGCCACAAAACAGTGCCTCTTTTTTTATCTATATAGAATGTCAAACATTTACACGCAGTTACTGTCGCTTCCGACTAAATATGTATTGATGTGTTTATCTTTTTCATGTATTCTCTTTCCCTAAACACAGACTTGTAGACTTACTCATTGGTTAATTAATTGTTTGTGTATAATCTTGTTTGATCGGCTTTTTGATTACATTAAGTTATTGCAATTTTGGGTTATGATATAGTATTCGTTTAATTTATTATTCCAGTCATCGATGACATATTATTTATGAGTTTATTGCTATTTTGTCTAGTTCATTTCATATGCATTAAATATTGTCACTTTTGCTTTCATTGTTTGAAAATATTTGTATTTATTAATGTTATTCTCTGTGGGGAGATCAACTGTTTGTGTCTGTGTTGCTCTTTCAAATGTTAATAAACACTGTTATTATGAATCTGTGTTTCTTTGAGGGTAAGCTTCTGAACACTTCATTGATTTTCAATAATATACAAAACAATTACGTGGTCACATTACTAGCGACGCGACGCTTTGATGAGGGGTTACATCTTATGCTCTCTTCTTACTGATCTAAATAAGCTACAGAGACGTTACATTAGCTTTGAAGGCTATGTTACTGTCACACACTGTTCTCTTTCGTCGAGAATTCAGATTAATTACTCTAATTAATTCATGGATATCCGTGCGAGAAAATCCACAGCTAACAGAAAGAAAACCAAATTGTCAGTGGACGATGAAGCTTTCTTAGCCAAATACTTATTCTGAAAAATATGGTTATAGCTTTCCCAAACAAGAACTTGTAAATTCTTGCGAATCAATATTGTTACTTAACTGGAAAACTTTGGAATGAGTGCGGACTCGGAGCAGAATGGTACAAATGGTTTATGTGTAGACAGAGCTCTCCGTATGTAAAGGCGAAACTATGAGTTCGCAACGATTAAGGGATGCGAATCTTTTCACTATCTAAAATTGGTACGAAAAGTTTAAAAGATTTGTACAAAAGGTAAAATATTGAACTGTTAGATGACGATAGTGTTTACAACTGCGATGGAAGCCGTTTTTGTCACGACCCTAAAGATTTGAAGTTTATTTGGCCTAAAGGACAGAAAAGTGTTTCCAAAAATATAGCAGTTTCTGGGGGCAAAAACACAATAGGTTTGGCAATCTAGCGAATAACGAAATGCTAAGATATAACACAGACTTCCCTGGTCAACTATTACCGAATAGTAAATTTTCTTCCAAAGTGAAAATTATTTGGGAAAGGGTCTTCATATTTAATTATCAAATTTCGAGATTTAGATCTGTTGGAGTTTTACCAGAAAATTTTGCAAAATTTCCTTTGGCAGCATTTGATCTTATAAAGTTGCAAGGATGTAGGAATCCTGATCAAGTTCAAGCTATTAACTGGATTGATGAAACAATACAGTTGCAACAGGAAAACCTACCTAACCGAGCCTGTAGAAATATCGCTTCGAGGATTTTATAATGCTTAAATTAGCAACAAAATTTAACTAAAAAACAAGCAATCAGAAAAACGAAAAATAATATCAGACAAGGTAGAAGAGATAGTGATGTCAAAAAGCGCACTAAAAATTCTCAAGGAAAAATAAATTTCTGGAAAACAGGTAGAAGGAAAGCAATGACAGTCTTTTTATTATTTTCGCGTCAAATTGAAACAATGTGACATTAAATTTTTCATATTGATGTTTGTTTAGAAAATGAATTTAAAATCGATGAAGAGGAGCCTTCAAGGAGCGAAGAAGAAACACCTTCCAGGGAAGAAGAAGAACCTTAAAAAATAAATTGCCAAGAACCAGGATGTCAAGGATATTGAAAGTGATGCTAAAGATATTAATTATAACTCGTAAATATCATCCTTTTCAAGGCGTGCAAACTCTTGCTGACGACATGCCTTGGCCAATCTAAAAATTAAAGCAACCTGCAGAAAAGACTGCAAATTTTAATTAAAAATATTTTTGATTTATTATTATGAAATATTTCTCATCCGAAACTCCGTAGAGAAAGATTTGACATTCTCTTGAAGTTGGTAGCTGTCAGACTTTCTCGTAACTGTCGAAAATAGTTAGCGATATCCTCGTTATTTTTTTTCTAACCAGATTTTAGCATAGTAGAGTGGTAACTACAGAGCGAAGCCAATTTTTTTATTCCTTAGAAAGATAAAAATATAATGAAAGTAGGCCACAAATTTTTTTTATGTAGTATTTTTCCACTTTCATCTTGGTAGAGCATTTAATGTACTCATAGTAACTTTTCAGACATCAAGCGCAGTTTCTTGCCATTTCAGTCAGCCTGCTAATAATCGGCGTCGCAAGCCATAACATTTTTCTCATCTGAAAAAAAATCTTTCAAGATTATTTCGAAAATTGTACGCAATCCAACCGAATAGTCAAGATGGATATACTTATTCTTCAAAAATAAACACAAACACTTTATTAAACGTAAACACGAACAATTTTTGACAAAAAAGACTCTTCGTAAAATAGTGTATTTAGTGTGTTTATGGCCCTACAGCTTTCTTCTAACTCTTAGCTAATGCTTAGAGTTAAAGATAACTCTTGACTTTGCAAGCTTCTATACGACGACGCGACGTGAATGATATATAAATACATATTACAGCTTCCATTTTATTTTTGTTTTTTCTGTTTTTACACAGAAAATACATATCAAATTGACAGAAAGATGGATAAAGATGTTATTTGATATGGTAAATAGTTTAAAAATTGCCTGTCTTTAGGCAATTTTTAAATGGTAACATAAAAATTACATATTTTCAGTTTAAAAATTATGCTCTAAAATTGTGCAATATTGGTCATTTTTTTTCAATTTGAAAGCATAATTTTGTAACAGTTGTTTTCCGCACTCTATGTAGAACTGAAAAATTTATTGTATTGTAATTGTAATTTATTATTTATTGTATTATACTTATATTTCCTAACAACTTACTTTGTGACCTTTAGAAGTATCAACGCATGGGTTTAAATGACTTTTAGGTACAGTCAACCTAATTTGTAGGCCAGCCTCAATTCCAGGTGTTGTTCTATGGGGATATGTGTCATCACACGTTCCTTTAAAGTCTTTGTAGCAAGATAAATTCCTGGCAGTATTGAAATTTTTAAAAGGTAATCTGAAAATAAACATGTTGGGCAAAATAATTTTCAGTAAAAAGAGTTCTTAAAAAACTAAATTGGAAAAAAAACTAATACTTGTATCCATGTAGAATTGTATTACATGATTTATTACTAATGCTCAAGTGGCATATTTATATGGATAATTTATTAGGTTTGAAAGTTAAGACAGAAAATCTTTCAGCAATTAGTTGTTTTTGTATATATATTAATGTTGAATATTATGTCAATAGCAACTTAAATCCAAAATATGGCAGTTGATTGTTCATGAACTAGTAATTAAAGTAATTCCTCCTTTTCAGTACTTCTCTATGGCAGGTTGCACGTGTATTAAAACATATAGAACCGTCAGATAACCAGATGATGTTTGAACATAACAGATTAGTTATCTAAATTTTATGTTGATTGAAACTACAAACATATTCTGTATACGATGATTTCACTTGCATGTAGTTAGATTTAGTACCCAACCATTTTTTAATAAATTTATTGACAATTAGGTAACTTTTAGATCTAAAATCCTATTATTCGATACAAATTTATCAGAAAATAAAAGAAATTTGAAAATTTAGTAAGTTATTCCTCCACTACCTGATATATTTGAAATATAATTTTTTAAAAATATAGGTTAGGACAGGGGTCGGCAACCTGTGGCTGGCGAGTCGCATGCGGCTCAGTAACTTGTGACTCTTGAGTAGTTGAATAGTATTGAAAAATTGAGCTGCAATGTTGCCATTGCCAAACAAATATTAATAAGTTTTTAAAATATGGCTGATCACCTTTTTCAAGATTTTAAAAATAAAAATGATATAAAAAAGAAATTAACGATTGTTTGTGCTAACATTCGCACTCGCAAGATGGCGCAAGCGCTGCAAATTGAAGAAAAATAATTCTAAGTTAATTAAAAATGAAAGTAACCACTTAATTACAAGAGGTAATTAAATAAAAAAAAAAATTAAATTAAATATACCGCAGAGCATATTAATCGTATTCCCAAAAGTAAACGAAAGATTAACCCTAGGCGTGACCTAGATTACACGGAATTATATAAGATAAATATACAGCACCACTCGTAAGAAATGCAACAAAATTTACAAAATGCTAATTAGGTACAAATAATAAAAGAGAGAAAGCAAAACAAAAAAAAATGTGACAAGTGTAACAGGTGTGATAACCCCGACAAACGAGCACATCCTCAGTTCTCAAACGGATGACATTAATCTAGTTTTCGTCAGCGCGAATTACGCCTCCTCTCTGCCAGGTCGATCCGAGCCGAGGGAAAGCGAAATAACAAATGAAATCGAAGTAAATAAACTCGTTTCTATAGCTACAGATGGAGCACCAAATATGACGGGCAAAATCAAAGTTTTTGTTTCACTCTTCAAGGAAAAGGTGGATCATGACGTGCTTTTGTTTCACTGCGTGATTCATCAGGATGCACTTTGCACACGACGTTTCCAAAAGAGATTGTATATGTGGCCACTAAAATAGTAAACAAAATAATGACAAAAAAGACCTTTCTCATAGACAGTTTTCTGGGTTATTAGAAGAAGCAAGTAGCCAATACCCTGATCTTCTTTTGCATATCAAAGTGCGTTGGCTATCCAGAGGCTAACTACTGAAACATCTCGATTTGTGCCTGGAATATATAAAGATATTTCTACTTCAAAAAGACATCTAATATCCTGAGTTAAGTAAGGATGAGTGGTTGCAAATTTTTTTCCACTGATATGACATCACATTTAAACAACTTAACTAAAAATTTTAAAGGGAGACGTGGTACTGTACACACTGTTTTAGAAACGATACTTTTGTTTGAACAACAATTAACATTATTTGTTCAAGATATGGAGAAAGGACACTTACAACATTTTGAAACTTTGAGGAGTTTACAGAAACAATTCAAGTTGTAATATTAACAGTGCACTTTTGTCACAGCTATTGTACAAATGTACGAGTCTTTAAACACCTAATTTAAAGATTTTAGATCAGGAAAGCATACTCATCATGTTTAACACTAGTGGTGAAGGTGTGCGAGTTGAATTTTACGCCGTTCCCAACCATTGATAGAGCCCAATTTGAGTTACAGTTGTTAGATTTTAAAAATAAAGATCTATGGACAGCGATGTAAATTTGCAGTCAGAACTAGAAAACTTAGGTAGAGAGAGAGGAAAATTGTCACCAGTGGACGGATCTTTCAAAATACTGGTTAGAGGAAGAAATTATATTTGAAGCACCTGATTTTTATGATCAAGTAAAAACATATGCATTTGGCATCTTGATAATTTTCGGATTTACTTCTGTGAACAATTATTTTCAGATATGACCATTATTAAAAACAAATTAAGAAGTACGCTTAATGACGAAAACCTTGGAAGTTGAATGAAGTTAAAAATTTCTGAATATTCACCAAAGTTTGAACAACAAAACAAGAGAATTTGTGAAAACACTGATTTCTGTTATTTTATTTTTTAAGAAAAGAATATCTGATATATACATATAGAATTCAGAAGAACAATATTTAAATAATGCCTAACATATTCATAATTATTTTACAATTACAATTACAATATTTATTTATTTATTGAAAATTCAAATATCAGATTCTTCCATGAGTGACGTTCAAATTTTGTCGTTATTTGTAACCTTCTGTTTCCATATAGAAATGTATGCTTTTTAGATTATTAATATATATATATAACAAAGAGAAAAATATTGGGTAAATTCCGCTGTAGAGCAACCGTAGACACGTGTTTCTGACTCATTGGTCGTCATCGGTACGGTGTAGCCAAGGAATAAGGTGGGATAACCTTGGAGATGTATGCTATACGGAAGACCATCAGGAGACAGACCACCATTTGTAGCTTCAGTTAGAAGATCCTCAGTTTTGAGGACAACAACTAACGTCGCCACGAGGAAGACAGTGTCGTTGACACGTACCGATGACGACCAATGAGTCAGAAACACGTGTCTACGGTTGCTCTACAGCGGAATTTACCGCGATATTTTCTTTTATTGATATATATATATATATATATATATATATATATGACAAATCGATATTTTGGGTTATTTGCCGCGTTAATTCAAATCAAGCATGCATATACGAAATAATTCGTATATGCATAAGTGATATGAAATGTAATGCATATCTACACCACCAATTGCTGACATTGCAAATATCAACGTGCAGACAGCTGTTTCGATCTAACCTGGATCTCGTCAGTACACGAAGGTGATATTTGCAATGTCAGACAAAGTTGGATTTCCTGCCTATATACTTGATTGGGTACCAAATGCCTATGAGAAGACTCCCAGCGGCATCTGTGATCCAATAGCAAGAACGCAATCAAGTATATAGGCAGGAAATCCAACTTTGTCTGACATTGCAAATATCACCTTCGTGTACTGACGAGATCCAGGTTAGATCGAAACAGCTGTCTGCACGTTGATATTTGCAATGTCAGCAATTGGTGGTGTAGATATGCATTACATTTCATATCACTTATGCATATACGAATTATTTCGTATATGCATGCTTGATTTGAATTAACGCGGCAAATAACCCAAAATATCGATTTGTCATCACATAACCGCGAAAAACGTCATTTTTTGATATATATATATATATATATATATATATATAACATTTTTAATCATATGCTTAATATAAATTCAATATTCAAACTTATAAAAGTAACTTATTTATTTCTGTAATCCAAAAAAAATTATTTTTTTATTTCCGTATGCCTCTCTCATATCGGTAATATGGTCAATATCAAGCCTATTTTTCTTTTATAATAACCTAGATTTCATATTTGTGTATAAATGTGTATGTATAATTTTTACTGTTTAAATAACATTTTGTAATTGTGAATACGTTATTCGCGAGCTAAGCTAACATATGTATAACATTTTTAATAACAAATAAAACGTATAATGGAAGTGCAAATATTAGTCACTTCCGACTAAACGCTTAAGTACTAATTGACTTAATGCCAGTTTGGCCAATCAATACAAGAGCACAAATATATTATTCTAGAGAGATTACCTAGAAAGCCTAGGTTTTGTTACAAACTTGAAACACAAATAGGCCACTTTGGTTTGGACAACACCAGAATATAGCAAGATATACGAATAATCATACATGCATGATGTAGAAGTTTTAAGGAGCGCACAACGGAAGTGTTTAAGGGTGTTTCTTATATAAATAGGGTGTGCAATAGGCTGATCAGTCATAGTACAGTGGGAGAAGTATCACATCCTGTCAAAAACAAAAAAAATTAAGAAAAATAATTAAATAAAATTTAAAGTAAACACATCCAAATTTCTCTCAGTAGTTCATACATGTCGTCTAATTTCCTTTTCTTAATTAATTGTAATTACATTCTGTTTATACCAGGATGCCTTGATAAAAGGTAAGGTTTAAAATTAAATAATTGAATTACGGCAATGATTTTCTTTGTTTGGACAGTTTCAGAGCCATTATGCCGGTGTTATATATAAATCATCACTACCAAAGTCGACAAAATAATGCACTACTCCACAATAACTTCCTAGTCTGTACTTCAATTTGTTTCTAGCGAGTATCAACTTAAGTTCTGAAACTAAGTAGAAATGAGCAGCTAGTTAAGGTGAATAGGGTGGTTGGTGCACAACCTGGAATCGTTATTCATCCAATTTTCTCGAGCAATAAACTGGTGTGTGACGGCGCATCTTATGATGTAATATGATGAACCAAGTGGGTTTTTTCGATAAAGGCAACTTTTGCTTTGTACAGAAGGACAGCATAATATGCCCCGTCGTTAATTTTGCCCTTGACAATAAGCCAAGAAAATGTGTTGACCTTCTTCAAAACAACGCAAAACATCCACTGGGTTGAGAATTAAGATCTTCAAATTGTCACATTTTTAATCTACATTCAGTAATCACTGCACCCATCTATTAGAGAGCTTAGACATGCAAAATTATTCTACATGCGAAGTGTGGTGTACACGTTCAGTAGGCATGCTCACAGTCCTGGTAATCTTTTTACTTACACTCTTTGATTATGGAACATAACATTTTTATCATCGATTCCCTCTGGTTTGAAAGTTACGACGTTTGTTAGAGCGTAGACAAGTTCACGTGTTCATTGATACATCTGGAAGTGTAATAGCGCTTTCAACTCCTACAACCGCTGTCCTTTTAGTGATGAAAAGAAGATGAAGATCGTTTTACTTCCGGGCCCAGCACTAACTCTTGAGCCCTTTATCTAATTTGGGCGTCATTTCTTAACTTGACGACGTATGTGTATCTGCTAGCTGCGGAGTTCATGGTGGAGGTCAAGTCCCCAGCCGAATTACTTTTTTTATATATCTTTTTTATGTAAATCGACGTTAGTTTACTCCTTTTGGAGGATGAGAGATCTAATTAGGCAATTAAGAGTCCCGCTATTGAGGGCAAACAAAATGCTTGAGTTTGGGGACCTGAGCCTTTGGCACGGACGCGCGGTGTCCTCCGAGACGGCCTTGGCTGCTAGTGGGTTAAGAGAAGTGGCAATCATTTCGAATGTGCTCCTAGTAATACCCATGAGATGGTATGCAGATTTTACACGCCAAAACGTGTTGCAATTCTATCGAGCACTTGTTAAAATTAAAGCTTATAAAATGGTATGAATAGCGTACTAGTGGCAAAAAAAACATGTAAAATTACTGGAATGATTGTAAAATGGTGTACTAGATAGAGTAAAATAAGCTGGTAAAAAAGTATGAATTGTACTCATGAAAAAAAAAACGTGAAGTTATGTAAAAGCTTGTAAAAATGGGTGAATGATTTCTTCCTGCAAAAAAAGGTATAAGTAGGGAAAAGCATCAAGAAAATGAAGTCTTATAAAAAGGTGCGAATGGCTATTTCAAATTATAAAAACCAATTTCGGATACATACACTCCCATTTCAAATAAATCAGAACGATTAAGTCCATTGAATGTATAGCAGATTCCATCTTCAGTAAAAGTCGGAATTAGTATGTCAGAACAGTTTCTGTCATTGTTGCTCCACAAACATACCCAAAATGTTTGCTTCATTGGCGGCGAATTCTAAAACAAATAACTATCAGAAAATATTTCAGTCGAAGTTTTTAAATATAGAACGAAATGGTAGAACAAGAACGTCACAATAGCTAAAGAAAGTGCTGGAGATCATGATCAGAGCATGTATTGAAACACCAGCGATAGAAAGCTATGCAAATAATTGATTGATCGACTTCGAATAATTGATTTAAAAAGCTTTTAGGAAACAACGCTTTCAAATTTAGAAGGGCCTCTTGGGCTATTATTATTCATAAAAATGTTGACGAGTTAAAACGATTTTAGTATTACTGGGACCGGAATGGCATCAAAAATTATATTCAGACTTTGATTTGGTTCTTTCTAAACATAATCATGTCCTGTCCGTGTGTAATTAATTCAAATTATTTTTGTTGTGTGTGTGGTAAATTCTTTCCGTTAAATAAGAGCGAAACGTTAATTCTGAGAATTAATTGGGCCTATAAACTTTACTTCGATCTGGCGTAAAACATCTATTAGAAATGGGTATTAAAATAAATGTCATATGGTACTCTAATATGTGTATATGCAATGATTCAATGAATGTGAATTTATTGTATATCATCAACTAACTTTCAGAGAAAACATCTTACATATTCACCTTAGTCCCAGCTACGTTTTTTAAACAATGGGGTTACTATCTATATAGATGAATATTGCCACACAAAATAGAGACTTTGTAAAACCGTGAGTTCCATATGTAATATGTTCTACATACGTCACGGATAAAGGGATTGGTTATCTTTACCTTTCGTCATTCCTATGCGCTGAAGAAAACAAAAGAACCGTGTTTAACATAGCTATTTTCGCGTAAATGGCATCAGGATTGAACAGCTGTACGAAAGAAGAAAGATGATTATGTAGACATTGTTAGCTCAAAACCTCCAACCATATGACCAACATCTACCATTTCCTCATCTGCCAATTGATAACGAAAGCGAGGAGAGTCAAAGTGTTAGTGACACTAGCTTTGAAAGTGATGATTAAATCAACAGATTCTAATTTGATTGCTTATTTACCTTTGATTTGACTCTATTCAAATCATATGCAGAAGTTCTTGGGTTGCCATTACAGATGGAAAATCTTAGAAAGGGAAACACGAAATATTATTTATCGCTTCAGACATGAAAATCTTGTAGATTTTTGTAGTATGATCGGCAATTTGGCCTACTGCAAGAATGTTTTTAAAAATGTTGAAGCTTTCGAGGTAGGTACATCCAGACCCGGCTAGACCAGATTCTTGGAAATTATTTATAGGTTTGTCAAAAATCAGCCTGAAAGCAGTGTTACGTAATGGAAACCATGAAGGAAATATACAAAAACCTAAAAATGTTGTTAAAGAAGATAAAGTACGAATATATGGAATATATACTGTTGCTTTTTTGTCTGTGGGGCAGTCCTGACAGCAAAAAAAAACATTTCATTATTAAAAGTGACCACCACGAAAGAACTGTATACAAAGAAAATGTACAAATCAGCCTTGAATAGAAAAAGAAAAGACCCATAATACCACGTCTGCATCTAATAATAATAAGAACAATATTAATAATTAATCTATTAATTTATATGACTACGTATTGGACATGTCAAAAGAAAACTGCAATACAAAGCATACCAAAAATAAACAATATACTACTACCACTAGTATAAAAATTAGCTAATTTCCCTATCAATCAGATATTCATATATACTGTATAGTAACATCTACCCAGCAGCAATCTTTTAAATTCCACATTACTTGCCATGCCATTTGTGATTCTAATTTACATGTACACGTCGCACTACAAAATACTTACTTTATGGATAAAGTCCAAGGTGCTTAAGTTATAGGATTCTTGAAGTCCGAAAGTGTTTGTGTATTGAGCATAATTTTTGTAGTGACACCACATTTGCGTATGTTTGAATGTCAATATGCTACAATAAAAAAATAAAATTATACATTAAAAATCGATAATCTTTGTTTTTATGCATGTAGAACAAACGCTAACAGTCAGGCTTTGAATTGAAATCTTACTCTGACTGTGTGATGTTATCACCATCTTCAAACTTATTCAAGATTTCTTTCAAATCCGTGGTTATTTTGGTCGCTGGACAAATTGTGACAGCAGGAAAAGTGATGTGTCTAATTGGAAGTTGAGTAGTACCGACCGTTACCAGTATTGGAGTTCTGTCCCATTTCTCGTAAGTCTGTATTACGAAATAAGCACAAGCGACAATTGCCAGAATTACTATGATTATCCAGATAATTCTAGAGAGAAAGCAAAAAAATAATGAATTACAAAAGTTATATTAAAGAGTAGATTGAAAAAATAACGCCTAATTCAGATAAATCAGTACTCATTCAGTTTTAAATAAATCCATCCTCCTCTATTTCTGACACCGATACAAAGTTTTTGCATTTTAATGACTGTGTTCGTCACGATAACTCTCCCATTCAATTCTCTAATTCTCTATCATTTGTCTATTACAAATTGAAATTATTCGGTTCTTTATTATTGTTTTGACGCTTATTATTATTCTATTTATTTTATGTTAAGAAATAATTTCAATACGTTGTCGTATTCTTTTATTCCTATGTCATCTTCAAACTTCTCCTGTTGTCTCTCTCCGAATGGTAATACTTTTCCAGCACGCACATGTCATTTAGCGAGTAACTAAACTGTTTACTAATATCTGAGCTAACCGTCTGGGATCTGGGATATATATATGCACCGAATTTAATTGGAATTTTTCTAAAAACAAGAAAATAAAGAAAGGAGAAAAACCCAAATTTTTCACTTTATCTCTTTGCATCCACACCTACGCAAGAAAAGCTTGGACAAGTCAATCAAATGATAACAGCAAAATAACAGCAAGAAAAATGGAATTCCTAAAAAAGTAGCAGGGATGACAAAACAAGCCAAGATACGGAACAAATTCTTATAAGAATATATTTTAAAACAAATTAATATAAAGCAAATATGCTGGTTTAATCATGTAGTTGAAAAGTCTGAAGGCAAAAAATAATACGGAGAATAGAAAGAAGAGGGCATGAGCCCATAAAGACATGTCTATATGTCATATGTCAAAATAAAAAAGCTCTTTCTTTATATAGCTAACTATAGATTTTTTTCTTAATGACGACAGGCTGTTACCTCTAAAAATAATTAATATAAGTAGCATTATAAAATTAATTTCATAACAAATTGACAAAAATAACTTTTATAGGAATGACGAAAAAACACTAAATAAGAAAAAGGGAAGAAACTCACACTTGGAAACAGAATCTGTTAATTGCGTATGTATCAATAATACTAGATGACGTAAACTTAGCTAATCCTAACTCTTCATTCTTAATTATTTTTATTCAAATTTCTTCTATGTTAGGGACAATAATTGGTGAACTCCCCTCGTATAACAAATTCTATTGAAAACAACAGATACTTACTTTTCCGCTTTGGTTCTGTTAGCCTCTCCTAAATATTTTACACCATGCAATGAAGAGTAACTAGTGCATTCTTCAAAATAATTCCTAACATTTCTATATTTCCCGGTCGATATATTACATTTCTTCCTTTTCAGGGATTCTTTGCTTTTGCCCATTTAGACGAGATAATATAAAGACTTGTAACACTAAAAGTGTTTCCCAACAAAATATAAAGTCAGACTAAAATACGGAAGGCACGGGCAAAGACTAAACAAGCAAAACCTATATTTGGCGTGACCATCAATTAATTTAAAGTAAATTAAAAGTTAATTAAGTTCCTTTATAGTTATTTACAAAATGTATTGCTTATTCTTTTTAATTAGGTTAATAGATAAATTAGTAAATTGCATGTGAGGTTGACATATCAGACATTTGTTATCGACTGTGCATTTTATTTTGCAGTTGATTACGACATGTGTAACGGCTAACTGTAATAAATGATCTACAAAATATGAAATTCATGATATGACGTAGTAATAACAATAATAGTCTTTATTGCAATATGCACGTGGGTATATTTGTGATAAAATTTATTGTATATTGGTATTCTTTTTAAAACATTCTTTGCATAAAAGTTTCTAACAAATTGTCTTTTCTGTTTGTGTAGTATTTGATAATGTTTTACACATTTAACACAATTCTAGAATATTTCTCTAAATATGTCTATAAGAGTCTGAGTAAGACATTTATCTTTGTCATCATATAATATATGAGTCATATATTTGTAAAACTCGTTATTCTACAAAATCTGTCTAAGACATCCAAAAACATATAGAATTTAGTAACGCACATAACCTACATGCTTGTTTTGTGTAAAACTAGCTCCTTATTATCTAAATGTAGGTAGAAACATGGAGATTATTTGCAAAACTCGCTGTATGGTTTAGAGATTCACTTGCAAAACTAGCTGTTTGCTTGAGAACCATTGTGAGCGCAATATGCGCCTACGTGTCTCATACACGTTTAGTGTTTCCTTGTATAGGTTATGTGCATAACGTCTTGTGTTGTTATTTCTTCTTCTTCTGTTTTCTCTTTTCTTAAGACTTAGTCTTGTTTATTCTACTCTTGGTTTCGTTCAGCCTATTGGGAAGCATATGTCCAGCTTTCGCACCATCTTTTGGGAGGTCGACCGGGGGTTTCCTTGTACTCGGCTTTTCGTCCTTTGCCCATTTTGCCCATCAAACTTCTGTCATTCTGTCGTCGTCTCGATCTCGTGAACTGCACGACATCTTGAATTTTGAGATCTGCTCTTATATCTCTGCTTCTTATCTGGTCTCTCAAGCTTACTCCCTTAATATGCCTTAATGTCTTCATCTTTGCTGCCTTCATCATGCTCTTCGCTTTTGTTGTATCCGCTCGAGTTTCCACTGCATATGTGAGTACAGGTCTCACGGCAGTTTTATATATGCGGACTTTGCTATCAGTGGACATGTATTTGTTCCTCAGATAGCCAGAGATTCTTGAGGCTTTGTTCACTTGGGTTCTGACTTCCTGTTGTAAGTTTTTGGAGTTTGTTATCTCAGCTCCTAAGTACGTACATTGCATACATTGGTGGATGGGTTTGTCGTTCACAGCCAGTTTACATCTAATGGACTCCTTTGCTATGACCATTGAGTGTGGTTTTTCTATAGATATCTTCATATTAAGGTTCTCCGCTCTGGTTTGAAACCTATATAGTAGTCGCTGTAGATCGTCTTCGTCATCCGCCATCAACTTCTTTTACACAATGAATGATTTTATCCATAATGAGGTTGAACAAGATTGGGCTCAAACTATCTCCCTGGCGGATTCCAGTTAGTATTGTTACATTTTCTTTTTCCCTGTATCTCTTGTCCATTATGGATCATGTATTAATATTTTGGAGTTTTTAGTTCTTTTTATTTTCGAATGAGCTGTATATTTCCTTTCGAATTTTTTTAATTTTCACTGGGAATAATTAGGTTGTTTCCTTATTTTATAGCCTAAGTCCGCATTCTTTTATTTTTAGGGCGAGTTAGTCATGCTGACGCCATCTGGTGTTGTTCAGAGTTAACGCTAGTGGTCTTTGGAATGTTTAAATTCCGGATTAATGTCTTCCTATTTTTATTTTTAACTCTAACGCGCATATATTATTTTTGATATATTTGTGATTATGTATTCCTTGTTGGATTTTGTAAATTAGAAACTTTTTTGTGGTTCATGAGTACAGACAAGCGTTCTACCTGTCGTTAGGTAGATGGCGCTACCTTACTGTTCACCGTCTTGGGAACTGAGTCCTGACAGTTCCACCGTATCGTACTCTCAGGAATCGGATGTGATGTTTATTCCTTTTTTTGTTGTGACCACCTTCAGTGTTTCAGTCTGCGCTAGGCTGGCATAACTTTACACACATTTGCATGTACGTATTTTGTTAGCCCTTTTCGTCCCCATTTCTTTTGTTTCTTGGTTCCAGCTTTGACCAATAGTTCATTTGTGAGTGTCCGTGGGAGATTCACCGAGCGCAACTTTTCCCTTCTGTTTTATTACTGATTCCCTTAGTTCCGCTTGTATCCCTTGTTTTAACGTATAGTAATAAACCTAATTTTAGTTGTCCTTTTATGTTTTTGTTTGAGTGTTTGATCCCTTCAGGATTGGCATCTCTGTCACGCTGACGGTTGTCGTTGGTTGTGTTGCTTGTGTTTCAGTATGGGACTTGATCCGTATGCTTAGCGCAGCTTTCACCTTCTTTCGCCGCTGACAGTAATGCTCCCCTATCAGTCTGTGCTTTTTTCGGTGCTATAAGCAGCTTTTTCTTATGCCTACTTTAGGTATTCTTCGGGGCGCTAGCGTACTGGTTGGGAACTGTGCTATCTCGCGTGCAACATGGGGGACGCCTTCATTCAGATTGCTTACTTTTAATTTTATTTACCTTTCTTCTTACCAGTGGATTGTCGTAAAGAATATACAGATAGAACCACCGGCCATCTGCCTATAGGGAATTGTATGCAGTACACATTTATATACGCCTACGTATATATCTACGTACCGGCAATAATAATTTGTGGCGTAAAAAGAAATAAATACACATCCGTCGATAAAGCATATTTAATCTTTAAATATGACACAGATATTGCCATTTCATTTCGTAGATATTTGTAAGAATCAATCATCGGCATAATGTTTCGTGTTGTAGAAATATTAGTAGTAGATTTGTAATGAAAACGAAGGTTTGAGATTCCAAAGAAGTAGTAACTAGTGATTCTGAATGTACCTAGTTAAATAAAATTAAATTGCAAATTACTAAACCAAGAGAAAATAAGAAAAATAATTCTAAAAAGGAAGCAACATGGAGAAATTAAAAAACGTTCAAAAAGTAATAATTGATGTCAAACAAAAAAAATTCTAGAGAAAATAAAATAGAATTCTAGAGGCTAATAAATATCTCTTTCAAACAAGCCTCCATTGTTTGCCTCACAGTAGCCTAGTCTGTTGTAAAATTCTCTACGTACATTAGAGAGAGTTACAGGTGAAATACTATTACAGAGTTGTGTAATTCGCATTCGTAAATCATCTAATGTGCGGGGTCTTTCATTCTGGTGTACATAAATGGTTTCATTCAAATATCCCCAAAGGAAAAAATCACATGGCGTTAAGTCAGGGGATCTAGGCGGCCAAGAAATATTACCTCTAGTGCTAATGGTATGTGGAAAATGCAATGAAAGACATTCTTGTACTATTCTGGCATTATGAGCTGGGCAGCCATCTTGCTGAAACCAAATATCATTAAAGTTTACAGCAAGGTCACGCACTGCAGGAACAATATGATTTTGCAGTAATTGTAAATATGACTGCGCATTTAATGTTCCGTTTAGGAAAAATGGCCCTATGATGTGATCCCCTAAGATTCCTGCCCAGACATTTAGTTTCTGTGGATATTGAGTGTTGACATCCCTGCTCAAATGTTTGTTTTTCTGAGACCAGTAGCGAACGGCAGATGGATTATGGCGTTTGTGAAGGGAAAATGTTGATTCGTCAGTGAACAAAATATTTCGTGTAAAATTATCATCATTATCACATTTTTCTCTAATAGCCTCCCAAAATTCGAGACGTCTAAACTGGTCATTTGGGAATATTTCTTGATTTTTTCTAACCTTATAACACTTATATTTCTTTTTGTGTAATATACGCCTAACTGTGGTTTTTGGAATACCTAATTGTTCAGAAATTTGGCGGCTAGAGCAGGGCTCACTTGATTCTACAAAGGCGCATACACTGACTTCCTTCTCTATTCTTTCCTCCGAAATAGGATGGAAATTACTCTGATAGCATTTCGAACATCCATTAATGCAGCCCGACTTTTCAAAACGATGTATGATATCTAGTATCGTCCGACGGCAGGGAACTGGACGATCAGGAAACGAAAAAACAAAACGACCAATCACTTCTTGCGTACCTCCTTGAGATGAGTAATACCATTTAATAATATTTATTTTTTCTTCTTTACTATAAACTAACGGCATAGTAAATACGTAAATGAATATCGGTAAAAAAACAGAAAAAAATACTGAGTTCTAAATAATTCTAAACCCTAAAGATGCAGACAGCAAGAATTTGCGTATTTTTGCAAGTTCGACCAACTATGAGTATACTCCACCGCAGTCAAGACACGACTGACGCGGTTGACTGTCGATCCCTAGCGTCGGCATAGACAACGCTTCTGATAAACGGTAGCACTAGATACATAGGTATATGTACATATAAATGTGTTATGCATACAATTCCCTATAGGCAGATGGCCGGTGGTTCTATCGGTATATAAATTACCGTTTTCCTTGTCGATCGGATTTTGTGTGCAGACATTTTACATTCGCTGGTGAGTTTTCTTTTGCTTCTTAACGTTAATTTAGACTTTTAGTAACATTTTCGTTCATTTCTTTTAACTTTAGCCACATGACAAATTGAAATTCTGAGGTAGTTTGGTTGAAAAGTTATCTTCCTACCGATATTCCGTGTGCAGGAGGAATCCTACCTGTGTCTACCGCCCCTACTTCCGACTCCAGGGAGATTTATTACTGGAATTTACCTTCTTTTGTCGAGTTCCTTGTACTTCGACCTGATAAGTGGCACAGTTAAATTATTTGCTCTTTTTGGAAGGTTTGAATCGTAAAATTCTAGTATTTAATTGTTGACCAGTGTAACCGAATTAACTTAATAATTTTGTTCCATTCAGTTTGGCCATTGAATGTTACTTTGAACCCCGATAAACTGAAGATAGGAGGTTTTGGTTAAATTTTTAATTCTTGCATCTATTAATGTTATGTTGTTATTAAAAACGTTGTTCAAATTTTTATAATTTCAACTAACCGTTGTTAAATTTAATTTTTGTAGTTGTAATAAAATTTTTGTACTTATTTTTTTTTTCGATACAAGGGTTGGTTGACAGTTAGTTTATTGCTGCGAATTAATATTGTTCTCGTGTGCCCTCAGCTAATTTTTCTTAATTAATTAAATTATATTATTTTCTTTAAACCTTCAGTGGTACAGAAGTGATACTTTTGCATTTCAATTTATTGTTTATTTCTACAGGAGTGAACCCATGGATGCACTAATGTAATTATTCTTGTAAAACATGATCTTGTACCTACGTTTTATTGTACAAGTGTAACTTACTCGATTAACTCTATCTTTTGTTTTATTAATTAAGAGTTGTTGTGTATTCATGCTTTTGAACTTAGCCTTAAGTGTATGTACGTCGTTTAATTTAAAGTAAATGCATTTAGTTTTTTTTTATATACCTCAAATCATGCTAAATTATTTACTTGTCTACTGACTCAGTATACGTTGTTGATATACCGGGTGATCAATCTACCCGTCTACTTTATTTATTGTACCATATAGTACTGATTAATTTTAAGTATTTATCCCATATTATTTCTGTTGTGAATTACTTTTATGTTCTTTTCCCTTGTGTTATCTTCTAAATTCTTGAACAACGTAATATTCAATTTAATTGTTTATGTTTAATATTTGGGCAAGAAAGGAATCTAATACTAGGGAAGCAAGAAGGTAAGGTGTACTGACCGTGGCACACCACATTCTCCGAAACTTTCAAGTAAATTTTGTATGCGCAGGGCTACAGTTGATACAGACTTGTTTTGGTACATTTAGACTATCGACGGATGAAATTATTTTAGCTGCCGACGGTGCCATTTTATTGCGCTTCCGGCCTGTACTTTCGTGAGGCCAAATCCTTCCGGTATACAGGGCGGAGGCGTAACAGTATTGGTATTTGTTCTGTAAATAGCTGTGATGTTTTGTTCTTTGTGGTGTTATTTTTATTGAGCTCTTTTATTACGTTAATGTAAGGTATGGGTATCTTGTTTTCCTGGAGTATATCTATGATGTCGGCTATTTGTACTCTGTCCAACGCTTTCCTGAGATCTATTAGACAGGGAAACAAAGGTTTATTATATTCGAGAGATTTTTCAATCATTTGTCTGAGGATGAAGATTGCGTCCACTGTCGATCTATTCTGTCTGAAGACTTGTGGTTCTTCGCTTATTTCTATTCGGTTCTTTATTTTTGTTGTTATAATTTTTGTGAAGAGCTTCCTTATGCTCACTAATAAAGATATCATTCTATAATTTTCCAGGTCGTTCTTGTTTCCCTTTTTATAGATTGGTATTGTATTGCTGTTTTTCTAATCAGTAGGCACATTTTGGGTCAAGATAATTTTGTGTTGTTATTTATTATTCATAATTAATGGATGAATTAAACACTATGACGACAATTACGTCAAGTCCGCCCGGAAAAAGACGAAAAAAGAAAGCTAATCCTGAAGCCTACAAGAGAAATATCTTCAAATCTGCCAAGGTTGGCACAATTTACAATTAACGTCAATGACAGTACACAATTTGTTTGCTTTTAAGCTATTGTCCGGTAATTATCTTAATGATTATAATAAGGGAATCTCGTAGTCGGTGAATATTGACAAAGTTAATTAGTTTTTACGGGTATCTGGCTAAATGTATGCCAAAGTACCCAACTTACGCGCATGGTGGTCAACCCGGAAAGCCATACTATTGCAGAACGCTAACGGTGCAAGTGTTTAAGGACAAAAGTAAAAAACTTCAGCAAAGATAGAATTCAAAGAGTTGAAAGAAATTTGTAACTCAAGGCAAAACTCCTAGGGAGCTTAAAAGAGGCGACTGGATAGGTGCATGCAACGATGAAAAAAGGCCATCATTATGAACTTTATAGAATCTACGCAGTGCGTCGAATCCCACTACTGTCGCAGTACAACGAGCGTGAGGCTTTATTTACAGTGTGAATTGAATTCGCTAACCTATTGAGTACTATCTTCAAGAGCTCCGAGAAAATGCATGTAAAGCTCAGTTAGTTCAGGAAATTCGATAAGACCACTTATAATATCGCCTTCGGTACGCCACAAACTGATGTGTGTTCCACCCGTTTGAGAATGAGGGAGCTTTTAAAAACCGAAACATCTGCAACCAAGAGCCAATTACTTATCACAAAGCAAAGCGTACACATTGCCAAAGCCGATGCATTTTATAGGCTGCTTATGAAGACGTCGCAAAATACTGTTTCATTCTCCTTTGCTTTTCAAAAGAATCTGCTTGCCTCGGTTACCAGATCAAGCACCTTTCTTCAGCCAACAGATAAGTCACAATAATTTAACGGTAGTGTGCGGTGGTTCAAAGACAAAATTGATTTCCGCCAACGTGTTTCTTTATTTGTGGACTGAAACAAAAATACAATATTTATGACAATGGTTGCATATTGGCTTCTCAAAGAAGCAACCGCAAGTGTTGAATTGAATCTGTTGAAGTTACATTCACAATAGTCAGTCATTCCTTTATCCCTCCAAATAGGGTGTTTGGAATAACAACTAAATACGTAATATTTTTGAGATTTAATTGTCATCATTGTGAAGTATATACTGTCATAAAAATTAAATAAAACGTTAATAAATAAAACATGGAATGTTTTACTCTATTCAGAAGAGAGTATAAATAGTTACACTGTATTTTTAAAATAATGATGCGCCAACAAAACTACTGAAATATTCAATGAACAACACCCAAACAAACATTAAAATCAAAGTATGTTTCGGGACTAATTTCAAAATTTCGCGAAACGGAATCTGCTAGCTTTCAATTCCACATTTTGTATTTACGAGTATACTCTCCCACTTGAGATATGATTAGATTTTTAATAAAATCGGCAGACCGGAAGTAGTAGTTTTCTTCAGTGAAAAAACCGAATTTTGCCAATAAAACTACTAAGTTTAAACAAATTTATAAAGAATTCGTATGTACTCAAAATTAAAGTCCAAAAGAATTTTATTATTGAAAGTTTTTCAAAATTCCTACCGGATGTAGGTCTTTTACTCTTATCGAATAGCGATTTTTTGCAAATATGTCGTAAATTATGCATTCTATTTATATTTATCAAAGTACAAAAACATTTAGAACTTGATTTGGAATATTTTTTGTATAGACGAAATTTCAAAATTCGGACCGGAAGTATCACTTTTACTCTTAGCGAATAGCACTTTCTTTCGAATATCTCGCAAAGTATACATTTTATAGAGATTTATTAAGAGAATAGAAGTACTTATAATAGGATTTTGAATAATTTATGTATAAAAAAAATTCTTAAAATTTGGCTTATTTTTTTTAAGAGGCAAAAACTATTATAAACAATTTTGTATAATTTGAAACGCTCGTACGTATAAGAAAGTCGTGTGGTGGCCACACCTCATTTTTTTCAACCCAGTAATGTAAATGGTAACATGTATCTGGAATACATGATTTTATGTTAGAAGGCATAATAGAAAACGATAACCGATACTTAGAAGATTATCTACCTAATATTCCAACAGGACGAAGCTCCTCGACATTTTGCTGTAGTGGTTTGTCAGTACTCGGATGAAAGATTTTCTTGACATTGGGTTGGGAGAAAAGCATTCATAGAATGGCCTTCGTGATCTCCATATGTATCCTCTTTAAATTACTTGTTGTGGGGATATTTAAAAAGTAAAATATACGCCACTCCAACTGCTTCACTATATGAGTCAACGCATTCTTACCAAATGCCGTCAAATAACTCCAAAAATGCTCCAAAACTTCAGGCATCGGTTCCAGTAAAATTTATGCTCATGGATGACAGTTAATGATGAAAACTTTCAGCATCTATTGTAAAGTAATCAATTGTTCCTAATGTTAGAGATCTATCAGCCTAAATGTGACATTTAGGCTACGAGGAAAGAATAGAACAGGAGAGATAATAAACTGGTGGGGGAATAGGTATTATTTAGACGGAAGTTACCACTTTAAGGCAGGTCAGTTATGGCAATATTGACCAATCATAATTTATAAAATGAGTATTTTGAATAACTTGTCATATATCCGGTATGTTTGATTATGTGTTCAGTGGCGTAACATACATATTCTACGCATGTTTTCTTATTATGTTTTCTTTAATACAATTAGAATAAATATTACTTTATTAAAAAGAATAAAAGGATTGAAAAATTAATGCACTCACGATATTACTTTAATTATTATTGGACTAAGAACCTATTTTAAATGATTTTCGAGAACATACGAAGCGTACATATACCCTACACAAAATATTTATGCACCCTTATGCATTGCGGCGGCTATATTGAGTTACCACTTTGGACAAATATTATTATTAAGGAGACTCTCTCCTGTTCTATTCTTTCCTCGTAGCATTTAGGAATATGTAACAGTTTTTTATCCCGCTAGAGGGCGCTAAACTCAAAAGTAACGCAACCAGCAACGCGTTGCTAAATTCTCCGTAAAATTACCTGTTTCAATGATTTCATACTTAGTACTTTCCCTATTTAAACTGTACAGGTTAGAGTGATGGAGGGAAGAGAACGACGTATCACAATTAAGATACGATGGAAGGGTACCCCCTTGAATTCAAAATCTACCTGATTTTGCGTTTTTGCCCAAATGATTTCTCTTTTGAGATATTCACTATTTCATTTTCGGTTCCGCACCCTGTATATCGAACGCGCAAGTACTTTTCATTTGCTTTTACGAACAAAAATGTAAACAATGTAGTATTATAGTAATTTTGGTGTTTGTACATCAACTCTTATTAGTGTGCATCACTAAGATTTTTTTCTATAAAACAAGAAGAATTGCGTGATTCTTTAAAATTAAACAAAACAATTCAATTTTCTTTAAACCTGTTTAAATACATTTTTATAACTAAATAAAACAATATGTTGTCAAGTAGGTTATGACGCGCTTATTTTGTCCCATTTGAAAAACATTATATATACCGGATGGTGCAATAGTGTGTCGCCGGCTTAGTATGAAAACTAATAAGCTGTAGCAATGAGACTTTACGTACGTATGTAGTATGCGGCTGTGCATTTTCAAATTTTATTTACAAATATACAGGGTGTTCCAAATTTTCGCAACCACCTTCAACTTTTTTATTTTAAATATATTGGCTATACTTTCTAGATATTATAATGACAGCCATTCAAATTATCTTTGCAATGATGTATGGATATGTGCACTGCAGACTGTTAGTTTTGATTTTATTGATAATTTTGTTAAAATCTTGACAGTTGCAGCATCTAACATTTTAAGCTGTAGTCTGAAAATGCGTAGAATGTCTCATGTAACTCTTGTATTACTAATTTATGGACTAACGCGTTATTGGTTTTGAGGTTGAACAACGCGAATAAATATACAGGGTGTTAAATATGTCGTGTCTAAGTTATCGATCTTTATTGATTATTTTCTCGTTTTTCTTAAACCTAACCTATAATATTTTTATAAGTCAGCATATTACTTGTAAAATTACCTTTAAAATGGTACCAATAACATAGTACTTATTTCTAGTATTTTCAAAGTTATAACCCATGTTTATAACATGCAAAATGGGGGGCATCTAATAGTTGGTTGGCCTTGAAAATAAAACAAAGTAATTTTAACAAACAGCTGTTTTTTAAATGCTTTATCATTAGTTTTAGAATTAATTTTGAAAATTTTCCATAATAAAACAATCTCAATTTAAAATGTGTTCAAATATATTTCCATTCATGCTTTCAACCGTCTCTGTATCGACAGACTTACATTCTGAGCCAAGTTATTCTCACTGAATTGAAGAAAAGCGTTTCTTATTCGTTGCTGCATGACCTCTGCCGTTGTAGGAGGTGTTGCGTAAATAATGTTTTTTACAGTTGACTACAGAAAGAAATCACAGGGTGTGAGATCTGGTGATCGTGGTGGCCAGCTTATCAAACTTCCTCTCCCAATCCACTTATTGGTGAATACCCTATCTAAATATGCTCTTGCAGCAGCACCATAATGTGCTGGTGCACCATCATGTTGGTACCACAATCTCCTGATGACGTTATCTGGGAGACCTTCTAATAGCAATGTTAAATTATTTTGCAGGAAATGTGTGTAGATTGCACAATTTAAAGTATTATTAAAAAAGAATAGACCAATAATAGTGTTTCCTATGATACCTCCCCATGTGTTAACACTCCATTTTTGTTGATATAAAATGGGATGAACAAAATGGGTTTGTAGTGTCATTATAATGGGTATTTTTTTATGTTTGTTGTTCCACAATTAGCAAATGTTGCTTCATCTGTAAAAATCACATGATCTAGAAAAGTGATATCGTGTCGTAATTGTAAAAGTAGCCATTCACAGTAAACTAGTCTCCTTTCAAAGTCCGTTTGTAATAAGCCTTGATGATTTTGAATTTTTTAAGGGTGAAGCTTGTGTTTTCTTAAAATCCTTTTTACAGCAGTGACTTCTGTCTCGTGTTGTTTCGAAATTATCCTTGTAGATATGTGCGGATTTTCCACAATGGACTGGACGACTGTCACTTCATTATCTTCTCTAATCATAGTCTTACTTATTTCATGTTCGACGTAATTAACTGAACCCGTTCGAAGAAACCCCATCAACAAATTTTCAAACGTTTTACTATCCGGTGCTTTTCGGTCGGGATATGCCACCGCATATGTTCTTGATGCTAAAAATAAATTTTTGTTGCTAGCGCCAAGAGCAAATACCATGTCTCCTCTTTCGAAAAATTCATTTTAAAGTAAAAACAACAATAAACCATTATACGCTCCATATGGTCAGCGAAGCACTCGTTCTCCTCCGCAGAGTGCAATATGATTGGATTATATCCACCTACTGTTATTGACATTTGACTGATTTGACATTTATTTTGTCTATTCCATATTCGTTTCTACTTAAATTTTTCTGATACTACACACATTCAGCCATTTCATTTAATGTGTACTACTTATTCGCTATAATATATTTTGGAAGTTATGGTGAGTACCAATAGAAAACTATATCTAGTTTTATCACGGAAAAACTTAATATTTGTATAAAATTCTAACAGAAAAATAGAAGTGAAGCAACTTTGCTGGACGTTATTTAGTCACTAATATTAACAAGTCTGAATATCTGAACACTAAGGTGTTTAAAGGCTGATTTAGTACAATTTTAAAAAGGATACAAGAGGGTTTATTATGAATATTTCAACATTGTCAGCTTTTGTTCTGTAATTAGACTTGCACCTGTTGGGTAAATAAAGATGCTATAGTAATTAATTAATACACCTTGGTATCATCGTGAGAGGTGCCCACAAGGAACCGATTAGTGTTAAGGCAAATTTTGGTCTGTCTTGAAATGTGTGCGTAGAAATACAATAGATTGGAGTCAGCACCAAAGAGTGCTTCACTGTAACTAACAAAATTAGCAAATGGTGCCAAAATGGAAAAAATTACATCAAATATGTACCGAAATACACAGACAAAACGAGTTTTGTGACTATAACCTTTTAAACCAGTCTTTTAATAAGTGTATATGCATGTATATTAGTTTATTGTAATATTTGAGTATACCCAACATAGTTATTTTGTCTGACAAGATCATTTAGTTCCGATTCTGTAAAAGAAATGTTTCCATATGTTAGCCTTAAAGGAGGTGCAAATGATACTAGCGATGCCAGAGTGGCTGAATATTTTATGAGGCAAATACTGCGATGTGGAATAGTAAAAGCTTCAAAATCTTCCATTGCAGTTGAAAGTGTCAATTACGTTAGTACTTCAACATTTTTTAAAATCCAAAAACTCAAAAACTATACAAAACCCGAACAAACACTTTCCAACGTAATTGAACCCCAATTAGTGTCATCTTCTGAATTGTTATAAAAAAATTAGAAATGTAAATAAAATTGTTGTTCTTGAAACTACCCAACAACTTAATTTTTAAATTTTATTTCGTTCTATTTCTTTATTTTAAAATTATTAATATTAATTATTGTGAAGTTAATGTTTAGTTAGTGTTACTTTAAAGATTATTCCAATAAAAAATCAGAAATTATTTCTTTTGTGACGACGCGCAGCCATAGCGAAATCCAGTTAGCATTGAAACTATTTAACATCAACGCCCTCTATCTTAAAAATGGACAACAATTTAAGAAATTGGTGTTTATCAAATTTTATTTAGTTAATCACTTGTACAATACAGCCCGTTTGTTTTGTTATTTTCCTACATTGCAACATATCCAGCAATGTTGACACATAATAAAATAAACAGGATGTTCGGTTTAATATAAACTGTAATAGATAACAAAACGAGTAAATCGGGAAAAGAAACACTTTTGTTTTTTGCGTATAAAAATGTTATTTCAAAAAATATACAAAAATGGGAGAGGAAAATGAAATTTGCCAAAACGTTATACTATTGAGAATGTTTGTTACGACGTGTCTTCAAAACTATGATCAATTGTTCTTGTTTTAAATGGGCGTCTCTCTTTTGTTACAAATCCTGATGAAGTGTTAAAATCAAATTTATTAATATATCACACTTAAGATTTTATGGACGTTCTGTTTATACTAACTAATATCAATATCAACATTGTCAACAAATTTTAATTACGGTCCTGTTGAGGTTTTTTCCTTAATTGTTTTTATTTGACACAAAACAAATTGCATACGCAACGTAAAACGGGAGAACGGGGAGAATTGCTGTAGCTGTTTTTACTATTTTACTATTTGTAAAATATCCATTTCATTGTCATTCAAAGTCCTGTTAACATAAACATTACACGGCTTGATAAACAATTCATACCGGATCAGGTTGTTGTCAACATTTACCAAAATGGTTTTGGATACATTGGTATGTAAATACTCTACGCTTGCAGTTATTGAATAAAAGAATAAAAACATTTACCAATTACGTTTTTCTTCGTCAGTGTACGACGTTTGCTATTAATAATGACTCAGTGTATTTTATAATACATTACCTAATATTAAAAACATTCTTCATGATATTTTACATAAATATTTGAAATAATTTTTTTTTCTCAGATAACAAAGCGGTTATAAGAAATAAGAAAGTTGATGATGTACAGAAAGGACAAAGAACCGGAACGTCTTATAAAAATTTCGATTACGTCATTAGCTAGAAGACTAAAAAAGTTCCCATTGAACTTTGTGGTCCTTCCCTACAAGGCCAAATTAAAATGGCAATGTTAATAGAAAAAATCAGCATTTTCCGGTTTGAAAGTCATTTGTCACTGATCCGTTTTCTCACTAGGTCCATAGTAGACACAAAGTAAACAAGACTAAAAGAGTCCCCAAGAATGAACTTTATTGTCCTTCCCCAGAACGCCAAATTAAAATGGCAATTTTAATAAAAAAAAATTCGCATTTTCAGGTTCGAAAGTCATTTGTCACAGATCCGTTTTCTCAACAGGTCCATAATGGATACAAAATCTATCAAATTGGCCGAATTTACACCAACCGTCTATTCCCATTACGTGAAATCCCTATGGTGAGCGTCGAAATTGAATCAGCCTATATTCTTGTTTCAGAAATGCAATAATAATTAAAAGTACCTATTTATAGTTTTTGTCTAAATCAAATAGGAAAGATATACATTTAGAGATTTACAAACATTATATTTAATAGTAGTTTATAAACCAGCTTTCTGTTCTTTTCCTATACGTATTTGCCTTTTTACAATATAGAAAAATTTAGGTCTTTTAGATGAAATGATTAAAAATGGACATATTCTCTTAAATTGGGGATAATCTCAAAATTATTTTTCTAAGCCAGCATTTCCATTTTATAACACTTAAAATGAATAGGAATATCCGATATTCCTGAACTACAATAAAAACTCTGTTGTCGGTCCTGCCACAGAAAAAAGGCGCCGTCTGAATAATTTAATTGTAATCTAAGATATACGTTAAGCAAGGCCAACTGTATCTGATATCGCTGCGCGATATAAGGCCGCCACATAACTGCGATATACATTGATGATTTTGATTCTTGTAACCTCAAAATATTGATCCTTATGTGGCGCCATCTAGAAGTACCCAAAATAAATAATTACTGAATTTTTATTGAAATAAACTTTAAAATAACAAATTTAAACATTAATTTTACAATGGATAATTAATATTGATAATTTAAAAATAATTAAAATGTGTGGCTGATAATAAAGTTGTTGGGTAGTGTCAAGAATTACAATTTTACTTACATTTCTAATTTTTTATAACAATTCAAAAGGAAACACTTACGTTGTAAAGTGTTTAACGTAATCGCCACTTTCAACTGTATTGGAAGATTTTGAAGCTTTACTAATCCACATGGAAATATTTGTTGCCTTATAAGATATACAGCCACTCTGCCATCGGTAGTATAATTTGCTCCTCCTTTAAGCCTAACATGTGGTCTACAGAATCGCAACCATAAATGATCTTGTTAAGGCTGGCGTCTCGGTACGCTGCACCGGACAATATTCACGTTGAAAACATGCCCACATTTTTTTGATAAGAAATGGAAACTATTAATTTAATTGTTATAAAAAGTACACAGTTATGTTAAGGAAACTTGATTCGAGGTCGTAGGGGGTTTTTAAATGTCTAATTGGGCTGTTTTTACACTATATACTGTGAATAAAATACCCCTTTTAGAGGTAAAAATAAATATTTTTTATCTGTAATTTTCAAATAAAGTATAGCATTCTTGCACCCCCCTTGACCTCAAAAAATTAGTTTGCATTGTAACAAAAAATACTGCAACGAAAATAATATCTTCGTTTGTAAATGGTATCCAAAATAAAAATGCGTGGACATTATATGAAATTAGGGTTACAATTCAACTATAGTGTGGAGAAAAACCGTTAAGATGCAGAATTATCACGCCAGGAACTTGAATATTAGTGTAGCTTCTGGGCATTAGGGGGCACTGGAAATTGTGCGTATATATGTGCCTATTATTAATTAAAAATGTCAGGATAGGTACTTTTATTTACGCAAAAGTACAATTGCTCACAATACTTCGTCTAATAATAAAAACAGTTATATATTATTATTATTATATATTCAACAGTTTAACACTTTGCGGAATGTAATATAAAATATATACCTATAAAAAACAAAAACGATAATAAATTTGCTATAGGTATAATAATCTTACACATTGTTTACTTTCGAGCGATGTATATTTATAGCAATTTTTGACAGTTTGACATTATTTGAAATATGTGTGTTGTGATAACTGGACGAAAAGGGAAAACCTTTCTTGATTTAATATATGATATAATTAACTTCTTATAATGTTATCTAATTACGATTACATGTGTATTGTATTGTACTGAAATAAGTAAAATCTGCAGTGGTACAGCTTATATCTTGATAATCTCGAAGACTTAAACAATGCTTCTGCTCGTACTATTATCAGAATATAATATTCAAACAATCACATAAACATGGATAAACTAGAAGATGGTATACCAACTCTAGGTATATTTTATTTAGTCTACTTCAGAAAATTAAATAATTCTTGATGCACAAATTTATTGAATTCTGCGACGGGACTACAAAGGCATTTTGATACCTATAAATATATATAGGTACATTTTTTACTTATTCAATAAATTTTGAGATTTACCGGTGCTTAACGCAAATTATCATTGTGTACATTACTCTAAATAAATACTAATTCATTTATTCATAGTGTATGATTAAATAATTAAAAAATATGTACCTATGTATTTATTAATAAGAGTCTATTTGAAATATGTAAATGTACAATAGCTTAAATTACATCAATAACTTACGAAAGTAATTTTTATATTATACACGTACACACAAACAAAGAAGCTGCAAGATTACTGTTGCAGAGCATAACAAAATCTATATTATTCCTACTTATAATATTTATACGTCTAATTTGCTATGATTCCGATTGATAATTGGTAGAAAGGATTAAATATAATACCTATACACGATAAATATAACAAGCTTTTTTGAAAACTTTTTGGCTTATGAGCCGCCATCTGAAAAAACCGCTAAATTTTTGCACTATACCAGTTTTTACAAAATATCTTCCAAAGTATTCCAATACTTCCCGAGATAGACCTCTTTGAATTTACAGATTTTTTCTTAAAAATGTAAAAATCAAAGATTTTTAGTTGGTTTTTGCTCGATAGTAAGTATATAGTGAATCCTACGCTAAAGTTTGACACTGCATTTATAGGTAAATAGCTAAAGTTCCGAAGCTCCAAATGTGGCTTGTCGTCCAGACACATTTTGTCTTATATAACAAAATATCACCATTTGGTTCTTATAATGTAAAGTTGTGGTATATCTGACACTTTTGTTGATGAAACTTATGTAGTATATAATTTATTTATAATTATTTATCAATTATTTATTTACTTACAAATTTATTTATATATAATTCACAGACCTATTGAATATATGAGATATACAAACTTAGCAATAAATGAACTTTTTTTTGTTTTTAATAAATAGATACATTAATTTTGTCAGTATTAAGTTATTGCGTAACGTGTCTTCCTAAAAGACTACAAAAATATTCAAAAGAGAGTATCATAGTCTAAACGAGCTAGAAGAATCAGTTTGGTCTTAAACTTTAGCTACCTACCTCTACTATAAATGCTACGTCAGACTTTAGCGGAGAATACACCAGTTACTTACTATCGAGCAAAAACCGATTATAAATCTTTATTTTGACATTTTTAAAAAAAAATTCTCTAATTTCAAAGAGGTCTATCTCGGGAAGTAATGAAGCTAAATATTCTGTTTTTGTATTAAATCGTAGAAAATTTTCTCTAGTTTAATAAGAACGTAAACGGCTTTTTTGCTCAAACTAATACTTTAGGAGATATTTTGTAAAAAGAGGCTAAAAAATTTGGCGGGTTTCTTCAAGATGGCGGCGTCTGCGGTAGTGGGGAAAATAAGAAAACTTGGGACTTTGAAACAGTGTACCAATCCATACACCATATCAAAATATCAAAGGTACCCTAATTAATTGAACCATGCGAGATTTTTTGGTATAGTTTGACTGGGCTATATGTATATTCTCCAAGGATATTACATCGGTGGTGTTTCTATCACAGAAAGTTAATATTCTACGTTTTAGATATCTCTTGAAGGTACTAGATTTGGTAGACCATATAAAAATATGGCACAATAGGCTTAAATTATGTGTTCTGCATGTTCAACCATTTCGTCAGGTAGATAGCTTCTTTTTCGGTGGTTTATACCAAAAATTCTTTATGTTGTCATTAATAGTGAAATATTAGGTAAGTCTATTAAAAGAATATAATAGTTGATATGTCATCTTTGGATAATATGGAAAATCAAAACCTTATTTTGGCAAACTTACTTCAGTTCGGTAAAATATATTTAGGTACGTTTAACAACTAAAATAATTACTTTCACTTCTGAATGTTGCGCATCTCCAATATTATTTAAGAAGATAATAAAATATGAATAATGTTAAGTACAGAAGCGCAGTTGATTTTTGCCAAAAACACTAGTGTCACCTATAGACAACCTATAATTAAACAGATTTACTATGAAAATTAATTGTGGACTAAAATATAAACGTAAGTAATTAATACCTATTGATCTTTTCTGGTTACATTCTGAATCATATCTCCTAAACACACAGTTAAAGTTACGAAAATCACAATATAAGCTGTATGTTTTAGTTCATATGTTCAGAGACCGGACACGAGCGGCCGATGACTCATCACCCACGCGCACTATTGAAATTTTGTATTTTTAAAAAGTTTTTAATTTTATTTATATAATTGGATAACAAGTGGGTGGTGATCTATAAAATACAAAATACTTTTTTATTTGTTTATATTGTAGTTCAAATCGAGTAAATTCTCCGTACTTTATTAATCTCACGAAATATAAGGTAGGTAAATAGAAGAAAGGAATTTAACATTAAAATCGACTTTTTTGCTGTCCGTTTTCTCGACGAAACCAGATGTTGCTGTTGCATCACCATACGAATAGTGCTATTCAATAACTGCGTGATGTTATACATTATTTCTTTTGTCATTCATTACACAATGTTTAGAATAAAACTGCAGTCTATGGTCGACTGTTCTACTTTTTCTACCCTTTGTAACACATCACACAAAATGTCACTCATAAATATTTTATTTTCATTACTTTTTAACAGTTTTTGTGCGGCAATAGAAGCTTGATGGCATTGTCCATCATTCTTTTTACAATGACCCATGTTTTAAATCCAAAATTCATTAAACACATTACAAATTAAGCGAGAAAGAATACTTCAAACTGACTTGTTCTTTACCATGTTTATAGTCACATGAATTACTAAATATTGTTATTATTATTACTTCAAAAAATATTTTTTCCAAACATAAATTGTTTTATTCCTATTTATTTTATAAGGTGTACCTACTTGAAATTTTATAAATTGCTATAAATGAATGCTTGTATTTATTGATGCTTGACTGTTGAGATTATTTCTATATAGTCAGGTTCGTAATAAATACTAGCATAAATTTAAAATACCTATGTAGACAAAAACGTGTTGAAAGCGTTTCTTTAATAATTTTTTGTGCCTGTTAGTTTTTTGTCTGTCTATGTTCGAGTTCATTTAAAAGCCCCAGATATAAATTTGTTGCTGTAATAGCAATCTACATTTCTATTGCTTCATCTCTCATCCTCAATTAAGTTCGTCTATTTGCCAACATGAACCGCCACATTACCGACACCTAATCCTACCCCCCCACATTATATTCTTCATCACCACCAAACTGAAAACTAAACGCCAGCCTTAAGACAAAATAACTTTGTTGTACAGTATACTCAAATATTACATTAAACTGATATACATGCATGTACACTTATTAAAAGAAATATAGAATATTTCCAATTGACACTGGTTAAAAAGGTAATATTCAGTAAACTCTTTTTTCTGTGTATTTCGGTACATATTTGAAGTACCTCTTTTGTTCCATTTTGGCACTATTACAATTTACTAATTAATTACTTACAGTTATACACTCTTTGGTGCTGCCTATACCAAATCCGGTAGTATTTCTATCCACACATTTCTAGACTGACCAAAATTTGCTTATAACACTAATCAGTTTCTTGTTGGCACTTCACAACCTTACAATGATAACAAGGAGCATTATTGGTAATAATTTTAAAATTACTATAGCATCTTTATTTATTCAACAGGCGCAAGTCTAATTACAGAACAAAAATTGATAATGCTCAAATTGAGGAGCATCGTTTCAAAACAGCTTTTATCCATTTCACACAATTGATCAGAATGACCTAGAAACATCTAACAGTCTACATCTATAAAACACTCTACTTTTTGCAATTTTGATTGTGTTTACCAAAGCTTTTGATGTATTTCGAAATGGTAAGTGAAATCTTAAATTTCAATTAACGCGGTAATTAAGGCCTTTAGGATGGATAAAAGCACTTTTGAAAAATTTATTTGGATAAAAGCCATTTTCAACCATAGCTGATGGATAAAAGCCAAATTCTATGAAAAGAAGGAAACATAATATCTTTATTGAAACATTAGAAATATTTTTTCCATATTGGCATATAACATTAATCATTAATCAACATAACCTTTTTAAATACATATTCCACAATCTTCTTCATTACAGTCACATTCTTCATTTTCAGAATTTTCTTCATGGTTATTTGGTTGGTCAAATAAATGTTTGTAAAATTGGAGTTCAGGAATGGACTGCCAGTTCTCATCGTACAGATTTAATAATGTTTTTAAGTTGTCTAGTTTTTCTTTTTTTACTTCATGCTTTAGTTCTAAATTTGAAAGTGCATCATCCTTAAGTATATTTTCCAATTTTTTTCCTCTAGTGGTTATACTTTGATATGTTCCTGACAAATTATCGTTTCTGTAAAACTGTTCCATTTTTATTTTAACAGTTTTATTTGGTATATCTCTCTTTATTTTAATCCTCTTCATGTCTTTTATACCATTTAATTTTTTCAACGGTATCTTCTTGTGATCTTGCACATTCCAGTCTTCTCCTAGCTTTCTTACCAAACCTACATTTTCATACAACTCCCAGTATTCTTCTTGTTGCATTATAGTACTTTGTTTCTTTAAAATCTTTTCAACTCGTCCAAATACTCTATCAGCTGGCAAGTATGAGTGCCCTCTTACTGGAAATACAACAAGAATATCTTTAATTGTAAGAGGGGCTTCTTTGTACAACCACAAAGCCAAACTGTTCATAACAATATGGTTTTTATTCTGTCCAGAACACCCATCCGCAAAGAGCCTCACGGTTGTGCAAGTAGCAGGAAAATCAAATTTTGTTAGGAAGTCTATCAACGCTGAAGACACTTCGTTGGAGCCACGTCCAGCAAGATTTTCTGACCAGGTGTAGAAAACAGGATGTTCAGATTTTATATCTGTGACACAAAAACAGTAAAAGGCAAGCTGCCTTAAATAAAAAGCTTCCCCGATTGGAAGTTTGGGCAGGCACTGAACTTGTTGCATATCAAAACAAAATGAGACGCTTTCTTCCTTCTCCTCTTTCATCAAAAGATGAAATTGTTTTGCCCTCAGTTTATGGATCCTTAATTCAGTCATAATTTTCGCTTGCACTGACTGATCGTTGCAACGTTTTAATTCATTACGTTTACGAAAACAGAAGCTACACACATCAGATGCTGGCGATCCAAATCCAATGTTGTACTCAGTGGAAAAAATGTTTTTAAAAAATCCCAACTTGACCTTCAAGTCTTCGGTTGCTTTTGTATTATAGAGTTTCCACAACTTAGATATGCTTTGATTAGAAGGGAGATACAATCGCTTTGATTTACTTCTATTGTAGTGACTTTCATGGGCTTTCAAACTACCAATGAAGTGCCTAACATTTTCACGTTTGGCGCTACTTTTGTGAGACCGGTGGTCGCCTCCTCTGTTTTCCTTTATTTCCCCTCCATCTAACTTTGTATTCGCTACTTTCTGGATCCTCTTTTGAGTAATGCCAAAGGCATTTAAAAACATTTTTTGGCACACGCGATGAATTTTTTTTTTGTTCTGTTCGCAAGAAGTATTCCACTGATACCGTGGTATTTTTTTCTCTACAATCCTGTTTATATTTTGGCCTTCTTCTTTTCGGAGTTGAAACATTTATGTAGTGGAATAATTTTCATCCTGCACTACTTTGTCCGCCTTTGAATAAACATTTTGTCTGCAGTAAATTATGTCATTTTTAGATAACTTTAAGCATTTGTAAGTTTTTCCATCGTGGGTGCAGGGGAATTCAACATTTTCAGCATTTGGGAAATGATCTTGGTACCTATAAGAGCAGTGACCCCCATAAACGTTGTAAATAAATAACAACATAACCTATAAAACAAACCTCATAATTTTTTGTTTCTGTCTCGTCGTCATATTTCGTTGCCTCTTTCGGCTACCCTGGCTGTTTCCTTGCACGTAAACATCACCATCACTAGATATTACGTTGTCCATTGTTAATTTCTAAGCACAGTAGACACGCAAGCCTGCCTCAAAAACGAACAAAACTATCTAAATAATGATTCCCACGTGTTGTGGATAGAAATCGTTTTGAATCACCACTCTTGATGGATAAAAGCCGCTTTGAAAAAACTGCTTATTTTTATCATTAAATTGCATATGGACAGAAGCTGTTTTGAAACCTCTAATTGGTGCCAAAAGTTGTGTTTTAAGGTGCAGAATGTGACGCCATCTAAAAGTGAATAGTCGAATTTTACGGATAAAAGCTGTTTTGAAACGATGCTCCTCAAATATTCATAATAAATCCACTTGTCTCCTTTTTAAAATTGTTCTAAATCAGCCCTCAAATACCTTAGAGTTAACATATTCAGACTTAATGTTAACATTAATGACCAAATAACGTCTGCTTTACTTTAGCCCGGCAATTTTTCCATTAGAATTTTACACATCTACAAATATTAAGATATACATTTAACCTAATAATGCAAAAAAATTATAGCTATTTACCAAGAATTTTCCTTTGTACTACATTACGAATGTTCAATGCTCATTTTCCGAAGTACCTTGCCAATTACTTGCCTTTTATCGCAGACTATTTTGGTAAGAACTATGACCCAGAATAACCACGTTTTTTTTTCCGTGAGAAAACTGGATATATAATAAGTTTCTATTGCAGGGTTGCCAGATTTTATTCATGCAATGTCGCGATCTTAAAAACGCAAAGTCGCCAACGGCTGGCAGGCAGTCGTCATTCATCAATAACTGAATGAAATGAAATAAGAAATAATAATAAACATTTTATTTAAAAAATAAAAAAATACAAAACAGCTAATTCTAAATAATATAGATATAGATATATATATATATATATCAGAAAAAGAAAAATATTGGGTATAATCCGCTGTAGAGCAATCACTTTTTTTTTTTTTTTTCTAATATTTTATGTATCCGCGATAATTTCTTATTCTTTCATTTATAGATATATATATATGTATGTAGTATCTAGGTCTCTTTCGCTCATGCACATCAGACTGAGTGCTTTTGAAAAATTTAAAAATTCATGAGCGAAGGAGTAAACAATATAATAATAATTATACTTCGTTACTGTTATCACATTCAATAAATACTTCTATTGCATTGTCAACAGCCCTATCAGTCTCATTATTTATATTAACTCTATACATATTATCAGACTTAAAACGTGTAATCATATTTTTGGTAACTGAAAAGTTTTTGCAACAGTGTCCTGTGTTGTACAAGGTGATTCGTATCCGCAATATAGCTTCCAGAGTTTCAAGCATGAGTCTATTGCGACTCTTAGATTTCACGATGTTCATTACCGAAAAAACCCTTTCTACCACTGCATTGCTTGACGGTAAAGACAGCACATTTATTGCATACTGACCAAGATGCTTAAAAACCAAGTTATCACCAGCGTCTTTAAATTGTGAAACACAACACCAGAATTCATACGCACTATCACAATTAGTATATGTTGGCCAAACTATATCTAATAATTTTGAATACTCTAACTCGGCCAGTCCTAAATTTTCAGAACTTATAAAATCATTTACAAAAGGTAAATCGTTAAGTTTAGGTCGTATTTGGCTTAAACACAGTTTAGGTGTTAGACTTTTTAATTTTTTAAAATGCTGAAGACTCTGGGGTAATCTTAAAGACAGTTCAAAACAAAGACGCTTAAGGTATTGAAACATTTTATACTCCAGAACTTTTTTTTCCTCATGAGTAATATTGCATTTCGATAAACTCTGATAATAATCAATGCCAAAATCAGCATTTTCAACTTTTACTAAAGCTAAGTCATTACTCACTTCTCTTACAAGGGTCTCAATCCCTGCCTGTACAAATGGTGCCTTATATATTTTTCTACATAATAGCAAAAATAACTTTTCTAAACTATCATAACCATGTGAAACATCCATATCACTTTTTTGAAAATTTAAATTTATTTGGTTCATTTCAAAAAGTAATGGTTTTAAAAATTTCAGATATAAATAATTTTGATCGTCGTTTAACATTTCACTAATAAGTCTTGCTGTATAATCTTTTTCTTTTTTGTTGAGCAAATTAAAATGAGTTTTAAGTTCTAACCAATTTTCTAATATTACTTGTACTGAATGATACCGTGAAAGCCACCTTGTATTTGATGGCTGCACAAAACAGTGTAGTTTCTTTATTTTTCGATATTGATTGTTAATTAGGTCAAATATCTTTTCATATTCAATTTTTCTATTGGAACTGTGTGCAAACCATGTGTAAATTTCCCTACATAAAAATTCTACGTGTGCAGGCAATTCATCTGTTGCTTTGGAACAAGCATTATTTAAGGAATGACACACACATCTGACTAGTTTAAGTTTAGGTAAATCTTCTTTTAAAAGAGTGAAAAGAGAATGATTAGAACCGCATAGACTATTGGCACCATCAGGGCCAAGGCCTAGTAAGTTTGTTAATTTTAAACTACACTTCTGCAAATACTGCTTTGTAACTTCATACAGAACACTTGCAGTCCCATTTTCAATTATGATTAAACCCAGAAATTCAGTGATATGCTTGTTTCTCCTTTTTGAATAGTATTTAACACACAAACATAAATACTTTACTACAGCTATGTCGGTTGACTCATCTACAATTAAAGAATATCCAGAACCTCCAATATCATCAATCAAACTGTCAAAGAGACTGGGAGCTATTACATTTTTGATGATTCCCGCACACTTTGTCCTGTGGAGCTTAACTTTAACAAATCCGGAACTATCTCCTAATCCAAGACCAAGATCATTCAAAAGTTCAGTTAGGTGATCAATGCTTCTTATTGAGCAGTGAACTGCTATGTATGCTGACAACTTTATGTCACGTTCTTTTTCCTTATTGGTTACCAGCACAACAGTTTCAAGAGTTTTCTGCCTATTTCCAGTAGGATTAATTTGCTTCATCTTCTTAACATGGCTTACAGTTTTGCCGTGTTTTTTTAAATCAGTGATATGACTTCGTATTGCAACTTTGCAAATTTTACAGTACGCGTCATTGGTTGAATTGGGAATTTGTCCATTATTGGGGGCCAGCCAACCTAAAATTAATTGAAAATAGAGGTAGAGAAAAACTTTTAATAAACAGAACTGTTGTGTATGTAATCGCACAGTTATTATTGATGAGAATGGTAATAAAACTACACTAAATACTTATCACCTTTTATTGCTTTTTTACACCTTATATATATATCCCGAAACATCCAAAGAATGTCCCACATTCCCTCTCCCGTGATAGTCTCCGTAATTCAGGATGACCAACCTTACTCTGATACATTTCACTGCTAATACATAACAACTCTTCCCTCTCCCAGAAACAACTAATACATTTACAAATTTAATCTAACTGGAGGTCTAGTAACACGTTTAGATCGCCGCAACTCAGAAATGTCACTGGAGCAAGGCTGAGTCCGGACGGCAGGTAAAACAGCTTGACTAGTTTCAGCCAAACCGGAAGATTCAGTTATACTTTCGGGTTCACCGCTATTTTCAGGTAGTGATGCTGAAATTGGAACCTCAGGACTTTGGTAAGTATTAGTATTGCCCTCAGCACCGGGCGAAGCCAGGTCGTCACACAAGACAGGCAGGCATGTATTCCTAATCCTACTTATTGGCGTATTCTCCCCAATTGACCTTATTTGATCAATGTGTCTTTTCCAGATTCTAGAATCGTCTAATCTAATTAGGTAATGCAATTTGCCCAATCTCTTTTCCACACGACCGAACTCCCACTTATCGCAATGAATGTAATCTCTAGCCTCTACTCTCTCTCCTACTATCAAATCCCGTGCCCCTTTTACGTTAGGTAAGGTGTTACCTGGTGCATTATTAGCACTTGGCCTAAATAAGTCTAACCGCGACCTAATTTCCCTACCAAACATCAAGTAAGCAGGACTTACACCGGTTACTGTATGCGGTGATTGTCTGTACTGTGAAAGAAATTTAGAAAGTTGTCTTTCTCTATCACTATCGCTTCCCTTAAGTGCCCTTAATGCCTGTTTAAAAGTTTGTACATACCTCTCCGCCAAACCGTTGGTTGCGGGGTGGTACGGTGCACTTAGTTTGTGTATAATCCCGTTTTTCTGCAAAAATGTCTTAAATTCGTATGACACGAAAGTTTGCGCATTATCTGAAACTAATATACAAGGGATTCCGTATGTCGCAAAAATTTTCGTTAATAGCAAAATCGTAGTTTGAGAAGTCGTATTCTTAACTACATGTATTTCAGGCCATCGAGTATGTGCGTCTACTAAAATAAAATAATAATAATTCATGAATGGCCCTGCAAAGTCTATATGCACTCTCTCAAAAGGTGTAGTAGGCGTTTTCCATGGGTGAATTGGAGCTTTTTCCGGATTATTTTTAATTTTGTTACAATCTATGCAATTTTTGCAAATAATCTCTATATCATAGGAAATGCCCGGCCACCAACAATGACCTCGTGCTAGCGCTTTCATTCTAACAACTCCGAAGTGTGAAGAGTGTAATTCCTGTAAAACTCTCATACGTAAATTCTCAGGGATTACCACCATCTGCTGTCTAAAAATGCAATGAATTCTGTTTGTGGTATATTGAATCTATCTTTTGCTTGTATGCTTTTACCTAACCTTAAAGCAGTGAATAATTCCTTTAAACTTTTATCTTTTGCAGTTTCTAACTCTAATTCTTTTACTGTAATGGGTAGCGTCTCTATTTGAAATATTTCGAATTTATCTGAAACATCGTAATTATGAATGCTCGTTGAGTTAACAGGTAGCCTTGATAACGCGTCAGCATTTGCGTGTAGTTTTGTATTTTTGTATTTAATTTTGTAACTAAAACATTGTAAAAATAAAGCATAATGCTGCATGCGTGAAGTTGTTAATGTAGGTAGGTTTTTAGTAGGTGAAAATATTTGAACTAAAGGCTGATGGTCTACCAACAACGTAAATGGACGACCATACAGATAATAATAAAATTTTTTAATACCAAAAATTATTCCGTATGCTTCTTTGTCAATTTGAGCATATTTTTGTTGTACTTTCGTTAGGGTTTGTGATGCAAACTGGATTGGACGTTCCGTGCCGTCAGGGTATGTGTGCGATAGTACCGCTCCTACCGCGTATGGACTGGCATCCGTAGCTAAAACTAGTGGAAGTGTTGGATCAAAATGTGCTAACACGCGCTCCGAAACGATTTCGTTTTTAACTGCTATGAATGCTTTTTTGCAATTCTTGTCCCATTTGAAAGGAACTCCATCCTTTAATAAATTGTAAATTGGATGTAATATAGTACTTAAATTTTTAAGAAAACGGCCGTAATAGTTTACTAAACCGACAAATGCTCTAACTTCAGTTTTGTTAGATGGAACTTTCGCGTTTTGAATCCCTTCCATTTTCTCTTTTGTTTTGTGTATTCCAAATTTATCAATAATGTACCCGCAGTATTCGATTTCTTTGGCAAAAAATTTGCATTTTTCATAATTTACACGGATATTATATTTGGCTAATCGGCTTAGAACTTTTTCCAAGCGTTCCAAATGTGTATTATCGTCCGGCCCTGTAATTTTTATGTCGTCTAGAAACACTGAAACACCCGGTATATCTTTTAGGATGTTTTCGAATTCGCGTTGCCAAATTGCCGGTGCACTGGCTATTCCATACATTAATCTAGTACTTCTGTATAACCCCTTTGGTGTACTTAAGGTAAGATATTTTCTATCCTCCGGACGTACTTCCATTTGTAAATACGCTTGTTGTAAATCCAATTTTGTAAACCTGTCACCGCCCGCCATTGACGAAAATAACGATTCAATGGTAGGTAATGGATATTCATCGATGACTAAATTTGGATTCAAAGTGCATTTAAAATCTCCGCAAATTCTAATATTTCCGTTTGCTTTTACGATCGGAACAATGGGCGTCGCGTATTGCGAACTATTTACTTTCTCTAACACCCCTTCCTTTTCTAGATAATCTAGTTCCTGTTCCACCTTTGTGAGGAGTGCATAAGGCACTTTCCTAGCCTTAACAAAAAATGGTTGTGTATCTTTTTTTATTTTAAGACTAGCCTGCAATCCCGTAATTTTACCCATATTCTTTTCAAAAACTACCGAATATTTTGTCAGAATACCATTAAGATGTGTATTTGTATCTATGTGTGCAATATCTGATGTATTTAGAAAATTAATGTTCAATTGACGTATCCACTCACGCCCGAGCAAAGGTCGTTTATCAGAATTAACAACGTATAAATTTAATTTCTTTGTAATATTTCCGTATGCAACCTGTACTTGTGTGAAACCTACAACGTCTAGCCTTTGCTTACAATACGTAACTAAATTTATTGGTGTCTTTTGTAATTGTAAATTAGAAAAATACCTTTTGAATGATTCCAAATTCAGCAATGTAACAGCTGCGCCCGAATCCAATTCAAACAAAATCCTTACCTGATTTATCCGTAATTCCAATGTAAATTTTTCTCTGTATTGAGAATGTTCAGAGTGCACTGATAAAATCTCATCCACCTGATCCACTCGACCTGCATCTCTGGACTTCATGCACACCTTGCTCAAATGACCCTTCCGCCCACATGTAAAACAGGTCAAATTTTGTTGTTTGCATTTATTTGCTAAATGTTTCTCGGACCCACACCTAAAACATTTTAAAGAGCTTTTAGTATCCTTATAGTTTCTAGAATTATGAGATCGTTGCACTCCACTTGACACTGTACTCTGCTTTTTATTTTGCACTCTTGTAGTTCCCACACTGTATACACTGGACGTGTTAGGCCGATGAAGTTGTGCCGCATCTCTAGCTGAGGTTTCCATACCCACTGCTATCTCGACTGCTTTTTCGATGTTCAGGTCCTTTTGCTCAAGCAATCTACTTTGAATATTTTGACCTCGTAGGCCAAAAACAAATTGATTACGTAATGCCTTCTTAAGGTAATCTCCAAACTTACATGTTGTTGCCATTCTCTGCAATGCAGTTAAATAGTCTTGGGCACTCTCCCCTTCCTGTTGTTTTCTTTGCAGGAATCTAAAATTCTCAGCAATTTCTAATGGTTCCGGATTATAGTGCAATTTCATTGTATTCACTAATTGTTCATATGTCTTGCTTCCTGGATCTTCCGGTGATATTTTATCACATAAGACATCGTACGCATCTGGCCCCATGTAGTGTAATAGGTACGCCGCTTGTTTATCGGTTGGCACCGAAAAAACGTTAAAAGCACTCTCTAGTCTCATCAACCATCTATCGAATTTTTTTGCTGTATCGAATATTTCGATAGAAAAAACTGTGTGTATTGCATGTGTCGCTGTTGTTTCCGACATATTAGTTTGTAAATGTATATAGGTGCTTGTACGAACGTAATTGTAGCTGTAGCTATTCCTTTGTTTTTAAGACGCCATGCGGTCTGTCTTACCGATATAAAAAAATAAATGTTTTGTATCACTTATTTATCGTAGAATAATTGTAGATTCGAACTGCCTCGTCGCCAAACTGTTGTGTATGTAATCGCACAGTTATTATTGATGAGAATGGTAATAAAACTACACTAAATACTTATCACCTTTTATTGCTTTTTTACACCTTATATATATATCCCGAAACATCCAAAGAATGTCCCACATTCCCTCTCCCGTGATAGTCTCCGTAATTCAGGATGACCAACCTTACTCTGATACATTTCACTGCTAATACATAACAAGAACTAATTTGGAAAGAATAATAACTTCACAAATATAAACATAACCTACCTTTGGCCCAACTTTCCTCTTCCCATTGATTTCTGTACTTCCTTGAATACTTTGCCCATTTGCCCATTATTCCACATTTAAACTTTTCAATCGTAGATATAATAGAATCAACTAGCTACATAAATCAACATTTACAAAGCGTAAAAACCGGAAGTTAAGCGAAAATGAAACAAAACAGAAAACTGCGGGCGCACATGCGCTCTTATGGGCCTATGGGGTTCGAAGTAGATTCGAATTTTGATTGGTTGCGTGCCTCAGGCGACATCGCTGACAATAAGGATAGCAGTGGCGCAAATCTTCATTACTTGTCACTAATCAAGTTTCTGTCAAAATTTAACCGGAAACTCGGAAAATAAGAATCATGATTGGTCAACGACGTTTTATTAGGCGAATCAAACTTGATTCAAAGAAAGTAGCCCAATTGTAACGCCAATCGCCAAAAATAATTTTCCATCGCCAAAGTCACTTTAAATGTAGCCCAAATGGTGGAATTCCGCCCAATCTGGCAACCCTGTTCTATTGGTACTCGACGTAACTTCCAAACTATATTGATAGTAAATATGTAGCACACATTAAATGAAATGACTGAATATGTGTAGTATCAGAATAATTTAAATAGAAAAGAATATGGAATAGACAAAATAAATTAAGGATCAATATTTTGAGATTATAGGAATAAAAATAATCTCGTTATGTGACGGCTGTGGTGACGGCCTTATATCGCGCATACAATTGGCCTTGCGTTAAGCCTATAGTAGTGCCATCTTTTATACAATAAATTTATCCTACAAATTGTCTGTAAGTGTCGCTAAAGTAAATACCTTGGGAAGATAACACGAAAACCACGAAAATACAATAATTCTACATTCATACGCCATCTTTTGGTATAAATTTAGGTTATTTTTTGTGTTGCCAATCTCTCCATATACTTCGGTTATTTGTAATCTCCCTTATCTGTGATTATACTAACAGGTGGGTTGGAATATATTTGATTTCTCTCCCATTTCCTAATTTCAGATCCGAGTTGTACATTATATACAACAAAAAACTAACAATTGACAAAACTTTAGAAACAAATGTAATTGCAATAAAGAAAAGTAATTGTCAATTACATTTTATATGTAACTGTAATTATGAGAAAAAATCCTTTCTTAATTGCTTGTACTTTGTAATCGTAATTAATTACTATTTGAAAATGATTTTCCAGCTCTGGTAGGTATCAAGTTGTTCGGTAAGAACTTTTTGTTTCCGCTCTTTTCCTTTATGTCTATTAATGAAGTGCGTTATGATAATCAATTAGGATCTCGTAAATATACATTTCATTAATCTGACACAAATTTTAATAGAATTATAATAGTATATTATGCAAAGAGCATTTAATGATAGCTATTAAGACACGAGTAAGAGAATTACAAAACGAGGCGAAGCCGAGTCTTGTAATGAATACGAGTGTCTTAATAGCCATTAAATGCGAGTTGCATACACTATTTTTTCTACGACCCCATAATAAAACGTATTTTTTGAACAATCCATTTCATAAATTGAGGTTAAAATTTTCCGTACGTTTTTGTGAATTTGGCTGGTAATAAATTGTTCGTGGGTACTAAGGCTTGTTCCATAATTTCTGGTGGAGTCAATTATTACATTTCACTGTCATTATCCCTCATTTTTACCGTTTATATTTTCAAAAAAGCACAAATTTTAAGTACTTACTTGTAAATTGCAGAGAACTGTCACATTTATTTAATTTGTATATCTGTCAGATATGCAGTCGCCATATTGAATATTGTTTGAATATTCGAATGTCGCATATTTATTGGATATAAACTTGTATCGTAATGAAAAATCTGTATTCCTATTGGATATAAACTTGTAACATAATGAAAATCTGTATCGTAATGGACATCGTTAAAGTACTGGTTCGGCATATCTAATAATACAATTAAAGTATGGGAGTAGAAAAAAGAGCATTATGCATTATATTATATTTGAATATATCGGAAAAATTTGCAGATGGAACATTTTAATGACAATATTTCTTTATACCAATATATTGAAAAAAATTACGGATCTTGTGCTAGCCAGAGCCATCTAGCAAATGGTATAAACTTTTTTCTTAGCGCCACCGTACATTGTAGATATCATTTCATTACGACCAAAGAGTGGTACTACGCCTTTCCAATAGATGCCGCGTCACTATCCGGAACAATGAATACAACAAATAAGCAAATAAAGAATATGTACACCAAATATTTGCAGTAGGAATTTATTTTATTTATTTTAATTGGTCCATAATTGAACTACAAACGAATTTTTAGATAAAACACGTGTGCCTCATAAATGATAATTATATTATAGCAGACATATGTGTGTAAATTTCACTATTCAAATTTAAATATTCCATTCTTCTTATCAAGGCACAATTTTTGTTTTCCGAGTAGGAAAACCATCAATTAAATGAACTAATTTTTTAGTTCATTATTATTTTTTTACAAATGAGACCTAATATCAAATAGGAAAAGGCAGCACGTGCAATCTGATCCTGAATAATAAAATGTAAAATACACAAAACATATTGTTTGTTCATCGCTAATAACGAATTTTAATTAAGTGTAATTAAATAATGACATATTGTAGAATAATTAAAAGGTAATATGTGTGAATACGATTTTGATCTAGGTCATAAATTCATAATTTTTGATTACATAAATCTGCTTATTTTCATAATTAACATAACTGAGAAGTCGTAATATTTTAAAGCCATGTCACATCTAGATAAGCTAACACAGGAACTTGTACTATTCAAACAAATGATGACAAATAAAAATAATGAAGTACATATATAAATTAAGAAAATAATGTCCAGAACATAATATTTCTTTATTAATAGGTACATACAGCCAATAGTGATATGATACTAAAATCAATTAGTAATTTCGTTAAAGATCGCTTAAAAATATTTGCTATGCATAGGCTAAACTTCTTACTAATAAACTCAAAATTTCCAAGATTATCCTGATTTATAAATATAATTACGTTTTAGTGTTTATGTTTATAGATCTGCATTCAACATATCCTTCAAATTTTTCCAAAAACATTCAAAAGTATTTTTGAAAATCGATTATATCTACATGGATTTTCAAAAAATGTGTTCAGTTAGGTATATCTATTACTTGCTTCATACACATCTTAGATGTATGCCATGAATAACCAGACTAAATAGGATTGCTTGATAGAGATCATAATGTTAGAGTTGTAGAGACGGAGTGATATAACTGACGGACCTGACATTTTATACACGTATTTTAGTACTGATTTTGATGAACTTCTAGCCGTTTCTGCTTTAAAATACATAGCGGGCTAATGGAAAAAAATGAAGAGAAACTACCAAATTTAGACGACTATTCGCAGGAGACTGTAAATGATTATAGCTTTAATTTACCATATTGGGTGCAGGAATTGTCATTTGGAGAACTTATTAAAACAGGTACTGGGTGCATAGAAACTAATATTAAAATCAATGAATCTTTTTGAAAATGTAATGTTGATGCATCTCGAAAAGGCCTTAGAGTTGTTAAAAAACTTATAATAGCTGTGAAGAACAAATAAGCTTGACAACTATTGAAAATTTGTCTGTATCATTTTGTAAGCTCGGGATAATAATTTCTATAATCTTTAAGAAGTCAAATGAAATATAATTAAAAGTTAAAGAAAAGAATAACAAATGGAAAAGATATTTGCAGTCGAAGACGCAAAATAAATGACCTACAAGTGTACAAAATTGCTCGAAGTAAAACACTTAATAGAAACAGCTAAAAACAGACTTAGGAAAAGTTAGGAGAAAACTACTTAGAAACACAGTAAGTCTTGTATGGCACATTAAAACAATTAAGACAGAAGAAAGCTCCTAAACTAAAAAATGAGACTAGACAAAAAGGGAAATAACGGCACATAATGAAATAATAGACACATGGAAGCAATACTTTCAACATATTTGCAATGAGAAAGTATTGGGCACACTTTTCCGTATAAAGGTGCCCGTACACTGAAGCGAAGCGAAGCGCAGCGCCGGAGACCGCACATTAGGGCGAAGCGAAGCGAGGCGAAATAGTCCCTAGGACTGGTGCGCATGTGCATGATACAATATTTCATTGTGTGTGTAGAACTGACCCGATCAGAATTAGTAGTTCCTCATCTGACGATAATTTATTTGTTCTTGTATTAATTGCTACTATCAAAGAGGAGAAAAAACAAAAGACCTTGGGGTACATGAAATTAATCAAAAGAGAGACAGTTTTGGTGAATTTCATCACTTATTCCCGAATTTACGACAAGACAAAAAGAAATTTTTCAAATATTTTCACATGTCAGAAGAAAAATTAGCGCTTTATCAACCATCCTCATAGCAATTTCTTTCTTACACTATACTAAACTTAAATATCCAAATACCACTAGTTTAAGAACTGTTCAAGCAAAGTACGAACTGAACCAGCTTCTCATCGGACAGCGAAAATGTCCGATAACCAAAGAAAACGCAAACACTTGATTCTACGCGTCTCTACGTAACGCACACTGAAAAAGAAATGATTGAGATTTCACTGGGATTTTGAACCAACTAGTTTCTACGCCTTCAGTTAACCGTTTTACTCTCTACCTTTAAGGCTGGCGTTTAGTTTTCAGTTTGGTGGTGATGAAGAATATAATGTGGGGGGGGGGGGTAGGATTAGGTGTCGGTAATGTGGCGGTTCATGTTGGCAAATAGTCGAACTTAATTGAGGATGAGAGATGAAGATATAGAAATGTAGATTGCTATTACAGCAACAAATTTATATCTGGGCTTTTAAATGAACTCGAACATAGACAGAGACAAAAAACTAACACGCACAAAAAATTATTAAAGAAACGCTTTCAACACGTTTTTGTTTACATAGTATTTTAAATTTATGCTAGTATTTATTACGAACCTGACTATATAGATTTTTTGAAGTAATAATAATAACAATATTTAGTAATTCATGTGACTATAAACATAGTAAAGAACAAGTCAGTGATATATGTATAAAAATAAAAATTAAATAATACAAACATTAATTTGTAGTGTGTTTAATGAATTTTGGATTTTAAACATGGGTCATTGTAAAAGAATGATGGACAATGCCATCAACCTTCTATTGCCGCACAAAAACTGTTAAAAACTAATGAAAATAAAATATTTATAAGTGACATTTTGTGTGATGTGTTACAAAGGGTAGAAAACGTAGAACAGTCGACCATAGACTGCAGTTTTATTCTAAACATTGTGTAATGAATGTAGACCGGACGTATGATGCCGAAATTACGACGGACAAAAGAAATAATGTATACCATCACGCAGTTATTGAATAGCACTATTCGTATGGTGATGCAACATTTGGTTTCGTCGAGAAAACGGACAGCAAAAAAGCCAATTTTAATGTTAAATTCCTTTCTTCTATTTACCTACCTTATATTTCGTGAGATTAATAAAGTACGGAGAATTTACTCGATTTACTACAATATAAACAAATAATAACGTATTTTGTATTTTATAGATCACCACCCACTTGTTATCCAATTATATAAATAAAATTAAAAACTTTTTAAAAATACAAAATTTCAATAGTGCGCGTGGGTGATGAGTCATCGGCCTCTCATGTCCGGTCTCTGAACATATGAACTAAAACATACAGCTTATATTGTGATTTTCGTAACTTTAACTGTGTGTTTAGGAGATATGATTCAGAATGTAACCAGAAAAGATCAATAGGTATTAATTACTTACGTTTGTACTTTAGTCCACAATTAATTTTCATAGTAAATCTGTTTAATTAGAGGTTGTCTATGGATGACACTAGTGTTTTTGGCAAAAATCAATTTCGCTTCTGTACTTAACATTAGTCATATTTTATTATCTTCTTAAATAATATTGGAGATGCGCAACATTCAGAAGTGAAAGTAATTATTTTAGTTGTTAAACGTACCTAAATATATTTTACCGAACTGAAGTAAGTTTGCCAAAATAAAGCTTAGATTTTTCATATTATCCAAAGATGACATATCTACTATTATATTCTTTTAATAGACTTACCTAATATTTCACTATTAATGACAACATAAAGAATTTTTGGTATAAACCACCGAAAAAGGACCTACCTGACGAAATGGTTGAACATGCAGAACACATAATTTAAGCCTATTGTGCCATATTTTTATATGGTCTACCAAATCTAGTACCTTCAAGAGATATCTAAAACGTAGAATGTTAACTTTCTGTGATAGAAACACCACCGATGTAATATCCTTGGAGAATATACATATAGCCCAGTCAAACTATACCAAAAAATCTCGCATGGTTACATTAATTAGGGTACTTTTGATTTTTTGATATGGTGTATGGATTAGTACACTGTTGCAAAGTCCCAAGTTTTCTTATTTCCCCCAGTACCGCAGACGCCGCCATCTTGAAGAAACCGCTAAATTTTTTAGCCTCTTTTTACAAAATATCTCCTAAAGTATTAGTTTAAGCAAAAAAGCCGTTTACGTTCTTATTAAACTAGAGAAAATTTTCTACAATTTAATACAAAAACGGAATATTTAGCTTCAATACTTCCCGAGATAGACCTCTTTGAAATTAGAGAATTTTTTTTTTTAAAATGTCAAAATAAAGATTTATAATCGGTTTTTGCTCGATAGTAAGTAAATGGTGTATTCTCCGCTAAAGTCTGACATAGGATTTATAGTAGAGGTAGGTAGCTAAAGTTTAAGACCAAACTGATTCTTCTAGCTCGTTTAGACTATGATACAATCTTTTGAATATTTTTCTAGTTTTTTAGGAAGACACGTTACGCAATAACTTAATACTGACAAAATCAATGTATCTATTTATTAAAAACAAAAAAGGTTCATTTATTGCTAAGTTTGTATATCTCATATATTCAATAGGTCTGTGAATTAAATATCAATAAATTTGTAAGTAAATAAATAATCGATAAATAATTATAAATAAATTATATACTACATAAGTTTCATCAACAAAAGTGTCAGATATACCACAACTTTACATTATAAGAACCAAATAGTGATATTTTGTTATATAAGACAAAATATATCTGGACGACAAGCCACATTTGGAGCTTCAGAACTTTAGCTATTTACCTCTACTATAAATGCAGTGTCAAACTTTAGCGTAGGATTCACTATATACTTACTATCGAGCAAAAACCAACTAAAAATCTTTGATTTTTACATTTTTAAGAAAAAATCTGTAAATTCAAAGAGGTCTATCTCGGGAAGTATTGGAATACTTTGGAAGATATTTTGTAAAAACTGGTATAGTGCAAAAATTTAGCGGTTTTTTCAGATGGCGGCTCATAAGCCAAAAAGTTTTCAAAAAAGCTTGTTATATTTATCGTGTATAGGTATTATATTTAATCCTTTCTACCAATTATCAATCGGAATCATAGCAAATTAGACGTATAAATATTATTAGTAGGAATAATATAGATTTTGTTATGCTCTGCAATAGTAAATCTTGCTTCTTTGTTTGTGTGTACGTGTATAATATAAAAATTACTTTCGTAAGTTATTGATGTAATTCAAGCTATTATACATTTACATATTTCAAATAGACTCTTATTAATAAATACATAGGTACATATTTTTTAATTATTTAATCATACACTATGAATAAATGAATTAGTATTTATTTAGAGTAATGTGTACAATGATAATTTGCGTTAAGCACCGGTAAATCTCAAAATTTATTGAATAAGTAAAAAAATGTACCTATATATATTTATAGGTATCAAAATGCCTTTGTAGTCCCGTCGCAGAATTCAATAAATTTGTGCATCAAGAATTATTTAATTTTCTGAAGTAGACTAAATAAAATATACCTAGAGTTGGTATACCATCTTCTAGTTTATCCATGTTTATGTGTTTGTTTGGATATTATATTCTGATAATAGTACGAGCAGAAGCATTGTTTAAGTCTTCGAGATTATCAAGATATAAGGTGTACCACTGCAGATTTCACTTATTTCAGTACAATTATAAATACACATGTAATCGTAATTAGATAACATTATAAGAAGTTAATTATATCATATATTAAATCAAGAAAGGTTTTCCCTTTTCGTCCAGTTATCACAACATACATATTTCAAATAATGTCAAACATTCAAAAATTGCTATAAATATACATCGCTCGAAAGTAAAGAATGTGTAAAATTATTATACCTATAGCAAATTTATTATCGTTTTTGTTTTTTATAGGTATATATTTTATATTAAATTCCGCAAAATGTTAAACTGTTGATTATATAATAATAATAATATATAACTGTTATTATTATTAGACGAAGTATTGTTATATCCCCTAATTTCCAGTGCCCCGTAATGCCCAGAAGCTACACTAATATTCAAGTTCCTGGCGTGATAATTCTGCTTCTTGACGGTTTTTCTCCACACTATAGTTGAATTGTAACCCTAATTTCATATAATGTCCACGCATTTTTATTTTTGATACCATTTACAAACGAAGATATTATTATCGTTGCAGTATTTTTTGTTACAATGCAAACTAATTTTTTGAGGTCCAGGGGGGTGCAAGAATGCTATACTTTATTTGAAAATTACAGATAAAAAATATTTATTTTTACCTCTAAAAGGGGTATTTTATTCACAGTATATAGTGTAAAAACAGCCCAATTAGACATTTAAAACCCCCCTACGACCTCGAATCAAGTTTCCTTAACATAACTGTGTACTTTTTATAACAATTAAATTAATAGTTTCCATTTCTTATCAAAAAAATGTGAGCATGTTTTCAACGTGAATATTGTCCGGTGCAGCGTACGGGACGACAGCCTTAATTCCAATATTTCTATATAAAGCGTATTTCTAACAGAAATACATGACATGTCATCTGCAAATTGATAACGTTCTTCAAATACACTAGCTTATTCACGATCACAAAGTTAAAAAATGAAATGTGGCCACCGCACGACTTTCTTATACGTGTATGCGTTTCAAATTATACAAAAGTTGTTCTAAACTAAGATTTAAATTCTTTTTTCTGTTCTAAAAAAAGAAACAAAATCCTACTGAACTACTTCTATTTTTTTAATAAATCTCTATAGGATGCATACTTGGCGAGATATTTGAAAGAAAGTGCTACTCGCTAAGAATACTCGATAGGAGTAAAAGTGTTGCTTCCCATCCGAATTTTGAAATTTCTTTTATACAAAAATTATTCCAAATGTAGCTCTAAATACATTTGTACTCTTGATAAATATATATATATATATATATATATATATATATATATATATATATATATATGTAGAATGCATAATTTACGAGATGTTTGCAAAAATCGCTATTCGATAAGAATAAAAAGATATTGAAAATTAAGTTCTAAATACTTTTATACTCATAATGTACCCCTCTAAAAAACATGACTTTCAAAATATTTGCAAAAACTGATTTTCGATAAGAGTAAAAGACCTACTTCCGGTAGGAATTTCAAAAAACTTTTATAATAAAATTTTTCTCAAATTTAATTTTGAGTACATATGAATTCTTTATAAATTTGTTTAAACTTAGTAGTTGACGAAATATTGGCAAAATTCGATTTTTTCACTGAACTAAACTACAACTTTCGGTCTGCCGATTTAACTGAAAATCTAATCAGATCTCAAGAGTGAGATTATACTGGTAAATAAAAAATTTGGAATTGATATCTGTAGCCGTTTGACCGCTATCGTGGTCAGAGAGAGAGAGAGAGAGAGAGAGAGAGAGAGAGAGAGAGAGAGAGAGAGAGAGAGAGAGAGAGAGAGAGAGAGAGAGAGAGAGAGAGAGAGAGAGAGAGTGAGAGAGAGAGAGAGAGAGATTTTTTTAAAACCACTTTTTCGGTATCAGGGGACTTCAAAACGTGGACATCTGCAAAAATCTCGGGGTCCAAAAATTGTCGTCATCACAATACTTCCTTATACTACGTATGAGATGTGGCCACCACACGACTTTCTTATACGTATGAACGTTTCAAATTATAGAATTTTTTTATACAAAAATTATTCAAAATCTTATTATAAATACCTCTATTCTCTTAATACATTCTATAGAATGCATACTTTGCAAGATATTCGAAAAAATGTGCTGCTCGATAAGGAGTAAAAGTGTTACGTCCGGTCCGAATTTTGAAATTCTTTTTATACAAAAGATATTTAAAATTATGTTTTAAATACTTTTATACTCGTAATGTACCTGCCTAGAAAGCATGACTTGCGAAATATTCGGAAAAGACTGATTTTCAATAAGAGTAAAAGACCTACTTCCGGTAGGAATTTCAAAAACTTTTTTAATACAATTTTTCTCAAATTTAATTCTTTATAAATCTGTTTAAACTTAACAACTGACGAAATATTGACAAAATTCAATTTTTCACCGAAATAAACTACTACTTCCGATCTACCGATTTTACTGAAAAACTAATCAGATCTCAAGGGGTAGAGATTATACACGTAAATACAAAATTTGGAATTGATATCTACAGCGGTTTGACCGCTATCGTGGTCACACACACACACACACACACACACAGAGAGAGAGAGAGAGAGAGAGAGAGAGAGAGAGAGAGAGAGAGAGAGAGAGAGAGAGAGAGAGAGAGAGAGAGAGAGAGAGAGAGAGAGAGAGACATTTTTTAAAAATCACTTTTTTCGTATCAGGAGACTTCAAAACGTGGACATCTGCAAAAATCTCGAGGTCGAAAATGTTGGTCATCGCAAACGCGATCATTTAAATTCTAAATTATAGCAAGCGGGATTTTTTTTATTAGGTTGTCCAGAATATCAATTATTGATTAATTAACATTTTGAAACGTCACTTTGACAACTCAAATTGTAAATTAGTACTTATATACCAACTTAATTTAAATTTCACAGCCTGCTCTAATTTAGAATTTAAATGATCGCGGGGTACTACGTGTAAGAAAGTAAAAAGACTTACTAAGTTAAAAAAAAGAATAGGGGCTCATATGAAGTCCTTTAGTCATTGTTTTCTTTATTAATATTCGTATTATTGTTTTCTGCGTTAGTAGTTTTTCTAAATAAGCATTTCTATTAAAACTAATGAGTAAAGTTGATTATGATTAATAAATAAAGTAGACTTTACAGGATATATTTTATATTTTTTTACGAATAGTCCATATACCTAAATATTTCTACATGAAGGAGGTGCTTTTCCCAAAATATTTTTAAAATACAACAAATCGGTCTGCTAAGTTATTGCTGAAGGTCACGAACTTATAGCCATAAAATACCTAATGACTTGCAGAATGTCTTTCCTAGTTTTATATTTAATCTGCAACTACGTCGTAAATGCTGTGTAAATAATAAGTTTGTGATACTGTTAGGTAGTAAACTGAATTTGTTTTTTCCTGTGTTATAAAACAAGCAAAAGTTCCTACCTTTATGGAAATTCCATAAAAATGTCATCTTCCCTTTATTGTTTTGCCGTTAGGAATTACACTATTGAGGTCCGCCCACGAAGAAATAAAGAAAAAGAAAAATTATTATTGATTATGCAATCTTTAAGAGTAAAATATTTTTATTTGAACATTGACATTTCACATTCTAAATTTAAAAAAAGAACGCTTTATTGTAAAATAGTTTAGGAAATAGAAATTTCATATGAATATTTTTTATATTTTATCTAAGAAATAGGTATATTGTATTATCAACAAAAAATCTAAAACAAACAAAAAACTAATTTATTATAATTACACTAACGTTTTTTATTTAATATTTTAATAGTTAATAAATAATTTGATGACGGGATTATATTTAGATAAGACATCTGCCCAGTGTAACTAAATCTTTGCTTTTATGCAATTTAAATTACCATATTATTTACGTAAATAAAACAAAACAGACTTGTTGAACTACACTTTAATAACTACATCAAGTAAAAGCCGAATCTATTTTACCATATTATTTACCTGGCTTGTAATTTTAAAATATAATATTAAAATACGAGGGACCTACATAAAATAGTCAGACTGACTTTTTGTAGTTTTTCTTTTCACTTGAAATGCCAATTCCATATTATCTTTGTGGTAAGGTTTGCTCTTCATAGCAGCCCTGGAACGTATATAATCAAGTGCTGTAAACCCGATTACGTTTACCAAGTTGCTTTACTACTTTCTCGATGTAATCATATCAAAAAAATTCTGTGCACAAATTAAAAAATGCGCATCAGAAGTAACACTTTTCCCGAATAGCAATTATTTCCATTTTTCTGTATATATTTATCTAGAGTACAAAAGTATTTACAGTTGGATTTTGAATAATTTTTGCATAAAAATTTCAAAATTCACAAACGGATGAATGGTATAGGATAGGATACGGGACAAAGATACATCATTTTTATGTATAAATAACTAATACGAGTAATAACGGATTGTTGTTTGTATACATACATATATGTTCCATATTTTACTCATTTTGCAATGTTTGAATTTATCCGGAGAAGCTAAATACAGCCGTGTATAAAAATAAAGACGTCATTCTATTTATGCTAAAATCTACGTAAGAGAATCCAATAAACCTATAAAACAGATATTTAAAATACCAGTATCAAACGTGCATGCTTTATTACAAAATGTGAGTAAGTTTATGACGTGGATCATTACGAGTATTGTAATAACCGTGGACGTAATAGAGGAGTTTTTGCCGCGTGTTTCCCTTGCGTCATTTTATCTTCATTATCATATTACATGCGTAAAAAGCATTTTTTACCTTCTTACAGTAATTGTATTTAATGGTTATTGAATAGATTAATGTAACAGAAACAATACAATCTTTAATTTTTGACTGCGATTAATTTTGAAATAATGTACCTATTCTAAATTATATAAGCCAAAAGAATTATCTTTATATTATAATGTGCGTGACTGTTTATGTATTCTTAATTTCTCCATTGTCAGCTTTTGTCTCAGCTTGTAAGAAAAAATATATTACAACGCATAAAAATTATTTTGGGAAAAAAGTTTAATGCATATGGAATGATTACATTGTTAAAATTGTGTGATATATTTATGATTTTGTGAATTAAATGATAAGAAATTAATTTATATTGCTAATTTTGATTCTTATATTCTTGTGAAGTTTGGATGTACTTTTATTAATTCCCTTTGCTGGACCTTTGGATAAAATTCCATAATAAAGTTACAAATTAGGTTCAAATTCTATTTGGTAATTAGCTAGCCCTGCAGACGCTGTATCCTTTCCGCTAAGTAGTGCGATGAGTATAAGTTCTACCAAAACAAAAGCGCCATATATCTGACCGCAGCACATACTAAAACAATTTTGTTGACCACGCGAATGTATTGTGTACATATAAATCATTTCGGTTTCTAAATATAAAATTATTAATAACTCGACCACAGCGCCACCTATCAGGTCCAGATTTTGTAATTTTCTCTTTTGCCATTAAACCACCATATATTGTGAATATGAGTCAATTTGGTCCATATCTGTAGAATTTGTTCCTAATTTGACTACAGCGCAGCTACTGGACCAGCTATGAACCTTCGTCTCGAGAAAACAAATATAGTTTTTGAATATGATCTTAGTCGGTTAAGTAGTTCAGAAGGTACATACACAGCAACAATTATATATACATATTATATTTCGAGATTTTTCTCCAGATCATCCAGATTCTTTTTCAATTGAAGACATTCAATTGAGTTATTTCCATCGCGGGAGCAATACGAACAAAATAAAAAAGAATCAAACAAATATCTCGTTCCTATCGTTAGTTATGATCGAGAGTGCATAAAAAATTATGATTTTTGTAGTTTGTCCGAATTTTCCGCTTTCCTTTGTAATTGTTCCGGATTTCCTTTTCCTGAAAAGAATAACAAAAAAAATTACGGATATCCATCGTTCTAATCGTGAGTTATGATCTTGAGTTCATATAAAACTCTGTAGAAAAACGCACTTTCAGTTTTTCCCGAATTTTCCGGGAACTTTTCTATTTTTTTTCCTAAAAATCTTATTCGGACTATTACAAAAATTTTTTTAAAAAAATTAGCCAAATCGGTCTAGCCTTTCTCAAGTGAAGCACTTACCAACGAAGAGTATTTCATTTTTATTTATATAGATTACCAAACTTTTTAATTTCAATATGTAATTTAGTTTGTAGTTTTGTCCCTATCCGACATGTTGTTCTCAACGAAAAGATGCTTTCAGAAAGTAGTGCGTTGGTTTCTAATCTGTCATCACGATGTAAAGGCTATATTGATTAGAAATAGTAAATGAATAACAAAAATGAAAATTAAGGAAGAGAGTGATTTAAATAGATTGTTTATAAGATTTTTTATTTATGACCAACGACATCCAACTTTATTACTAGGTAGGCATTAGCGGCCTATGTGTTTAATGACAAACGAAAGACAAAGCATAGGAAAATCCAAATGCGAAATGTGTAATTAAATGAAAATATGTAAACATTTAGGCATAGAACTGCCGCTATTATTCATGCAGTTTTATCAGAAGACTATAGACGACATCTAATTCTACCACATATACAATATCGACGCGAATTGTGTAATTGAAAGTGAAAATGTGTGGAGATCCTGATTTATTATGGACATCTACTTTCATCACACAAATAATTATAACTTATGTGTTAAATGCTACATGAGTGACAAGCCCAAGAGAAATGATAATGCAGATTTGTGCAATTCAAACATGAAAATGTAAACTAATGGATCTTTGGTATTAGCCGCAGACACAAGTGTTTCCAACTTATTTGTTTTCTTCAGCACGGTACAACCAAGAAAGTCTTTCTTAATTAAATAATATATATATATATATATATAGTATAATATGTGTTACACTATGTATCTCAATTACACATAAAAGAATCATATATGCCCGTTCTGTACTGCAACAGTAGTTAGTTGTGCATTTTGCATTGTGTAAATGCCAATTTTCAGCCAGGTATATTAGTAAAACATTAAAATTCGTAGCTAAATGCACAACAAAGTAATTAACCGATTATGTGATCATGAATACGTCACTTTATTTTATGTGTATATTGTCTCTTAGTAGTTAATTGAAGTGGTAGAAAGCAAATTTAAAACAATATTACAATTCTGTATTTTGTCCGCTCTTACACATTTTCAAATCATGTAGGTGAACGCCAAAAGGCGAACGGTTTGATTTTGTACGGTACATATTTCTAGGGAACTTGAGATCCGCGCACAACGGCAACATTGGAAGATTTAATGTAGCAATACAAAATTACAAAAAGACGTATGTCTACTTTACTACTTTATCAGTAAACATGTAAATATCAAAATATAAATCCAATTACGGGAGATACAACAAATTATAAGATTTTTCATACAAACGTTTGGATATATTATTTTCTCCTCAACAGAGTTCCTTAACATTTAAATCATTTAAAAGAATAAATTAAAATCAAAATAAGGATAGCATTGTTACATTTAATTAATTTAATCTATAATATATTATTAAATTTACAAAGGGTTGAAGTTCTAAGAGATCCAAAAGTTTTAGGTTAATGCACTTAATAATTTAAAAAGACAGTTATTTTTCATATTTTGAGTAGAGTAAAAAAAAGTAGTTATACATGCTATGGTAACCTTTTATTTCTATATCATTCAAAAGACTAAATGCTTGTTATTTGAAGTAATATACAGGGTGTAACAAAATAAATGTAAAACATTTCAGGGGGTGATTCCTTAGCGAAAAAGAGATAGGGTCTTTCATATAAAAAAACTTCAATGGAGCATCTCTTGTTAAGATACAGCCCCATAAAGGGGGTACATAAAATTTGTTTTACAATTTTTCTCACAAACACTAAAAATGTAATTTACATATTTCCAATGTAACTTTTTGTCTGATTGTTTGTTTACCATTTAACAAAATAAGTGTAAAACATTTCAGGGGGTGATTCCTTAGCGAAAAAGAGATAGGGTCTTTCATATAAAAAACCCCCCATAAAGGGGGTACATAAAATTTGTTTTACAATTTTTCTCACAAACACTAAAAATTTAATTTATTTCCAATGTAACTTTTTGTCTGATTATTTGTTTACCATTTAAAAATTTATTCCCAATAGCTTGTTTCATTCGAAACAAAAAATGTCTCTTGAATTTTTTGCCCAAAAGTAATCAGTTCGCAGCAAAAAATTATTTTACGAACAACTACAGAGATACATCGTCATAAAACGAAAATGTAAAACTAATTTATTTAGTAGGCCGCTAGTAGTGGTATCACGCTGTCAGTTTGTAAATTTTTGAAATTGAATTAATACTTAATTGTGTGTCGTTGTTTTGTTCGTAATTTGTTAGTTTAATAATTCACTTGTTATTAAAATGGCATACACAAATGAGGAAATGGCTGATATGCATTACGTTTACGGTCTGTCGCAGGGGAATGGGTTAGAAGCTTCTAGAAGATATGCTGAAATGTATCCTCAACGGCAGCTTCCTTCGCATAGAATATTTGCCCGACTTCATCAACGATTACGAGAATATGGTTCATTCGACAAAAGAACGCAGGATTGTGGTCGCCATCGAGAACTTAGAACAACACATCTTGAAGAAGCAGTACTTAATTTAGTTGAAGAACAACCTACTAGCAGTACTAGAAAGATTGCTTTCGAGTTAAATGTTGATCATATGACGGTATTTCGAATTTTAAAGGAACAACTCTTATACCCTTACCATCTGCAACGAGTACAGACACTGTTACAGCGAGATTTTCCGAACCGTCTTGAATTTTCCAATTGGATGCTGGAAATGATTAGAAGAAATCCTGACTTTCTGAAGACGATCGAATTCACAGACGAATGTACTTTTTCTCGGGACAAGATAATTAATTTTCATAATAACCACATATGGGCTGATGAAAACCCTCACGCTATTGTACAAGCTAACCATTTACAACACTTTTCTCTTAACGTGTGGCTCGGAGTTATTGGGGATTATTTAATTGGCCCTCATTTTCTACTTCCTCGATTAAATGGTGAGGCATACACTCAATTTTTAAGAGAAGTGCATCCAGTATTGCTGGAGGAAGTTCCTTTGGGCGTCAGAAGGGATATGTTTTTTATGCATGATGGGGCTCCCGCCCATTTTAGTCAAGCAGCACGTCAGCATTTAACCCAAACATATCCAAATCATTGGATAGGTCGAGGAGGACCACAGAATTGGCCCGCTCGATCCCCGGATCTCAATCCTCTCGATTTCTCTACTTGGGGCCATTTACAGACTTTGGTTTATCCTACTCCTGTTCGCGATGTAGAGGACTTAAGAAACCGCATCATCGATGCGTGCAGGGTAATTAGAGAGAATCCAGGAATATTTGAGCGAATACGTGGCTCAATGCGCCGACGTCTAGACGCATGTGTAATGACTGACGGTGGACATATTGAACATTTACTATGATTTCTACATGTTTTATGTTTTGTTATTAATAAATTAGTTTTGTTTATTCATCTTTAATCATATGTATTTTGATGCAGGTAGTAACTACAAAATAACAATACTAATCCAGTTCGCATTTATGACGATGTATCTCTGTAGTTGTTCGTAAAATAATTTTTTGCTGCGAACTGATTACTTTTGGGCAAAAAATTCAAGAGACATTTTTTGTTTCGAATGAAACAAGGTATTGGAAATAGATTTTTAAATGGTAAACAAATAATCAGACAAAAAGTTACATTGGAAATAAATTACATTTTTAGTGTTTGTGAGAAAAATTGTAAAACAAATTTTATGTACCCCCTTTATGGGGCTGTATCTTAACAAGGGATGCTCCATTGAAGTTGTTTTATATGAAAGACCCTATCTCTTTTTCGCTAAGGAATCACCCCCTGAAATGTTTTACACTTATTTTGTTACACCCTGTATAAATATCTTTCCTGGAAATGATAATTATATTTTCCCACTCAATGCTAAGAAGTAGGAAGAATCAAATGCTTTCCATTGATGAGATTAAAACATAACTAGAACAGACAGAGACAAAAACATATACGGTAATTCGATATAGAAAGCGCTTTTAAGGGGGCTTACGCAGAGGTGCCGCATAACTGCCGTGAGGTAGGACGTAAGGGGGTGGCGCCTTATGCGCTAATGTAAATTCAGCCGATGTAAGGTATTCGTTAAAATAAAACAAACAGCAGACATTGTTTTTCTTATTATGTTTTTGCATTAAATTGAATACAAAGGATTAATTAAGGCTTCGTTGGGAGTACTTTCTTATAATTCAATTTATTTACTCCTACAATTCACTCTCAAAGTTGGCAAAATTTACAACATCATAACACAGTTTCAGAAACTTTATTTTAAAAACTAATTCCAGTATAGCATGCATTGAGCATTTGTTTATTTGTGTTTTAAATTTCGGTTTGATATTTCGTAAATAAAATCGGTACTATTGCTTTAGCGGAACCTTATAATGTCCAGAATTTACATTAGCGCATATGGCGACACCCTCTTACGTACTCTTAGTATCATTGGTACTCCTACCTCACGCCAGTTAGCCGGCACCTCTGCGTAAGCCCCCTTAATATAATTAAACGGGAAGATATTTGGCAAACGTTAAGAAAGAAAGAGGTAAATTAAGAAACACTAAACGTTTAAAACCAAGATTGGAGAAATAATAATTATCATAAGAACCAATAACAATCCGGTAGGTTTGAATATTGTCTGTGGTTTGAATCAAATCATGGCCTAACGCAAGGTTGCCTACTTAGTCCAATAGCCTTTACAGTGGTCGTCGACGAAACTACAAAGAATGCAAAACACAAAATGAGAAAATTGAAAACTGGGGAAGCCAACAAACAAGTATCTAAACAAAATACAAAAACGGAACAATGTAAGGATATATCAGCGATAAAACCTCAACATCTTCATAGAATGACAGATTTTAGAGCAGTTAAAAGGATGTATACTACTTAGAAAGAAGTACAGATATTCCCGAGTGTCAATAGTCGGTAAAATGCTTAATGTGCTGTAGATAAAACATTTTTTCTGGAAAAGGAAGTGCTATTATACAATAAATACGTATAGAAATTGTGAAGAAAGTAGTATATCTCCCACGTCTAGTTTCTACACGGATATATTCTGGAGAACGTATATAAAAAAAACTAAAGGTAAAAGAGAGAGAAAACAATTGTGCTAGCTGGGATATATATGTATGATATGAAATATAGAGTATCATAATATGAAAAAATTAGCACAGTACATGATATCAACTGTGTTTCTCACTCTTGATGGTAGAGAGACTTGGGAATAAGTAGAGTAAGGAAGTAATTCTAATAAAGTCTACATCATCAAATATATACACAGCCTAAGTAAACACTACCTTGTTTTTCTCAACAATTATACCCCTGTAAAAGCAGGAGTAAGTACATACTGCTACTATATTATTTGCATAAAACGACATGGAATCATTGTACTTCATATCTATCTAATCGTTTCCCTTTGAAGAATTTTATACCTATTAGTATCATTGGTACTCCTTAGCAGTGCCGTATCTAGCGCCCTTGACAGAGGTAGGATTTGGCGCCATGTCAAAATATATACAAGCAGAACTAGGACTAAAAATAAAAAAGGTAACTGGATACACTATTTTATTTATAATGAACATTTTTATAAAAATAACTACCTGGAAAATTGTGAAACTTAAAACTTTACTTTTCTTGCTTTTAATAAGGTAAGCTCTGTGATTCTGTCATCAATGTTCATATTTTCTGTAACATTTTCTTTAATGGATAGAATAGCAAGGTTTGACAAACGGTCTTATCCCTGCTACACCGGAGGTAATTTTTAATAAGTTTCAACTTACTAAAACTGCACACGCAGGACGCCACTCTAACCGCTGTAGGATCAAGAAAAGCCTGAATATAGTTTATATATTATGGATATTAATGGATATGCATCTTCAAGAGCATATTTGCATATACACTTCAGCAAATCACGTTGGGTGGCGTAGTGTATATCCTCAATAAGTTCTACAACTTGAGTTTTGAAACATTCAATTTCATTAACCAAGTCTTCCACATTAATATCCCAAAATAAGCAGCACGTTTGTGAAGATAAGTCACAGATTCATTTCTTTTAGATTATCCAACAAAAGAAATTAAATCTGATGAAATAGATGCAGTAGTTTCATATCGCTTCTTCATTTCCATCATTAGTCTTCTACTTTTATAAGAAGAAATCGGTTTCATACCCGCAACTTCAGCAGTTTGTTTCCCATATTCAAACTTGAAAATTGAATATGATAATTAGTGAAAAGAAGCTGGAATCTCATTCAAGATTGTAATCTATACATAACCTCCATATTTTAATGTTGTGTAACGTCTGATATTGTACTGAATACAAAGCCTATTGAAAACACTTTCAACAATTACAAAAAAATCATATTTTAGGATCCGAAATAATTAAAAACTTCTTTTACGAATATTAGTTTAAAAGAATACTACAAAATGATTAACTTGTCGCTATTTCATAATTCAACTTCATTCAAAGCCTAGAATATAAATAATATTGAAATAGCTCTGGTATGTTTGCAGTGCAATATAAAAATTGTGAATTCATTTGAAACAAACAATTTTTTGTTCACGTGCAACTAATCCAAAAAGTAAATGACAAAAGTTGCAAACGGATCGGTATCCCACATAGGATGGTGACTCTTCCGATCATGTAAAATGTAAGATATTCAAAGTTTGTGAAATGAATCAAAATATGAGTAAATAAAGTCAAGATTTACTTTCTTAAACGTAAACACTTTAAAAAATATATACCGATCGACACTCAATGTAGTGGTAAAACTGAAATCTGTAATTCAAATCTTATCTTCCATCTTATTTCAAGTAAAAAGTATCGCTGATTCTGTTGTGATACCCTTCATTATAGGATATTCTAAAAAATATTCTATCCAACTTTTATGTATTCTACACAAATTCGAGTTTATAGAAACATCACAATTTTTTGAAGTAAATATTTTAAATTATAATAATTTGAATAGCTTTTTCTCAGCAAAAGTAGTTATAATAAAATTTGTACAATTTTATGGGTGCTTTTGTACAGTGGCGGCCCGTGATTATTTGGGACAGGAGGGCACCGGGGGCTCTGAGTGTTTAATATCAAAAATTAAGTACAGACAAAAAATGAACTCAATATGCTATTTAATTAACTTGTTTGAAAATGAAATTCATCCGCCTTTCCTTATACGATGAGCAAAATGGAACACATTGCTAAGGCACATGGTCTGCTTTCCCACATGGTATTTCTAGAAAATGGTTTTATTCTCTTCAAAGTAGAAAAACACCGTTCACTTGATTTTTTCAATTTTGGTTATCAAAAGTTCAAAAAAGCTTAAAATGACACACGTTTCGTTCGAACATTTTAAATATTTGAATATAGGCGGTGTTATATGTAATTATGATTAAAACGTCTATGGAAACTGTAAATTCGTACGTGTTCGGACGTCTTCGGAATGTTAGTGGTGGCCTTGCTTTAACTTCGGACAACTTCATATGGGTTCGGAATGTCGGTGAAGGACTTGCCTTGGCTTCGGCAAACTTCGTTTGTGTTCGGATGTCTTCGGAATATCGGTGAAGGCCTTGCCTTGTCTTCGGCCAACTTCGTTTGTGCTCGGACGTCTTCAGAATGTCAGTAGTGGCCTTGCTTTAACTTCGGCCAACTTCGTATGGGTTCGGACGTCTTCGGAATATCGGTGAAGGCCTTGCCTTGTCTTCGGCCAACTTCGTTTGTGTTCGGAATGTCAGTGGCGACCTTGCTTCGACTTCGGCCAACTTCGTTTGTGTTCGGACGTCTTCGAAGTGTCAGTGGTGGCCTTGCATTGACTTCGGCCAACTTCGTATGGATTCGGACGTCTTCGGAATGTCGATGAAGGCGTTACCTTGTCTTCGGCAAACTTCCTTTGTGTTCGGACGTCTTCGGAATATCGGCGAAGGCCTTGCCTTGTCTTCGGCCAACTTCGTTTGGGTTCGGACGTCTTCAGAATGTCAGTAGTGGCTTTGCTTTGACTTCGGCCAACTTCGTATGGGTTCGGACGTCTTCGGAATGTCGAGGAGGCCTTTCCTTGGCTTCGGCAAACTTCGTTTGTGTTCGGACGTCTTCGGAATGACAGTGGTGGCCTTGCTTTCACTTTGGCCAACTTCGTATGGGTTCGGACGTCTTCGAAATGTAGGTCAAGGCCTTGCCTTGGCTTCGGCCAACTTCGTTTGTGTTCGGACGTCTTCGGAATGTCGATGAAGGCCTTGCCTTGTCTTCGGCCAACTTCGTGAACATTTTAAATATTTGAATATAGGCGGTGTTATATGTAATTCTGATTAAAATTCAGACTGATTTATGCAGTAAATTATTTCAAATTATCAACAAAAAGGACGAAATAAATAATTGCACGCCCGCAGAGATTCGCAAAATAGCAGAAGACAATTTACAAAATCTTTCGCCAACATAGTCTCGACATATTATCAAAAATAAACATTTATAACAGTTGTACTATTCAACATTGGAAGTAAATTTCAATAGTAGCATCAGAAAAATTATCATCCAACTCTTCTTAACAATTTATATTGTTAATTAGTAAATAAAATGTTAGCATGTGTGCGTTTTATTCTTTGTACAACTTCTACTGCACATGTTTGTTACATTAAAGGCCTACATTTTGACATGTAAATATAATTTGCTTCCTTTTTTTTGTGTTACCAACGTCAAAACAACAAAACTAGCGTGCGATTAAGAAATACTTTTGCAACCAAAACACTTGTCGTAAAGTAAACTTTATAGCACCAAAATAGAAAAAGCATTTTGCACATTACACCTACACAACCAGTCTGATAAACTGTAAGAGCTTCTATTGAATTTTCTCGTCACGGTTTTATTAGTTTTCGAATTGTGATCTTCTAGTTTAATCAATAAATCTGGTCTAGGGAGACCTAGATTTTTTAATTCTGTCTGAATGTCATAGCTCAGTGTGTTATTTTCTATCATTTCGATTATGTTACTAACACAATTCATAGTTGCATTTGCACCGATAGAAATTACAACATACACTCACCGCTGTATACACTGAACCGCCACCCGGACCCGGCACCATAGAGTAGTGCCCCGCCACCTACATATATACGCGCGCTACCCGCGCCAGTTTCATCACTTGATTTCTAATACAGAGGGGGCAGTCGCGCGAGATGCCCCGGAGCCTACGTCAGACTGCGATTTTTAAACGCGCTGAAAAGACGGAGTGTTACTTCCGAAAACATATTTGTTATCAAACAAATCAGAAAAATTACGTACAAATTAGGTATTTATAATTCATTTATCTGTTAAAAGAAATTTGTCACCGGGAAATTTATCACGGGGGGGGGGGGGCAATGCGCCGTTGCCCTCCCTGCAGCAGCCGCCACTGCTTTTGTAGATTACGTAAATAATGCTTGAATTATAAATAGTAAGAAAACGAAATGGAGAGCATAAATTTAAATCAAGAAACGATTGAACAAAATTAAAAAGTAATTAGAAAAATTAATAAAATATAAAATAAAGAATACAAAACCAGTCAGATACAAAAGCTGCTTCTAACTAAAACGAATTGAAAACGTTATTTTTTGGTTTAATTTTATTGGTTTAGGTTTATTAAGATCAGAAAATTATGTTTTTTTTTTTATTAAAGAGTCAACGCCAAGTAGGATACTTATTTTAAATATGCGTAAGTGTCTTATTTTTGTATGGCTCATTAAATTTAAATTTTTGCATTATCTTAGAAAAGTTTAACCAAACTGCGCCGATGATAATCCTTGAGCTGATAAGAATGACGGTAGTGCACTGACGATCTAAATGGTCTCTATAATCTCCCAGCCTAATTGCACTGCACCCCGCTGAGTAGGATAAGATAGATGAAATATTAAATACTAATTAAAGTGCAAAATTTAACTTTAACCATCTGTTATTATTCGGTGTACAAGTCTTAAGTTTTTGTGTTGAAATCAAGTCATATTTCTTGGGTCAGGTAATGTTGGGTGGTGACAATATCATATGTAGGAAATAATAAATCACAAAAATTTTGTTTATATATGTTGACTTAAATTCTCTACATTTATATACATTCTATATAATATATTTATGCACACAAACACGAAAAACTACTACAGAACAAACACAAAAATAATAAGTTCTAATTATAAAAAGCAATACAATTTTGCACAAACAATACTTACTTGTTTTAAAAACTCAAAACAGTTAAGAATAATGGTATGATACAGCTTTAACGTATTCAAATTTATCTATTTTTCCACTCTTATGTATATTTGTCTACCAATTTTTCTAAATAATTCAACTTTTCTTGATGTTTTAAATTATGAATTACGCAGGTGTCAAATTTGTGCTATTCGTTTTAAATAACTATCTATTTGAAACTCTTTTATAATTTCGATGAACTGACAAATATTTGGATGGCGGAAAAAAAGCTTTTGTTAAATTTGGCATGAAATGACTCGCAACAATTGGTTGTCCTTTGAGCACTTAGCGATGCACAAGTTCAAATTTTAGGCGAAACCGCGCCTTACTTTTTTATCATTTACCTCTAATGTGCTAAAATCGAAAGCAAAGCAGTTTGTAACGTTTTCGAGTTCTATAAAAGTTAAGCCAAATTACCAATGCAAAAGGTTGCAGGTAAGATCCAAAGTTTGAATTTTTCTCAACCACGACTGCGCTGAATGAAATCGACAACCACTTATTTGCACATCTTTCCAAAAATTTTTAATTGCGAAATTAATTGATTCTTCGAAATTCACTACAACTGATTTTGGTTGAAATAGCTAATTATGATTCTGACGAAACTAAATAAGCATTCAAAAACATAGAAATAAGACTGACTAGATTTATTCGGTAATAGACAAAACACTAGTGGAATATAATGCCCATTTGATAGAGAATAGAATAGAATAGAAAATAGCATGAGCAAAGGAATTTTATATTACTTAAACAAAAACATAATGTAATATTTGTACTGCAATTATTTTCTAAAAGAAAGTTCTCGTTTATATTTGTAATTGGTCTAGAAATTCGTGATTTTCTCTAATATTTTTCGGTAAAACAGGTAAGCGACTGTTGTAGATACACTATACACTTCGGTACGTATGTTATATATGTCGTGAAAATTTAGATTCTCAGGTCTTTGTTCAGACTGAATAAATTCTCGACGAATTAACTTTGATGGTTTTTCACATAGATCTTCAGAAGCGTTTCCCTTCACACTGTTAGAAATTGCCTGTCTTTGGAGCGTTCTACTTGGAGTGTGATTATGATTTATTTATTTATCTAAAACCAAAAAAAAAATATGTCGCAAGTGTAACACTGGACGTCCGTAACACTAACATCTAAATTCAAAGAAATTTCATCAGTGAATAATTTAGATACACAATTTTTTTGAGTACACCCCCACTTCAAGCCAAATTTTTTTCTCAGCTTTACCAAACTTAAAATTTTCAAAAATTATAAGAGTATTACCATTACCACGCTGACTCAAAATTGTCTCGATGTTTAATGTATACTTTGCTGAACGGTCTCGCACAAAACAATAAATAACATATCAAATTCGGTGTTTACGAAAGAAAGAGAGGGTGTGAGAACAACCCCTACCAATCAAAATACTAAGAAATATCCACTTTACAAGGATTTAGAATTTTCCGTTATTTTATGTTTTTAATACTAATACTAATACCCATTCAAAATTCTAAGAAATATCCAATTTACAAAGATTAGAATTTACCGTTATTTTATGTTCTTAACACTAGTGCACTTACAAAATACTAAGAAATATCCAATTTACAAAGATTTAGAATTTACCGTTATTTTATGTTATCACGAGATATTAGCGGGGATATGTCCAGAGATTTATCCAACCTTTTGGGTCTATAGGATTAACACTGGTAAATCGGCGCACTTGGACTCCGTCCTCTTAGTCGAGGCGCGCACCAAAGTGATGTGGCGATGGCATGGAAGTGGCGTGGTGATAACGTGGCATGTGGCAATTTCACTTGTTAAAAATTTGCCACATGCCACGTTGTCACCACGCCACTTCCACGCCACGTACGTACCATTTCGGTGCGCGCCTCGACTTAGATATCTCCCGTCTATGACATCTCAATAGTTAGCTGGTTATCTGATGCAGTACACTGTACAAAACTGCCATACCTTTAATTATATAGATGTATGGAATATATAATATTCTTGATTTAAACTGATTAAGATAACGATAAATATTATTTACTAAGTCATGACTGTGGCATTGAATATATAGATATTATTAGTAATAGATATTATTAGTAATAGATATTATAGTAATTTATGATACTAACAATAACCCATGGCTGAATATCACCCATAAATCATCTGCAGCGCCATCAGCATTGAGTCATCATTATGCGCCTGAGGTGAGACCTCAGCTTTTCAATCTCCGCATTCGTCAAAGCAACGAAGGGAGACTTCAGCAAAACCTACATTGAGAGAGGAGGTTACATTGGCTGACGTAGAATTTATACATTGCTTCATGAATCTAGCTATAAAAGAAAAATAAATGTGTATATTAATATTATATTTAATAATAAACAATTAACCATATAATCAAGGGTATTACACTTTATAAATGTGAAATTTATATTTTAAACAAAATTATAATTGTAACCTTTGAAAACTATAATAATATATGTACGTATATATAATATAATTTTTGACCACCACGTTAATAGACTGACATCTTTCTAGACTAACAATTTCAAATAAGAATTGGCAGGTAAATACTCACATTTGCCGGTTTCGCTTATTAGGATACAGTAAAACAATTAAGAACTTCTTTTGGGATTGCACAAGCATTTTATAAAGTAACATAAAATGATTGTTTTCTTACAATAGTATATTGTCTATCAACTTTTATAAACCTGATTTTAGTCAAGAGCAAAGCGTAGCGGAGTGAATGTCTACCAAAACAAGTGAGTAACGAGTTTCACACTATACTTTCCTATGACAGTAAATAGTCACTTATAATACCATGAGTAGTCAAAGTTATGTCGATTATTTTTGTGGTGGTTACACGAAAGTCTTTCATGATTGCATTTAAATACTACGAGTGCGGAGCACGAGTAGTATTCGCAATTATGAAAGACATGAGTGTAAAGCACCACAAAAATAGTAGACTCAACTTTGACTACGAATCGTATTCGAGAGACTATTCAATGAACCAAATCAATTTTTCATATTAAAATGACTCAAAATTTAGTTACACATGATTACGTTTCCATGTCAACAAAAAAAACATTTATGTTTGTCATTAAAATTTTTGGAATCGTGTTCCTATTTAGTTCGTTTCGTTGAATAAAAACTGGTGTTTCTAAATAATGGGAACTGAGAAAAGATTTGGCACGAAATCTGAAGACGAAATCGATGCTGAAATTTGCGAAAATATCCCTTGGAACACGAAGAAATCCAAAGATTCAGTATGGAGACAATTTAGTACATTTTTAACAGCAAAAGGCTATAAACTGGATCAATCTACTTCTCCTGTGGACTTAAATGTCATCTTAAAGTCGTGGGCATGTAATATGAAGAAAAAAGATGGGTCCGATTATAAAGAAGGCGTCATCAAGCACATGTGGAACGTGACGGCGAAAATGATTCAAGAAATGTTCTTCAATAAGTGGAAAATAAACGTAAACCCGTTTTCTGATGCAATATTTAAGTCAGCACGTGACGCCAGGGATGCTACAAGAAGAAAACTGCAAGCGTGTCCTGAAAAAAGAACCAGCAACGCGGCGGCACTTACAGAACCAGAATACTTAAATATGATACGCATATTAGATGAGAGTACCCCAGACGGTTTACAGAAAAAGTTTTTCTTAATAGCATCTTACGAACTAGCTTGGCGGGGAGGAGAAGGGAGCAACTGTTTCACCTATTACTTCAAGGAGGAACTCGATAACAAGGGAAGAAGAACTGGTAGAATTGAGTATAATCCAGTATTTTCGAAAACTGCGCAGGGGGGAACTAAATCATTGACAGGCAGCAAATGGTTGATAGAGAATAAAAGCAATACCGATATGTGTCCAGTTAGGTAACCTATTTATATTTAATTTCAAGACGGTATAATTAATATTCTTCTGTTATTTAGATTGTATTATCTACTGAAATCGAAGAGAGGAAAAAATGTGAAAACAGAAAGGATGTTTTTGACACCGAATCCGTTTTGGGATAAAGTTGAGAATGCGGTGTGGTATAAGAACAGTCCAGTTGGTATATGTGAGATCAGTAAATGGGTGAAGTTATTAGCTGAAAAAACTGGATTAGATGTTAAAAGAAGGAAGATATCAAATCATTCGGTACGCTCTTCAACTGTATCATCTCTGGCGAAAGCTAGAGTCGGAGAGCAACAACTGATGAAAATAACGGGACACCAAAATCTGAATTCCATAAAATCGTACTTGCAGCTTGATGATGAGCACCACGAGTCGATTATCACCAAAATGCGAAGAAATTTTACAACAACAAATGTGTCATGTACAACTTCGACATCTGTCAGTAATAGTGACGGTATTAAGCTACAAGAGAAAGGTACTCCCTCGGGTACTCCCAGTGATAGCTCTGTTCCAGAATGTCTGCTGCAGCACTGCAGTAATGTTAGTTTTTCTAATTGTACCTTCAATATTGTTAGTAAATGAGTTACATTAATAAAAACTTTCACTTGTTTAAAATATCCACTTGAATACCTTCTAGGAAGATATAATCGCTGAAATTTCCTGTTGCTATGATACGAAAGTAAATATTTGCTATTTTATTGGTTCATATTTGAACAATGACAGGTGAATTGAATAGTCAAAATAATATGTCTGGTTTCACCTTGGTCTGTTTTGACAGATTGAATTTAAGAGATCACTTAGCGTCATGGAAACATATACGATAAATGGCAATATCGATTACATGTGCATATTTAAATTATTTAATTGCGTTTGAATTTCGTATATGGAATATTGGTCTTAAATGACTTGTGGAATAATTATTTTTCGATAAAACATTTCACAGTATCCATTGTTATAAATTACCGAGTAAATGAATAGTTGGTTGCATGCAAATTTTTATAACCCTTCATTCTTTATGTCATCTTATTAAATAACGCGAAGGTTCAGGTATGTTTAAAGAAAATCTTTTATACACTACTTGTCTTGCTTACCAAACCCAATATCATCTACCTCTAGACAAAGATAAGAAAATAAGTTGAATTAATTAAAACCAATTTGTTAGCAATTACGGGATTGATTTAAACATATTTTATTTAACAGTAACTGTCCTTATTTGGCTAATTTTTTTCATTTTAAACACCACAAAGGAAACAATTGCCAATCACTACAGCGCAATTAGTAAGATGGACCAGACTATGGCGTATGAAAATAAACGAAAATAAATCCAGTAACTTCAAAACCAGAAAAATTAATGATCTTCCATTGGTATTGAACAACAAAACAATTCCATTGGGAGCAATAGCTAAATACGTGGGTCTTAATTTAGATGCCAAATTTACATGGCAGGAACATGTAAAAAAAACTGAAGTTGAATTGAAATATAAGAATGTGTTTTGGCTGTTGGGAAGAAATTCCCAGCTGTCTATTAAAATTTAAGTACTGATCTACGGCATACGTCCTCCAGCTGTGTGGTTGTATTAGAGAAAGCAATTACAATGTCTTAAGGAGCGTGACCGTTTTTGGTATTTTATGTACTAAATTGTACATTTAACGCCTCGCGTTGGAAAGAGAACATTGATGACCTTTATACGGGAATTCCAGGTGAAGACAGTTAAGGAAGAAGTTAAGAAAATTGGAGGAAAAACTCTATAAACATCCCAACATTAAAGTGCTTCAAGTCTTAGACAATCAAGACTTAGCGCGAACACCTAAAAGGACCAAACCTATTGAGCTTGTTCAATAGCGTAGTTATCAGAGTGAAAAGTAGCTATAGTATACGGAAGGCACACCAATAATATGAGCAGGATATGTTAAACACTAGGATTGAGTAACTTTAGTAATTTATATTAATCTTAAAATGCGTATTAATTTTAAGGTGCATTATCGATAAATAAAAAAAAAAGAAAATTTAAGGTAAAAATAAATATTAGTTGCCTGCTCGAAACAATGTCTCATTTAACTCAGAGGCAGTTTAAGGAACTTATTTTATTCTATTTATTTACTATTAACTTACCTCATTGTTGTGCTACGGTGTACATACAACGCGGTTTTAATTAATCAGTGCTAATGATTATGACAACATACTTGTCGAAATACATGTTTTTAGTGTATTTTTTTAAAAGGAAGTTGTTACATGTACTTACTGATATATTCTGATTGTTTGGCAATCGGCACATATTTTTCATATCAGAACAAATTAATGATTGTTATCGTATTAAGGTATATTGTGTCAAGCCAAACAAGTAAAATTATTAAGTTAAAAAAACGTTTAGTTAAAATCTACTCAAGTTTGCGACTAAATTTACTAAATATATAACAATCGTTCTGCATTTTTTAAACCAAAACAAACAAAAATAGTTAGTTGTCGTAGCTTGAAATTAATCTAATAATAACATTTTGATATTGTTGATCTAATAAATACGTCTGTTTTACATAACAAAAACGTAAGTTTTTATGTTTTATTAACTTATACCCTTTTAATATGGTTATATATTAACAAAAATAAAATTAGCACAATCCGTATTGTCAAATCAAGAAATAATTTCCGTTGATTGTATTTTATTCAAATTCGTGTGTGTGCTAGATTTTTCTTAGAGTAGAACTCTCATTCTCTATGTGTATATACTCATACACATTTGCATCTGTATTTATGTAGTTCCCAACCAGTCAATTTTCTAAAATGAATCAAGTAACAAGAACGTCTCATTATCGTATATATTATAACATTGTAAAACCGTACAATCAGCGCAGGCTTCTCAGAGGGATAGCGCGACCACCCCCGCCTAAAAGTAATCTAAGTCACATATCTTCATCTCAAAATATAATTATGTCGCGTGTCACTCGTGAAAATAACAACTCCTGTACTATTTTACTAAAAATACTGAATGTTGCGTTTGAAAACTTGCTTTCTTGCTTTGTTCTTAGAAGATAAATATGTACTTGTTATAATGAGAAAATATATAACACTCTAGCAGACATGTAATCAAAATATATCTACAAAGAATATACCCATGCAGTGAAATAGAAAATGTCAATTTGAGTGTAATTGATTATTGTATTATTTCCGTAGTATGACGGGTGCTAGTTAAATAAAATAAAGAACTACTGTTTTAAATATCTTTTGTCTGTTTTTAATTATACTAAAGAATGTATTTACATCTCATGTTAAATAAAGAAATGTATCTAATTTGTAAATGCTTCTTTTCTTTTAAATTAAATTTATATGAAAGGTCGTTTTTATATTATTATTACAAGAACTAACGGGTAAATATTATTATAATTTATTATAATTGTAATTAGTAATTGATGGATACTTACGCTTTTACTTTAATCTCTGACTGAACAACCGCTATTAAGTAATTTGCCAACACCAGCAGGTTCTGTTTACATTCTTATAACTTTACACTTTCATTACATATCATGAATATCAAGACATTTACGAGAATTAAATAGACGATAAGTATTATCTTCCAAATTATTAATTAAATCTAAACTATATTTATATTTTGTCCTAGATAAAATATACCTACCACTCCTCTTATCTTTGGAACTCGTATTTGAATTAGATGTAAAAAAGTGAAATTAAATAAAACAGGTTGAATATAGTTTTCAATAACAATTATTTTATTTATTCAAATGATATCAAAAAATAAGAAAATGCATCACAGTTTCGCTTGTAATACAATTTTCATCTTCTATATAAAATTACAATAATTGTAATAAGGCATCAATCATTCTTCACAATTTTCTTTTGATTCAAATATTACATATTTTACACAAATCACAGGTACATCAACATACATTTTATATCACATAGGTATATTTGGAAAAAAACTAATTAAAGTTTTTCCTCTCTGTCTTTATAATATATAAAATTTACCTAAAAATATTTAAAGCTTATAGAAAAAAGAGATCAGAGCTCTTTCGAGAAATTAAAAAACAATAATCATCTCAAAAAAAAAAGTATTTTATCTAATAATAATAATAGATTAACTAAAACTAATATATTTACTATTTAAAGCAATTGAGCAAATAGTTTTTTGTGAAAAAATCCCTTTCGGTTAGTTTTGAAAGACTACGTGAGATTTACATAATATTGAAACCGAATATTTACAAGTTTTTTGAGATTCTTAGTAGGATTAGCTTTGGAATTTCTTTACCACGGCCGCCAAACCTCTTCTGTTTTTTGTGCGACTTTTAATAAGCCAGTCGTCGAACAATCCATAGGGGAATGTGCTTGATGTGATGATGTCGAAGATGCTGGTGTTAACGGCATTGAATAAACACCTTCGGGTGTGGGCGTACCAGGCGGCGTGTACGGCGAAGACACTTGTATCATCAAAGGACTGACCTTATCCATTTCATTCAGGCGGTGTCCTAAATGGGTCATCAACTTCGTTCCCAATCCAACGTCAACACCGGGAATTGACGCTAAACATCTTGAAACTTCATTGGCGCAATGAGTGTATCCTGCGCGGAAACGATCTGCATCGATGACCGGATTAGCAGATAATCTCTGTTGTCTTCTTAATTTGTGCAAATGACGAACTGTCAACTCCAAAATATCAGCTTTCTCTAATTTAGACACGTTTTCTCCTTCACTTTGGAGGGCCGTCACCATCAACTCTTTAAGTTCGTCCAGGCAGCGGTTGATTCTCGCTCGTCGTTTCCGTTCGAGCATGGGTTTCATCACCTTCCTGTATTGGTAGGTGCGTGAGATAGGTTGCGGTTCTTCAACAGACGATATCATCTCGTACGAAGCCATTATTAGTATAGTATAGTTTTAATTTGTTAAAGAGAAAAAAAACTCGTCGAAAAACACGTGGTTTAACACTGACTAAAGCACTAGACGCACGGTACGTACTCTCTAAGAGACGTTTGTGGAATGATATCCGAGTGGTAGGGACAGGCTTTTATAGGGAGTCTAGGTGCATGCCGCGTTTTGGATCGTGGGAATCGCAGAAGCTAGCGCGTTCCCACAGTTGGCCACCTGTGACAGCGCGTGCAGCTGCCGTTCTCTTTCTCCCTCGAAAAAACACATCTCTGTCGCACACTCGTGTAGTGATTCCGGACGGTCCTTCACCAAGCTCGTGCTTGGTCCGTGCGCAAATGCTTTCGGAGTTCTATCCTTGTTAGATGTATTATGAATTCGTATAATGCCCGCTCCGTTGCAATGTTCGTTCAACAAGTCTTAATCTAATAATGATCTTTTCATAGTTAACGCATTTCATAAAATGTTTTATACTAGTCGTGTTTAGTGTCTTTATAACACTTTTACTTATCTGATGCCTCCGATATATGGAGCCTTCTGATAGATAGTTACATTATATACCTACGTGTACGTACAAGCTCGCATCGAAATGGTAAATAATTTACGCGGATCTTCGTTGATAATGATTTAATTGCCAATCCTTTCCCACTACTTTGAATCATTCCGTTTTTTGCACTATTAGAATTTCGAAATAACTCCATACAGTGTCCTTGCTAGCATTTACAGCACGGCGATCTTGTTTATTATTAAATTAGATGAATGATTGCTCTTAAGTATAGGTACACAAAATTACTGTACAGATATATGTCGATAAAAATGTAGCTGTGGGGGTACTACAGCGATCTGTTCTACGTTTTTCATTATTTTCGGTTAAGGTATATTAACGATTACTTAATCGATATAAATGGATGTTTATTTATACTATATGAGGATGACACTATTGTAATAATTAGGAGTAATAATTTCAATTTTATTTACTTTAATGTAGGTCGTACATTCCCTTTCAGTAGACTATTCAGGATATGTATAATATACAAGCAAAATTAAGTAACTAAGTATATGTCATTTTGCATATTAAGATATTAAAGTAAGAGCTCGTTTCATAATAGATCTGCTAAAGCCCTTTTTAAAGCTAAAGCTAACATCAAGGCGATAAAAGTAAAAGCGTTTCATAAGGGTATTGCAATGCCACTTTAACAAAAATTAATATCAGTGTCATGTTTCTGTGTTGGTTGCATTGTATTATAATTTCTTCTTCTATTTTACCAATATATGTCATAAGGGACTTGAGGAAGCCAGACAACGGAATGAATATACTGAGTAAAAAGTAGGTACCCAATTGTTTGTGCTTTCTTACACATACATAACTGAAATATACCCGTGTTCAGTTTCTTATTTGTTCAATATTGCCATATTTTTTAGTAATAGATAGATACGATTCAAAGTAGCTATTCTTGCAAACAACTAATGTTATATTATATTAGTATTATACAATATTTTAAACAAGGTATAATAGGTATAACTACAACAAAATATAATTTGGATTAATTTAGCGTATGCAAACAGAAATATTTTGTATGATATAATTGGTAGTATTGTACAACTAGAGAGTTAAATAAAAGATGCCGACTTGACAAGTATATATTTTGTTTTAATATACACGTATAACAGAAAATGTCTTTATTGGCTTCTCACTTATTCATTGTTTTGTTATTATACATTTTTTTGGGTTTTTTGCAGGTTTTAGGACAATCAGTTATCTCAGACATCGACTAAATAATAGAAAAACCACAAAACTTTAACTTAACATAGCCAAAAAAATTAAAAATACATAAAAGTGTTAATGAAGTAGAGATAAACGAATTTTTATTTTACAAGTGCCTAGAACAGATAATTTCGAATGCTTTTTACTGATCTTGTTTACCACACTGATAAAGCTGGTTTTTATTTTTCAATCAGATAATATTTTAAAGAATGTGTAACAGGTAGGTATAACCACATTTATGGAGCGTCTGGCTGGTGTTTGATTTACTGTTTGCAAATCATATGTATTGAAATGTATTTATAATGGGTGACTTTAATATACATTTTTTAAGTGATAATAAACAAGAACAAAGTGTAATTGATTTATTAGCGACTTATAACATACATAAATTATTCGAAGAACCATCTCGTTATGGACAAAACACTGCAGGTGTATTGATAATGTTTTCGCTAATATTACTCTGGCAGATTGTTTCGTTGAAGCAATAAATCTCCATATTTCCGATTATTTAGCACAAAGATTAAGATACAATACCTACTGTGATAGCATAGCTGGGAAAGAAAAATTAATAAAAGTTAGAGATATTAATGAGAAAAACTTAAATCTTTTTAAACAAAAATTAAGCCAAGCAGTATGGGGGATGAATTTGGAGACTGAGTCTGAGTCGCAAGATATATTTACAATATTCCATAACGTTTTTCTGGAAATCTTTAAAACATGTTTTCCTGAAAGAGAAAAGAAAATATCTATGAAGGGCACAGCTGTTACTATGAACTCTGCAGAAATAAAGGGCATTAAAGATATTTTAGATATTTTGTATATAATAATGAAAGCAACAAATTATGAAGAGTTCAGCGAGCTTTATAAAAAATACAAAGGGGGATATAATAAAAATATTATTCGACGTAAAAAAGAAGAAAATGCAAAAGTGTTGCATAATGCAAATAATAAACAAAAGTTTATATGGAAATTAATAATCAAGAAGTTGGATATGGAAAAAAAGCTGGATAAAACTTCAGATTCAACCCCAAATAAATTAAATAACTTTTTTTGTAATGCAGCTGAGAATATTATCAGAAATATACCGAATGGGAGTTTATATTTTAGCTGCATATGTAGGTACTCAAAGTCTTCAGACTCATATTCTTTGATGTAAATCGAATTGCAATACCCAGGCAACGCATTTGAAAGTTTTGGGATTTCTCTTCTACTCTGTTCTCCGATTTATGCCAATATTTCTTCAGTAGTTGAGATTGAAAATTGATTTATTATGCTTTCAATAGAAGTAGTCTGGAGTAAGGTGCTGTCATATGTATGGTATCCGCGCTGTATACCAAGAAATGGTCTTAGAGAGAGTGGAAGGCCGTTCCTGAAATATATGTTTCAGAATTAATGGTGTTTGTGCTCCTAGAAGCACCGACTAAGTTGTTTTTGAAAAACATTCTCTCCAGTCTTTAACCGACAGGAAAATGATTAGCAGCGCAAATTTCCTTTTCTATTTAATCAATAATAAAATACACTCACCTGCTTTGCAATACATTTATTTTCGCAGGTTGTTTTCTCAGTTCACTCGCAAATCACGCGATCATCCGATTCTTCGCCCAGGGCTAAAACCGACATTCATGTTAAAGCATCTCTTACACACATAATGTCAAATATTATGAGCATTTATCCAGATCCTTTCATATAGCTTTGTAGTTATGTTTTTATACTTTTATGGCAGTTGGACTGGACTGTGGCTGACGTATTATAAATTTAGTTAACTCGTTTTTGAGTTGGTTTATTATTATGTTTTTTTTCTGTTTTTACTGTGCATTGAGACAGATTGTAGAAAACTGCTCACAATTATTATTGTTTCTTTGTAAAAATTATCCTGTACATGGACTATATCTGTCGGGTAATAATAGTACATTAAAATACAAGTTTCATAAGACACGATTTTTGCGCACGCGTTCAAGTTTAGAAAACGAGCCGCTAGGCGAGTTTGCTAAAGAACAAGTGCGCAAAATGTCTTATGAAACGTGTATTTTATACTATTTTTTCTATTTCGGTTATTAAAAGTTCAAAAAAGCTTAAAATAAGAGACATGTTTTGTTCGAATATTTTAGAAATTTTTTTGAAGTTGGTTACTCTGATTTTTAAGTAGAACGTTTTAAATATTTAAATATCGGTGGTGCTATATGTAATTGTGTTTAAAATTCAGACTGATTTATACAATAAATTATTTCAAATTATCAACAAAAAGGACGAAATAAATAACTGTACGCCCCCAGAGATTCGCAAAATAGCAGAAGACAATTTACAAAATCTTTCATCGACAAACTCTCTACATATTTATCAAAACAAACTTTTATAACAGTTGTACTATTCACCATGGTAAGTAAATGTCAATAGTAGCATCCGAAAACTTATCATTCAACTCTGCTTAACAATTTATATTGCTAATTAGTAAGTGAAATGTTAGCATGTGTGCTTTTTATTCTTTGTACAATTTTATTGCACATTTTTGTTACTTTAAAGGCTTATATTTTGACATTTAAATACGATTTGGTTCCATTTTTTTTTGTTACCAACTTCAAAAAAATAAAATTAGCGTGCGATAAAGTAATACTTTATGCAACTAAAACGGGTGTCGTAAAGTGAACTTTATAGCACCGGAATCGAAAAAAGTATATTATTGTTATTATTAAAAAGTTTGTTGATATGATGCAGTCTTATCGTGACGTATATTTTTGCTGCTGCTTCCATACGAGACGCAATATGGTGTTTAAGAAATTTAACTAACATATGATATTATCAATACATTAGATTACATTAACTAAAGCTTGCAAAAGAAGGTCTTTTGTTTTTTCAATGATAAAATACTAATAAAGTAGAGTAAGTACAATTGCTTTCTTAAAATATGTCATGCGCTAGTTGTACATATCTTTGAAGATGATAGTTCGTAGGTATGTGTATTGAAAATATGTCTTACTTATTAAATTGTTAGAACATTTAAAAAAGATGTCCAAAAAAATAAAGGAAAAAAAACGCATGTACACAATGTGATATAGGATAAAAATAAATTAAAAATTATTCTTCACTGCAAATTTAATTGCATTGATCCGCTTGGATGAAATAAAAACTTAACCTCCTCGTCCGTGACTGTTATTTCATTCACCATCTCATCCTTCGCTTCCTGTGTTTGAACTTTCGAGTTGTTAGTGTTGTCATATTGGTTTCTAAAATATGTTTCCACTCGTTCAGTGACACCTTTTTGGTCTCGATGTACTCATTTACTGGTTTGTTTCTATTTTGAGCATCTTCCACATACTTTTCCCTGTGCCCCATAAAGATCGCGCTCCACGTCTGTGGTGAATTTCTCCCAGTATTTTCTTTTAATTCTTCTAATTCAATGTTCTTCTGTCGACACACTTTTGTATCGAAGGTAGCTTTCCTTTTTTCTGCCAACTTCTTCACCTCTTGATTCCATCGGGTTTGGTGGTTTGCCAGTTTAGATTTATATTTCTTTTTCCTATTCATTCATTGGCCGCCTTGTGTATGCATGTTTTAATTGTATTCCAGCTGCCTTCTACACTCTTCTACACTCTCGTCTGTTAAATTTTTCAGTGAGATTTCCAGTTAGTCTCCTTTCGTACAGGTATTTGGTGCAGTCGTTAACTGCTGATTCTAAGTTATATTTTTCAGTTATTGTTTGTATTTGCCTTCTTCTCCGATGCTTCTCCATGATGAATTTTTAGGTTGTGGTCTGTACCAGTGTTAGCGGAAGTTAGTACTCTTATGTCTTGTAATTCATCAGGTGCGGTACATCTATTTATTATTATATAATCGATGATTGATTTCTGACCATATGTTGGTCCTTGTGAGGAAAGTATTTATTGTTTATCCGTAGCTCATTTACTGCGCAGAATACGGTCAATAAGTCTCCGTTTTCGTTTAATACGAGCTCGTTGAATCTTTGTATGACTCCAGGGATTTTCTCTGAGCCGATTCTAGCCTTGAAGTCTCCGAATAGTTTTACTTTTCCACTATTGATGTTGATTTGGTCAACGGTGTTTTGTAGCTCTCTATAGAAACTATCTGATTCCTCTCTTGGTTAGGACATGTCGGGGGTGTATATTATTATAAGGTGCAGTAAGCCTCCGGGGAAGGTAAGTGTAACCTTCAGTATTCTATCGCTTACGTATTCGACATTTTTATTATGGCAGCGTAACTGTTATGTATGAGAATGCCAACTCCTGAGCATTCTCATGAATGTGTGTAGTAGGGCTCGTTCTTGCTTCGGTTTTCCATTGTAGATTAAAACATAGTTTTCATACTTTTGCATACCCCTACTTTTTGTCTCAGAGAGTTCACATATATCTAATCTTATGTTTGTTTATCTCTATGATTATTTCTTGATATGTTCCGTTCCATGAGGTGATATTCCAGCAAGCCAGCCTAGTAAATCTCCGTTTTCGCCAAATCCTTTTCACCGCATGGGTCATTTCCGAAAAAATCCGTCTGTTTCCCAAGCTTCTCTGTGAATCGTTGGTGTTTTTTTTTACCTTAAGCAGGAAGCAAACCTAACTTAAGAACTCTCCACACTTTATCCGGGCTTGGAACCGGCTGTGACCGTAGCAGAACTACTCAGTCCATCTTGCTCGTCGGTCACAGGCGGTGCACAAATCTAAAATGTAGCGTGTAAATATGGATATTTTTTCATATAGATCTACCTAAATTTAAGAAATTAATTGGAGATTAAGAATTGGCACTAAAGAAAATACTGTAAAAACACCGTTTCCACATAAATACACAAAAAAACTAAATATGTATATATTTCGACAATTAAGTTGTCATCATCGGTAGCACTGAGTGACAAACAGTGCAGTATTGCTCTGTATGCAGTCTTCAAGTAAACCAATTTGAAAAGATTCATCATAAAATGCATGTCATTAGTTGTTTGGCAAGATGTTTTCACTATAACCTCTTAAGATTAATAAAGTGTGAATTCTGTAAATCCGGGTTGGGATATGACGAGCAACTGCTTGGTGAGAAAAAATATAATTTAAACATTTGAATCGTGGTGTTTTATCAATTATTCAAAAACCTACTAGAAACTTACGAGAATGCATTTTCGAGTGTTGGTTTTAAAGACATATTCTAATTAATTTACTTTTAAATTAATTGCAGCTGCACGAAGCAGAACATTATTGATAGGCATGAAACTATAAAAATTAATTTTCAACAGAACACTGAATTGAAAATTGTGATGAAAATGCTACTATAACAAACAGAAAGATCGATGCAGTTGCATACAAATAGTTAGGCAATATTCGCATTATTTATAATTTTGTAAGATTTTTTTTTGTTTTCACAAAGTTACAACCATTTAAAATTTATAAATATCTTATTGATAAGTATTCCTGCTTTCCATCGCAAGTACTTGTTGAGACACAAAATCTTAAAATGCGGTTTTGTTTGTCATTTTGTTTTCCATACATTTTACTAAAAAATCGAATTAGGTGCGACTGGCCCTCATTTATTAAATTTTCAATACATGCATACGGCGATCCTACGAGCCAAAGCAGTAGTCGTTCATATCGCACACATGACTACTACTAAATACGTCTCGTACCAGCAGTCAGGTCTTGTTCATAAAGAAGGTAATGTCACACACGGTGTCAACCCAGAAATCATAAATACATGATTTATCTAACCTTTGCGTTTTTATAAAACACATTTGTGTATTTTGTTATAGTAATGTTCGTTTATAACATACTTGATTAATCGCCTACACAATAACATTGTATTATTTACTAATAAAACTGTGTTATCAATATGAAAAAATATTGCATTTTAAATATCTACACTCGACTTTATTAATTGCTTTTAAATTATTACATAATCAACAAACCAAATCCTCTAGGTAAAGGAATACCTTCCGCATTTAGTTGATGCGCATTTTTTTTTCTTACTGCGTACTCATTTTTTATAATACGAACATAAATATTTGAACACAGCCAAAAATGAATATTTATTAAGTATACATAGTTGCAAATTTGCAAATATACTTACGTATATACATGTATGTATATATATCGGACCACACTTACAATTAGTGTTATTGTTAGTCATTTGTTCGTGATAATATCCGTTAGATTAATGGTTTAGTTTCTGTTTGCAAAAATTAAATATGTGCATGCAAGTCCAATTATTTAGTTTAAAATTAAAGTGGTCCATAAAGCAAACTTTGAGAACGATCTTTATGATACATCATTATAAATGTTATACCTAATACTCGTAGCGAACCTTGAGTTCATGATGTGGCAATAGCAATAATTTTTTTTTTGTACTACAAGTAAACGGCATTGCGAAAACACGATGATAAGTAGTAATACTACTATTTTAGAAATTTTTGTAACATGCGTTAAGAACAAATTTTTAGTTTAGTCATTTTAATTTGCAAAAAAGATTGGTTAACATAAAACACGTTATTTAATACATTTCTGTAATTCACTGAGTCTTAGCATTGACACATACCGGTCGTTGGACGTAAATTATGCATTCTATATGCATAATTTACGAAGAGTATAAAAGTATTTAGAGTTGGATTTAGATTATTTTTTGTATAAATGAAAATTCAAAATTCGGACCGAAAGTAATACTTTTACTCTTGGCGAGTAGCATTTTTTTGCAAATATGTCATAAAGTATGTATCCTGTAGAGATTTATTAAGAGACTGGAAGTATTTAGAATAGGATTTTGAATAATTTTTGTATAAAATAATTTTTAAAATTGTATGATTTGAAACGCTCATACGTATAAGAAAATCGTGTGGTGGCCACACCTCATTTTTTAATTTGAGATTCGATTTTCAAAATATGTGATTAGTTTAGGCAAATTTCCAAAGTGTTCCTGAAGGGATAACAACTGATTTTTTAAATTTGGGATTTGTGTCAGTTCCTTGTACTCCGAAATACTTCGAGCACCGTCATTTAAACATGTAACGAAATTTTGTAAACTATCGAAATTCTCTGCATAAAAACGATTTATGTGTATGTTTTAGCAAAGCTAAGTGACGAACGTGCGGTATTTTGGCATTCTGTGACGATATTTTACACACTTTGTAATAAATTTCGGAATCACTGACAATTCATTTTCATATTAGAAAAAGGAACATAAACAACGTTCTAGATCTAAATAAATGATAACTAAAAATGTACGCGTATGTTATTGAAACTAAATAACAGTAAGTATATACATATTTACATTATTTCTCTTGCGAAATATAGGGTAAATATAATAAATTTTAAAAACCCCACAGGCTATCTACCCCGATGAAGAAAGAATTTTACTCATAAATTCCTTATTTTGTGGCCATTTTTTGCACTGATTCTCGGGCTCTTCTCGAGCGTAAACAGATGTTGCAGTTCACCATATGAATTAGTGCTATTCAGTAAATGTGTGTTGTTTACATTATTTCTTTGCTCCGTTGTAACTTCGTCGTAGTTTAACTCCGTCATGTCCGCGCCCTGGTCATGAGGAACATTTTTTTGGACAATGTAATACTCAAGGTCATCAACAAATCTTTTTTTATTTTTTTTAAAGATTTTTATTTGTTATAAAGATTAAGCAAACTACTTTCTGTGTAACTGTGACTAAATAATTGAAGAAGGCTTATACGGAGTTTACGCCCCGTGAGCGATTGGACAACTAGAACCATTACAATTGTATAATACATATAGAAAGTTAATTGTAAGCTGAACCAGTAATGAACAATAAATAAAAAAATTATTATTGAAACGAAAAATTTTGCTTACAATTATTGGTTGACTTACTGAAGTCAAGACGAATAAACAACTTTAATAGGATATATATCCAAGAACTGCTGAAGGTATTCAAATTTTCCTATGTATACTGGTACTCCGGTTTACGATCTGCAAATACCTATCAACAAATACACAAAACCATTACCGCACAAATCACAATCGTGCTATCAACCAAACCACAACGGTGGCTTTGAACAATCTTATATTTTTCAAAAACCATCCAACCCACTTATTAGTCTTATGCAAACTGGTTGGTGCGGGTTGGTAGCTTTGAGTATAATGTCTGTGAATATAACCTATTTAAAATATGTAGTAAGTAGAGTCATGCTTGGGCATTACAATTTAATAAGAATTAAATTACCTACCCACTATTTCAAAGTGCTTTACAATGTTCACTACTCGTGCAGCCAAAATAGTGGATAACCTGGATTTTAAAGTTGACAACGATTAATGACATACAGCTTGTGTAATGAAACACTTGATATTACCCAGTAAACATTGCAACGTCGTATGCTGCGGTCGTACTGGACGCGCGACGAAAGACAGGAGAAAGTACAGGTGACTCTAATATTGGCAGTCGATGCTTCACCGCTAAATGTAGCAAAGCGGTGATACATTACGCGACGTTGCCATTGTGATGTATTTTGGACTTGCTATATCAAGTGTTGTATTACACAAGCTGTATATTAGTTATTCATACCTATTTTAACTTTTACCACTAAAAATAAATTAGTAAAACAAAATGCACACAACTTGCAGAATGCTTCCAGCACACATAAACAAAATTAAGAAGGGAAATAGATGAACTGATTTTTTTTTCAGTGTTTGATACGTGAGGGTTCATAGGTGTCTGCATAACTATACCCATATAAAACACGATCTGTATTTAAACGAAAATTCCCTAAAACTAGGAATTTGTCATCTCAAAGGGATTAGTGCATCACACAGCATAAATAAAATATATCTGAACCCACAGACCGAGGATTCAGGTCATTCTAACAGAGATATTTTATTGATACTATTTTCTTAAAATTTGTTGGTAAGAAGGTGTTTACACGACGTTATGCATAAGAAACTAACTCGAGGACTGCAGCTTGACACCTTTAGCACATAAATGCTTAAGCTAAATACATATTTCGACAATTCTGTCTTTAGTAGCACTGTATAAAACCGAGTTGTCTGTAATCTGTAACCATTGGTGTTGTTCTGACGCAGTAAAAGACCGAACCAAAGCTCAAAATTTAGCAATAAAACATAAACAGTCTGAGGAGACGGACGGTCATTTGAAGATTTTATCAGAAGATTCATGTTTTCTACGTTTCCAGGTTATTACTTGCCCCTCATTTTCTTTTACCATTACTTTGCTCTTCTTTATATGTATTTATTTCCATTTTTAATTCAACTATTTCATTAGTCCAGATAATAACCATCTTTATTGAAATTTACATAAATATTCTTTCCCACTTTCTGGTAAGACACTTAAGCAAACTGTATGTAAAAATGTCTTTGTCTGTTAGTAATACATAAATATGAAAGTGCCACACCTTCAGTATGCATTCCTTGCATTTCTTTATCATTTATGACAAATTTCGAGAATCGTATGTAAATGTTTATTGTAACTTTTTGTGTGCGTGATATATTTATGGGAAAAAATGTTCGATTCAATTCAGTCCCATAAATATTTAAAATTTCAATACATGCGGAACGCCATAAATAAATATGTGGTTGTTTATTTTGCGAGATGATGTGTAAATATGTATTTTTTTTATCTCATGAATACATACGAGCCAATTTTTCCTTAAAAGAAGAGGCGCGATATGCTACGTGCTTACACTTACGTAGATAGGTGCGCGTCCGTCGATGCCAAAAACGTTACATATGAGAATGATGGAACGAAAGGACTGGTGGAAAAAATGAGCAACAATAAAAGCGTGCAGGCTCATTGTTATGGGTGTTTAGCGTCAGGCCGTCGTCGTCGACCGTGAGAAACTCGGGTAAAATGCGACGGAATTCATATTGAGAGAGGGACCCACGAGTGCGACACATGCCACACTTCCTGGGGCAAACGCTTGAGTTAGTCGAGCCGCAGTTGTGTTGAGGTCACAGAGTTTGCAACGGAAGGCCGTTGGGCACGTGACTTTAACAATTGTTTTTATTGATTCGTTCGTCGATTTGCTCGCTCTGTTTGTCGCTGAAATGTGACTCCGCGCGTATGTATTGTTAAGAAAGGAAGAGAAAAAAAAACAAAGAGATGAAACGATGTGCAAGGGGCGTAAAATGTATTATCTCACGTTTTCCCGTAATTTGTTATGAAAAGTACAGCACGAAATAGCTTTTACAGGTATAATAATGTGGCGTGTATGTTTTTGTGTACTTTTTCTGTCATTCATAATTAATTAACATGAAATGGATGTTAGATTGAATTGAACATGGAATCTCTTGCTTCAAAAATCTATACAATACCGTACAGTGGCGGCTGCTGCAGGGAGGGCAACGGGGGACTGCCCCCCCTCCCCCCGTGAAAATTTTCGTTTAACAGATAAATTAATTATAAATACCTAATTTGTATGTAATTTTTCTGATTTGTTTGATAACAAATAATATGTTTTCGGAAGTAACAGTCCGTCTCCACAGCACTGAGTTTAAAAATCGCAGTCTGTATTAGGAATCGAGCGATGAAAGTGGCGCGGGTAGAGAACGGGTATATATCAACGAGACGGCACTTCTCTGCGGTGCCGGTGACGCAAGTCCAGTATGTAATATACAGGGGTGAGTGTATGTTGTAATTTCTATCGGTGCAAATACAACTATGAATTGCGTTAGTAACATAATCGAAATGATAGAAAATAACACACTGAACTATGACATTTAAGATAGAATTAAAAAATCTAGGTTCCCCTAGACCAGATTTATTGATTAAACTAGAAAATCACAATTCGAAAAATAATAAAATCTTGACGAGAAAATTCAACAGAAGCTCCTACAGTTTTTCAGGCTGCTTGTGTGGGTGTAATGTGCAAAATGCTTTTTTTTTTGTTATGTGTGCTTAATTAGGAATTCTCCACAAAGCGACCCTGCCTGCCTTAATAACATGAGTTTTGGGGAAGGTAAATATAATGTGCCAGCTGAACATGTGGCATGTTTGAAATCGCTTTAAGGGGTCATGACGAAACACAAGGTAGTGCGAATCCGAGGATTTTTCGTGGATTTATTGACAGAAATTGTCAGCACCCTTAAGGACCGCATCAACAAGTCTAATAATAGAGTTTTTATGGGTTTGTCAAAAACCATTCAAAATGAATTGCTGAACAGTATCTACGAAGTTTCTCGCATTTTGATTCTAGACGAAATTGACAAAGCCCACTAAATCGCTATACAAGCAGAGGAGACGACAGACTCTGCCACATTTTCCCAGTTGGCTTTTATAGTTCGATAGGAGTTGAACGGAAATATACAAGAACGATTTCTGTTTTTTCTGCAACCAGTGAATCATACTGCTGACGGCATTAGCAAATATTTATTGGAAGAACTTAGGAAAATTAAATTGGACCAAACGCCTGCAAAATTGATATCCCGAAGCTACGATGGCGCCTCAGTAATGAGTGGTAAAAACAACGGTGTTCAGGCAAAAATTAAATTACGCGCACCAGTTAAATCTGATAGTTGAACGGGTTGCCTCACATAACAAACAAGTGAAAGTTTTCTTTTGCAACCTAGATGGTTTTTCTACTTTTTTTTAATCGCCAAAGCGTACTGCTATAATGGATGAGGTTGTGAAAAAATCGACTTCCACGGGCTGCACCAACCAGATGGAACTTTAAATCAAGATGTGTTGTGAGTGTGTTTAGATATAAAAAAGATCTTATTACATGTCTGACGCGGATCATAGATGATCAATTTAGTGACCAGTCGACAATAAGGAAAGCTGTAGGCTTGAAAAACATTTTAAATGATTATGATTTCAACTACTGGTTATATTTTTTAATAAGATCATGCCGCATTGCGAAATTCTCTACAACCAATTACAAGATCGTCAAATTGACAGTATTTAAATACAGTCTTGTGTGTCATCATTTAAATCGTCAATTCAGCAGGTGAGGAACTCAACTGATTACGATTATTACAATGAAAATAGTGATAACGATGAAAAAGAAGAGGAACATTCCCGACAATGGAACAGAACACCCGTTATGAAGACGAACACAAAATGGTTGCTAAAGAAGTGTGCGACATTATTATTAACAATATTGATGACCGTTTTTTGTTTAGTGATCACCTATCTATAGCTCGTCTTTTTCAACCACACTTATTTTCAACGTATCAAAATTCTTTCCCCGAAACTGAATTCCAGATGCCCGTGAAAACTTTTAATTTGGAATCAATTGCTTTTAAGCATGAATTAGTAGTTTTGTATAATTGACCAGATTTTGGAGCTGCTTCATCTGCTCTAACATTACTGCAATGTTTCTATGAAAATAATTTAACAACTACATTTGCCGAAAGTGAAAGTGAACGGTGTTTTTCTAATTTGAAGAGAATAAAAACATTTTTTAGAAATACCATGCAGGAAAGCAGACTATGTGCCTTAGCAATGTGTTCCATTGAAAAACAATTACTGACATCAACACCAAACTTCAATGAATTAATTATGGATTTTATTTTCAAACAAGTTAATTAAACAACATATTGAGTTTATTTTTTGTCTATACTTAAGTTTTGATATTAAACACTCAGCCCCCCCCCCCGGTGCCTTCCCGCCCCAAAAATCACGGCCCGCCACTGATACCGTACGCATTTATACATTCTGCATATGTATTTGGCACCAGCGGAGTTTTGATTGGTCACTTCAAAATAATTCACCAAGTAGCTCGGTGCCAAATGCGGGTGCATAATGGAATTCGGTGCGAAACTCATATGCGGAATATCACCACATATTGCAATTATTGCATTAACGGTAATGTGCGAAACAACCAAGTGCGTGCCTTATTATTTCTAACACAGTATTTATTGCACAAAATGAGTTTGCCTACTTGTTTTAAACATATTTCGGTCACGACTAAAGAGTCCAATGGAATGTTGCTATTTATAGAGCAAATTTGTTGAAAGAATGTGATGTTATCAAGTGGAGAGAAGAGTACAATATCATAACGTCAACAAGTTGGCGGCATAAAGCAATTAATAAAATTCACCGCATTTTGTATGCAATTCTTACATAGGGTAAAGATATATCATTAAAAGTTGAAAGTGACAATAATTAGTTGCAGTAAAGAATCGTAGAGTTCCACCAAAGTTTAGTAAAATAATGAGGTGTGGCCACCACACGACTTTCTTATACGTATGACTTTCAAACTATAGAATTTCTAGAATTCTTTTATATAAAAATTATTCAAAGTCCTATTATAAATAGTTCTGTTCTCTTAATAAATCTCTATAGAATGCATACTTTGCGAGATATTCGAAAGAAAGTACTGCTCGCTAAGAGTAAAAGTGTTACTTCCGGTCAGAATTTTGAAATTTCGTTTATACAAAAATATTCTAAATCTAACTCTAAATGCTTTTGTACTCTTGATAAATATATATAGATTGCTCAATTTACGAAATATTTGCAAAAATCGCTATTCGGTTAGAGTAAAAGTGTTAGTTCCGGTCCAAATTTTGAATTTTTTTTATACAAAAGATATTGAAAATTAAGTTCTAAATACCTTTATAATCGTAACGTACCTGTCTAAAAAGCATGACTTGCAAAATATTTGCAAAAAAACTTATTTTCGATAAGAGTAAAAGATCTACTTCCGGTAGGAATTTCGAAAAACTAAAAAATTATTCTCAATTTTAATTTTAAGTACATATGAATTCTTTATAAATTTGTTTAAACTTAGTAGTTGACGAAATATTGGCAAAATTCGATTTTTTCATTGAAGTAAACTACTACTTCTGGTCTGCCGATTTTACGGCAAATCTAATCAGTTCTCAAGAGGGAGATTATACTGGTAAATGCAAAATTTGGAACTGATGGCTATAGCGGTTTGACCGATATCGTGGTCACACGCACACACACACACACACACAGAGAGAAATTTTTTTAAAACCAATTTTTCGGTATCAGGGGTCTTCAAAATGTGGATATCTGCAAAAATCTCGAAGTCGAAAATTTTCATCATCACAATACTTCCTTATACTACGTATAAGAAAGTAAAAAGGGAAATCAAAAATTGGGACAAAAATTAAAATTTCCATCAAACATACAACGAAGGCCACTTTGAAAAAAGATGAATAAGTAAAAGTAATGGCGTATTTATTGTTTTTGATAGTAGTGAGTTTTAGCGTGACCAAAGCACAACGTATGGCAACGACTCCATTCATGCTAAATATACTTCTATCTTTATCTCTCACATGTGAAAAGAAAATGATAATACAATTAACGTTACCGAGTCAATAACGGAATGGTGCTAAAGCTGTCTATTATCTATTTCACCATTAAAATTCTACTTAGGTTGCCTGTCTACTTCATTACACTTTAAATTTGTACTTAATGCACTTTTTAGGCAGACTTTCCATTTACTATAACCATTAGGAATCTTCACAATCATAATTTAAACGTGGGTAGTTGTGTAGTAGGAAGACTAGGAACGTTCTACAAACATCAAGCAGGAATTTCTCATTATTATGGTATATCCCTTGTTAATGCGCCAGCAATATCTCGAGAGTCTCTGTTTTTAATGAGTAAACTACCATTTGGCGAAAAAAGTCAGCCATTCTCATTTTTTCAACCTCTCCTGCCCAACCCAAAATATCTTCAGTTTCGAAAAGCAGTTACAGATCCCCCTAATCCTTCTGGGACTTCCAGTGCAGCGGAAATAGTGACGAGTGATATTTCTATTGATTGTGATGAAGGCGAGGAACCTGCTGCCGGGAAACTCATAAACTTTCTGTCGATACACTCATCAACACATTAAAAGAAAAAAATGATGAATTTAGAACTAGTTCAGCAACGATTGAGTTCTTATAAACGGCAGATAAACGTTAAAACAGGCACAGCTTGGAAAAGTCTTCTGAACACTGCAGGTAGTTTATCTGCAAAACGCTATGACTCAAAACCTAATATTAGAGTCAGCCCACAGCCAAAAGCAAACGCAGAGTTGGAGTAACCAGAGGAAGCAAAAGAGCATCATCTGGGCGTCCAGTAAAATTAGAAGCTCCAAAAAAGGGGCAAAAAAGCCATAATTAAGCAGCAAATGTGGCAGCAAACTAGGCAAACACTATAAAGCATGGCCCAAGTCACTAATAGTGATTTCCACAAGTTAGGCGTATAGGTGTTAGGTAGATCATAAGTATTTTCCTATGTTATTCATACAGAAAGATGATATTAATGAAAACATACCTATTATATATACAGTATATTACAAATAATAGAATGTAATATGGTATTTTGAATAACATGTTTGTTTGAACGCAACAATTTCAATGTTTTGATTAATTATTATTAATGTTTGCCGACATCCCGCATTGTAGCTTTGCGCCGAATTCCATTGTACACCCTCATCTGACACTGAGCTACTTTATTGGTGTATTATTTTGAATTAGTCAATCAAAACTCCACAAGTGCCAAATACACAGGTGGAATGTATAAATGCATACCGTACAAGGGTCCTATGACACAAAAACTACACATGCACTAAATCTACAATTTACAAGTAACTTGCCTGTTCGGTGTAAGTTGGTAAAATACCTTATGTAATTTCATAGATTTGTAAAACCAAGTGTTTTATACATATCCTTTCCTACAAAGCGATGTACACGTTTTGAAGTCCCCTGATACCAAATAAGAAAATGGATGTGCTTAAAACCACACGGCAAAAGTGAAAACTTCATCAAGAAGAGGTTAATAATACGCAATCCAACTTTTTCTTTTCGTTCATTAGGGTCATCCTGCATCGACGAATTCAGTTGCTGAGATTTAGTGTGCTGCTTTTGACGATATTTCTTCACGCGCGCATTAGACAATTCCCTTTTTCGTTTTAATTTGTCATCGATTTGATTTTCTTCATTCATCCTGTGTAACAGAAAAGAATTAAATGCTTATAAATTCGTATATAACGAGCAATTAAAGCAATGCTCTATTCTCAACGTTTCTGTTTTGCATTGGTATACAAATTATAGTAAATGCGTGTGGACGTTATTTAACATCCGGAATATACTGATCAGTTTCCGAGTCATCCATATCATTTTAATAAAAATGCTAAAACTTACCTGAGCGCGAAATATTATATTATATTATTATAGAGATAATGTCTCATATACACACAGCAAATTTTTTGGTTAACAAGTAGCGAACGCAACACAGTCCGCGAAATATAATCGCGTAGGTGTACGGACAACTTTATATAAATAGACAATATGAATACTCGCTTACAGGTCCTGCGCTGGTCTAATGCTAACGTACCGGCTTCTCACCAGTGAGATCGCGGGATCGAATCTGCTCGGGGACATGAATTTATTTATTCATTTAAATTTCAATTTAATTGAAATTAAATACCTATATGATATATTTCTCTCGTTCCCTTAGCCGACTTTACCCGAACGAGCGTTACATAGCCGAGCGTGACGGTTCAGTCTTGTTCAGTGCCCACAATCAACGCAACGCGCCCAAGGAAGTTTACACTTCAAAAAGCGGGTTTTAAAAAATGTCTCTCTCTCTGTGTGTGTGCGTGTCTGCCTGTGTGTGACCACGATAGCGGTCAAACCGCTATTGATATCCATATTTTGAATTTACGAATATAATCTCCCTCTTGAGATCTGATTAGATTTTTAGTAAAATCGGCAGACCGAAAGTAGTAGTTTACTGCAGTCAAAAAATCGAATTTTGCCAACTATTCGGCAACTGCTAAGTTTAAAAAAATGTATAAAATGTACATATGTACTCAATATTAAATTTGAGAAAGATTGTTTGAAAAAAATTGTTTTCTGACACGCTAATACGTATAAGAAAGTCGTGCGGTGGCCACACCTTATTTTTTCGTATTGGTTATGACAACGAACAAGTTGTGCATGAAAAGAAATGATCCACATAACAACAATGAATATAATGATGAAAAACGATATTGAAGAATAATTTAAAGTAATAACGATCTCTGTAAATATTATTATTAATTATTCTCTAATTTTCCAGTTACAGAAAAAAGGAAGCAACCTTGTTTGGAAGTTGATAATAGAAAGAATGAAAAGCTGAGTTAATAAAAAAAATATATAAGAAACTTAGAAATTTTAAAACTGAAAGAGAATTGAAACATCCACCATTAGTCATTTTAAGTGTTGTTAAGCACTTGTGATATTATTAAACTAAATTTTGAAAATACACTTTTAGGAAAAGTTTCATTGAAATTATATTGGTTGCTGCAAAAAGTTTTATCGGGTCCTATGACAAGCGATATGGAAGGTATGCCTGGTCGACTGAATTAAGTTTTAACACCAAATAAAGAGAGATTGTATTCAGTTTTGCTGTAAATAATTATGGGTATATATTAAACTCTCTTTATTTGTTGTTAAACTTGCTACAGTTAACCAGGCATAGCTTCTATATCGCTGATCTTTAGGACCCGAAAAATATTTTTCCACAACTATTATTATACGTATTATATTAAATTTCGATGTTTACCTTTTCTTTTCCTATTTCATTACATTTGCAAATTAGAACAACTCTGTATTAACTTGTCATATGATGATTAAATTAAAATATTATATATATTAAATTCCAAAAATAAATAAAAACTCTATCAATATTGTCGATTTAGTGTATAAGTATATTAAGTTCCCAGAAATTGTGTAGTTGTGATATTATGTAGTTTGCAAGCCTATTATCTGTCAAATTTCGTTTGTGATTAGTTGTTAACAATTAGCCCATTTTCAGATTTGGTAGTTTCATTTTCACTGTATTTACACGATGATATTATATATAAAAATTATTTGTTTTCACATCTGAATCATGCCTAAACCCTTTGAAAAACATGTGAAAGATATCATTCATTAATCCCGTATTTCGGAAGAGAACATTATACAAATAGACTATTACTCCAGCTATCAGCAGCTCAAGATGTAATATTATCTATTATTTGTATTATAAACATTTTAACACTAATATGTTTTATTATTGAGAGTAGCAAGTCCTTTAAAGTATTTTTGCAATTAGTACCGTAATCATACCATTTATTTCACTAGTGCTGTAATAGGGTCTATTACAGCACTAGTTGCGTAATAGAAATGGAACATTTAAACAGATTTATTTTAAGTTGGTCACATTGCAACAGAAATGGAGATGTCAATATGACATTTTGTAAACAAGTTTGAGGTTTTTATATTGAAATTAATTGTAAGATTTGATATTTTTAATTAATCTTTGAAATAGTACAACTATTATAAACATTTATATTAACGTTTGAATTATCTTTCGAAGTGATAGTGATACCGTGTGCAGTAGAAACATTCTGTTGAAAATTATCAAAAATGTGTCAATTTTAAATTAACTTGTCAATTTAAATCTTGTGCCAAACCAAGGTGACAACCGCCACAAAATTTCCCTTGATTATCAAATTTTTCTCGTTTTGCTTTTACAAAAGGAGAAATTTTAAAACTAATTGCAAAAAATAGCATAAAAGACACGTTTCATTTGACATTAAAGCACTCATTCAGTTAAGAAACTCGTGGTTACGCCACTCGTTTCTTAAACTCTGAATTCGTACTTTGAAACGTCAAAATGAAACTTGTCCTTTAATATACTATTACCACAGACTAAACAATCCAGACCGGCAACTTAATCCTAGATTTTATCCAGAGTACTCATCCTTGTTTAGCAAACGTAAATTTCAGTACTCTACCATCTTTGTCAGATTCACTGAACTTGGAGATGAGATGGCGCTAGTGTCAATTGAAATGTTTGTTATGCTGTGGTTATATGTCATTCAAAACTACATTTCAAGTTTGACACGTTTGACATATTTTTGCAATCCTTTGCCGTACATCGTATTAATTATATGTTGATACAAATACGGTGTCCAAATGTTTAGTGTGCGGGTTTGGGCACGATGAAGTTAACAAAATGCACAGGTTTCCTGCAAATATCGACTAGTGAGTATAAATATTGTAAAGTTGTGCTTTAAATATGCATATTACAAAATTTCTTAGTCATCATATTATATTATATTACAAGATTTGTATTATTTTTGTCTTCTCGTTACTGGTTGTGTAATGTATAAGTATATGTATCAATAAAAACTATTATTATTATATCCCTATGTTTTCCTTGACAGTTTTCACCTGATTATTATATTTCTTTTAATCTTAGTAGGTAGTTTATTGTGTCTAATAGGTCACCGTAAGAGCGATGTTATAATACATGTAAGTAAAAGATTAATATTTATATTTCGTATCACATATTTAATATGTAACACCACAAAATTACACATAAGATGCTCAAACTATGGCTATAACTGTTACAGTAAGTAATGTTTATTACCATAGTTTTAGTAACTTTTGTGTATGTTTCTGTTACATAAATAACGTATTTAATAAGCGTATTCTAAAAACAAGTTCATTTCAAATTCCGCGCCAATATGCTGCTAGCGCCATCTTCGTACCAAGTTCACTGATGTGTGACAAGGATAGAAGATCTTGGATATTTTTTTTTCAAGTAGTTGCCGGTCTGGGTTGTTTAGTCTGTGCTATTACAAACAACAGCTTGCTCAAAGCAATGTAATTTGTCAATGTTGCTATGACATCACAGTGACGTTTTTCTATACGGAACTCGTCAGATTTCGATATAACCTATACTACTCTTGGTTGTGCTACTACTGTCATCGCGAGCAATGTAGCACCCCGGATATCTTTTGACCAAATGTTGCCTTACATGACCAAGTAAATATGCAGGAATTCTATCAGTGATAATATATTTGCATTGTGATGTTGACAGGTATATATTCTAATATTTTTGATAATTCAGTATAAAAGCGAAGATTCAATACGAAAGAGTTAATTGAATAACCATTAGCTACACCACACCACCTTAACCTGTTGAAAAGATGTTTTAACTGTAGCTTGGGGTTTGTCGTCTGGTGGATATTATTTTAACTGTAAAAACTAGAAACAATACAACAAAAAAACATTTTTTTAATTTAAGTTTGTTGAAGACGTTCTGTTTATGTTCTCGTTATTTCTCAACGTTTCGTCATTAGTATTCTGCAAATGCTTGGGTACTGTTATTGATCTGTTTTTGTACCAACTACCCCACGGAATAATAATTATATATTAATAATAATAAGTTTAAAAAGAGTTTATATAATAAAGTAAACATAGTCATAGGCATTATGTGAAGTCCTCACACATTAGCGTCTCGATATAAATATAGTGAGTAAGGAATTTGTATCGCTCATCGGTGCATATACATTTCGATCTTTTGGTTTCAATACCCTGTTTGCCTAACCGACTAATTTACTCAATACATAATTTAACTGAGCTAAAGTCACTAAATAGATTAAGTACCGCAATCCGTTAGGCCAATGTGTTAGACAAGGACGTTACATTTTTGCCATTAGATGGCGGCGATCTAGGTGACTTTTATGTTTCACTAAATATTTCTGAAGTCTGAAACGTCACTAACGTCAGTTATCACACGTACCACGGGGTGTTTTTCAAGAAAAAATAGTTGTATGATTATAAATCAACGGTAATAATGTCTCGTTGTTGTGTTTTAAACTGTAAAAACGGCGCCGCAAAAGGCTTCAGATTATTTCCCTTCCCAAGCGGTGAAAGAAATTGCGTCAGAAGATAAGTGTGGTTAAGTTTACTCAACAGGCCCGATTTTAATGCAAACTTTAGAATTTGCGAAGTAAGTACCGATAAAAAGCATGCCAAAGTGTAGTTATTTATCAAAAGCTATTGTAGGTGCATTTTTCAGAAAAACAATTTGAAAATGGAAGGCAAGATGGAAAACGAGTTTTTCGACCCTGTGCTGTCCCTGATTTGTTGAGAAAACATGTTTCATCATACATAAAAAAATGTCCGGTCTTATTCTTTGAAGAATAAATACAAAAGTTATGTACCCATAATTGTCGTAAGTAAAATCCATCCCCAGATGGAAACCTTTGGAAGAGGCATATTTTGTTGGTAGTCAAAACATAAAACGTCAATTTCGTCGTTTTCTTCCGCTTCCTTAGATTTCTCTTTCAACTCTTTGTAGAACCATTCAGCCTTCTGAATATGTAGCTTCTTTTCCGTTTCAAACGTTTTCATTTCTTCTTGGGAATCTGCACTCCGAATTTTATTATTTAATTTGTCGCATCTTTTACAGCTTTACGGCCAGTTCCAAAACTCATGTAAAAATTTTCGCGAAAATACCTTCCGTAAATATCGTATATTTTTGGTTTATATGGATGCCCATCTTGTTTCAATTTATGAACTTCCAGTTCAAACTTTTTAAGATACAAATCATGCATTATTGAAATATTTAGATCGCTTGATAAATAATATTCGTGCTTTTGTTACGACTGTAATGAGAAATGTGTTTTGGAAAACTGCTAATGTGATCATGTACTTGCGTTTCCATTCTTCAGAAATTAAGTTAGATCTATTTGAATGCCATCCTCGTTTGTCCTGCACAGGCGTTACATTAGCCGTAAGATGCCTTGCAATGCGTTCAAGTCGTTTTTTCCCAATACCATGTAAACTACACACAGTCAGTTTACAAACCTCCAACTCAAAAGCACCTTTCCTTACCTAAAAAAAATGAGTGTCAGTTAATAATAATAATAATTCAGTTTTGTAATGTCACCTTATATTTGTATGTATGATTTCGCAATAATTTTGGCGTTGTTTCAGTCTTGCTTGATAAATAGGAGTCTTGCTTGTCTTGATCTGATAGATTATTAAACACCGTAAATATCTCTTGCTTCTCATCCTCTGATAACTTTTTTATACATTCTTTGGCACATTTACAATCACTAGCGTGCTTCCTTTCTAAAACCGATTTTTCTGTTGAGGTAGATATGTAAGTTTCACTTGTGGCCCTTTTAAATTTTTGTACATTCCAAGCCCACTCTGCCATTTCTCTTGTTTTTTTTCGCCCACGTTTGACACTAGTTTCACCATTATCCTCAACAGCTACTGTTTCTACCATCACTTGGGCATCAGAATCAGATGAGCTAGGTCTGTCTTCATCTGATGGTTTATAATCACTACCCGAACTTTCAAAAGGTTCACTTAACTAACTTTTACAGTGACGATTCATTATAATTCGCTATTTTATTCAAGTTTTTTTTTTAAAATAATATGCCCGACATAACGTAAACTTTTTAGACCTGCAATTAGAGCACGTGGTTTTTCAATAATGCGTAGTAGGAGAAGAGTTTAAAGGGCGTGTCGCGATTGCACACAGACTTTATTATGAGGCAACAAATAATAATTTTATTATAATGTGCAAGAACGGGACATGTAACACGTAACTTATACCCTTCTCGCAGCGTTTGACAGAATGGGATAAGTGATTTTACTTCATGCATCAGTTTCTATTAGCAGCACGTTTCCCGTTTTTGCACCAGATATCAAGACCACCTTTTGAAATTCATATCTGTCAATATCTTAATTTACAGAAAAATTACACATATCTTCTTGCACCAAGGTGCTCAATTATAAGTGTTGACAAATGCTTCAAAATTTAATATATTTGTTGTATAAATATAAGAATTTCTATTAATTTATTTTTCACTTAAAGTGTCACACATACACAAATGAAAATCGCGCAGACATGTCTTTGACGTAAACTTCATGTGGTTTCTTTTTATAATCCGAACCCTTATCGTTTCCCCCTTTTATATTTTAAATAGCATCAAACTATGCATGGCATATTATTCGAAAAGACATTTTGTGAGAAATTCATACGTGGATCCGACATTTTTATTTATGTAAAAATAATATATAACATTAGGGTATTTTGTTCAAGATAAAAAGAGTATCAGATAATACCAATGGCCGACACAAACCAAATTAAAATTTAGGAATTTTGTGCGTTTTGCATATTTTTTGTCTTAAGGCTTTAACTTTCTGTAGCATAAGAAATACCTTTTACAAGTCAAACGTTTTGAGTGTGTTTTCTAATAACTTCAAACGATCCAGGCAACAAATCACATACAAAAATCTATTTGATATGTCGTTTTTAATGTCCTAACTCTTTTTCTAGCTTCCATTGAAAAAAAAGATATTGTATGGATATGATTTCTCTATAATTTCATATTACTTAAATTAAGTACACCATTGTGAGCATTCCAACAACGAACAACAGAAGATCACAAATTCTCAGAGGTTAACGTCTGGAGATAAGGGAGACCAAATTTCAGGATGTTCTTCAAACTATCGTTCAACAAGTCTGGTTTTATTAACCCGACTATCCCGACACAGTACAAGTTGCTCTACTATTACTAATTAATTAACAGAAATACTAAACATATTCTTTGTTTGTTTAATTCATCCTAAATAAATCTATAAATCTATGGATTTTTTAAAGTATTATTAGATACGTTTTTTGTCATTTAAAATTACCTTGTGTTTATTTAACAAATAAGGCTGTAACATAATAAATAACGTTACTTAATAATAATAATAATAATAATAATAAACTTTATTGTCCAACAGGCAGAATCCATTTACAGGACAAAACAATAATTAAGTATAGTACAGGGCAAACAAAAATATCAGCATATTTCCAATAAAAAAAATATTATATTAGCACATAAACGATTACAAGCTGCCATTGGTCAAAATGTCGTGTTCGTACTTGGTTCGTATAATTTCCTTAAATTCTGCAAGCACTTTTACTTTCTTATACGTAGTATTAAGGAAGTATTGTGATGATGAAAATTTTCGACCTCGAGATTTTTGCAGATGTACACGTTTTGAGGTCCCCTGATACCAAAAAAGTGGTTTTTAAAAAATGTCTGTCTGTCTGTGTGTGTGTGTGTCTGTGTCTGTGTCTCTCTGTGTGTGTGTGACCACGATAGCGGTCAAACCGCTGTAGATATCAATTCCAAATTTTGTATTTACATGTATAATCTCCCTCTTGAGAACTGATTAGATTTTGAGCAAAATCGGCAGACCGGAAGTAGTAGTTTACTTCAGTGAAAAAATCGAAATTTGCAAATATTTCGTCAATTACTAGGTTTAAACAAATTTATAAAGAATTCATATGTAATTAGAATTAAGTTTGAAACAAAATGTCTTAAAAAAGTTTTTCGAAATTCCTACCGGAAGTAGGTCTTTTACTCTTATCGAAAATCAGTTTTTTGCGAATATTTCGCAAGTCATGCTTTTTAGACAAGTACGTTACGGGTATAAAAGTATTTAAAACATAATTTTCAATATCCTTTGTATAAAAAAAATTTCAAAATTCAGACCGGAAGTACCACGTTTGCTCTTATCGAATAGCGATTTTTTGCAAATATGTCGTAAGTTATGCATTCTATATATATTTAGAGTAGAGTAAGAGTACAAAAGTATTTAGAACTAGATTTGCAATATTTTTTGTATATATGAAATTTCAAAATTCGGACCGGAAGTAGCACTTTTACTCTTAGCGAGGAGCACTTTTTTGATAATATCTTGCAAAGTATGCATTCTATAGCGATTTATTAAGCGAATGAAAGTACCTAGAATAGGATTTTGAATAAGTTTTGTATAAAAAAATTCTTAAAATTGTATAGTTTGAAACGCTCATACGTATAAGAAAGTCGTGTGGTGGCCACACCTCATTTTTTTAAAAAGTGTTTGTGTTTGGTGATATGTAACAACGCGACTTTTAACGCGAAATAAATAGTAAAAATGGTGCGATTGTGTTATTTGGGTAAACGTGATACAAAAAGGCATCCACTGGATCATATCATAGATAATTTGTTCAAGAATTCAAAATTACGTGTTTAACATGGTTTAAATATAGAGCGCTGATTGGATGGGATCGAGTTGTCCGTAATCCAGAGGCGTAGAATATGGAACTTTTGTCAGTTGCGAATATTGATTTATTAAATTTTGTTCACGTTGCAAACATTCTATTAATTTCATGCAAAACATCTTGCTTTGAATATTGGGTACAAATTTGAACCTTTAATATTTACAGCAACCATTTTGGCAATATTGAAGTTTTAAATGAATCAAATTAAAAGTATTTGAATTCAGTTGTGAGGCGTAATGTTGTTAAGCGTCATTGTATATAATATAATTTTAAAACGTTCAATTATAGCAATACTAAAGCAAAATGCCCAAAAAACGTCCTAATTCTTCTTCCAATTCAATGGGAGGTTTTACTTGGAGAAAATTATCGAACACTATACGTCGAGTTTTATTAATACTCCCCCTATATAAAATTAGTAATTATTTTAATATATTTGCCAGAATTAATTAAATATTAAGTTTACTTCTGGAATAAGTATATATTATTAATTAGAAGCTGTACGACTTCTTAGTTGTTATTATCATTATGAGAAATGTTCTCTCCATATGATTTGAATTTTTTTAATAATATACACAATGTTTTACAGAAAACTAAAATCGGACAAAAACAATTCTGTGTTGTAACAGAGTACTTGTTTCCCTTATAAAATCTAAAAACATTTATTTTCTGTAATTAACGCATGTTTTAAATTATTGAAAATTATATTCTTCACAATCGACAGTGTTAATTAGCAAAATAACATTACAAAAATTGTACCGACGCGTCGGTAAGATATGAACTTAGAGGTTTGCCTGACTATTCAAACTAAACATTAATTGGAAGCAATTTTAGTACTACAGTTCACAATCGATTTTTATTGATATCAATTTTTTATTAATATCTTATTTTTTTTATTTTTTTCCAGATAAGCTCCTATGAACTTTTTATTATAAATAACGGTTAAGTATGTGGCAGACAAAAAGTCAAAAGCACTCATTTCCAGGCCATCTTAGAGGTAGAATGTAAAGCGTTTTTTTCATGGTATTCCATTTTACCAAAAATGTGTTTATAAAAACTTGGAAAAACGAAAATCTTAGATATGAACCGAAATAGATGTGCGCTAATACTGAAACGCGATATCAATACAATTTAAGACGTTAAAAATGATTAGTACTTATGTCTCCGCTGTGAACTAGCATCTCCTTTTATTAACAATATTTACAAAGTTGCTGAGAAATGCCTTCGGTTTACCAATGCGGAGAAAAATATTGTACAAACAAGAAGTCCTGTGACACTGTTAAATCATAGAACATTCCAAATCTACCTGAAAATGTTCTCTCTGCGTTTGGTGAACATATTGTCAATAATGACCCATTAAATAACCATGGCATAGACTTTATAAAACTTACTTTAAAAACATATTTTAAAACTAGAATGTATCATGAAGCTAAACGTTTCCAAACAGATGTTCTGAAAGTGAGGAGCGGGCTCACAAAAACAGTTTTATTTTAAAATCAATACATGATTTATGTTATTTTTTTATTGAATTTACATTATTTTTTTCGGTTTTATTTTTTTTATTAATTGCGTATAAAAAAATGATCAAAAATAAATTGTTATGAAATGCAAAAGTGTATTTTATTTTATGCTCGATCCGTCCCCGCTCTCGTCTCGCCTCTCCTAACCTATACATGTTACGGCCACTTACCTCGCCTGCAAACTGCAGTCATACTTCCTCTAGTATATTCCAATCTCTTTGGTATAAAGTATATTACAATTAGTGAGACATGGGAGCGTTTTAAGTGTACATACGTAGGTACACTTAAAAGGTATACATGTACACAGGTTGCAAAAAAAGTTTCCACTAAAATTTCGAATATCGAATAGTGTGATTAGTAGAAACTTTTTTTTGCAACTAAGGCCCAGATTTATAAATCATGCTCAAGGCGCTGCAGATGCTCAAGTACGTAAATACGACACATTTGCGTTTTATAAAACAACCTCAAGCACCGGCCGGTGCTCAAGGCGACGAAAACAAGACCTCAGCCGTAAGGTTGTGTTCGACCAGGCTTGAGCACGCGATTGACAGATTCATTTGAAAACATAACCTTCCTACAAATATATGTTTGAAGATTTACATAGTTTATGGAGTATTAAATAATGACATCTATTATGAAATTGTGATTATATTTAAAACAAAATATTTCATCAATATGAATTCCTAATTTTTTATCGTTTCCATGATATTTTATTGCAGTACTTTTAAAAATAATGGTAAAAATATGCTTACTAATAAAGGACTGGTATGTGCATGTTGAAATTAAATATGTCCAGTATTACAAGTAGGTATAGTTGTTATTCATAGCAACTTATAATTGGCCAAACATGTGTTACAGTATAAACAAGAAATATGATTTAAAGTGAGACATACAAGAACATACAATGTTATTAATATATTATTTGTAACCTCGAAGGGAGTATATCCAATAATGTTTATGAACATCACCAAAAACTGTACCTGTGATGCTGAAAGGACATTTTTGAAAGCATTTAAATGATATTTTACATATGTAATAGTTATTCAGTATGTTCTTGTAATATCAACAATTACATTATATTTATACCTAAACAATAAATAAAAACCTCAGAAAGAGAATGTTTTTACTAATCATGACTGCATTCTATTTTATTTGACGGTTACTTTTTTTCTCTTAAAAACAGCAAGCTTACAAATCTATTAGTACAATAATTACACACACATTAAAAGAAAATTTTATTCTTTTTTTTACAATTACAAATTGTAATAAAGTAGTTCAGATGTTAGTAAATAATGAAACTATGTGAATAATATTTTCACTCAACCATATAAGTAATTTAATGGAGAAAACCTACATATATGCCTGAAAGACAATTGAACGTATTTTTAAAACTAAAATATGTACACAAATTGTTGCTGATGTGTCAATTTTCTTTGGATACATTCATTAAAAAAGTAAATGAACATTTTGTTATATGTAAATTAATATTTTCCTTTGGTTTCTCTATTTCCAATTAAACTATGTCCTGAGCATAAAATTATAAAGTTCTGTTCTTCATATTTTTCTATAGTAAAAGTAATAACTGAAATTAATATTTATAAATTATACATCCCTACAGAATGGATATGAAGAAATCAACATTCCTAAATATTCGTTTACCATGTGCTTCAATATGCAAACATGTATACTTGGAGGTAGAATGCCATATGTGTTTAGTAATCCCTCGTAATTCCATCTGTCTATAGATTTTTACCAAATTTTAAGTGACCCCAATTAACTGGTTTTGGTAAGACACATAAATGGACAATGCATTCATTTCATCTTCAAAAGCAACTGTTTCATATTCAAGTGGCTATAATATACTCCAGATATTGCATTTTTCTTAATTTAGAAATACTTTCCACATAATAACACATCGACATTTTCTCTCAAAAAAAAAAAAAACAACGTCTTATTAGGCTATTGTTATTAATTAGTATAGTTTCAGTTTTATTATTTCCATTGCATTTATCTGAAAATACAAATTATTTAATTACTTACATGCAGAGGTACAGATTTGAATGTTAAGCAATAATTCATAAAAATAGCTATAATTCAATATTGCATTTAAGATGTTTCATTTTCAACTTACTTTAAAAAAATAAATACTATTACTACTACTTATTATTTCTGGGTTTTACTCATATTTTTCTTTTTAAAAGTGTTGGTTGTTATAATAAGTGTTATAACAGCTGATTGATGTTTGCAACCAAAAGTTACTAAAATTCCCTAACGTTGCGCGCTCAAGGTCCCCCGTTCACGAGAATTCCCGAAGTATGTTTTATAGAATCAAACGCCTGCTTGAGGCGAAGATACCGAAATCCCGTGCTTACGTGAGTTTGTGGATTACATGAGCTGAGATCCATCTATAAATACCGGCATAAGTGTACGTGTTCTACTATAAATACGGAGCGCACGAGTTTAACTATTCGATTTAGCGGAGCTGCAGGGGGTACGAATAGCTATTGGCTATAGTAAAGATGGAAATTATATTTAAATAATGCAATAGTTATAACTTATGTTAATTTAAATATATTATTATTAGAAGAAAAAGTTTGTATTAAAGTTCTATGAGTCATTTTTTGCAATGATTTAATGTCATTCATTTTTGACTTGTGCCGTTGTAAATTGAGACGATTACATTATTTTATTTTTAAATGACTATCAATTTTTTTTCAAAAATTAATAGTAAGTATTTATGTTTTACTTTACGCCCGTATAAGAGTAGGATAGTAGCAAGTTTACATAAAGACAATTTTCAGATACATTACATTTTTAGTCTATTGTTCATAGTGCTTTTAGATAATGTTACTTTTAAATAAAATACAGTGAAGTCGCGATTTAATGAATACCGCTTCCAGTGAACTACCCCATAGAGTGAACACATATACAGCATGTGTAAAAACATATTGGGGATAGGATATATGTATATTAGGCATATCGGCAACAACGCCCAGTTGTGCCGGAAGTACGATTATAGCATATAGCATTTCAGTCGGATACAGTCAGTCGATGGTTGTACATGTCTTTATCTAAGCATCACACGCTTCGTAAATACATATTTATCAAATAATAATTCAAAATACTTCTGCGAGTTTTCTTATACAACGCAGTAGGAAAATAAATTTATAATTCTAATTAAACATTAATTCTTAGCAAATTATTCTATAAATTTACTAAGTAAATAAAAAATATGCAATGATTCAAATTCATTTTTTATAAAAATATAATTGGAATGTAAATTATTATTTGAATTATGAATTACGAAGTATTTGTTTTGATTTTCCTAATACCGTTCCAGAACAGTTTTATAATCATCCATAATTGCGTTGTATACGTAATATAATAAAACTGGCGGAAGTATCTTGAATTCTTATTTGGTAAATATGTATTTACGAAGCGTGTGATGCTTAGATAAATACATGTACATCCATCGACTGACTGTATGCGACTGAAATATAATCGTACTTCACTACGGCAGTTTTTAGAATTGATGATCTTTTCTTTTATTTACTCATACAATTTGGGAAGCTGTAATGAAATCCGTTACTAAAATTGTTTACTGCGATTATTTGATGCTTCAACAAGTCTCTACTTGTAAATTATCCAGGTAGTGATTTTTTATTGATTAATATTATTTCCATCTTCTCTAAAGCAGTACTGTAAATGACTTTATTCTTGGTTAAAGAATTTGTTATTAACAGTAACAATAGCAATTTTCACGGACTAACGCAGTAACGATTTCTGCGGTGTCGACTTTAACGTAGCTCTAATGTTAGTAACAGAGGCTGTCCCCTTATTCTCCCACTTATAATCGACCAGCTTGTCTAGTATATTCATCCGCAGCAGTGTTACCAACCGTACTATAATTATAGTATTTGTACTATAATTTCAACTCGATGTACTATAAAATTTCAAAGTGAATATAGTACGCACATTATACTATAATTTCATATTTCTTACAATATACATAAATAAAGCCACTCTTTGGACAGGAACCGTGAAAGTCATGAAACGCCAAATATTTCGAATATATTAGTAACACGGATTTACGAAATGAAATAACATTTTTAAACATTAAAAATATATCTCTCGGCATACATGTCATGGACCTTCTTCATAACGAAAAAGTGAAAAAACTATCGATTTAATTACACATTTTCTGACCCGTTGCATGTCAATCATTTATGATATCCGCATGTCAACAAATTAAGAGCAGATTTAGTTTTAATGATCCACTTCTAAAAAAAATTAGACTACATTATTCCATGAAATTCGCATTCTAATAGATTTAGAAATAAAAATCCATGTTTCTTTCCAATATTTCAGAATGCGAAAAGATTTCTTACCTATAATACAGTTGATATAGAATAACTAATTGATAACGAATGGAGAAAGTAACCTTCAATTTCACAACAGAAAATAAGAAATGAAGAACAAATAGGTATTTTTTGGTGGCGCTTGTTATAATATAAAAATTTTCTCGAAGTTTTTGAATTTCAAAATTTAGCCAAATTTGTGTTAAACCTCTTGTGTAAACCTCACTATAATGCCCAGGGTGAAAGAATATTTAGTAGAGTTAACATGATTAAATCAGCAAAAAGAAATAACTCATGTACACATCTAAATTGCAATCAATTAATTGTACTTACATGTACAGAAAAATAAGTTTGAAGATTCTGATATGTCTGACTCAGATACTGAGATAGAACTTAATTTCAACTAATGATTTAATTTTATCGCTAACTTGGGTCGGCTTTTAATTTGCTTTTATTTTTTACACAGAAAATTTGAATTGTATTGCATCTTGTCTTGTTTAGTTCGTTACGTTCAGTTGTAATAAGTAAAATAAAAATTAAACATATTTTTGTTTCTTATTTCTTGTATGTACTATTTTTTTTTTGAATGTACTATAATTTTTAGCACTCTGTACTATAATCGGTTCCAAGATAGTTGGCAACACTGATCCGCAGGTAGACCGCCGTGCACACTGTATACGTGCATACATAGTATGCACTTCCCATATTGTCTTTTACAGTATAAACAGCGGCAAATCGCGTGATCTTGGTGGCCAATTCGCATCGCCGTGGCGCGAGTTAACCCTGCCTTCAAAGTTCAGCTTTAATTATTCTATTGTTTCGTTCGCTATGTGGCAGATAGCGCAGTCTTGTAGAAACCACATGTCTCACACGTCTTCGAGATCCATTTCAGCAATTTGAGGCCAGAAGAAGTTGTTTATCGTCTCACTGTAACGAACGCTGTTGACGGTGACCGCATTGCCAGCTGTATTCTCGAAGAAGAACAGTGGTCCAATCACTCCGCCAGTCCAAAATGACCACCATATAGAGTGACTCGTGGAGAATACATGGGACGCTGAAGGATCACTCTTGGATTCTCAGCTCACCAAATGCGATAATTCTCTCTGTTGAGATAGTCATCTAGTTGGAAATATGCCTTATTAGAGACGATGATATTCTTCTAAAAGTCGCCACTCACTTGCTGTTGTTGTCAGATCCATTCTGTGAACGTTCGGCGCTGCGTATGGTATTCTGGCATCAAATCTTGTGTCAACTGAATCTTGTAAGCATGCAGATCTTTAGTTAAAATTGGCTGTAAACTGCTTCGTGAAAGTGTCAATTGAGAACGATGACGTATCGTGGTCGAAGGATTCTGGTCAACACTCTCGCTAACTGCCTGCAATGTTTTCGTTAGACCGAACTGCACGAATACAGGCCGGACCCCACATGACCACACCGCGCACGCACCGTGCCCGACCCGCAAGTCGGCCGACTGTGGGTGACGGTCAAGGAAGACCTCACTCACACCGTTTTTCGACCGTGCAGTCAGCGTCACGGTTGCAGTTCTGTATTGTTGTAGAAGCTCATGCAGCTGTTTCGTGGAGATAAAATGTTGAAAAGTTTTACAAACAGTAAATTAGGGATGGTAGCACTTGCTTTAGAGGAAGAAGATGTTAATTGGAGAAAAAATCATCGCAGATATCGGAGAAGAATGTGGGTTCACAACGCATATATTTTTCGTCAGCCTGGTCATACAACACAGAAAACTTTCTCACCTCTTCTATTAATTTTTTCGTATTCATTATTTACAATAAAAATCAATTTCTACTCTCGTACACCGCACCGTGCACGTCAAAAAGTAAACTAAACTAGTCGGGCCCGGTACGGCCTCGGTGCGGTGGTGTTGGTGGTGTGTTGGTGCGGTTATGTGGGGACTAACCGGCACTCTTGCATTGTGCAAGTCACTCGCCGTGCGATGCACAACACACGGCCGTCACACGGTGCGGGCGCGGTGCGGTCATGTGGGGTCCGGCCTTTATGGTGACCGATAAATCCACGACATTTACGATACGTCTCCCCGAAACTCTCATCATTTCGGTAGTGGATTTTTACAATTTCTATGCTTTGTATGTCCGTGTAATTCCGCATGATTAAACCTCAACATTCACACATGACAGCTGTCAAACAGCATCGCTGTACGACCGGCACAAAGAAATGGCGCGAAATCCAAAATAGGCGGGGTTAATGGAACTCCTAGTATATTACAAAACTTCTAAAGTTTTGCTGCAAAAGCCCAGAACTCATATACGAGGTGCATTTCCTTTGATGGGGTTGCAAATATATTAAGAAATATGTTGGGCCAAGAAGTGCACGCTTAATTTTGCGTTTAATTAAGTATATAGACAAACCGGCATACGCCATCTACATATTTCCTAATCGAAAAAGAAAGTATTTTTAATTTTCCTCTCTATATTATTTATGTGTTGGTAAGTACTGAACTTTTGAAAGAATTATCACTAACAATAATTTAGAACCTCCTCTCTTATTTTTTTTTGCCTGTAATAAATTTAATAATAGTTCAAAATTACTTAATACGAAGATGATAAAAATAGGTTCGTTAATAGAAAACACCAAAAAATAAAAGCGTTCACAATAACAACATCGCATCGACAATAAAACAACTCATATCCTTAGCCTGCGGCAACTCAAATCAAACCCATTCACATGCGTTGCATATGTAGCTACATGTACTCACAACAAACACGTTTGATTAAATTAACATAGTGCCTTGTATTAAGAGAAATAACTTTTAATAATTATTGTTACCGAAAAAACGGTAATGAAGGAGAAGCAGAACAAGAAGGTAGTGTATATTCAGAAAAAAAAAAAAGAAGCGGTACAACGTTGGACGTGATGGCGTCATCTTTGTCTTGTCTCACTTCCTGTACTGCTGAAGGAGCGTTGTGGGAAAATAAACAGGTGTTTGGAAGCTTGCGCGCGAGATTTTTTATACATCCTTGAATTTTAAGTTCAATTTCTTACTTATCAATTTCTTACGGGACGATGCCAGCGGGGTAAGGTGATTTTCGAGCTCTACAACATACATAATGATGAGTTTCATTTTATTGATGTGAAACTTTTCAGCAGGTTATAATTGTATGGATCTTTTTATGTTATTGTTTCATTAGAGAATTTGAAACATTACGTAAGATGGAAGATGCTTTTAAAATTTCTTGTAACGGCTCTCTGGTAAATATACTGACCGTCATAAATAAATGAACACCCATTAAAAGTTGGCATAGTTTGATGACATTTTTAAGAAGATGTATTTTATTCGCAACAAGATAAAATCAACTTTGTATAAGCTGGTTGATTAACTAAATAGACTTTTTGCTTTTTTTTGACCACACTGTAAAATAGGTTTGCACAACTCAAAATGTAAGGCGCGCTTGTAATGCTTTATTAATGAAACTGCTGGTCGAATACAGAGTGAAAAGTCTTGTGTAAGATTAATATTTGGCATTCGAAAATATGAATACATTTATCAAAAGATACAGGAATTGGGTTTCTTAGCATGGAGGGGAGACGGCAGTAGCAAACTTGCACTTTATATAACAAAATAATCACAAAAAGATGTCCTCCATACATATACAACAAGATCAGCTTTCGTAGGGACATTTACAATAACACCACATGAAAATATTATAATAGTTTGCCGTGTCATATAATAGTATATTAAAATACAAGTTTCATAAGACACGATTTTTGCGCACGCGTTCAAGTTTAGAAAACGAGCCGCTAGGCGAGTTTTCTAAAGAACAAGTGCGCAAAATGTCTTATGAAACGTGTATTTTATACTATTTTTTCTATTTCGGTTATTAAAAGTTCAAAAAAAGTTTAAAATAAGAGACATGTTTTGTTCGAATATTTTAGAAATTTTGCTTTTTTGAAGTTGGTTACTCTGATTTTTAAGTAGAACGTTTTAAATATTTGAATATCGGTGGTGCTATATGTAATTGTGTTTAAAATTCAGACTGATTTATACAATAAATTATTTCAAATTATCAACAAAAAGGACGAAATAAATAACTGTACGCCCCCAGAGATTCGCAAAATAGCAGAAGACAATTTACAAAATCTTTCGTCCACAAACACTCTACATATTTATCAAAACAAACTTTTATAACAGTTGTACTATTCAACATGGTAAGTAAATGTCAATAGTAGCATCCGAAAACTTATCATCCAACACTGCTTAACAATTTATATTGCTAATTAGTAAGTGAAATGTTAGCATGTGTGCTTTTTATTCTTTGTACAATTTTATTGCACATTTTTGTTACTTTAAAGGCTTATATTTTGACATTTAAATACGATTTGGTTCCATTTTTTTTATTACCAACTTCAAAAAAATAAAATTAGCGTGCGATAAAGTAATACTTTATGCAACCAAAACGGGTGTCGTAAAGTGAACTTTATAGCACCGGAATAGAAAAAGGAGATTGGTATTAGCAGTGGGTTTCGTAGAAGGTTCAATTCAATTGCCTAATTGCTTTGCAGTCAACCATGTCCACATCGTACTAATTTATTTGTTCACTTTGTTTGGGTTTTTGGTGGAAGATCACAATCAACCATATCCACGTTGTTCTTTCTTATTTCTTCACTTTGTCAAGGTTTTTGGTGGAAGACCAAAAGTGCAAAGTCTGCACGTTTTTGAACCACGTCCTGTATTTCTCAATTTGCTGTTTTTATTTTTTCTTTTAGCATTTTGACGTTTGTATTTCTTTTTGAGAATAAAGATTATTAGTAAATTAGGAAATTTTAGGCATTATGGAATGTTATTTATAAATGCTAGAAAAGGAGTATCGTCCAATACGGACTCTTTGACACTTTCTGAAGCTAGTATATCAGATAGGGGTTCGTAGATTATTGAATTTTAACTGTCATCTAGTAGATATCATTAAAACTACTTTAAAGGAATTTCTCTGATAAGTTACACATCGATAAATAAAGCGAGGACATATACAATTGGAATCAATTTCTAGAGAAGTACCATTAAAGTAATTCTATAAAACCGTGTAAACAGAACGATTGCCAGAAGTACAGGCAGAAGTTCATTTAGATGAAGAGGGTGTATTTAGTAAAACATGAGGTTACCATCTCATTTATTAATAGTTCCTAGAACTTCGAAAATATGACATCTCACAATTTCACAACTTTTATAATATTTTTATTGATATATTAAATTTTTAAAACCTTTAAAATATTTGACACTATTACTTCATTTCGTACGCCATATCTACATTTAACATACGACTTCACGATTCTAATTTTTCGAAGATATCTTATTAAATACAGGATTTATTTTTGGCTGATATGAAGTTTAGTATATGCGCGATCGTAAAAAAAATACATATAACCACACTATCTATAGGAATTATTATACTTTACCATGTTTACTGTTTAGTTTGTGTAGAGGCGCATACACTTTGGTGATTCCTACTAGGATTCTGTACAAATATTTACAAAACATATACATACGTGCATGCTTGTATATAAACACCTAGGTATACTTTTTAACTGTTGATAAGAGTTAGATAAATATTTACAGATGCATTGAACGGTTTTCAGGACCATTTTATTTCAACGTCGTAATAATTATAGACATTCATGTATAGTCACAGCTAAAGTCTGCTTATTGATTAATAATACTTGTGATTGATTAGTACTTTATTCCACAGGTAGATGTAGTTAAAAGCTCCGTTTTAGTTTAGTGTTAACTAAAATGCCATAATATGCTGCAAAGATTTTAAGTCGCAAATGCAAAGTTCAATCCAACAGCATGCTTAGCCTCTAAGCAAAATCTCCGGTGTTGGATGAGTATTATGAAGTAGACTGATACACATTAGTCGTTATTAATATATTAATAAGAATATATTACTATTGTAATATTACTTACTTGAACACAGCAGGTAAAATAGTTCTTATTAGTTTGGATTTTGAACTTATGGAATTCTATAGGGCATTAGTGGTCATAAAAATAGATAATATAATAATATATTTTTTTGTCCAGCGACACTGTAATGAATTAAAGGTCAAAGCCGTACATAATATGCACATACTGAAATTATGATATAAATTGAATTAAGAGAAAATATTATAGTGAAAATTTGCTGCTTTAGAGATTGTGGATATTTAGCGAGGAAATATCATGAAAACATTTGCAAGAACGTAACGCAAATTCTGAACTTCTATATTCAGCTATATACAGGGTTAGCCATCTCCCTGGGGAAAGCCGATTTGTAACTTTATGAAAAGAAATATTTCGAAGCGGTTTTTTTTCTATGATAGCCACTCATTAGGAGTAAGTTTTAAATTTATTTTTTATAGTTATAGTCTTTTAAATGGATATATTATATTTTTGTATTCCCCGCGTAATTCCTAGTCAAAAAGTATATACCAAAAGATTAAAGCTTTTGACTTATTACTGTTTCTCTGAAAAATTTAATGTTTTTATGAAATTATATTTATATAGCATATTTTTTCAATTACTATTTGCATATGCAGAAAACTGCATTAAAATTACAGAACATATTCTTGTTTGAAAGTTTTTTTTTTCCAAATATTGTATATCGGTTCATTGCTTACTACATATCGAACCAAAAATATTAAAGACGTTAAGACTTTAAATGTTACCAATTGTCATTTTTTGATACAATTTTGCCAACTTTATGTTTTTTATTTGAAGACGGTATTTTTGTACTGGAGGAATGTCAAAGACATTTATTACCATATCTTCTGCCAGGGTAACGCTGCTGTTACCGTGGTAGAATATATCCCACAACATAGGCCTTTAGAAGAGTAATGGATACTTTCATTACTATACTGGTACATACTATTATTCAACACCACGGAAACCTAAATATAAATGACGAAAGTCAATCACGAATCAAGTAAATTCATGTAGTAAGGCGTTTGCTGGATATCAGCCAAACCATTGGTGCAAGGACCCTAAAATAAAAGTCATCTGTAATGAATACATTTAAATATTGAGTTACGCACCCATCATTTTAAAGCTAGAGGGATGATCTGCCAAAGGACAATAACTAAAATTAATGCCCAGGTAATTCTTTTATTTACTGATGATGCTGCTTTCCATAGTAACGGAATAATTAGCAAAACAAATTTTCATTATTATTTACAAATAAATTGATTATAAACACAGGTGAAACATAAATGTATGGGAAGTATGTATGTATTCTTGGTGATTGGATATCATGAAAAATTTATATCAAGCAATTTAGTGCAATTATTGGAAGATGTTCCTTTAAATTCACGAAGAGGATGTTTCTGGATTTCGATAGAATTGCGGATTTTGCAATTATAATTCTGGGAGTCATTCATTGGTGAGGATTTTTGCGAAATTGAACTGGAAGTCATCGGTTTTCAATCAGTGCTCAGCTAGCACAGACTTGGTCTTGCGTAACAACCTCTATGGGGAAGAAATTTAGAAGATCACAATGTAATTGCTATTCTCTAAACTGATGGAGTTATAGTACGTTATACCATTACCCTTTTTCTTTTGTTAAGAACATATGGCATCTTTATTTGATAGGAATGCGTAAGATTTTTTGTAGGGCTTAAGTTGTATTCCCAGTAGTCTCAGAGTGTTTGGTTTTCGGAGTGGTGTACCCAAGTTTTATCCCCAGTTTCAATTCTATTTAAGAAGTCTTTATCTTTAGATCAAAGAGTAAAATTCTCTTCAGCAATTTGTCGTCTACACAATTTTTGTTCGAGACTGAACAGCCTGGGGATCCATCTTGTGGACGACACTTTGCTCATTCCAAAATCTTTATGTAGAATTAAAAAAACAAGTTCCTGATATTTCTATTTCTCCAGCAATAACTAAAACTTTTGTTTGATTTCTTCAGTTCGTGCTTCTAGAGGTCTTCCACACTTTCGGTCATCATGAATGGATTCTTTGTCCCATTTGAACTGCTTACACCAAAATTTAACTTAGAAATAGGATGGGCTATTTTCTCCATACTCTATCACCATTCTCTCATGAATTTTCTTCGGGCTACTGCCTTCTTTTGATAAAAATGTCATGTTTCTGTGTTCAAGTTTCACTAATTTTTTCTTCTTTAAACGAAAGTAAAAGTAACAACTGTTAAGTGATTTGAACCAAACTCAAGATGACACTATAAACTATCACAGTAACGTCATGTAAGAAAATTGTACGATTGCATATTGTTTTCATAGCTAGATAGATAACATAAAAGAAGCTCCCCTCGTCATAAAGTAATTGGTACCGAAAATACACACAAAGCTTCCTCGTACATAAAGAAGGAAGGAGCTTACTGTTATTCATAACTGTAATGCACAAAATTGCAAGAAGAGAAGAGAACATTAAAAAAGTGAAAGATATAAGCATAAATGTGGATATGCAAATGACGAAATCTGGCAAAAACTCTAATATACCCAGTAGACATTAGAAATAATAAGGCAATTTGTAAACGAATGGTGAGCGTAGAATAAAAGCAACAACAATACTTTACCACTCCAAAAAGCCAGTATTTTAACCAAAATAAAAATCTGGTTGGTGCAATGTGGGGATTAGAATCCTATAGAAGAAGAAACCATTAGATCGGAAACAACAACAACAATAATAATAATAATAATAATAACAAACATCTTTACTACGTACAAGTAAGAGTAAATAAAAATTAATAAGTATTAGAACTATATTAGGAGTTAAATGAATAATAGACATAATCCAAGAGACAGACTTAACTGAATCGGTCATCTAACAAGAATGAAGGAAGCTGGTAAAAGAGATATGAGAAACAGGATAGGATAGATGAAAGAAAAAAAGCAAACCCAGGAGAAATAGGATTACTGTTCCTGTTTGTTGTTGTTTTTTGCTATAAGTCAATAAATAATTACAAGCACATCCGCGACTGCACATTGCATAAGTAATTTCTTTGATACGCGTTGTTCTTATTGTAATGTTGAATAATATGTATATCCAATGTATCTACATAATTAGAATGTAGACGTTTGAAAATTGACGTTAGCAGCGCTCATACATACATACTTCCTGATTATTTGAACCCTTTTAATCAATTTTGTATTATGGATCCTGCTTTTTAATTATGTAATGCCTTTGTTCCATCGGATGTTAAACACAAAGCCAGAGAAACCGGCAAAAGCTTTCGTGCAGTATTTGATTTACTTGCAGATGCATAGATCAATATGTATTGTGTCAATACAAGGCAACCAACGTGCTGAAGCTTAAATGTTGCATGTATATACATAAATACATACACTATCTGTCTTTGCCTTTAGAGCAACACGAATTTTAATTTATTACTTTACTGGGTAAGAGGCCGCGCTTCAGAATCGGAGTCGTAGGAACTCGTCTATCTCGGTCAGTCGACCGTAAGTCTTTCTCTTTTTAATTGTTGGCAGTCGCACGTGCTTTGCGCTCGTTCCCACGGTAGTTTACTCCCGTTTCAGTGCCCCCCTGGCTCCGTTGCCGCCCGCCGCTTCGCGCCGACCCCTCGGGGGGCAAGCCTACGCGATGTAGTCACTGATTACTAGCCCTACCTACGGTTCAACCGTTCGTGCTACACATAATAACAAATGAATGACTATTATTTGCAAGTAATAAGGATACCACGGCATCATGTCTTTTTGCTTTTCCTTATATTGTAATGGACATTTTTTGTACTATACGCGGCGTGTTTAATAAGTTACATGACTCTTCTGTTATGGGAAATGGAACAAGCAAATAACAAGTTATTTAAGCATTTTTTGCTATTATCACAGTCAATACTATACAGAGCAATAGTTCAAATCTATGAAATCGCAATGTTACTATATTTAGTTTGCAAAAGAAAAACGTTGATAATATGACAATACTGCATATCATACTATAGAACATTTTTGTGAACTAAAAATAACTTTGCTATTTAACTTATACTATGGGATCCTCGAATTTGGTACAGGTACTTTTATACTACAATATTTTGCTTTACGCATGGGGTTTATGTCGTTGAAGAAGCAATAGGAATGTGTCCAAATACTTGAATTTATGTGTATTTGTTGTATGTCCTCGTATAGTAAGCAAAACAAACTACCTAAATAATCTTCACATATCTATCACATATTACTAAATAATAAGGTGAAAGTACCCTTGGCCGACCAAATTTTGATATGTTCCCGTTACCGACCATTTGTAGGAAAATAAGAACTATTTGCCGACCGTTATAAAAAAAATGGAGAATATATTCCAAAATTAATTGTTTTTTCTGAAAATTTACTTTTTCACAAATAAAAATGTAGTAATTTCCTCTGTGTAAGAGACAAATAAAAAAAGTAAATTGCTTATTTTATGTAACCTAAATAACTATAATTTAAGGAACAGAAAATAAATAAACTCCAAAACATACTGTACTATATTAATTAAAACTATAAAACTCACAAAATTATATGAAAAAACGACAATAGCTCAGTAATAGTCACTTTTAAAGTATTAACGTCTTACATGTATTTAATGTATTTTTTAGAAGGGCTAGGTATATTTGCGACTTTTTCTATATTTTTTTATCGCCTTTGTACTTTGAAATAATTTTCGATGTTTCGAGGGTTTTCATTTGAGGCGAAAGATTTATGTTATTTTTGTTGTTTTCAATGTCTACATTGTTAATTATTGTTGTTTTCTTTGATTTAAGCTAGGCAATTAATTTGGTTGAGGTATGGTCTGGGGTTTTATGAATATCAACACCTAATTGTGTAATTTTGTCTTCTACAAAAATTACTTATATTTGGAGAATTTTATGGTTGGTATTTTGGTTGGGGTTTGGCTGGGATTTTATGAGTATCTACACCTAACTGTGTAATATTCTCTTCTACCAAAATCAATTTTTTTGAAGAATTTAGTAGGGTTGGTAATAAAATCCTTCCATCTTCTTGTACAGATTAAAAACGCTCCCGTATTTAGCAAATAATATTAATTTACCAAAAAGTTTTAAGTGAAAGACTTTGACATGTAAAAAAAAATATAGCCAGTGTAAAAGCAAACCCAAAGTACTGTTTTATTGGGTCGGTAAATGGAAAATTCATATTTTGTGCGAACCTTAAACCAACCACAATTGAATTTAAAAAACTAGGAGACATATTAATAACTGCTGCCCTCTCACTTATTCTGCGACCTAATGAGTGCGTCAAAATCAATATAAAATAAGCATACTTTTAAATTAATTATGAATTTTTGTAGAATGGCATATTGTTTATTTGAAATAAATTCACACAAAATCACGATAGGTATTAAAAAGTACAATCATTCTGTTTATTTTAAGTAAAAAGTGATTAACATTTTGTTGTCGGTGATACTTCATTAACCTAAATAATAAAAGTATTTTCCAAATAACCAGAGTAAGAAATCTAGGGGACTGAAATCAGGCGACCTAGTAGGTCATTCAATAGATCTTCGACGTCCTATCCAACGAGCGGGAAATATGTTATTTGGAAACAGGCGAACATCAACTCCATAGTGTGGAGGAGCGCTGTCTTGCTGAAACCAAACACCGCGGTTTGGCATTCCTTGTCGATCTTCATCTGGAAGTAAATTTACAATGTCAGGTATAATGTGATCACTCAATAGGTTTAGGTATTTATCTGTTGTCAAATTTCTATCTATATATAATCTATAAAGTATGGACCTATTATGTGGTGGCCAGACATTGAGTTTTTGTGGCTGTGTATGGTGTTCCATCATCAAATGAGGATTTTCACTGGACCAATAGCGACAGTTGTATCTGTTTACAAACCCATTTAGACAAAAAGTGACTTTATCAGAAAATATAATTTTGTTTATACAATTAGGATTAGTATTGGTCATTTCCATCATTATTGCATAAAACTGCATCCTTCTGTCAGGGTCGTCTTCGTTTAGCTCATGGAGAAGGTGTATCTTGTAGGGTTTGTGTTTGTTCTTTTTTAATATTCGAACAACCGACGATAGACTAATATCATTATCCAAAGCCAGTTGCGTGGTAGATCTAATGAATTATCCATCACATTAAGTACAGTTACGGACAGCTCTTACATAACATTTTGCTTAATTTTAGTTGTTACTGCTGGCTTTTAAAATTTTACCGAATAGAACATAGTAGTCTCAACTTCATAAATGTCATCAATTTGTCAACGATACATATTTCCGTAAAAATGTCACACGTTAATATTGTTAATAAGGCAAGAATAATTGCTAATGCAAAAAGGCGAAAACTATTGGTTCGTATTATTTAAAGAAGAAATGTTCGACCACAAAATGTGTAAGACTCACTGGAAACAATTAATAACGCGTAGGACGATAATTCGGACTAATACTGTTTAAGTTTATTTAATTCTATGTCGCAAAGAGTAGCAGATGTTATAAATCGAAATGGTGCAATGACTAAATATTAACAAAATAAAATACTTAAGAGACAATGTGATTTTGAATAAATTATTGTTAGTCCACTTTCATCTTATTTTGTTTTTTGACAATAACTTAGTCAATTTTTCGACACCATTTATTGACGTTTGTTTTTCAAAATCCAGGCACACTAGGCAAAAAAACTGTCCCACTTTTATTTTTCCGTAACTGTACAACATTGAGAGCTCGAACTTCATTTGTGGCTGATTTTGGAAGTCCAGACCTTGGGATATCTCTTACATTTCCAGTTTCTCTAAATCTTCTAACCAATTTAGACACTGTGGATTGTACAATAGGATTTCTCTTTGGATGAACGTTATTGAACAAATGACAAACATCTTCTTGTGAACGTTGCCGATCTCCATAACCAACCATAATTAGTATTTATATTCTTTCAGTTTTACTGACTTTCACCATGTTTACAAATGAAAATTAAACTATTCTTATTAAATTAGCAAGTCCACTTATTGAAAGATACTTCACAATGACATGATTAATAACTAGCGAAGCGGAGGCCACTATCATTTTTTGTAGAATAATACTCAAATGAATATAAAGGAGTATTAAAAACTGTAGAATATGTTTTCATATCATATTTTGCCGTTTTTAGGAAATTCTGATTTTACACAAACATTTTATTATTCAAGTTTATGAAAGAAATTTCAAGTCATTTCAAGAAAAAGAAGAGGAATAAAAATCAGCAAAAAAACTGCCTGCTTGCATTTAAAAAAATGGGTGTGCTTAAGACCACACGGCAGAAGTGCAAACTTCATCAAGGCGAGGTTAATAATACGAAATACAACTTTTTTTTTCGTTCTATATTCATTTACATTTACATTTTCCATTTTCCATTTTCGTTCTATATTACATTTAAAAAATATATATTTATTATTATTGTGTATACATTATTCTAGTACATTTCGCTTGGTCTGATCAAGTTTTCACTTCAAAAATTCATACGTACGCATGTATATATACAAATAGACGATATGATAATTCTCATACGAGTACCCGCGCTGGTCTAATGGTAACATGCCGGCCTCATACCCGGGCGGCTTGGGATCGCATCTGCACGCGGACAAGAATTTTTCAGAAAATAAAAATACAATATTTCGCGTATTTATTCTAAATTTCAATTTAATTGAAATTAAATACCGCTAGTTAGTGTTATAATACAAAGCCGAGCGAGTATAGCAGAGACCGGCAGAGACGCGTTAATTATATCTCTCTCGCTCCCTTAGTCGACTCGACTCGAGCCGATTTTACCCGAACGAGAGTTACATTCCGAGCGTGACGGCTCAGTCTCGTTCAGTGCCCAACAATCAATGCATAGAAGTTTTCACTTCAAAAAAAATACGTTACCATGGAAATGCGTTTACATACAAAAACAAGGAGTAGGCTAAGAAATGGATAATAATTAGTAAAAAAAACTTATGTTACCGACAATTTCTTATAAAGTTTATATTTACGGAAAAAAACCGCCCATTCCATACTTTTGACTAACCCTGTATAAGGAAGTCGTGTGATGTCCAAACATTTTTTGTTTCTGTTGACACCAGTTGACTTAATATTATACCTAGATCTATAATAATATAATTATAACAATCCTGCATCAGCTTATATTTTTGCGATCTGACAAGTTTGATATAATCTATACATGCCTTTTCCCTCGGATATCCTATACTACATGACCACCATTTTCTTTGTAAATTAATTAAATAAATTTTGTTCGCACTGAGGAAATATGTATTATTACATACAAATGATGTCGTATTAAATCAACGCATTGTTGAACATTTAATAAAATTAGTGACAAGCGTTTACACCAAAGAGTTGTATCTCATTTATTTTATATTGGTATGCATCTTATTCGTTACAGTTATGTACTATGAACGATGGTAACGGTAGAAAAACGAAGGATTCAATTAATTATCTGATACAAGATGCAGTAGCAGTTTATATGTTACATCACAATTTTAATTAATCGTTTCTTATTAATAACAAGACGTATCGGTTTTTTTCTGTTTGTTAAAACATATATGCTCATTAATATTTTTTGACATTCCAGGGCAACCAGTTCTGTAGGAAATAGCCAGATGAGTTCTATAAAATAATGAATACTAGAGCTTTGAAATACTATATTTCCATTTTAATCAGCCCAATTACAAAATGACGTACAATTACCCTCTTGCAAGCGCAAAATTAAAATGGACAAATAATATCTAATGAACAATTTTAAAAAATAATACTAAGAAAAATGAATATAAATTTTTTTTAAAGATTTACTTCTCTACATGTCAACTTTCCTCAAGGCAAGAAAAAATGTAAATTTCTATTAGGTTCTCAATATACGAGTATAAATGTAATATATCTATCTATAAATCGATTCCTTACACATGGCGTCTACATAATTCTTCTACTGGAGGATGTTTGTGGTTCTTATCATTGTGAGAATCAATAAAGTGTTAAGTAAAAAAAAAATTGAATGGTAGAAGTAACAAAGGCGCTAAGTATCAATGAAACTGATCTTATTAACAAAAATATGAGGTGTGCGCACACCACGGCTTTCTACGTAAGTGTGTTCAGACTTTCTGATGCAAAGGTTGTCCAAATTAAATACGTCTATCTGCTCAATAAATTAAATCTGAGAAAAAGTGTTTTATCTGATCCCAATCTTGAAAATTTTTTATAAAAAAATTTAAATTCTTTTATACTCTTAATAAATCTGTATAGAATACAGAATTTACGAGATAAATGCAAAAATTTCTATTCGATAAGAGTAAAGTTTTACTTGTGGTCAGAGTTTTGAAATTTCTTTTGTACAAAAATTATTCAAAATTTAGCTTTAAATACTTTAATACTTTCAAGTCTTTCGGTCTAGAAAGCACGATTTGAGAGGTATCCGCAAAAAACTGTTTTTCCATAAGTGAAGAAGATCTAATTTCATTAGGAATTTAGAAAAACGTCTTTTATAACAAAAATTACTAAGTTACTTTTGAGAAGTTTTCATTGCTTACAATTTTGTTAAAACTTAGCAGTTGACGAGATACTATTAAAATTTGATTTTTTCACTGAAGTAAACCACAACATATGGTCTACTGATTTTACTGAAAGTCTAAATCAGCTCTAAAGAGGGCTCATTATACTTTTAAATGCAAGCTTTGATGTTGATAGCTTCAGCAGCTGGTTTGTTATCGTGGTCACACACACACAAAGTGAGAGAGAGGGGGAGTAGAGAAATTTTTCTAGAACCACTTTTTCGTTATCTGGGGACTTCAAAACGTGGACATCTGCAAAAGTCCATAAATTAAAATCAAATTAAATATCAAATTAATTTATAAACCGTTTTAAGGAACTGCGCTAAGTTGTTACAAATAACAAAAATGAGGTGTGGCCACCACACGACTTTCTTATACGTATGAGCGTTTCAAACTATAGAATTTTAAGAATTTTTTATACAAAAATTATTCAAAATCCTATTCTAAGTATTTCTATTCTCTTAATAAATATCTATGTAATGCATACTTTGCAAGATATTATCAAAAAATGAGGTGTGGCCACCACACGACTTTCTTATACGTATGAGCATTTCAAACTGTACAATTTTAAGAATTTTTTTAATACAAAACTTATTCAAAATCCTATTCTAAGTACTTTCATTGTCTTAATAAATCGCTATAGAATGCATACTTTGCAAGATATTATCAAAAAAGTGCTCCTCGCTAACAGTAAAAGTGCTACTTCCGGTCCGAATTTTGAAATTTCGTATATACAAAAAATATTGCAAATCCAGTTTTAATTACTTTTGTACTCTTGATAAATATATATAGAATGCATAACTTACGACATATTTGCAAAAAATCGCTATTCGATAAGCGTAAAAGTGGTACTTCCGGTCTGAATTTTGAAATTCTTTTTATACAAAAGATATTGAAAATTATGTTTTAAATACTTTTATACCCGTAACGTACTTGTCTAAAAAGCATGACTTGCGAAATATTCGCAAAAAACTGATTTTCGATAAGAGTAAAAGACCTACTTCCGGTAGGAATTTCGAAAAACTTTTTAAATAAAATTATTCTCAATTTTAATTTTAAGTATATATGATTTCTTTATAAATTTGTTTAAACTTAGTAGTTGACGAAATATTGGCAAAATTCGATTTCTTCGCTGAAGTAAACTGCTACTTCCGGTCTACCGATTTTACTGAAAAACTAATCAGATCTCAAGAGGGAGGTTACACACGTAAACACAAAATTTGGAATTGATATCTACAGCGGTTTGGCCGCTATCGTGGTCACACACACACACACAGACACACACAGTAACACAGACAGACAGACACACAGACATTTTTTAAAAATCACTTTTTCGGTATCAGGGGACTTCAAAACGTGGACATCTGCAAAAATCTCGAGGTCGAAAATTTTCATCATCACAATACTTCCTTATACTACGTATAAGAAAGTAAAAAGTGTAACATGCTAGGAACAACTTTAGCTTAAGCAAGACAAAAATAAGCAAATTTAGAGAATGTGTTATATGCCTTCTCAAGTTGATTTGGCGATATCTACATAAAATTTCTTATACTTCTCACCTACAAGCCAGTATTTTAAGTAAGTGGTTATTCTTATTTTCACTGATTTTGTTGATTTCTGTATTCTGTTATCAATTAATATGCCTTTAAAGAAATAGTTTTTACCCAAGGACTAACGTCTGAATAACTATCTCTAATAATTAGAATCTGTAGACGTCTACTTTCTAACTTTGCTAACTTTCACATGTTTTAGATTTATAACTTCATGAATTGCCTTTTGGTATTAAAATTAGCCTTATGCTAATACTACTACTGCAAAAATGTGGGTTAGACAATGTCGCACTTCACTAGCTCAGTTTATGGTATCTCTAATTATCTTTTATGTCAGGGTCAGAAATATTCTTTCTCCAAAGGATTGTACTCTTAAGTTTTAACAGGTCAGATACATTAAATAAAAATACAGAGAAATATCTTACAATATAAGTTATTAAACATACTAAGAGAAATAATAATGATAAAAAAATATTCACTATTTTAAATAATTTATTTACATGCCACAATAAAGCACATTAGCATCTAATAATGTATATAAACTAAAGTATAAATATAAATCATGTATAACACATTGGTACGTGCTCAGTTTAAAATTTTAGTGCAATCAACAAAACGAAAGAAAATGTTTGATAATTAATCTATAATGTGTAATGATTTATTGACTTTGCTTTGATTCTAATCCTATCCAAATGCCATTTCTTGCTTTTGTACAACATTCCCAAAGCAAATTCACGTTAAAGAGTTAGTCAAGGTCCCATCCTATGAGTTTATCCTTTAAACTCATTAAATGCACCCTTAAATCACGTCATAACGTGTCCAATCTATAATGTTTACAAGAAATAATGAAAATCATTCACAAATTAATAAAGAAAACTTAATTACAAGTGTTTAGATATGCATTAAAATGCTGACTTTGTGCTGATACTAATTTCACTAAAATACCTTTTCTCGCTTCTGAATGATATTCTCATCACAAATTCATGTCAGAGAATCGATTAGGGCTCCATTCTACAAGTTCATTAATTGCATAACTTGTTTAATACATCCCTAATTCACAGAATCCCAACATGTCAAATTTCAATGCACAAACACAGAAATTAAAAAAAAAACAATCATAAACTCTAAACAATAAAATGTAAATTTACCAACCTTATTAGCTTTCAATATAAGTCTTCACACAAAAACAATAAAACACTTTATATACAAAAAGAAAACTATACAAACTACCTTAGCTCTTCATTTAAAACATTAAATTCCTGCATATCCATTTTTAATTGAGATATTTTACACCAATTCTACAATAAATAACGAATGAGATATAATAAATATAGTGTAGTAAAGAAAAACATAAAGTGATCCAATTCAAAGAAAAATAAACTCTTTACAAAATATCATTGTTCAAAAAAAATTATTATAATTTCCAGAATCTTTTATGGTGACATGTAGCGTATGGCCATCATGTTTTAAAATGAAATATTCCGGTTCCTAACAAACATCCTAATATCTCCTAACTATAATTTAAATATATTTATTTAATTTGAAAAATTATTCTAAGTTCGAATACAAATTTTCAATTAGAAATTATTACAATTATTTCTTGAAAATGTAGCAAGTTCAAATTTAAATTTATCACTACAGACACCGAATGCTTTTACTTTCTTATACGTAGTATACGGAAGTATTGTGATGATGAAAATTTTCGATCTCGAGATTTTTACAGATGTCCACGTTTTGAAGTCCACTGATACCGAAAAAGTGGTTTTAAAAAAATGTCTGTGTGTGTGTCCGTCTGTCTCTGTGTGTGTGACCACGATAGCGGTCAAACCGCTGCAGATATCAATGCCAAATTTTGTATTTACGTGTATAATCTCCCTCTTGAGATCTGATTAGTTTTTCAGTAAAATCGGTAGACCGGAAGTAGCAGCTTACTTCATTGAAAAATTCGAATTTTGCCAATATTTCGTCAATTACTAAATTTAAACAAATTTATAATGAATTGAAATCTACTCAAAATTAAATTTGAGACAAATTATCTTAAAAAGTTTTTTCGAAATTCCAACCGGAAGTAGTCTTTTCGAAAATCAGTTTTTTGCGAATATTTCGCAAGTCATGCTTTTTAGACAAGTACGTTACGGGTATAAAAGTATTTAAAACATAATTTTCAATATCTTTTGTATAAAAAGAATTTCAAAATTCAGACCGGAAGTACCACTTTTACTCTTATCGAATAGCGATTTTTTGCAAATATGTCGTAAGTTATGCATTCTATATATATTTATCAAGAGTACAAAAGTATTTAAAACTGGATTTGCAATATTTTTTGTATATACGAAATTTCAAAATTCGGACCGGAAGTAGCACTTTTACTCTTAGCGAGGAGCACTTTTTTGATAATATCTTGCAAAGTATGCATTCTATAGCGATTTATTAAGACAATGAAAGTACTTAGAATAGGATTTTGAATAAGTTTTGTATTAAAAAAATTCTTAAAATTGTACAGTTTGAAATGCTCATACGTATAAGAAAGTCGTGTGGTGGCCACAGCTCATTTTTTGATAATATCTTGCAAAGTATGCATTATATAGATATTTATTAAGAGAATAGAAGTACTTAGAATAGGATTTTGAATAATTTTTGTATAAAAAATTCTTAAAATTCTATAGTTTGAAACGCTCATACGTATAAGAAAGTCGTGTGGTGGCCACACCTCATGAAGTTATAAATCTAAAACATGAGAAAGTTAGCAAAGTTAGAAAGTAGACGTTTACAGATTCTAATTATTAGAGATAGTTATTCAGACGTTAGTCCTAGGGTAAAAACTATTTCTTTAAAGGCATATTAATTGATAACAGAATACAGAAATCAACAAAATCAGTGAAAATAAGAATAACCACTTACTTAAAATACTGGCTTGTAGGTGAGAAGTATAAGAAATTTTATGTAGATATCGCCAAATCAACTTGAGAAGGCATATAACACATTCTCTAAATTTGCTTATTTTTTTCTTGCTTAAGCTAAAGTTGTTCCTAGCATGTTACACTTTTTACTTTCTTATACGTAGTATAAGGAAGTATTGTGATGATGAAAATTTTCGACCTCGAGATTTTTGCAGATGTCCACGTTTTGAAGTCCCCTGATACCGAAAAAGTGGTTTTTAAAAAATGTCTGTGTGTGTGTCTGTCTGTCTGTGTGTCTGTGTGTGACCACGATAGCGGTCAAACCGCTTTAGATATCAATTCCAAGTTTGTATTTACGTGTATAATCTCCCTCTTGAGATCTGATTAGTTTTTCAGTAAAATCGGTAGACCGGAAGTAGCAGTTTACTTCAGTGAAAAAATCGAATTTTGCCAATATTTCGTCAATTACTATGTTTAAACAAGTTTATAAAGAATTGAAATGTACTCAAAATTAAATTCGAGACAAATTATCTTAAAAAAGTTTTTCGAAATTCCAACCGGAAGTAGGTCTTTTACTCTTATCGAAAATCAGTTTTTTGGAATTATCTCGCAAGTCATGCTTTCTAGGCAGGTACATTATGAGTATAAAAGTATTTAAATTATAATTTTAAATATCTTTTGTAAAAAAAGAAATTTCAAAATTCGGACCGGAAGTACCACTTTTACTCTTACCGAATAGCGATTTTTTGCAGATATATCGTAAATTATGCATCATATATATATTTATTAGGAGTACAAAAGTATTTAAAGTTGAATTTGCAATATTTTTTTTATACATGAAATTTCAAAATTCGGACCGGAAGTGGCACTTTTACTCTTAGCGAATAGCACTTTTTTTCGAATATCTTGCAAAGTATGCATTCTATAGCGATTTATTAAGAGAATGAAAGTACTTAGAATAGGATTTTGAATAAGTTTTGTATAAAAAAAATCTTAAAATTGTATAGTTTGAAACGCTCATACGTATAAGAAAGTCGTGTTGTGGCCACACCTCATTTTTTGTATTTAGAACGGCATTGTGTCAATTTAAAATACGAAATTTAAAGAGAAACCGGTATATAAATGTGAAAAAACATGAATTACTGATACGTCTACATTCAACAAGGTGAGTACAATAATATTCTAATAATTATTACATCATTACAGTATAAAACTCAAATGCATCACTGCCATTTATAGATAAAGTTATAAATTTCCTTATTTCTGTTTTCATGATTTTTAAACCATTTCCACATGTTGTTCGGATACTTAATTGTTATTTTCTTTGTCTTCCTTTTCATTTGGAAAATAGAGGAATAGAGGAAAGTGTTTTCTAATTCATACTTGGTTTGCACGGCCCCTGAAGAAGAAACATTGTTTACTTCGGCCTCATCACGTGAATCTACCCACTGGACTGTATTTGGGTGACTGACGCACCATACTAACGATGTACAATTAATTATCAAAATTCATCTGTCATAGAGGGATTATTTCAATAATAAATTTTGTAAATAAATATTTTAATGACATTGTTACATTGTTTTACTTAAACTAATATAAATTTTCTGAATCCTAACCTATAATTTTACATTAAATATTTATATAGAATGTGTATTGTTTAAATTTAAACTAAAACTAATATAAAAGATTAAAGATAAAATTAAATTAATTAAATCTAATTGTGATCTTGTGAATACTTATATACAACTTAATTTTAACTCAAGATCGCAGAACTTCCAATTTTCCAGTGAATATACGATTTTATAATTTAATGCAAATCACCAGGCATGGTATTTCTTCAATTAAAGTGAAGTCTCTGTGGCATTTCAAGAAACTATGTCCACTTACGTTCGATTACGTCAAATATGCCACATGCGATAAGATACATGAAAATCATTCCATTCTTATTTTGCGCAGCGCAGTTATCGCACCATAACTTCCGTTTTATGGATAACATTTTTATTTAAAACTTGTAACAAACATGATGAAATTACATTAGCACCACTGCTTGCCATTCCTTCATGCCTAAAGAATAACCAAAATCAGTTAATTAAGTCAGAGATTGTAGTACGAAAAATGACTCAAATAAAATATATCTGTATGCGTAAATGTTGGATCAAATACGTATTACTTGTACCAAGTCCACAGAGATAATTGTCATACTGCTGCCTGGAATTTGCGATAGCTATATCTTCTCTCATTAAAGTAGTCGCTAGCTTTTAAATTATGTAATTTAAGTTCTTCTGTTGCAGGAAAACAAGTTTTACCCTTCGCCTTAATTTTACAGTGCAGAAGATCACCTTTTCGACATATGCCACATCTAGGTAATCTGAAACGCAAACTTGAAAATGTTGTTTAATACCTTACCATTTTTACATAACATTGCCATCGGGATGTTTGTGTCACCTGTACATATTCAAATCAGGACTTAAATATTCCTTAGTGAAATCATGTAATGAGAGACACCAGGGAGAATACTATTAATATATTTATGAAGACTATCTTCTGATGTTTTGCCGCGTGACTCTAGGTCACGCGGCTATATGTCACTTTCAGATCTCGCCCTTGTTTGCGAGTGACAACTAATTTATTTTGTAAGGCAGTTGGAATTATTGTCTGTTTCTAAGTATTATTAGTCTACGATTAATTTTCCTTTATTGAATTAAGGTAAAGAATTTTTAATACGAAATCGGTTTTATATTTGTGATTAAAAAAGTAAATTGTGGCTGAGTAAGCAATCTAACATATACGAAAATTGCTTTGGACCACATCTCTACAAAAGAGCATTTCGCTTAGCACCGTATGCTGTAGATCATTGTTCGAAAGTTAGTTAATGATTAAAGTTTTTATTTACCAAAAAATAATTGCAATTATATTTTAAAATAGTCTCTATTATAGATCTAAAATTATAGAACTTTGCGTTTAATAAACTCATTTCATTTGTAGTGCATTATGTTACTAAACAGATGATGTCCAATTACGGAATCTAATTGGCTGCAGTTTATCCTACAGTATTGTCTAAAAAGTGACTTTAGAAGAAGTAGTTGCATTTAGATAATGGCTTATATTGGCTCTAGTTTAAAATTTGATGTAGATATCAAATCCTGAATAAAAAGATTTTTCTATTCCATGAAAAAATATCTGATGTTATAGCTTTCACATAACTAATCTGTACAGTCAAAATATTTCTCTGTCATCGCTCTTATGCTGAGTGATACGTGCTTTTAGCGTTTGTGACGTGTGGCCAATATAGCAACCACTACAATCACTGCATGGAATTTTGTATATAACATCACTGAGCACCAAAGGAGGTGTCATATCCTTAGGCTTAGAGAAAATACTTCTGCTTGTTAACATGTTGTAGTTAGCTATTTTTATATTTTTAAAAGGCTTGAAATGTGAATTTATTTTCTCAGTAAGACCGCGTACATATGGCAACTTAATCTCAGTGCCACCAACATCAACAGGACCATCAAAAAAATTGGAACTATAAATCAACTTATCCAAAATGTGCTTGGGATACCCATTGTTGGCAAACATATCAAAAATCTTCCTCAAGTTATCCTGCAGGAAAAATTCATCACTTATATGGGAAACTCTGTTTTTTAAAGCAATTATCGTGTTCAGCTTTTGGCTTGGTGGGTGGTGCGAGTAATAATTAATGTATCTTCCCGAAGAGGTAGGTTTCTGATACCAATTTAAAATTAAGTTGTTCTCCAATCTTAAAACCCTCATGTCCAAAAATGGAACCCCATTATCATTCTCATGTTCTATAGTGAACTGTAACTTTACATGAAACGCATTGAAAATCATTAATGTCGTATCAGACTTATCTCGCGGTACAGCCGCAATAATGTCATCAACATATTTGTATAGAAACGCTGGTTGAAAGGGCAACTTAGGAATGACGTTGTCCGGCAAAGAATCCATCACAATCAAAGCCAAAATAGGACTGATAGGGGACCCCATCGGAGTTCCAAAAATTTGTACATACACTTTGTTGTTAAACGTGAAATAGCAATTGTGGCAGACAAACGAGATCAACTTAAGAAAATTTCTCCTTGAAATGTCAGTGTGCGGACTAATGGACTCCCATTGATTCTCTAACACCTCAAGAACTAAATCAAGCGGTATGTTAGTAAATAGGGAAATAACATCCAAAGAAATTAAGACAACTTGTAACGTACTTCTCTAAAAAGCATGACTTGCGAGATATTCGCAAAAAACTGATTTTCGATAGGAGTAAAAGACCTACTTCCGGTAGGAATTTCGAAAAACTTTTTAAATAAAATTGTTCTCAGTTTTAATTCTAAGTACATATGAATTCTTTATAAATTTGTTTAAACTTAGTAGTTGACGAAATATTGGCAAAATTCGATTATTTCACAGAAGTAAACTGCTACTTCCGGTCTACCGATTTTACTGAAAAACTAATCAGATCTCAAGAGGGAGATTATACACGTAAATACAAAATTTGGAATTGATATTTACAGCGGGCTGACCGCTATCGTGGTCACACACAGACACACACACACAGACATTTTTTAAAAACCACTTTTTCGGTATCAGAGGACTTCAAAACGTGGACATATGCAAAAATCTCGAGGTCGAAAATTTTCATCACTATATTTCCTTATACTACGTATAAGAAAGTAAAAATGTAAAATACATTATTTATTATAAATTGTAATTGAATATCCAACACTGGTTGGATATTCAATTACAATTTACGTCGTCATAATGCTAGTAACAATAAACTACCACTTATATAGAAAGAATGTTTTCAAGTGAATTAGGAAATCGATAATGAAACAAGCAGGTATGTACATAAACAAGGTAATCTATTTAGAATATTTGGAAAACTATAGGTTGTCATCAATTCTATCACACTACTTATGTCTTCGTACTACCACTCATGTCGAGGAATAATATAATCGTTACCCTGATCATTACCAAAGTCCCGCATCATTAATCGTTTAAAATAAGATTTATTATTAGAAATGTATTTCAATTTGTAAAGTGAAAATTTATTTTTTTTATATACCAACACACCAGCGTTTTGGAGTGCTCTCATAACATAGTTTATCTATTATTGCGGACGTGATGGCTTCGATTAAAACCCCACGGTAAACGCACCACCCAATTTAACAGTTGTTTACGACGTAAGTGTCGTGTAGTTAGTTACCATTATGAGATGTGTAAATTGTTAGATGATGAGTTGCTTAGTCGAGTTTAAGAACACTTTGACAATATAATGTTAAACATAAATTAAATATAATATTTTACCTAAAAATTGACAAATCATTAATAAACAAACTATATACTAAAAACAGCTGAAAATTTCGAAATTGTATATTCTCTTCTATTTTAGAGAATTTTTAAGATTTAGAAGTAGGTTTGTTGGTATCGCTACTAAATATAAGTAGGTTTAGTAAATGATTAGAAAAGATAAGTGACCAATTGTTGGCTGCTTTATTAATTTACGTCTTGATATCATTAAAACAGTAAAAGTTTTCCACATTTATTCACTCCTCGATAATAATATAAATAAAAATATTGTATTCATTTTCCAATTCTGCAACTAATGGATTACTTATTATTTACAATAACGGAAGTGTTATTCAAGGTTTTTTTTTTAATTTTTAAGATTATTCATTATTCATTACAGGTTTATTTTCTAAATAATAATAATAATATATAGTTTATAAATACTTGCTACTCCCTTGCCGTAAACAAGTATGGCTCTTCGCAAAAGTAAACGATTGTTTCTTAATTTTAAATCTTTTGTGACACGATCTCTATATACCTTACCTGTGCAATCTACTCAATTCTCACTCTGGTCGAAACGCTCTTGTCGGGTATAACACAGGATAGCTCGCCGCCGCTATGCCCGATGCGGAAAAGGGATGAATCGAAGTTATTCTCTAGAACAACTATAGTAAATGCCACGATTTCTCATTCGATTATTGCCGAGCTTTCAGAAGGTATTCTCATCCGAGAGAGGGGTAAGGACATGTAAAAGGGTGTTCAATCAACAGTTAGAAATAACAACAATAACAAAGTTTATTAGAGAATTAAATATGGAACAATAAATAAAACTGTGAATCATGAATTGCTTAACCAGCAAATTACATTCGACTAAGTGAACCAACTTATTGTTATAAAAATGTAAGCGAACTTACAAACCTCTCTTGTATATTGACTGAAAATTCATAAATACAAAATTTTGATAATTATTGTAAATGTTACATAACTTTTAAGAATACCTCTGTGTATACACTATTTTAGAATTTGATAGTAAAAATAAATTAAATCTAATTAATATAATATGACACCCAAAAGTAATAATAAGTAAGCTTTCGTGCAGGCCAATTATAACAAACTGCCCTAATGTCCAACTTTTTCTATCGAACTCCTGTATAACCAGTTTTTAATTAATGAAATAGTTATTAAACACCAACCTGCGAAAGTTCTATCCATGAATAATAAACACAAGAAAATTAGAGGCAGCAAAAAAAATACATAAGAATTATAAACCTAATAATAATTTTATTTATTTCAGTGATATGTGTAAACAAAGAAAAACATACATGTGTGAAAACGTTAAAATGCAAACTATGAAAATATAGTCCACAAACCATTACATGTTCAGGAAGTCCTCACAGGATTAGCACTTTAATGTTAATAGTAATTCCTTAACTTTGAGTTTAAATTTCTTTAAACATTCAGTTTTTTTCTCGGATGAAATTTATTGTATAATTTACAACCCTTATAAAGAATTGTTTGAAAAAAGTTCTGTACTTATTTCACGGGTATTGCCTTTCATCATTTATATTTAGGTTTCCATGGTTTTGAATAAGTAATAGTACCAGTATAGTAATGAAAGTATCCATTACTCTTCTAAAGGTATATGTTCTGGGATATATTCTGCCTCGGTAACAACAGCGTTACCCTGCCAAAAGATGTAAACTCTCTGTGGTAATAAATAATATCTTTGATATTCCTTCAGTACAAAAATACAGTTTTCAAATAAAAAAAAACATAGTTGGCAAAATGATATCAAAAAATGATAATAGCGCAGTATTGGTAATATTTCAAGTCTTAACGTCTTAAATATTTTTGAATCGATATACAGTAAACCATTAAAAAATGAACTTTTCTTATGTTCGCCGAATGTATTTCTCTCCGGTGTTTTTGTATTTTGTAAACTTTGTTTATAAATTCTTCAGGGCATGTTTCTTCCTACAGTTCTTCAATTTCTGTTTTTCGTCATCAAAAATATCAAGAACATACAAGTAGCTTTCGATAAGCACATTCGTCTACATTGCCTCGGTAAATAACAAAATATTAATCCATGTGTGTTTACTGCTCTCCTCTTACTTGTATGATATGATTTCCACATTCGTTTATCACCACCAATATTTCTTTACATCTATAGCCAAAATTCGTAGTTTAATATTTTCTTCTAACAATGTAAATAATAACACATATTTAGACTCGTGTGTGGTTATTGAATAATATCTATAGAATAAAGCCTTACCTTCTTTGAAACCAACACTCTAGAAACCTTATCCATGTCCATAATGTTCATCAACAGTAGCTAGTAATGTATTCTTCACGGTTTAAATGTCATATTTCAGTCAAACATATTCGTTTTCATTTGATATAACATCAAGAAACAAGTGAGAATAGTGACGCATATATTGTTACTATATACGTGTACAAAGTTGACAAGAAAATAAGTCTACAAGAAGCCTACATCTACACCGTAATAGTTGCGTAGTAACAAGTTGTTTTAGATTTAAGGGAGGATCACATATCTCTTAAATGAGTGAGTCTAGGGATCTTATAGAAATTGGTAGCCTGTTGTAAAGTAGCCAAGATCTGAATCCAAAATTCTTGATAAGTTGTTGTCGAATGCTTTTTCGACAAGATATTATTATTAAGCTCAGTTGTCATCAAATCTAATGCCTATGAACGAAATATTAAACATATGAGATACAAATGTCATAAACAGAAAGGAAATTGTTTTCTTAAAATAAATGTAACGAACATCATCAATTTATTTTCTCATAAGATTGATATAAAATTGGATTTTAGATTCTTATTAATTCCATATCCATTACTGAAGCATTATCTTCAAGACATAATGCCTAATTAGTTAAGTCGGCAGCAATTAAGGAAATAGCTCGAGGATTGGAAAGTAATATACACGTTGATTTTGTTCCATTAATAACAAGCTTGTTAATTAATGCCCACTTAAACAAACTTTCGTTAATCTGTGAATTACCACAAGCTAGCTGATGAACGGAGTCCCTTTTCAAAGCTTTGTTTATGTCATCCGCTTAAGTACCGAGTTGACAATGACAACATTCAAGTGTAATTGACAAATCATTAATGTAAATAGGAAAAAATATTGGTTCAAGAACAGAGCCTTGGGGCACACCGAAGCGTACGGTACATAGACCAAAAGACGTGTTGTCAAAACGTAGTCTCTATTATATAAAAATATGATTCAAACCATTAGTTAACTTTTCCGCGGACACCCATGCGATCTTGTTTATGTAGAATATACTTGTGATTTACACAGTTAAAAGCTTCTGGCAGATCAACAAATATTCTCAAAACCAGTTTATAATCGTCCAGTGTTCTACAGATGTAGTTTTACCAGAATTACCTTCATGCTGACCCTAAATAAATTTTGGTTGAGTAGGCATTGCATCAATCTTTTATTCACTAAGCGTTCATATATTTTGAAAATATGGGAAGAATATTGAATTTACATCATCGATTTGTATAAAGTATTTTTTCTATGCTGTATTGCACAATAAAAGTTAATAAAACGTTTCCATTAGGTGTTGAGGACGACGCTATGGATTTTACACAAGCATTGTCTTGTGCATTATCTACTGGTGATGGAAAAAAGTTTTTATTGGTTTTATTTTGATGCAAATATTAACTCATACTGGATAGGGAGTCATTAGTATTAAATAGCCTTAATTAAGCTATGCTTGAATTAGGCTTATAAGGTTAGTATTTTAATCATTGCAGTTTTGAAAACAGGATTTTTAATAATGTAATACTTTTTCTGAAAAATTTGCATATGCTATTACTTCAAAGTCGAGTTAGACGAACAGTTTTTTAAACCTCCTCCATATGTTCCATTTTAAAAGAAATTAAACATTTCTAAATTTGCACATTTTATCAAAGCTCCAGTACGATATATCTTTTCGTTTAGTTGATAAAGCAAGCGTGCGGATCACGAACCAAACACAACTCCTCCTTTTTTTTACCAGGCGACATCAGCCTACATTCGAAATTCTTCATATAAAAACTAACAATAATCTCGTGACCAGCACCCGTCTAAAATATCAAGAAATTATCCCTTTCAAAATGTTATGTTACACTCCGTCTCTGTCTGATATCTTTGTGTGAAATGTGAATACGCACATTAATGTAACGTTCGAAACGGAAACCCCATTAGCTGTACCCTGAGGAGGAAAAGAGACAAAATTCCAAAGCGTAACACACGTTATATGTAGTTAAAGGAAGTGGAACGCAACAGACAGAGAGACCTAGGAACTCAACACGATGAGTTCCCACGCTGTAATCGTGTACACCTTGATTTCGCTCCCTTGCTCCCTTCGAATTCCTTTTTTTTCACCTTTCGCTGCTTGCCCCCTTGCACCCTATTATGCGTGCCGTACGTATCTCCGAACAACATATGGTCAACGAATTCTCTGTCCGGAGACCGTGGGAAAAGGGGGCAGATTGCTAAGAAATCGTAAGTAAATACCTGAAGATTGAGAGGTTGAGTCACCCTCTCTTGCGTATGCACACACATACCCAGTTGAAGTTGGGGTGGCCTGGACATTAGAAAGAAAGGGTGACGGTTCGATCTATTGGCGTCCTCTTTTAACAAGTCGTGTGCATGACGAACGGTTTTATATTATATTGTGTTTCCTTTATTCTCTTTTTTCTTATATGCGTCCTGTTGTTGATGTTGCCCTGAATGTGTTTTTTTGTACTGGCTCGGATACTCATGTTTATAATGATAATTCATATGGTTTTTTTTTAGAGTAAAGATGTTTTTGTGAAATAGCGTCAAATTATAATAGTATATTTTTTCTAATTATGAAGGCTGAAGTCACTTATAACTTCATCTAAAAGAAACCTTTAATTAACCGATATGTTGAAATACTCAATATATATTATATATTATTATTGGTGCTTTCTATTTAATTAAAACAGCCTTGATATTACATATTTATATAAGCTTATTACACCTCATGAGCCTTGCCACATTGGTGCCATGGAAGTATCCTGTAATTGACGTAAAGCTCTTGTGATGCTGTACGTGTACATCATGACAGTTATTATTATTAGCATATATTATTATGAAAACTAATAAAAAGAGTGAAAGGTTCTGCGTGTACAGGGATCAAATAACATTTACCGTTCCCCGTCATTGACATCTTATAATTGCCAGATATAAATTATCCTTAATAGCACCTTATTAGTGTGATATCTATGGCTTTATATTCAAATTATTTGACAATGGGGTACCTCAAGGGCCAATATTAGGACCGACACTCTTTCTTCTATATATCAATGACCTACCAAATACCCTTAAAAATGTACAGTAAATAGTTCTTTACGCTGATGATATAAGTATACTAGTAAAGTCAGCAAGTGTATGTGGACTAAACAGTGGAGTAACAGACATTTTCAATCATATTCGTAGATAGATGAGCTGAAATAAATTAGTCGTTAACAAGGCCAAAAACTAAGTTCGTAAGTTAAATGGAACTCACATATTGATAATGTTTGCAGTTGTCTAACAAAGGTATGTTTCACACTAAGGCAACTTAAAAAAACATGCAATGTTGAAACTCTACTTATGTTTTACCATTCAAACTTTATTTCTTGTCTGCGGTATTGCATAATACATTGGGGCTTATGCTCAGAAACGAATAGAATCTTCATCTTGCAAAAAAGAGCAGTAAGAATCATTTTCGGTTTGGGTTACAAAGATTCTTGTAGACAACTTTTAAAGGAAAAAACCTTACTTACTATCTATGACATTTATATAATGGACGTGCTGCGCTTCGTCTTTAGGAACAAAAGAGATTTTGCAAGCGGCAAAGTAACTCATGATCATAATACACGTCTCAATAATTATATGCTACCAATTGCGCATTCAACACAAATTTTCCAGAAAGGAACTTACTTCGTAGGTTGTAAGTTTTATAATAAGTTACCGGATTCTATTAGAAATATTTCTAATTTTAGTGTTTTTAAGAAGTCTTTGCGGGAGTGTATCCTTCAGATCTCCTGCTATTGTTTAGAAGACTTTTTAAAAATCTAGTTATCATACTTGACGTATTTCTGGTGTGTACTTGTTTATTTTGAAATGTATATGGATTTTGAAATAAAAATTATTATTATTACTATTATTATTATTATGATTTTTTTTTTTTTTTGGTAGGTGGAAAATTCTTTATGATCATCAAGTGCTAGGTCTATTGCTACTTGATAGTGTGGGACTCCCAGTCGACGTGTGCAGTAACTGGTATACCCACTAAAAACCACCCTGTGGCATTTCTCCTTAGACATCCATGGAACCGTCTTCTTAGACTTCAACATCATGAATGCCCTGAGTTAGCTATCTGCTCCTCACTCCCTTTAGCTTCTAAACTGATCTCATTCTTTCCTCGTCTTCCTTAGTTTTTATAATTGTCTTAATCATCCTATGCAAAATGCCCCAGTTCTCTCTAGATTGTAACATTTCATCGACTAAGTTATCCACAGTTGTTTCCGTTCCTAAAGCGACCCTCGTGCGCTCCCTTATCGCATTCCAGCGACCACATTTAAAGATTGTATGTTCGACCGTATCGGTGTTTCCACAGTATATGCATGCGTCATCCTCCACCTTTCCCATCCTTCTCAGATATTCTCCAAATACCCCATGTCCCGTCAGAGCTTGTGTGAGATAGAAATCCACGTCTTTATGTTCACATTTATTCCATTTTCCTATGTCTGGTATCAACCTCTTGGTCCATTGTCCTTTGGTTTTATTTTTATTCCATCTCTCCTGCCACATCTTATGTGTACGTTCCTTGGCTTCTCTGTATGTCATATCTTGGTTATCACCACATTTACGCAGCCTCTCCTGCACCAGTAGGTCTAACGGTGGAACCCCTGCTACAACCTGCAGAGCCGCCGTGGAGGCGGTCCTGTATGCCATAGCCGCTCTAATCAGGACCTTCCTTTGCGCCTTTTCCATCAGGAGAAAATTTCTTTCAACCTTCATTGCCTTTCCCCATATTTGTGCCCCATAGAGTAGTATCGAATGCACTACGGCCACCAACAGTCTCCTTTTATATATATTGGGTCCTCCGACATTGGGCAATATGCGCTGTAGTTTTCCTATTCTTTCTTCAGCTTTTCCCGTCACCCTAACTAGGTGCTTTCTAAAGGTAACTTTTGTATCAAAATATACACCCAAATATCTGATGGTTTCCTTCGGTACTATATCTACTTTGTTGACCTTAAATACTAAACCATCTCTCTTCCGTCTCTGCGTCACAACAAGAGCCTCCGTCTTTTCCGGTGCTAGAGTGAGTTCGTTTTGTGTCATCCATCTCTCCACCCGCCTCAAATTCTCATTTGTAAAACTCATCAGCTCGTTTTTGCTATTTGCGGTAACAATCATAGCCAGGTCATCAGCAAATCCGATGAGTTTTGCTTTACCAAGTAGCTCCAATTCCAATACGTCATTGTACAAGACGTTCCACAGAGTGGGGCCGAGAACGGACCCCTGTGGCACTCCCGCTCTCACTGCCATCTTTCTGCACCTTGTTGCTTGCATACTCCGTTCTCTAAGATAGTCTGAGATGACATTTATCAAGTACGTTGATATCTTCCTCTTTTCGAGCTTTTGAAGAATTAGACTCCAATTTGCTGTATTGAATGCATTTCTTACATCCAATGTTACCAATACATTCCAATTCTGTGCTCGTTGGTCGAGTACCTTCCTAATCTGTTCCATAGCATGGATCGTAGACGTTCCTCTTCTAAAGCCATACTGGTGTTTTGCCAACCCCCCTTTTTTTCTATGATTTTATTATTATTATTATTATTATTATTATTATTATTATTATTATTATTATTATTGTGATGTTGAAAATTTTCGACCTCGAGATTTTTGCACATGTCCACGTTTTGAAGTCCCCTGATTCCGAAAAAGTGGTTTTTAAAAAATATCTTTCTCTCTCTCTCTGTGTGTGTGTATGTGAGTGTGTGTGTGTGACCACGATAGCTGTCAGACCGCTATAGATATCAATTCCAAATTTTGTATTTACGAAAATAATCTCCCTCTTGAGAACTGATTAGATTTTCAGTAAAATCGACAGACCGGAAGTAGTATTATACTTCAGTGAAAAAATTAAATTTTGCCAATTATTCGTCAACTACTAAGTTTAAACAAATTTATAAAGAATTCATATGTACTCAAAATTAAATTTGCGAAGAATTTTATTAAAAAAGTTTTTCGAAATTCCTATCGGAAGTAGGTCTTTTACTCTTATCGAAAATCAGTTTTTTTCGAATATTTCGCAAGTCATCTTTTTAGACAGGTACATTACGAGTATAAAAGTATTTAAAAATTGGTTTGCAATACAACAATAAATATGAAAATTAAAATAAGTAAAAATTAAAGTGTTCAAATTCACTCGTTTTTTGAACATGTTTCCGAAATGACTAATCGACATTAATAAAGTGTTGAGTACTTATATTTCTAAATATTTGTCGAGTATGTTCCTTGATAATTTCTGTTGTGGTTAAAGGTATACTGTATATTTGTTCTTTTACAGATCCTTATAAAAAAAAAACTAATTTTGTGATGTCCGAAGATCCAGCAGGCTAGTAAATAGGGTTTCCACGGGCTAGTCATTTCCCTGGAAAATTTTCATTTAAAATATTTTGTGTATAGCATAGAATGTGGGGATTCGCCATCTTGTTGCTTCTACATCTCTTCGTAAATTTAACGGAACATCTTCCAATAATTCCACTAAATTGTTTGATAGAAAATACTTATAAGCTTCTCCGTTAATACTAACTTCAAAGAATGCGGGCCTATCATCCAATCACCAAGAATACACCTACCCACATATTTACGCTCCACCTATGCTGATGATCTATTTATTAGTGAACTAAGGGTTTTCATTTGAATAGTAATAAACATTTCTTTTATTAACTATTCCATTCCTATGAAAACCAGCTGTATCCCCAAATAACACTCTATCAAAAAGAATTGCCCGGGCATGTTGCCCATTGCTGGAACACTCTTCTTGCATTAAAATGATGGGTGCGTGACTCTATATTTAAGTGTATTCATTCCGGATGATATTTATTTCATTTTAAGGTCCTTGCAACGATTATTTGACTAATGTCCAACAGACGACATAATGTCATGGGTACTGGCGTATGGATTTTCTGTTGTTGCCATAAGAGTTCATAATTGATTTTCATCATGTCCCACATATTTAGGTTTTCTTGGTTTTGAATTAGAAATACTACCAGTAGTAACGAAAGTATCCATTACTCTTCTAAAGGCATCTGTTCCGGGAAATCTTCTGTCATGGTAGCGCTGCTGGTAAACTATTGGACTAATAAGATTTATTTGACGTTCCTTCATACAAAAGTCCGTATTAAAAAAAACATAAAGCAAAATTATATCAAAATACGACAATAGCTCAAGAATGGTCACTTTTAAAATAATAACGTCTTACATGTTTTTGGTGCAAAATTTAGTAAGCTATTCAAAGATACAGGGTGCTCCAATTAAAAACAAATGACTTTTAGACAAAAGTCTGCCATGTAAAAAGTAAATAAAACTGACAGTAAAAATCACTTAAAGTCCCCTTTATTGATAAAATACCATAACGATCGTTTCGACACAGTGTCTTCTTCAGATGAGGTTGTATTACAAACTAAACTAAATTGTGTTACAATATGTAAAATGTAAATGATATACAGTCATTAAAAAATATTTAAGAAATAATTTAATAATGGGTAATTTATGACTAGGGCGCGGACACGAACGGTTCAGGACTCATCGCCCATGGGCGCACTATTGAAATGTTGTATTTTTAAAGAGGTTTTTAATTCGTATAATTGGATAACAAGTGGCTGGTGATCTATAAAATACAAAATACCTTATTATTTGTTCATTTTCTCTTCTATAAGACTTGTTCTCTTTGAATTAAGTACATCCTTGTAGATAGAAAACGTCCTTTCTACATCGCAACTGGTTATATGTGCGTACTGGAAATATTCTGTTATTTCAGCGTATTTAGCATACACAATTGCCGCAATGTTATTAAATCTGGATTTCTATTAAAAACTGCGTCTAGCTTTTGCCAAAGGCCACATCCGAAGTCACTTGGAATATTTTTGAAATTATTAATCTAATGTGGTTAATCCATCTTTTAATTTGAGATTTCGAGTTCAAAATATATGATTAGTTTAGGCAAATTTCCAAAGTGTTTCTGGAGGAATAACAACTGATTTTTTAAATTTGGGATTTATGTTAGTTCCTTGCACTCAGAAATACTTCGAGCATCGTCATTTAAACATGCAACGAAATTTTGTAAACTATCGAAATTCTCTGCATAAAAACTATTTCTGTGCATGTTTTAGCAAAGCTAAGTGAAGAACGTGCGATATTTTGGCATTCTGTAACGATATTTTACAGACTTTGTAATAAATTTCGGAATCACTGACAATTCATTTTCATATCAGAAAAAGTAACATAAACAACGTTCTAGATCTAAATAAATGATAACTAAAAATGTACGCGTATGTTATTGAAACTAAATGAAATCCAGTGCACACTTACGTCTAGATAATTGGGAGAAGTCGATTCAATGAACCGGTATTAAACAGACTATTACAAAAACTACGAAGTACGTAATTAACAGTCAAAACAATTAAAAAACGAAACTAACTAGGTATGAATGAAAATTTTATTTCTCTTGCGAAATATAAGGTAAATATAATAAATTTTAAAAACCCCTCACGCTCCTATCTACGCCGACGAAAAAAGGATTTTACTCATAAATTCCTTATTTTATGTGCGTAAACAGATGTTGCAGTTCACCATATGAATTAGTGCTATTCAGTAGGCGTGTGTTCTTTACATTATTTCTTTGCTCCGTTGTAACTTCGTCGTAGTTTATGACCTACCCCCGAGTATTTACAAATATCTAGTAATATGACTTCACTACAGGAAAACCAGTAAACGTTTAGTTGAGGAATAAATTTAATAGTGGAGAAGTTCCAAGTTCTATTTGATTAATAAGTAAAAGTTGTGTATTTTTATGTTTCAAAATTTTCATAGTTTCTAACAAATTTAATTTCTGCGACTTAGTTACTGTGTGTAAAATTTCAAAATTATGATTAAAGTTATGACTTTCCTCTCTCAAATGTATAGCATAATGTTAATTATCTTTATTATTAATATAGCTTCGTTCGTGTTCCTTAATTCTTTTAGAAAAAGATCTACCTGTCTGGCCTATGTAAAATTTAGGGCAAGAACTGCAAACTAGTTTGTAAACTCCTGGCTTATTATTTTTGTCTGTTTTTTGTTTATTGTTTTTAATAATTGAATTTAAAGAATTGTTAGTTGTGAAGGCTATGTTGTAGTTATTCTTAGACAGGAGTTTTGAAATTTTGTATGTAAAATTCCCCGTATAAATTACTGTGCTATATTTCTTATTCGTATCAACTTTCTCTGTAGGACATACTAAATTAATAGCTTTCTTGTAACAATGTTTATTGAGGATATTGTGAATAATGTCTGGATTATAACCATTGTTGTGGGCTATTTGCTTGATGTATTTGAATTCTATATTATAATTATCTTTAGATAAGGGAACATTAATAAGTCTATGAATTAACGAATTGAACGAAGCCATCTTATGGTAGTAAGGATGAGTATAGAGTTACTATGAATAATCGTGTCCGTATGCGATGGTTTATGGTAAATTGCAAAGTCGTGTTTGTTATTATTCTTTGAAATCCTTAAATCTAAAAAATTGATAGCTTGGTTTACTTATTTTTCAATGGTAAACTTAATGTTAGGGTGTAGGTTGTTGATATGTGATAGGTATTGGTCTAGTTGTCTATCTGTACCAGTAGATAAAATTTTTAGACAATGGGAGTTCGTGAATTTTCTCTTCTAAATTGTTCATAAATATTTCAGCAAAAAGGGGGCTTAGAGGGTTACCCATTATCAAACCATTCTTTGACAGTTAGTATAAGTTATTGAAAGTACTGTAATTTTGGTTTAAACATACCTTTAACAATTCTAAAATATCTTGTTTAATGATAAAGTGAACATTGTTTTTTGTTAAACAATCCTCTATTAGTTTTCCTCAGGTGCGATAGAAGGGAACAGATTCTGTAGGTACATCAAAAGAAATAAATTTACTATTATGTGGAAGGTTAACCTGTTTGATTTTATCTATTAGTTCGTATCAATTTTGTATACTATATTTAGATGTAAAGTTGCAATGAAGTTGTAAAATTACTTTTTTGGACACCTTAACCGACGACGCTGATGCAAATGACACAACCGGTCTAATACGAAAGTTTTCTTTATGAAGTTTAATTAAAGAGTATAACTTAGGAGCTTGAGGGTTCATAACAGATAAAGTTTGTTTTTCATAATCAGATAATAAGGAACTATCCTTAGTAGTATCCTTCATAATATGTTGAAATGAGTTGGTTGGGTCCGTTTTCTTTATTATAAAATTGTCTGTAGTTAAGAATGAAAGGTTCTTGTCTGTGTATGCTTGTTTGTCGAAAGCAACAATAGTTTTATCTTTGTCTGCTCTAGTAACAATAATATCTATTATTTACTTTCAACATTATGAATTTCCATCAAGTAAAGGCTACATCGATCCAAAATATGTCATGTAAAATTAATTCAGTTTTCTGCAAAATCATTTAGTAATTGCAAGAAAATAAAATATGTTTTTATTAGGACTTTTTATTATGAACAACGATACTAAAAATTGTATCCATCTAATACGTTGTTTTCGAGAAATATAATTTTAAAGAAACATTGAATTTTTTAGAAAAACTGTAATAAGTCGAAAATCTTAAATTTTAGTAGGCCTATACTATCTTATCACTTTTTAACTAAAAATTATACGGGAAATACTAAAATGTTTAATATACATGGTGTTCCATTTAAAAAGCTATAACTATGGTCAGCCACCATGTTATGGAATACTTTTTATAATACAAAATAATTGTAAAAAGTACTCCTAATAAGCGGCAGTCGTAGGAAAAAAAATTCTTCGAAATATCTATTCTCTTAAAGCCACAATCTGCCTTCCCCGTGAGCATGACTTACCGTGTATATGATAATTATTAAATATTACTTATATAATTTATGAAACTTAATTGGATACTGCGGCTTGTAGGCTTGATACTAAATAAAATACACTACAAAAACACAGAGTGCTGTTCTGTATACGTTACGGTGCACAGACAACGCGGCTTTTATTAATCAGTACTACTGATTATGACAACTTGCAGAAGTGGATATCTAGCTTGCTGTGTATTAGTGTAGTAAAGGTGTTTTTTTATAGTGTATTATGTTTATATATATGTTTATTTATATATTTATATAGTCTATAATAATTTGCGTGTTAATAAATTAATAAACATGCTAAATAGTGGAAAATATTAGTATTTTATCATTTTAAATATAGGTACATTAATATCACATCTTAAACAACATTTCTTGTGATTATACCTTGTTTCAGAATAAGAAGGCGAGATGCAAATATCCCGCCAAATCTCGGAAAACATATAACATGTAGTAACAATGGTCGCATTCAGCACACTAAATTATGTCATGATTACATCGATTATGAATTCGATAGAGAATTATTAAGAGAACAGAAGTACTTAGAATAGGATTTTGAATATTTTTTGTATAAAAAAGTCTCAAAATTTGAACCTGAGGTAACACATTTACTCACAGGTGTATTTTTTTAAGAAAATAAAAGTATTTAAATTTAATTTAGAACGACTTTTGTATAATTTGAAACGCACATACGTACAACAAAGTCGTATGGCGACCACATCTTATTTTTTTATGTTTTTAAGACGATTTTAGTCATTTGGTCCAATAGTATATACTGCCACGAATTCGTGCTATGCTGTTTATCGCTTATAAACTGTAAGTACAGAAATTAAGATACCTATCAAATTACACATTGTGGATAGTTTGTAATAAATAAATCTAATTTGAAAATAACACCACACGGTGAATACATAAATCAGCAAGATAACATATAATAAAGTAAATCGAATTGAAAAAGATTTTTTTAAATATTTCATATCATTATATAAGAGGTATTTTCTAAACAGTTTTATTGCCACTTTTTTGCTGGTAGATATATCACTTAAATCTACATAATTACGAAAAATACTGGCAAGAAACTTTTTATTTACATAGGTTATTTACATGATATAAGTTGGTTCGATTTGATAATTTGTTATTCGTATATTAATTCTATTGGTTTTTGTTTTATATTTCTAGTTATGTATTAATAAACAGGACTTGTTTGTTTATTGTACCAGTAAGAGATTTAATAGATTACCTTTATTTTGGTTTTATGCTAATACTGCCCGTATAATTGTCTCCATTATTAAATTAATTATATGTTTTTATGTGGCTTTTATGGTATAGAACCCGCATATAAGACCGTGTTGTACATATCAACAGATATAAAATGTTTATGTACACATACATTGTATGAGATATGTATGCCTGCCTTTTTTCTAATCAGAGTTGTAAGGTATTGTTTAATTTGAATAATCGATGGTTATTAAATCAGGATTATAACTTCTCTTTTTACAAATAGCAGATATTCCTTATCTTGATATGCTATCTAAAAATATCTATAAGGTCGGCCAATTTGATATTTTTACTTTTTAAAGAATATATTGGTGAAATCAGAGTCTTAGTAGGAGGAAAAGGAAACCCAGAAGAAAATAAAAGGATTTTAAATACAAGAATACCACAAGTGAAACGAGATATACAAAAATTAAAAGAAGATTAACTTAACAGTTGCTTGAGAACCTTACTAGTAGACTGACTAATCACTGCGGAAAGCCAATAGAAATCTAAAAAATGAGGTGTGGCCACCACACGACTTTCTTATACGTGTCTGCGTTTCAAATTATACAAAAGTTGTTCTAAACTAAGATATAAATACTTTTATCTTCTGAAAAAATAAACAAAATCCTACTCTACTACTTCTGTTCTCTTAATAAATCTCTCTCTATACGATGCATACTTGGCGAGATATTCGAAATAAAGTGCTACTCGTTAAGAGTAAAGTGTTACTTCCTGTCTGAATTTTGAAATTTCTTTTATACAAAAATTATTGCAAATGTATCTCTAAGTACATTTGTACTCTTGATAAATATATATAGAATGCATAATTTACGAGATATTTGCAAAAATCGCTATTCGATAAGAGTAAAAGTGTTACTTCTGGTCCGAATTTTGGAATTTTTTTTATACAAAACATATTGAAAATTAAGTTCTAAATACTTTTATACTCGTAACGTACCTGTCTAAAGAGCATGGCATGCGAAATATTCGCAAAAAACTGATTTTCGATAAGAGTAAAAGACCTACTTCCGGTAGGAATTTCGAAAAACTTTCTTAACACAATTTTTCTCAAATTTAATTCGGGTACATATGAATTCTTTATAAATTTGTTTAAACTTAGTAGTTGATGAAAAATTGACAAAATTCAATTCTTTCACTGAAGTAAACTACTACTTGCGGTCTACCGATTTTACTGAAAATCTAATCAGATCTCAAGAGGGAGGTTATACTCGTAAATATAAAATTTGGAATTGATATCTATAGCGGTTTGACCGCTATCGTGGTCACACACACACTACATACATACATACATAGAGAGAGAGAGCGAGAGAGAGAGAGAGGGAGAGAGAGAGAGAGAGAGAGAGAGAGAGAGAGAGAGAGAGAGAGAGAGAGAGAGAGAGAGAGAGAGAGAGAGAGAGAGTGAGAGAGAGAGAGAGAGAGATTTTTTAAAAACCACTTTTTCGGAATCAGGAGACTTCAAAACGTGGACATCTGCAAAAATCTCGAGGTCGAAAAAGATTATCTCTCACGTAGCGCCCATAAGGAATGCAGATGTTAGTTGGACTAGAGAGAGTAAACAAAAGGTCGAAGCGTATGCCAAACAACCAATTTCACTACATGTGAAGTAGTATGCACTCATTTGATTGAGTTCTGTTGACTAGTTTAGTGTGGGTGGTCACACCACTCGTCTTTCCACTTCCCTCTTATAACCTTGTACGTGTTTTTACTTTCTCCACAATCTCTCTCCACTTGCTCCTATTCTGCAGTTTGTCTCTCCATCTCTCAATTTCTAGTGTTCTAATGTCTTCTATCATTTGGTTTTCCCATATTACCTTCGGTCTGCTTCTTAATCTTCCGCCTTGTTGTTTCCACTCCGTAATTCTTTTTACTGCTGTGTCTTCCATTCTATTAATGTGAGCAAACCATCTTAATATTTGACCTTTTATCACTCCCACTAGATCTTCACCATTTAACGTGTGATTAATCTCACAACTCAATAAACTTCTGTACTCTTTTCCGGTTCACGTATCCTCCTTATAATCTAGCTCTCAAAAATTCTTATTCTTTGTCTCTTGTCGTTAGGCACATACGAGGTAGGCGCTGTAAATTTTCGGCCTGATATACAAAAAAGAACCTTGGAACAATATAAGAATTTTTATTTTTCAGTGTAATCTCCCCTAACTTTTATACATTTATTACAACGATTAATGTGTACTCTATAATTCGGTACTCTTGTAAAAATAATCTGAAGCTTTCCGTCAAAAGGTTCTATAACAGCTGCTTACAACTCACTGTCGTCCTTAAAACTACGTCCCCTAAGGTCTTTTTTTAAAGCAGAAAACAAAGAGAACACAAGGAGCCATATCCGGAGTATACAGTGGATGTTCCAATTCTTGAAAGCCGCATTCGTGGATGGCAGCTTGTGAAATGGCGACAGTATGGACGGGAGCATTGTCGTGCAATAATCGCACACCTTTTGTCAATTTTCCACGACGTTTTGCACGAATACTGTCCCTTAATTTATGCAATGAAGACGCATAATATGTGCCGTTCACACTTGTATTGCGCTCTTTAAAGTCAATTAGCAAAATGCCTTCACAATTCTAGAATATTGTGGCCATCACCTTTTTTGTTGATTGAAAGACTTTCGCCTTTCTGGGACGAGCTTCATCAAGTCGCCGCCATTCAATGGACTCCCTTTTCAATAGAGGATCGTAAAACAAAACCATTGTTTCATCCCCTGTGACAATGAACTCCAAAATCGGTTTTGGGTGGTCTCCACACATGTTTAAAAACGACTGCGCACATTCGACTCGACGTTCACGTTGGAGAGCAAAAAGAAGTCACGGTACCCATCTAGCACTAATTTTAGTCACACCCAAATGGTCACGGAGAATTCGGTGAACACTTACTTGTTTTGGAAATGTTTGTTATCACTGCTAAATCCTTCACTTTCAAACGGCGATCTTCTACCACTAAATGTTCAATAATTGAAAATTGTTGAGGCGTTATCACTTCAATTGGTCGACCCGACCGATCAGCATCTTGCAGGGATTCTTGTCCCAAACGGAAACATTTTGCCCACTTTTTTACAGTTGAATACGAAGGCGATGAATCACCGTAAACGCCGTCCAAACGTTGCTTAATGTGATAAGGTGTATGCCCTTCTTTTGTTAAAAATTTAATGACGGCGCGGTATTCAATTTTGGTTACTTCAGACAATTTCGTGCTCTAGTCACGTTGGTTGGCTGGTTACTAAAAACTACTATGCTTCGAACCGTCATATTTATAGTTTATACATCTCGTTTGTGCATGCATGACGTGACGGAATTTGAACACGTTTGAACCTGTATAAGCCTGTCAGACTGAGAATTTATGGCGCCTACCTCGTAGTTTCTGATGCATAGGTAGTCACCTATAACGCCGTTTCTATTCTGCTTCCTTTAACAGTACAGTCTCTTATAATGCCTTCTAGTACGATGTTTTGCTAAAAAATTGAATGGGGCGCGAGTGATAGTTCAGTTTACGACTGGTATCACCGTTGGAACACGAACCCCTAATTTATTACATCCCAATACATGCATACGGCGATCGTTCGTGCAAAAGCAGTAGTCGCCCATGCATTACCCGTCAGGGTCAGCTAATGCCAGCCATCCAGGTAATCTTGTATACCGATATTTCGATTTCATTCAATAATAATAATAATAATAATAATAATAATAATAATAGACTATATATTTGTAAGACCTCTGTTACATAAAATTGTCAATATTCTCAAACTTGTAATGCATTACAATTGTCAGATCATGATAAGTATAATTAAATAGTGTAGTGTATACTAATACAAACAACACTCTTAACAAATAACAAAGAAGACAGAAAAAAAAACACAAAATAATAAAATCAAATAATAAATCAAATAAGATCATTTGTATATAGAAGAGGAATGACTAGTGTCTAAGGAATTCTTCTATTGTGTAGTATTCTCCATTAATCAAGTGGTTCTTCACTTTTCTCTTAAACAAGCTGATTGGGAGGCCCTTAAAGCTCGGCGGCAGGTTATTGTATAATTTCGACCCCCAGTAAAAGATGGATTGCTGCGAGGAACACACCCTATGATGTGGGATCCTCAGCCAGTCCCTCTCACGGGTTGAATACCCATGATTGTACCCATTCGTGGTAAATGCCTCCTTATTGTTGTGTACATACACCACTGCTGAAAGTATGTAGATAGATGTTAATGTCAATATTCCTTCCTCCCTGTATCGTGTTCTACATGTTTCATTCACCTTCAAGCCACACAGCATTCTGATGGCTTTTTTTTGTATCACAAAGATCCTCCGAGCCTCCGCAGATGTTCCCCAGAATAGTATCCCATAGCACAAATGCGAATGAAAGTTCGCGAAGTAAGCCAGCCTTGCTGCCACATGAGTTGCAATATATTTTAATCTTTTGATGGCATACAGTGCTGAGGACAGAGTGCGAGCCACACCATCTATCATAGATGGTGTGGCATCAGCACATAGATGATCTATGTGCTGATGCCATCTCAAATGCGAATCAATAGTGACACCCAGAAACCTTGCAGAAGTATTTTGGTTCGTATTTCTGGTACTAAAGACAACGTTTTGAGTTTTATTTATGTTTAACTTTAACTTATTGGCGGTGAACCAATCACTCACCACTTGCACTACTACACATGAGTTTAATAAACTCATGTGTAGTAGTTCTACAGCCCTTTTCTTGGACGGTTGGCCAATAAATTTCTTACCATGATTTTGCCCTGGAATAGTTGTCCAGTAGTGCATATGTTTTTCATATACCCATTTCTCTGTTATTCCTTTCTTTCGTTTGCCAAAAATTGTTCTCAATTTTTATAAGAATTTTCCACCTTATTTAAAACGCAATGCCTGATAGTAATAGTTCTAGGCCAGTGTGACTTATAAGTCTATTTGAGTTTATTATTTATTGGTCGAAACTAAACTTGGAGTCTGTGGCTTGAAACTACACAAAAACACTAAAACACCTTACCACACTAAAGCACAAAAATGACTAAATACGTATTTCAACAACTAAGTTGTCATCATCAGTAGCACTGATTAAAAAGCGCGCTGTCTACACACCGTAGCGTACAGAGCAACACTGCAGTGTTGCTCTGTACGACAGCGCGATTTTTAATCAGTGCTACTGATGATGACAACTTAGTTGTTGAAATACGTATTTAGCCATTTTTGTGCTTTAGTGTGGTAAGGTGTTTTAGTGTTTTTGTGTATTTATTGGTCGTATTAACGGTAAATTGGTATCTGATTCTACTGGATCGATAGATTTGAAAATATATCGGTTATTTTGCTAAGAAGCACTTAATTTCTTGAGTCGAACCACCACCCCATGATCTTGATGTCAGATGTTTTATAATAGTTATATGTTGGTCTATTTGAGCACTGACGAATTTAGAAACGTTTGCTAATTATTAAATTCAATCAGGTTTAATTGATTGGAGTTTTATTTCCCTGGACAATACAGATATTTTCTTCTTTATTTCTTTCAAGTCCTAACTTGTTCAATTTTCTTCAAAATGGCGATGCCATGCTTCGTGTTCGACCTTCGACCTTGGTATATATTAATTATATTTTGGTAATGGTCTCACGTAACTTTTGGAACTGCAGCAAGTGTCACTTAATTCATGGTACCTTATTAGGTCATACGAGGTAGGCGCCATAAATTCTCGGCCTGATATACCAAAAAGAAACTAGGAACAATATAAGAATTTTTACTTGTCATTGTAATCTCCCCTATCTTCAATACATTTATTACAACGATTAATTACTAATTCGATACCCTTGTAAAAATAATCTGCAGTTTTTCCGTCAAAATGTTCTATAACAGCTGCTTGCAACTCACTGTCGTCCTTAAAACTGTCTTTCCCTAAAAACTTTACTCGGACTATTACAAATAATTAAAAAAAAATTAGCCAAACCGGTCCAGCCGTTCTCACACCAACTAAGAGCATTTAGTTTTTATTTATATAGATAATTATTCTAAAGTGATTTTCTACTAAATAGGTATTACTACGATAATACTCGTACCCTGAAGGGCAGTACCAGTTCCTTTCATATTTTTTTAGGAGCATTGAAACACCAAACGTGAATTTCTTGGACTTCGAGTTTGTGTCTGCTTGATCAGTGTTTTACAGATAAGTCTAAAATAGCTTTTTTAAGATTTATTAATGCTTTATCTTACGATTCAAATTAGACGTAATTAACGTTTGACAAATTTATTAGACTTCAATTATCAATGATAGTTTCGCAAGCAGATTTTTTAGCTCTGGCCTGTTTATAACCTAACTTTGTTGCTATTCAGACATTTTGTAAATTTCATTATTTAATTTAGATCATTTATTTTACTCTACGGAGGTAGAGCCTAAAACATTAATAGATCGATGTTAAATCGAAAGCCGATAACATACAGGGTGATTCAGAGTGCATCACTTGTTATATTGTTTTGGATGTACTTATTAAATATATTTGCAATTAGGAAACTTCACAGCACTTTTCTTTTTAAATTTTGATTTGTAATGTTCCACACTTAATATATCATGAATTTATTGTTTTACTCAATTGTTTTCCTCTATTGTGACATTTGTAGGTGTTTGTTATAGATTTTATTTACGTTAAATTTTTCGTATTACTGAACGTGTCCGTCTTTCTTTTTTTATTTTTTGTTTGCTCTAATTCAATTCTCTATATCCGTTTAACTACGAGCATTACATTACAGCTTCACAACCGTTTTCCTTTGACGAGGTTTTAACTTGTGATGGTGGTCTATTTATTTTAACATTCGTTTTGACCACGACCATTTTCACGACATTCATTCATTTGAGCTAGCGGCTGCTCGAATGAAAACTTGCTCATAGGTTCATAGGTAAGTGGGTAACGATTCTTGAGAATAATTTCTGATTTTCTGGTATCAGGTTTATATGCCGGCTTGATATGAGTACTTTATACATGTTGATCTCTATTCCAGTCACGCCGCCGAACTCACTGCTACATATTGCCCTTACCCCGCCACTTTTTCGTACGTTGCGTAACGCATCATCACCGTGTAGCAGGTAATACGGATAAGGATAATTGTGATACTAATTTTAACAAGCATTTTTTATATTTTTCAGAGATTCACTTAATAGAGCTAGTTCACGATTATACTATAACATTTTTGGTATGAACCGCCGCGAAAATATTATTTTCTAGCTTGCCATACCTCGTACCTTCAAGGAATATCTAGAATCCAAAAAATATAAATATTATGTGATATGATCTTTACAATTATAGACTAGTTTATCACTCCAGATTCTAAAGCAACAATATGTTAAAATAACGATATTTAACCATTGTTTCTACTAGTTACAAAGCGGTTAGTTATATTAATATATTATTTCGTATTTTAAATCAAGAATGATTTTACTTTTCCACATAACCTAGTTATCACAACCTTCATACGTATAACCACAAATAACGAATTCGTAAAAGCATGGGACACCAACGCTAGAATAAATAATATAAAACATCATAATTTCACATGATTTAAGCCGATTGCTATGCAAATTAGACTATACAAAAAATATGAGCAAATAAGTTGAAGATTTTCAAATGTAAATTAAACCGTATACCTAATACAGTTCTGTTGCACATTTTGTAGTGTTTGTTGGAATTTTACTGAGAAATTTTTGACAACATGATTTGCTATAAATATGCATGCTTCACATACCAAGATTACTTGATAAGTAATAAAGCAATTAAAAATGTGATATGAATTTAATGATTGTTTTCTTGCTTTAGATAATTTAGTATTACATTGTAAAAAAATATAAAAAAACCCAAAATAGTTAGTTAACATTTTCATTTCTATCATCCTCGTAATCGCAACCAATCATACTACCATTTTAGGAAGATTAACAGTTACATAAATACCTAGTTACTAGTTAATAATGTAATACATTTTATTTGCGCAATTGAGTCTGGGAATCGCTGTATACTTTCTCACATTAGAGGAAAACCTTTTTGGAAGTTAATTACAACCGCATTTTTGCAACGCTGCTTGCACACGGGTTCCCTCCCGTTCTTGCTGCGTTCTTTGTGCTGCGATGTGCTAATACTGTTTGTTAACGTTTTCGTTGTCTGGCAATAATAATGATCCCCGGCTCTCGAGTAAAGACATGTGCCGGTTAATCGACACTCATCGCGTCTTTCTCTCTATGTATATGCATACATGTGCCTTTTAACAGCGTTTTGCGGTGAAGGGGGCGCCGGCCGGGGGTCGCGACAAGACAGAGTAGACCGTGGGAACGTTGAGTGTGGACACGCTCCAACGCACACCGGTATGTCGATGTCGACTCCGCTGCTAGTACGGCTGCAATCAGTGAGCGGTTATACGCGTGCTGGGCACGGGAATCAGAGATTACTTGATTAATATGAGACGCAATCGTTTCTTATTATCGCTCTGTGTTAGTTAGTACACACACACACACACGTAACGTATCAATGTCTAGGCATGTAATACATGAATCGATAGTCTCCCGCAGTTATAGGTACTTAATGAGGCAGTCGCAATTAAGTTTAGTCGTCGAAAATATGTATCTCACAATAACTTACGATAAAAATCCAATCTAGATTACATGTTTAGATAAGATGATATAAAGGCTCTTTGAATTGCAATGCAATGTTGTGATATAAAGTTTCTATATAATAATTTTTATACTGTTGATGGCTAATCTTATGCAGCTAAGATTACTAAAAAAAATATGAAAATAAATATGAAGCTCAAATCAAAATCAACACTAAAAAAGCTTGTGGGAGTGCAATCTATACAGAGCTGAAGTTTCACATCAATGTTATGCCGGTTTTCCAACAAACGGACAAAACAAAAACATAACACAAACTCGTGTCGAAAAAACAAAAGTGCAACTTTTTACAAACTTTTTGAAGACTCGACGTTTCTGCGACAGTTGTCTAGTGGAAACAGAGTATTCAGTTTGTGGTTGAGTTTAGTTTGTGTGTACTTTAAACGGTTTAAATAAAATTAAAACATAAATAATAATAGCACCATAATTTGCTCTTCTTGATAACAGAGATCTAACCTAATACCTATGTTGTCGACGTCGCTTCTTTCTCCTAAAACAAACAAGTTAAAAAATACTTTAGTTACTTCTAAAACAAAGTCAATATTGACATATAAATGCAAATTATGAGCCCAATTACTACTTTTTCATACAAGGCAGAACAAACCCACCACCAGCCAGGATAAGCAAATCAGCATCTCTTGAAGCCATTTCGATTTTCGCACACTAAAAATTCAAACTTCAATTACCGAAAAACACACTAATTTGTTTGATGGAAAAATACTGAAAACGAAAACGAAACTCCAACAAGATTTTGTCTGCTTGGTGGAAACAGGGTTCCGAATTTGCCCGAGTTTTGTTTTCTGTTATTACTGTATCGAAAAACACTAACAAAACAGAAACTCGACTAGTCCGTTTGGTTGAAAACCGGCATTAGAGTTGATACGAGGGCGTATTTTTATGTTATCTACCTAGCCATGAAGAAAAGCACATAAGAGAACAAAAAAAAATTTTTTTCTTCATAACTCCCTTCAACACTAATACACTTATTCCATCTTTTTTCCAGTTGCCCCATACCCTCAGAAAAAACTTGCTTCTGTAAGCCCGCAAAATATTCTTCAACAGCTTCTTTGAGTTCTTCATCAGAAGCAAAACGCTTTCCTCTGAGATGCTTTTTTAAATTTTTGAATAAGAAGAAGTCTGCCGGAGCTAGGTCGGGGCTATAAGGTGGATGCCTTAACTCTATAAACCCACAGTCATTGATTATCTGCTGAACTTTGTTTGCCTTATGAATCCGACAATTGTCGTGCAGCAACAAGTTTTTTTGTGGATAAGAATGCGGGCGTTTTTCCTCCAGAGCAATTTTTAAATTTTTAATTGTGTTTCCGTAGGCCTCTCCATTTATGGTAGACCCTCTCGGCATATATTCAATAAGCAAAACTTCTTCAGTATCCCATAAAACAGTTGCCATCTGTTTTTTTCCAGAAAATTGTGTCTTGGCCTTCTTTGGTGGTGGAGAGCCCTTATGAACCCATTGCATGGATTCTTGTTTAGTAGGAGGGTCTCAGTAATATACCCAAGTCTCATCCCCGGTAATAATTCGAGATAAAAATATTTTGTCCCTCTCCAACTTGACCAAATTTTCTTGAGAAACTTCTTTTCTGCACAGTTTTTGTTCAGGTGTGAGCAATCTGGGTATCCATCGTGCAGACACCTTCTTCATACCCAAATCGTCATGCAAAATTTTGAGAACACTTGTTTCGGATATACAGACTTCATTGGCAATGACAGAGATCTTTACACGCTGATCTTTCAGTACCAAATTTTCGACTTTTCGCACAATGTTTGAGCTTTCACGAGTCGTCCGGACTTTGGGTCATTATTGATTGCTTTTGGACCATTGCCTTCCTTTGTCAGGAACTTTATTACGCTGCGATGTACAACTTTAGTTTCACTCATTTTATCGAGAAATGGACTGTTTCAAATCTCTATACACAGCATAAACTAAACACAACTTAGCACATGTACTTCTAACAGTGACAGCAATTTTTCAATAATTTGTTTGACATCGTCACTCTTTTGTTTCATGGCTAGGTAGATAACATAAAAATACGCCCTCGTACCTACTTATTTATAGGTGAGCAGGTACAGAAATATTAACTCTTAGTTATTAGTTATTATATATTTCTAGAGTGCATTTTGGTTCTAACTATTATAAATTACAAAATAACTTGAATAAAACATTTCACAAATTCTTTATCAAAACTCTATATACAGTACATTTCTACAATAGAGTTCAAATAAAACCATAAACATCCTATGTATAGGTGAATTGTTTTAGGATTAAAATATTTCTAGTTTTTGTTTAGTATAGGAACCCCCTTTTATAGCGTACAAGCGAAGTAACAACTTTTATACACAATTCATAGTAGATGGATCTACAATGATTGAAAAAAGTGTTCAGTTAATAAGCCAAGAATTCACAATAATTACAAACAATTATACGCTTTGTGGAAGCGTTTGGCATGTTCGGAAATTGAACTATAAAAATTTGCTCACATCTGCAAAGTCGTCAATAATAAAAAATACAAAAATCGTAATGATGCTATAATTCGGTGAGCGACAGTGTGCAAATTGAAAGTTACGTCTATAAAATAAATGTTTCTTTTGCTTATTTTTGCGTGGGCAAAATACCAAAAATATTGCAAATCAATAATTCACGTCTAGAAATACAATCTAGGGCGCATTTAATTTTGCACAATTTTATGGTAGCCACTACTACATTAGTTTATTTGTATTTAACAATTTTTTCGCCCGTATATACTCACCATATTCGCAAACAATTACCTTGCGTTGGCAAGCGTTCATAGTACCTACTTCAATAAATAACATGTTACATTTTCAGGGTTTTAAGTACTCAGCTACATAAATTGAAAATAATTAATGAAATTCAATGACAAAATTGAAACGAGAGGTGGAATTGTTTAGAATGGATAAATATTATTTAGTACTATTATTTATACAGTATTTCTTAATAAGACACCTATATAACACAATCACGAATATAGCAATAACATTATTGTTATAGTTCAACGAAGTATAGATATTTTAGATATTTCTGTGTATACAAACTGAAATAAAGAAAGAAATACACCTTGTCAGTTCTCGATAGTCAGTGTATGTTATATGATTATTCTTGAGATTTTATTTATCATTAAAGTTCGTCATGATCAGGTTTCAAGCAATTTCATTGATTTTTGATTTTATTGTTTCGCTTATGCTGTATTGCAATTTTAATGATACTAATTATAGTAACTATTAATGGCGGCTATCAATAGTCAAAATGGTCGATAGTGCCCATTACTAATTGTTACACTCTTTTGACATTTCATCACAGCATCGTAGTCAATTTTACTCATGACTTTGCGGCGCCGCATTTACACATTCCGCCCATGTATTTGGCACCAGTTGAATTTTGATTGGCCAATTCACCAATAAAGTAGCCCAGTACCAGATGCGGGTGCATAATGGAATTCGGCGCGAAGCTGCAATGCGGAATATCGGCAAACACTAATAATAATTAATTAAACGTTTAAATTGCTGCGTTCAAACAAACATGTTTTCTTTATATCATGTTTCTGTATGATTTATCATACATGGAATATAAAAGTAGTGTAAACACAACTTTTGTGTGAGTAACATAGGAAAATCCTTATGATCTACCTAACACCTATACGCCTAACTCATGGAACTCACTATTAGTGACTTGTGCCATGCTTTATAGCGTTCGCCTGGTTTGTTGCCACATTTTGTGCTAAATTATGCCTCTTTATGGGAGCTTCTAGTTTTGCTGGACGCACACATGGTACTCTTTTGCTTCGTCTAGTTACTTCAATTCTCCGTCTACTTATGGCTGTGGGTTGAACTCTAATATTGGATTTCGAGCTATAGCGTTTTGCAGATGAAGTGCCTGCAGTGTTTATTAAACTTTCCCAGGCTGTCCCTGTTTTAGCGTTCATCAGCCGTTTATAAAAGTTCTGAATCTTTGCTGAACTGGTTCCAAATTCATCATTTTCTTCTTGCAATTTGTTGATGACTTATCGAAGAAAAGTTTGAGAGTGTCCCCGGTAGCAGCTTCCTGGCCTTCATCACAATCAAAAGAAATATTATTCGTTACAATTTCGGCTGCACTGGAAGTCCCAGAAGGATTAGAGGGATCTGTACAGCTGCTTTTGGAAACTGAATATAAAACTAAGTAGGATGCACTGTTTTGGATGACCGAAGAAAACTGAAACCAGTTCTATGCTCCTCTCCATAAAAATTTGGTTTAATGAATAATAGGTAGGTAGGGATAGAGAAGACGCGTTATACTCAATTGTATGTCATTGATGACGTTTACATGTTGTCATAACTGTATTAGAAAAACTAAGAAAGTTATTTTGTTAAATTATATTTGAGGTCTTTTATATCATTAGGTTAAACAAAAAATTCATAAATTGGTTGTAATATACGGATTCATGGCAAATAAACACATAATTTCCGTTTCAATATTAAATTTCATCACAATTTTTTGATTTCCCTTTTTTTTGTATTAAACTCTCGTTCAACTCTACGATAGCTTGCATGGTGACCGAGACATTCTTTACTGCAATAATTATTGTCATTTTCAATTTGGTTGAGGTTATGATGCTGTACTCTTCTATCCACTTGATAACATCACATTCTTTCAACAAATTTGCTCTATAAAGAACAACATTTACATTGAACTCTTTAGTCGTGACCGAAATATCTTTAAAACAAATAGGCAAACTCATTTTGTGCAATAAATCAAACTCATTTTATGCAATAAATACTGTGTTGGAAATAATAAGGCGCGCATTTAGTTGTTTCGCATATTATCGTTATCAGTTTCGGACCGAATTCCACTATGCACCAGTATTTGGCACCGAGCTTGGTGCATTACTTTGAATTGACCAATCAAAACTCCGCAAACTCATTCTAAACAATTCTACCTCTCATTTCAATTTTATCATTACATTTCATTAATTACAAGCAGATCGGTTTCTGATTACCAGTGTAAGGATGTAATGAACGATAAAATTTACGTACCTACATACTTATCAGTAAAGTATTTGCATGAGAAACTAGTAAAAATTCTAAACGGGATGGGTTGGAAGTTCACGTAGTGGCCACGTGGTGTGCTCTGACATCAATTAAATGAGTTTTATTAAGTCAAAAAATGTCAACAGAAGTATAGTGCGAATTGAAGTAAAGCATTAAACTTATTATAAAATATTTTTTGCTCTCATATAAATTACATAATTATGTAAATATTTATGGTGTATTTCACTTTAAACCAGTTCCAAGTAATGCTGAAACTATTAAATTTCAATTACAAACGGAGTTAATGCTAGAGATAATATTGAATACACGATGCTATAGAATTCGATATGGCATTAATAGTCCTTAGTTTAAGTTAATATTAAGATAGCACCTAAAAGTTACATAATAAAACTGCGGGAATGATACCGTAAAAGTAAAACAAAGAAACAACATTTCGCTTTTTCCTTGTAATTTATTCAAGATAATTCTCTCTGGATTGGATACATTCTACCAACTGATTAAATAAAAAATTAAGGTCAGTTTATTTTCCAGTTTTGCAGTAGCGGTTCGTTCCATTAGGAGAGGATATGTTAGCTTAAATCCTGTACAAGTTCATAATGCTCAGTAATCTTTTTATTGTTTTAATACAAAACGTATAATGTATATTAAATATAGTTGTAGTGTAAAATTAGGGTTTATAAAATATTTGAACAAATTAATGGTTTAAAATGCTTATAATAATCATTAAAATTCAAATTAACAAGTACTATATCGCGAAATTAAGAAATTGCTCATGATTAAATAATTGACAAACTAGAGATAGTTTAGAATAAGTATTGTTAATTAATTATTATAAGATAATTAAAATGTAATTGGGAATATTCATGTTAAACGACATAAATATTTAAATCTGCAAAAGAAAAAAATATGAAAAGAAGCAATTAATATTAAGGAAATATAATTTATAAGAACAAACGTTCCAAATTCTTCATAATGATGCTAGTTATTTTTTTTATTTTCCTGTTATCTGTTTTTGACCATAAGATATTGTAGTGATACAGAAAACAGATAAAACAATTTATTTTCATTTTTCGATGTAGTCTCCTCGAAGATCAATACACTTTTTCAAACGGTGTTCCAGTCTCTTCAAGCCATCGGAAAAGTGGGATGTTTGAGAACTGCAAAATAGCTGTAGCGGCGATGACCTCCTCATTTAAGGCAAATCTCTTTCCTGCCAACGAGTTTTTCAGGTTTGGGAATAGGAAAAAGTCGCTGGGTGCTAGATCCGGTGAATATGGAGGATGAGAAACTAATTCGTAGCGCAACTAATTCGATTTGGACAAGACGATGCGGCATGCAGTAGCGGTGCATTGTCGTGGTGAAAAAGCGCGTTTTTTGCGCTGCAAACGAGGCCGTTTCTCCTTCAATACTGCATCGAATCGGGTCAATAAATCGCTGTAGTATTGCTCCGTGATCGTCTTCCCTTCTGCAGATAGTCAATGAGGATCACACCTTGGGAATCCAAAAAAATGGTCGCCATGACCTTTCCGGCCGATGGAACGGTCTTTGCTTTCTTCGGAGCTGATTCGCCCGGAAAAGTCCACCGGTTCGATTGTTCCTTGGTCTCCTGTCTGTAGTGGTGGATCCAAGTCTCATCCACGGTTACGAAACGCATCTTGGATTGCGTTGAATCCTGGCCAGACACTCCTCCGAAACGGTCACCCGATTTCGTTTTTGCTCTGGTGTGAGCAAACGCGGTACCCATCGCGCCGAAAGCTTTTTCATCCCCAAAATTTCGTGTAGGATATGGCCAACGCGTTCTTCTGAGATGCCTGTTGTCTCTGCTATCTCTTTCAGCTTCAATCGGCGATCGGCTAACACATCATGAATCTTGTCGACCATTTCATCGTTGGTAGCGGTTTTTGGGCGTCTACTGCGTGGTTCATCACTTGTGCTTGTGCGGCCACGTTTAAACTCGTTCACCCAAAAGTTGATGGTTGAAAATGACACAGTAGATCCGCCATGAACCTCTAGCAAAATCTTTCGAACTTCCGTGGCCGTTTTCCCAGCCATCCAGAAGTGTTTTATCACTGCACGAAATTCGTTTTTTTCCATTTTTGCGAAACCGCCTGACTTGCTACACAAAACGCACTCTTAAATAACAACTATTGACAGTAGACGTCTGAAATTTTGACAGTTGCTTTAAAAAGGGTTGCCCTTGCCGACTAATGAATCCACTTCCAAGGCCAACTGTATCTGATATCGCTGCGCGATATAAGGCCGTCACATAACTGCGATTTACATTGATGATTTTGATTCTCGTAACCTCAAAATATTGATCCTTATGTGGCGCCATCTAGTAGTACCCAAAAGAAATAATTTCTGAAAATTATTGAATTAAACTTTAAAATAGCACTTTAAACATTAATTTTACAATGGGTAATTAATATTAATAATTTTAAAATAATTATTAAAGTGTAGCTGATGATACAGTTGTTGGGGGTAGTGTCAAGAATTACAATTTTACTTACGTTTCTAATTTTTTATAACAATTGAAAGGGAAACACTAATTAGGGTTCAATTACGTTGTAAAGTGTTTGTTTAACGTAATCGCCGCTTTCAACTGTATTGGAAGATTTTGAGGCTTTACTATTCCACATCGCAATATTCAGCTACTTCTTCAGGCAACGGTAGTATAATTTGCACCTTCTTTAAGCCTAACATGTGGTCTACACTTATTGAAAGAAATATAGAATATCTCCAAAAAGGTAATATTCAGTAAACTCTTTTTTTTTCTGTGTATTTCGGTACATATTTGATGTACTTTTTTCCATTTTGGCACTCACACATTTCAAGACAAACCAAAATTTGCTTACAACACTAATCAGTTTCTTGTTGGCACTTCTCAACCTTACGATGATAACAAGGAGCAGCATTATTGGTAATAATTAGAAAATTTTAAAATTACTGTAGCATCTTTATTTATTCAACAGGCGCAAGTCTAATTACAGAACAAAAATTGACAATGTTCAAATATATGTGTAGTATTAGAATAATTTAAGTAGAGACGAATATGGAACAGACAAAATAAATGTCATATCAGTCAAATGTCAATAACAGTAGATTTGATTTAATCCAATCATACTGCATATTTTTATCACGTGATTATAAAAATGCTCAGCGATTACCAAGCATTTTATTCTGCTTTGGATAGATGGCGCTACATAAAGATCAATATCTTGAAGTTATAAGAATCAGACAAATCTCGTTATGTGACGACATTATATCGCGCAGCGATATTAGATACACTTGGCCTTGCCACTTCAACCTTCGTGCACCATTTGTTGCCGATTCCGGAAACATTTCAGATCGCCCTCGTATTAAGAGCTACTGATTTTTAACTATTTACATTTTCATAGAAAGGAGTATTAAATAAATTGTAAGGTCTATATGCAACTGAAGCAGATACTGTTGACGAGGTAACGGGCACTTTAAACGAAGTCTGAAATAATTCTAGACAATGCACGGTCAGCCACAGTCGCTATGGTCAAAATCCACGATTACGAGTTTGAACGGATAGAGCACCCGCCGCATCCATCAAATCTAGTCTCTTGTGACTATATTTTGTTTCTTAAGATTCACGTTTAACTCAGAGACTTTTATTCGAACCATAGATAACTTATACTTAGTAGATGGGTAACGATCGAACCATAGATGACTTACAAAAAAGGAGTGCAAAGTAGTGTAACACTTTGCCCTCATTGTCTGTAAGTCATACTAAATTAGTTCGTGTTCTGTTATGATCTTGTTCAAATATACACTGGAAGTTGGGTAAGGTGTGACAAAATGAGGAAATTCTAATTTAAATGGAACGCCCAATATTTTTTACAGAATTATATCCCTTCGTACAGCGTATTAGATTTTTTGCTGAGAGGACAGATCAGTTCATCTGAACATCATATTCCAAAACCCGACAATTCAGACATCTGGGAATTTCAACGACAGAGATCAAGTAAAATCACATGGTTAAATGGTGATATTATCCCTGCTGCAAAAAAATCCTAAACGTATTACTTTCAAATATGTGCAATGTCTTTCGTTCAAATTTTTGAAAAATGTATATAAAATGAAAATATAGATTTCGTGGTGGAGCTATCTACAAAGTACGCATTGGTTTTAAAGGACTCTGATCCAAATTTTTACTGGTCACAATGAATTGCCATGTCGGAATTTTCATTGGGAATCACAAAATGATGTCAAATATGTTATGACTCGTGACGCCATGCGACGAGATTGGTTTAAGCAGATTCTAAGATATTTATACTGCGCAAACAACACAAAACCTATTCCTAACGACAAATTGTGGAAATTACGCCTGCTAATGGATAAGTTAAAAAATAAGTGTATAAGAAATTCAGATATAAAATGTGGTGCCTCAACACAAATTCCGGCTATTTAGTCAGCTTTGGCATGTATTACGGTGAAGTTCGAACGTAATACATGCAAGTGATCATTGCAAGTATGAGGGCGAATTTGGTAAATGCGCTGCACTGCTCATAGATATGATTGATGAGTTAATAGACTATCCGAAATATCTTCCTTTCAAATTATATTTCGACAACTTATTTACCGGCTTCAACATTTTATTTTACCTGAAGAATAGAGGATATGACAGCATCCAAGCGATTTGTAATAACTGAATTTCGAAAAATAGCCCACGACCACAGAAAAAGGTATTTGTCAAATCTAAAATGAAAGGAGAGTTTATGTCGTCGAATTCTTTTTGTTAAACGAGCATCTAACTTATTTTTAAATTTTTATACTTGTAAAAGTTGTGTATCCTTAATGTGCTAGAGTTACCGTATGGCAACACATTATTTTTCAAAATGTGAAATCAGGAAACTTAAACTACATTATATTAGTTTTATTGTGCAGCGTCATGGTTCGGTTTATTAAAATTTGCACCTCTTTCAATTTAAATAGTATAATTATCCCATATTTCAGAGAGATCTATTTCTTTTTAAATTCATTGTGAAGTAAGTTTTTATTGACGGACTTATCTTTGTGTCGATTGTATTCTTTTACTTTAATATTGGTAATAATGGAGGGAGTGCATGGTGCTTATTGTATAGTACTGTAACGGGGTACATATTTAGATATAGACTATCCATTATCGTATGCAAAGCAACACAGAACTTCAATAGTGCAACTTCAATATCTGCGAAAGGTTCAAAATATTATAAACTACCCTCGTACATAGTGTTTGGCTTTAAGTAAATATATCCGTATTTTGTTTGTTTACTTAACAGACTTGATTCGTTTGTATATTTTCGTCTACTTTATGGTTCAGTAATTTCTTTAGTTCTCTCTAACCAAAAGCAAATTATAGAGAACCATGAGGTGAATATTTCCCAGGAGGTGACCCGTGCCGAGAGGTTAGAGGTCGTCACGAGCTCAGCCACTGCACTTGATACAATCACCGCAGCAGTTGTGTTTGTACGAATATAATGAGCTTTGTATTGCGGATACGTACTTATAAATGTTAAAATGAGTCATACTAAAGTTGTTAGCTCCGCGTTTCCTGTTTGTATGTTCGTATAATTAGTTCAATTTTTCTTTTTCGTTTAGTTATTTTTGTTATAACATCGATGACAAAAAGGACAGAGTGGAACAGGATTTATCACAGGTAAACAAGCGAGGAGGAACTTATTGGAATTTAAGAGAATAAATGGATATAGCCAGTATGATAACAAAGATAAAATTAAGAATGGTACGAGAAAATAAAAACCAAACAACGAAGAAGAGATGGAAGACCGAGAGGATGACAGAAAAGAAGAAATGTATGAAGAGGAAATCACTAAACAATTAGCAAAACGACGGAGGATAAAAAGAGGAATCGTAGACGTGACAAACAAGGTTTTAGGCAAAAAGCAAAGTAAAAGTGAAGAAATGGTTTGATGAACACTGCACGGGAATATTACAGAAAAAGAAGGCCTCTAGAGTAAAATGGTTAAGAACAGAAAATGAAGCAGACTACATAAGACACACCAAGAAGTCAGAAAATGTAGCACGAAGTTAATAAAAACAAAAAAGACAAGATGACTGGAGGTAAGGGACACAATTGAGAATGAATATAGAAAATAACAGAAAGCTATATAGATAAACCCAAAGACAAAATATGATAAGAAAAATAAATGCAATAAACATAAGTGGCATGGAATGGAGAAGTAGTTTTAAGGAACTACTAACAGACTGCAATATGGTGACACAAAGAGAAAGAGAAACCCCAGAAAATAATAAAGAAAAAGAAGAACTGAACATGCCAATAGAAGAGGAATTCAATGAAGTAATAGCACAGCTAAAAATTAACACAACAGGGGGAAGGAATAATATTGATATGGCATGGAGGAAATTTATTAAGGCCAATATTCTTTAAATTATTAATCCACATCTGGAAAAAAGAAATGATGCCAAGTGAGTGGGAAAACGTGATAATAATGTAAATATATAAGAAAGGAAGCCCAAGAGCATGTGCAAATGATAGAGGAATCATTCTACTCATTGTTTCATATATGGTATTAACCACGCTGGCGAATAAAAAACTAGTACATGGAGGCACAAATAGGAGATTACCAATATAACTTTAAAAGAGGGCGATCCAACATAGACGTTGTACAAATAGTGAGTCAAATAAATGAAACGTTCTATGAATATAGTACCGGACAGCAAATAGTATACACTGACTTTAACCAGGCATTTGATAGTCTGAAGCGACAGCAGGTAATTTAAAGCCATGAAGGAGATAAAAATACCAGGAAAGCTAGTGAGATTGATAGAAATGACGATGAAATATTCAAAAGCAGCAGTATTAGTAATTGAAGGAGCAACCGAAAACTCCGAAATAAATCTAGAGTAAGTCAGGGTGACGCTTTATCAACAATCATGTTTATTTTAGCACTGAATGCAGTGGTCAAGGAATGTAAGTAGTTGCGTATGTAGACGATTTGACTATACTAGCTAGAGACAGGAGAAGCTTGGAAGGGGCAATTCAAGAAAATCATCAAACAGCGAAAAAGAGAGGCGTAACGATAAACCTAGGAAAAAACAAATACATGGCAATAAACAGAGGAGATACAAATGCAACAACCAAGAAGGTCAAAATAGGAAACTACGTGTTTGAAATAGTTGACAATTTTAAGTACTTAGGAGTAATGAGAAACCTCGTGAGAAACAGTGATATATGCCAGAACTATGAAAATTGATTACAGAATACCAGGAGGACATAGACTGCATTATAAATACAAAGTCATCCTGAAAAGTAACATGATAAGCATAAAAACACAAAAACGAAAGTATTCAGAGCAGGAGTCTGACAGTTAGTGGCGTAGGGACTGAGACAATAAACCTGAAAATGCGTAACAGGAGAAACTAAGACGGTTCGAGAGAAAAATTGTAAGAAAAATATATGGGCCGAAGAAAGTGGCAGTTAGAGAATACAGAAGCCTAATAAACTTCGAAATACAAAAAACAGAAGAGATGATGAAGTTTATAAAAGTGCAAAGACTCCGTTGGTACGGACATGCAGGTTCGGTCCGTTTTTAGCTTGCATGCGAGCTAAAGTCCATGTATTGAAACGAACGGTGTTGCCAGTATTTATACACATGTGGGCAGTGGGCACGTACTGTTCGACGCTCGACGACAGCCCGATACGATCATAAGATTCCAATATAATACAGCATGTGTGCATGTTGCAGGGGTTGTTATCTTCATTTTTCGATACTATTCTCATTCGTAATATTCTTAAAAAAGTATCTTAAGTTAATATTATAAGAATTCCTTCAGATTTATTATCTTTATGATTGAATTTAATATGGTTTCGCTGAAGGTCTACTTGTCGGCTCGCGTATGTATATCTGTTAGGTAGGTACGCCTTGGCAACTCCTTTCGTGTTATGTACGGAAAGCCGCATGCAAGATAATCGTAGATCAAACCTTTATAGGATGGAAAACAACAGGGAGGTAAAGAAAATCACAACATGGAGACTAAACACAAGTAGAGGAAGAGGAAGACCGAGAAGCAGATTGGAGGAAGATTATGTGAGTATATTAAGAAACTGAATATACAGGGTGTTATAAATTAAGTCGGCACTATTGCTAACTTTGTTATTAATGAAGCTACAGTATCGGTTAAATTAGCAAAGTAGTAGTATTTTTACCTTAAATAATAATGGCAGAACCGGAAAGACAGTTGAACTTCTAATTTTCGCGCTAATTACAAAAGTGACTTTTTTTTAAATGGAACACCCAGTATATTTTTGCATATATTGAAAGAAGGAAGTATTTTAAAAAAGAACGCTTACATACATTATTGACAAAAAATGACAGTTGCGACTGTCATCCACAAATTCCTACGAGTATGCGTCATTATAATTCACTTATACCTAGAAACCATTGCTTTTGACGTTTGTATATCTAGTAAGTTTTGAATTTTAAAAACATTGGTTCATTATATTACAATATAGTACAATATAGTACAATAAAGTACAATATAGTATCTATTACTTCAGTACTTCTGTTAGTAAAAAAGAGTAGGTATCAAAATATGTTTTCTCATACGTCTTTAACTTTACTTTCTTATAAGTACATACGTGGTATAAATGATTGTGATATGTGATATATATATAATTGTAATAGTTTTGTAGTTTCCTGATGCTCATTTTTAAGTTGGCAACATTGAATAGTTCGTAATATTGTAAAATACTTGTGTAAAGTTGTAATAATGTGCACATATAGTTTTGACAAAGGTTGTATGTTATATTTATATCAGTAAAGAAAAGGACACAGAATAGATATATGTCTAACAAGAAAATACCCTAATCTAGACAATTTTAAAATACCACCACACTTGACTAGAGATAGATCTCTCCGTATAAAAGAGTATATAGATAGTTTAAATTTAGAAGTGAGTGTAGTTTCTATTCTTGTCGAAATCAGATTCTCAATATAGATATTCTAGATAAATGTGATAGTAATAAAGTTCCAAATTAATTTGCAATTAATATGATTCCAAAACACACAAAATTTAATTAAACCTAATACAAAAAATGACTAAATATTTAACGTAATTTAACCAACGTTTATTCAAAATATATGGCAAATAAACAATACATACAATTAAGGCATTGTAAAATACTGATAAAAAAATCACTTAATATTCGGTTATTAATAAAAGATCCCAAAACTTTGAATTTTTAATAAAAGGGAACATCTTAAATAACGTAAGTACAGCAACGTAAAAGGAGAGAACGACAGCTGAGGGGTTAAACAAAATATCAGAATCCGCCGAAAAGCGATTCTTATGTAACCATAGAGGATTTTGAAAAATAACCTTTATGCAGGGCGTACTTTTGGACCGTAACAACTACCATATCTTAGTCTAGTGCAGTGGTTCCCAAACTTTTCCGAGTCGCGGCCCCCTTTTGCAACTAAAATATTTCGTAGCGTAAGTAAAAGTTTAACGTAAAAAATAAAAATAAATAAAACTTATGTATCTTCATTGTTTAACATTTTCTTACTTTATTAATATTAAACTAATAATTAATGTGACGGATGCGCCTGCAAATCACTGCACATGCTCTCAAACCGTAGAATTAAACTGGACACAGCCACTCTCATTTCCTTTTCCACGTTGATTTTTGCTCTACAGTTAGTGGGTAAAATTTCTCGAATTCTACCACTTCATTTGTCTGGAGTTGAAGCAATGATTGACTATTTCTTCGATTTTTCTAAATCTTCTAGGTGTAGCTTTAACATTCAGCAATATTATAATGTCAATCTTAATCTCAGAATATGTTTTTCATTTGTTTTTTTTTAATATTCAGTACTATAACTAATATCAAATCTAAATGTATTGCTGCTGATGATATTAGATATGATGCTCTGCCTCATTGTATTTACTCTCTTTGCATACCGTAACACATTTAAATTTTGCCTCTAGATTCTGTTTTTTTAGAGTTCAAAGTTATGCATGCATTGTTAAAACGACTTGTTCTATCGCATTTGAAATAACGATATGTTATAATAATATACATATTGTGCAGTTTTGACATTCTCAAGGATTAATAGTATACATACAAACCGGTCTTATTTAAGTACTCGCTGAATTTAGTAATTCTAGCTAGACAGACCAACATTAAAGATCTGGGTGTGTTATTTGATTCCTGCTGGCACTTTACTATCCACAGACAATCAATTTTATCTTCTGTTTACGCACACTTGGTTTTCTAATAAGGTCTTGTAGAAGCTGTTCGTCCAAAATTGGAGTACGCATCAATAATATAGTACCCCTGCTTCGTGTACCAGCAACTAGCTTTGGAGAGAGTGCAGAAGAGATTTTTAAAATATGTGTCTTTTAGAATGACCCCCCCCCCCTACGTGGTACTGATTTGATGCACTCTTAAATAAACATTTCATGAGTTTGACTTCAAGAGGGATTATAGCCAATGGGTATTTAAGAAAATTAATTAATGATAAAATTGATTTGCCCTGCCTTCTGTCGGCCGTGGACTTTTTGGTGCCAACGTAAGCAACGCCTTCATAAATGCAAATATTGTGTATTCTGACCCCTTCTACATTTATATATTTGCCTGCTGCCATGGCTTTCGCTTATTCCTTCCCTATAAAATTATTAGCAATTTTACCACTTAGATATACTTATCTAAGGCGAGTCAGGGTGCGTGATGGTTACAGTACTATGTACTATATTCTGATATATGTACATATATTTTGCCTAAATATTTAGCTCTTAGTTTATGGACTAATATAATATTATGTTTTGTTGTTGGAGATATGTTGATTTTTTTTTTGTTTGCACTGTGCCATACTTTAATTATTGTTTTGTCCTGTAAATGGTTTCTGTCTGTTGGACAATAAAGTTTATTATTATTATTATTATTATAATTAACTTTAGTTTTATTCTTCTATATAGAGGTAGCGAATGTAGTCAAGAATACAAAATTTGACTTCATATTTCAGTAGTAAGAAAATACGAAGTCAAAACTACAAATTGCATTTAAGCAGACTATTGCACCTGTGCATTCAGATTTAGTAGCTATTAAACTTCGTTTTTACTACAGACCTTGACGAATAACAGACGATATAAATTACTAAATATTGTTAGGCGTCTCGACAGGAACAGCAAATAAAGTACATTGTACATATATAAATGTAGGTAGCCGTGTTTTTCTTTATATTTTCAACTTCTTCGCAAGAAGTAAACCAAATGGCATAGAGAACCAAGTATCTCTTTTTCTGTCATTGTTTATCACGGTATACGTCTATTTATACGATACGCAAAGCGAGATAAGAACAATAAAATGGTCGTAACATGTATCTAGACAAGTACAAAACCGCAAACCGACAATTATTTTTTTCTGTCTCATTGACTGTTACTGCTAAAGAATATCGACCTTGTAATTTTATGGTTTGTAAATTGAAATAAAACAGCTATGTGTAAACATAAAATTTAATAATTCTTGTGAAAACTTAAATGGGCAATATAAACGTGTATAGTACGGCGAAGAAGAAAGTAAAACTGGTATTGTGAAGTTGTTACAGAAATTCCTTAACGTTTACTCTTCTTAAAACTCCTTAATTTCATTAGTTACGCAGGTTAAAGGTGGCGGTTTATTTATAGTCTTCGTTAATAAACTCTAGAGTTACAAACCTCGAAAGAATGTTCTCTTAACTAATTAAACTAATTAAACTAGGTTTCTTGTGAACAAACACAAATTGTTTTACAACCGTATCACCAGACAAAAGCAAAAATATGATAAGAGTCGTACTCGCATTTCTGTAGACAAAGTCGCCTTCTACAACGGCAGAACATATTTCAAAGGCGGGTTGGTGACAATATCAATAGTAAACATTCACATACCAACAAAGTAGAAACACGAACAGGCAAAAGACAGATATTATAATAATGGACAATATTCCTAAAGATAAATAGATTTTTATTGTAATAGAATAAGTGATACGAATGCCAAAGTTAGAAATGAGCACTAGAGAAACAATGACAATGAAAGTTTCACTATCGACAGAAATAAATCCAAAAAGTGTAACTAGACAGTTTCAGATGAAGGATATATACAAACTAACATGGAAAATACTGGGTAGAAATGAACCAAATCAAATTGCAGAAATTTTTGTACCTATTTCTTATTATGTTTTTGCATTAATTTGAATACAAAGAATTAATGAAGGATTTGTTGGGAGTATTTTCTTATAATAAAAATTATTTACTCCTACATTTCTCCCTTGAAGTTGGCCAAATTTCCATCATCATAATACAGTTTCAAAAACTTTATTTTAAAATCTAATTTTAATCAAACATGTTTCGAACCTTTGTTTATTTGTGTTCTGAATTTCATTTTTGATATTTCATAACTGAACGAAATCTCCTAAAGTCGTTAGCTTCGTCTTTGCGTGAGGCCCCCCGTGAGATATACTAATGTGAGATCTGACCATTTCCTTGTTGGAGTAAAGATAAAATTATCAAACACAAAGAACACCACTAAAAAAAGACGCGCCAAGTATAATACAAAGAAATTACAGAATGAAACAATTGCTCGAAAGTGTACACTCGAAATTGAAAATAACCTTCACCAAGACGTTGCAACGGATAATAATATCGGTAAATAGAGAAAATGGTAGCTGCCATTAAATTAATAACCTATAACCTATAATTATAACATACAACCTATAATTAACCGTAAAAACACAAGAAAACCAAATCGGTGGAATGTGAGGAAAACGGAAATCGAAAGAAAATAATGAAACAAAAAATGAACAGCAGATAATCACAAAACTATAGAAGGTGAAGGTAAAAAAATATCATAGGGAAAAAGAAATTAGCTTATTTACAGTGAGCTCAAAAAGGTTGGAATAAATTCATTTAAAATTCAACTTTTAATTTTCTTAAAAAACACTGGGACCCGTCAATCTTTATTTTTAGATGGGCATTTTTTAAACAATTTTTGTTTATACAGGGTGACTCAAAAAAAAGATTTCATTTGACACTTCATTTTTTTTTAATTGAAACACCCATTTTTTATTTTATTTTCGGATTCTACGTAAAATTTCAATTACATTTCATGTATTATAACCTAAGTCTAAGTTAAGTTCTTTTCTAAAATAATCAATGTAATTTAAAAAAAAAATATTTAATTCTAAATAATAAATGTCTCAATGATTCGTAATTAAATTGTGAAATATTAATTTAATAAATGTTGAAATTGGCCACCACCAACATCCTGGCAATATCCGAGGCGATCTTCGAATTCTTGCAAAACATTGTGCACTATTTGAGGTTCTATCAGTCTCATTTCTTGTCTTATTCGGGATTTAAGTTCGTCAATATTGTTCGGTCTGTTGATATACACTTTAGATTTTAGGTAGCCCCACAGATAATAGTCCAACGGGGTCAAATCAGGGGATCTGGCCGGCCATTCTATTGGGCCCCGTCGATCAATCCACCTTCCAGGAAAAACACTATCTAAATATTCACGCACCGGGCGAGTAAAATGGGCTGGTGCTCCATCCTGTTGATACCATAAGCTATCATTGGGAATGTCAGGATCTTCTGGATTTGGATACACTACAGCAAGCGCAGGTATCAAATCGAATTCTAGAAATTCTAGATATCTTTCTCCAGTCAAAGTGCCGTCAAAGAAGAAGGGGCCCAAAATTCTGTTTCCAATAATCCCAGCCCAAACATTTACTTTTTGAGGGTATTGTGTGTGACACTCCATAATCCAATGCGGGTTTTCTGTAGCCCAATAACGGAAATTTTGTCTATTCACGGTTCCGTTTAGGCAAAACGTTGCTTCATCCGAGAACACAATTCTTCGTGAAAATTGAGGATCATCAATACATCTCTCCATCATTATTTCACAAAATTGCATTCTTCTATCTGGATCGTCCTCATTTAGTTCATGAACTAACTGAACTTTATAAGGATGCCATTTATTTTTATGTAAATAGTTTAATACAGATCCTTGACTAATTTTGTTCTCGTCAGCAATAGCGCGACTAACTTTATGGTTGTTCTCTTCAACGGATAATAGCACATTCAACTGCACATCTTCTGAGATAATGGGGCTGGCCTTTTACATAATTATCTCTCACATGCCCCAAATCCCTATATTTTTTTTCAATTTTACTAATAGTTGATTGAGATATAGGCGCTCTGTTTCGGTATTTATTGTTGAACAGTTCGGAAACTTCCAGTTGGGTACGCATCCTATCTCCATAGCCAATCATCATTAGTATTTCTATGCGCTCCCTTTCATTTACTCGTGCCATTTTACAGTTAAAAAAACTACTTTTATTAGAACTTTTATACAAATGTTTAAATACTTTTGACAGGGACTGAACTTCAACGTCAATGTTAAATAACCTAGGTAACAGATAAAAATGGTATTAATGTTTAAATGTTTACAGTTTCAGTAAATTTCATTATGTTTAACTCCTAATATGTACAGTTTAAATGAAAAGAAATAAGCTAACTTAACTTAGACTTAGGTTATAATACATGAAATGTAATTGAAATTTTACGTATATTTCGAAAATAAAATAAAAAATGGGTGTTTCAATTAAAAAAAATTGAAGTGTCACATGAAATCTTTTTTTTGAGTCAGCCTGTATAAACAAAAATTAGTTTAAAAAATGCCCATCTAAAAAAAAATTGACGGGTCCCAGTGTTTTTTAAAAAAAATTAAAGGTTGAATTTTAAATGAATTTATTCCAACCTTTTTGAGCTCACTGCAGAAATACAAACAAATAAGATGGGAGAAAAATGCCAAAGGCATTCTTACAAACAAAATTTCGAAGTTGAATACTGTTTGTCAAAGATAAAGAAGATAACTTTATATCAAAGATAAGTTAGAAAGATGGAAATAATAGTTCGAGGAACGTTTTGAACGAAAGAATGGAGGCTTATGGGCTGGAAGCAGTTTAGAAAAGGCAGGTCGACGACGGATCAAATTTTTATGATGAACATAATTAAATGGATGCATGGAAAATCACTAGTGAAATGTAGTGCAGTCCAGAATAAGAACAACACAGGCAGATAATTTGAGATACGCAAAGAATTAAGATAAGGAAATCCGCTGTAGACAGCTTTCTTTAGTCTGGAGTTAGAAGACTTATTATGGTAGAGTGAAACAAATAGGGAAGAAACGTTATTCTGCAAAAGTCATCAATGTTTTGCTTACTCACATGACATAGTGCTGTTGGAGAGAAACAGAAAGCAAGTAGACACTACAAAACAGCCTACAACAACTGCAGAATGTATGGACCTGGAACTTAATATGACTAAAACAAAATATATGAAACTTAAGAATAAGTATGAACGTGACAGACGGCAAAATGTTTATAATGGAAACAGACAGTGGAAATTTGAAAAGTTGGGGGAGTATGTGCATTTGGATGCACTGACAACCAGTGAATGCAGGGTAAACAAAGACATCAAGTTACGTATACTGAAAGATAAGAATTATGCGCGAGGCTTGAAGGAAAGTGTAAAATCCAAAGAAGTATCTCGAAATATAAATTAGAAAGATACAAGACGATATTAAGATCAACCTTGTCTTATAAAAGCGAGGCCTGAATTCTAGACAGCCAGAATCAAGAAAGGAAAGATATTTGGGAAAAGAAGACCTTAAGGCGGATCTTTGGTGGCAAAAGAACCGAATATGGCTGAGACAGAAGAACGAATTTAGAATTCTACCAACTTTTTGGAGAGAGGTTTATAGGTGAATTTATTAGAAGTAAAAAATTACTATGGTTGTAGCACCTGGAACGAATGGACAAGGAAAGAAATATGAAGAATATTTGCTAGCAGAACCTCTGATGAATGCAGGAAGAGAGGAAGACCGAGGAAGAGGTGGATAGAAAGAGACTGGAAACTGTAGAGCGCTTTCCCAGGACAGGAAAATGTGGAAAGAAGTAACACATCTCAAGGCTTAAATGGTCTGAATAAGCTACACATATATTTTCATCATCAAAAAAGTATGTTTGGGAGGTATTTTTTTTAATATGCTGACGGCAGCGGCAAACATACGTAGGTGGCAAAGTGAAAATTTCAAAAGAGCACGTCGAAATTTATTAAAAAACCAATTTCAAAGCTCTCGAAAAACTTTCTTTGCAAAGTAATCGTATCAACATGTACAGATTGGGAACATCATATACTATATTTGTTCATTTTGTTGCCGTCAATTACTCTTCTTAATGACAAGAGGCATTTCTTCGCCCTTGGGAAGAAAGTACAATACACAGAAATAATTACTCGCTACTTTATATATTTGTTATTGTTGCGCGTTCATTAAGTTCTTTAGGAAGTGAGTGGTTAACCATAAAGTAATAATCACGAAAAAAAGAAATGTAGTACGTAATTAGTAATAATTTCTTTTATTAAGTAACCTAAAATAATAGATTTGTACGTTGTACACATTCATCATGAAATTATTTGAAGTGGTGGACAGTAAATCGTGTTTCATCGAAAGAAAAAACACTTAATACATCCTACTACACCTTTTAACAAGTAAACACACGTGCAGAGTGAGGCAAGTAGACTTTATAATCGTGGGAACGACTCGAGGCGAACTCTCAACAGGAAATTATGATATTACACATTAGGTTAGCTAGTGAAAGTCTAATTTTACATACGTAAATAATTTTAAGCGTTCTTTCTTCTGTTATAGGGCAAATGCACAGCGACCGCGTGTACGTTCGAAGTGATTTCGCTTTGAATATAATTATCGGCATACACTTGCGCCAAAGAAACCATACTACCGTTCCAAAAAAATCCAATGCCGTTACTTCCTGGCTTGGAAATATTATTGACTCAGATTTTATAAGGTTACACTGACGCAACGGCATACATGATTTGTGCTTTTTTTTCTACCAAAACATGAATGATACGAGGTTTTTTTTATATGTCTGTCTATAATGGTGTTGAGCGTTTGCTTCATTCAAGGTATTAAATTGCATGACTTGTAGGTTTTCTGAATAAGAATCATTGAGATGTAACGGTACATTATACATACACAAGCTAAGTAAGTGCGTTACTTCAGAGTTTATAAATATTCATTGACAATTATATGGTTTAAAATATATTTAATCTACCACTAACGCTTGATTACTCATTTTTCAAGAGAAAAATATTTGTGCTTAAATACTTATTTCTACAGGTAAGAGAAATGTGATTTGTAGAAATGAGTATTTGACACTTTAAAGAAATCATAAATATAGTAAAATCTCGAAGCTGGGAAGGTTATAGACATTATATATTTGCTTAATTTTCTGCTACATATTATTCCTTATTTAGGGCCGATTTTTCTAAGTTCGATTATAACACCGGTTAGCGTTAATTATTGACTTTACGTTGTTAATCGAAGGAATTTTAACCGCTGTTTCGAGACATGATAAAATATTGAACAGTGATTAGGATTACATACACATGTGCATAGCCTAGGATATTCGAATTTTTGTTATTGTTGACAGCGGTTATGATGTCATATGCATGCATTTGTTTGCTGTACGAAAGCATTAATTTGAATTAATAAATAATTATTTTCATAAGTGATTTAGTATTTGTATTGCTTCTTCTATAACTGAAATGAACAGTATAATTAAAAATAAAAATAGCATAATATAGAATATGTGTAACTTTAGCTTACTGCAGAAATGTAATTCATTGATATCTACGAATACATTTCTTTTGTGATGAGACGATTCAGTTTTGGAAGTATTTTAATCCTACTACAATTCTGGGAGTTTATCTCAATTCGTAAAAATTCTACATATTCTGTGGCAATTTTAGTTTGCGTTTGCTCTTTTTCTCTTTGTAACTACATTTAACAGCACCTTAATCAAACTTCATTTTAGTCAGACCTATTTTGAAATCATATGTCATTAACATACTAAACTACATATATTGAAATATTTATTCACGTTGAGAGCTTATGCAGGTACTTAACTGGTTGAACTGGGTTTCGAAGAATAATATACATGCTTCAACAAATACCTTCAACAAATTCCTGATCAAATACAAATTGCACAGTAAATGATCAGAAAATTTGAGAGCGGATAGTACATATTATACATTATCTATTGAGAAATGTAAAGCGATTTTTTTTAATTTTAATTTTCTAAATTTCTTATGTTAAAATTAAGTTTCTGTATTTTCATAAAACCTATTCTAGAAATCTAGACAATCCATAGTAATTTTTCCAGAGCAATTTTCCATAATTTTATCTACGAATTGGGTAGGTATTAATAAAAAATAATTTTTCTTTGGCATCTTATGAAAAATAACTATCTGTTCAGATTATTGTAGAAGAAAACCACTGATATTAATCTTTTACAAACATTTAATATATAGCAGAAGTTGGGGTTGCTGTGATCTGTCATTAGGAATAAAAATATCTGATATGTTGGAAAGAGATAAACATACATATGTAAATGGGGTGTGAGTAATAAGAGAAGTGTATGAATTTAAAAAAACTGAAGGAGGATTTTTTTGATGATCTTATGATCTTATCTCATTAACTGCCGGCAAAATTAATTCATCGCCTATTGTGTGTGGTTTTCCTGCTTTTGCCACTAAAAAGCTAACGTTATAGAGACTCGTGGCGAATTTGTTTAGAAGACGTCGCATAAAGGTTTGGTACACTTGGCTGCTTTAAATAGTGCTTTTCCAGATCTTAAAAATAGGTTAAATCTTTGTTCTTCTTAAAAGCATGCATTTTATTTAAATGCTCTTGTAGACTAGAAGCTTTCATCGCATCATTTGAAAAACTCTTCTGCAAATTAAACACATAGGTAATGACTTGTTTATAGCAGAGCACGTAAATCCATATTTTAAATACTCAATACTGTACTGTCAGCATTTCTTTTTAGATGTAAATTCAGATATTTTCAAATACAAATTAACATCCGAACTGATTTATAGATAGTTAAATAATGTTTATAAACTATTTATCACGGCGAATCATTGCTTTAGACTTTAGACCATCGCAATCCGAAATAATGTGTATTTTATTTAAATTATTTAATAAATAATTCACTCATAGTGCTACTTCCTTTATGTACCCCAAACAGGTACCGATCGAAATCATTGTCTGCTATATGTAGATCATTTTCAATATTAATATATTTATCCACATTGCTTTGCATTCCTACGTTTTTATTTTTATCAAATTGTGCATTTACGCTAAAGGAATTTTAAACTTATATAAATGAAAATGATCATAATAAACCTCTATCGTTCGCAAACTGGTGACGTAAATGAGTTTTTAGCAATATTAAAAACGATACTGAGTGATAAGTAACGATACTGAGTGATCATAGTAAACCTCTATCGTTCGCAAACTGGTGACGTAGATGAGTTTTTAGCAATATTAAAAACGATACTGAGTGATAAGTAACGATACTGAGTGATCATATAGTAATGAGTGGAGATTTCATGTATATAATGATTGATGATAGAATTAACAACAAGAAGTATCATAGATATAGAATGTGCAATATGAAAGCAACTTACTATTAACGCCAGCATAATGTTACTTAACCATATGAAGAATATTCCTGAATGTAATGAGAATATACAAAAAATAAATTTTCAGATACTATGAGATGAAGAACTTCCACAAAGTGAGCATTTTGAACTGGCCTGAGTGGGCAATACTGATTTTAATATAGGAACACAGTGTAATTGCCAAGCTTTTTTAATTATTTTTGTGGTTACGTTTGCTATTTAAAATTTTCCTGTGATAAATGTCAATAAAATAGGGTTAGTTAACAGTTACAGTAATTGCACTTTATATTTTATCATAAACAATAATAAATACATTACAACTTTATTACACTAAAATATAATCACATAATTATGTCACTAAATGAATACATTTTATAGAAGTCGTTCGATATGTCCACCGTTATTCTCAATCCATAGATTTACACATCTTCTCATGTTATTAAACACATTGTGGAGTGTTTCCGGTGTAATATTTTGCAATTCTATTGCAATTGCCTCTCAAGTTCATCGCGTTTATGCTGTCTGTTCTGAAACACTTTATTTTTTACATGGCCAAAGAGAAAAAAGGTCCAGTGGGTTAAAATCAGGAGAATTGGCTGGCCATTGACTTCGACTAATCAATCCGTTACCACAGTATTCTTGCAAATAAGTAATTGTTTGTTACGCAGTATGTTCAGCTGCCCCATCTTGTTGGAAGTATCCCAGGCTGTTAATGAAGGGTTCCAATATGTAATAGTACGGCTTTATTCTACAATAAAAATAAATAAAATTGCTCCAAAGTGGGGTGACATATGTAATAGTACGGCTTTAAATTTGACTGTAATTAATAAAGTAATTAAGTTGTTCTTTTGTGAGAGAAATTTTAGGTTTTTAAACAAACTCGAATTTAATAGTGAAATTAATTTACTTATTGAACACTCCTCGTTATTAGCTCAGATAATAGAACGGTTCGCATGAGAATCTTAATTTCAAGTCGGTTCAGGTATTAAGACACTAAGATTATTTTTATAGACGTACTATTTTTATAATTCAGATTTTTATGTTAAGGTGACCAAATAAGATGCAAAATGATATTTAAATATTATGAATATATTGATTAAAAAAAAAACAAACAACAGAGATCAGGTTACAAAACAAATATTACAAAACGAAACACAATTAAAATGGTATGTATCAATACAAACTAAGCATAAGTTACAAAATAGGCAAATATAATAGGTTAACAAGACGATGGTGCCTTACATCGACGATATACCGTGAATTTAATTAGATTTTAATTTATTGGTCACGTAAAATGCATGCATAATATAGGCCTCTAATGAGATGACACGTTGGGTACCTTTATGATGATGCTATGAAGATGAAGCGGTGTTCCCCTTCGTTGATACTGGCAGCTTCCCAAGATAGACGTCTTCTTGGCCTGAACTGTGGCACACACTCGTTTTAATTTTACTTTTACCTCGCGTAGCACACTATGTGATTTATTGTAAATATATCTATTTTCTCACTAGGCTTTTCTTTTCGCTTAAGGAGTGCTTTGAATTACTATATTTTTATTAGCACTATTAACCTGCGAGATCGTTCCCTATGAAATTATAAACGCCAGGAAATTTCTTCTGATGCGTTTATAATTAACTGGGTGGGGTCCAGCCGATTTAGTTATTCGACAAGAGGGACCTGTGAACCTGCTTCTTCACTCGTCGGGAAACGTCTAACTGCCTCCTCGTCGCTTAAGGCGCGTCTCCCGCTATTCTTTACTGGGATTCCCAGGGCCACTCTTAGGGACTTTACTTCTTTTCCAACTTGTTTGTGAGAAAAAGCACTTCGTAAAATGTTTGTTCGTGCTTATTTAACATTCAAGGTTGCACACATGTCGATTGTACACAAAGCAGTTTCTGTTAACGCCGCCTAAATTCTTGGCTGGCGTTGATAAAGTTGACGCCACATGTGTTTCTTTCACATAGATACATCTACGCACTCTTTTTTTTTCTTAACACCACAAATATATACAGAATTTACATGAAGACATTTTAAGAAGAAATATAATATTTTAATACAAATAAATGAATAATATATATTTCCCGATCTGTGTTGATTAATTATACACATTAATTTCATGATATCATTACCTTTGGTAATTTTACCTTAACATAAGTATCTTTGATGTTATTATATTTATATTTTATTTATGATATACAGGGCCTACCGTTACAGATATTTAATCTCGGTATCGTATTGCGCTAATTGTATCACGAAAAAAAATTGGTCTAATAATCCGTCTTTCCGACGTTGCAACCCAACCACCAATTTTGATAGGATGGAGACTATTTTCATCAAAAACATGCGGATTCTTTGTTGACCAGGTACGGTGATTTTGAGAGTTGATATACCCCGACAAATGGATCCAAGCTTTATCCGAAAAGAAAGGGTGATTCAACTCTTTTTCATGTAATATTTCATTAAACCAGTTGCAGTAATTTAATCTATGCTCAAAGTGATTGCTCCGTAAATGTTGTAGTACAGAATCGTTATATGGGTGCATATGTAAGTTTATTTTCAGTGCCTTATGAACACTTCCATAGGAAATACATACAATTTAAATACACAATGCTGTATAACAAATTACGTTTAAATTAATTAGATCTATTTACCGGTTTAATCAGACAGTTTTCGTACAGATTTTGTAGGACTAACTTCCATTCGCTGCCTAATGTCTGCGACAACATCTTCAGTTAAAACTGTTTTCAAGTGTACGTTTACAAACACTCCCCGCTTCCTTAAACCTTTCAATCACCCAATTGCGATGACGAGTGAATGTGTCCAAGTTTATTTCCAGATTTACATATTCCGTTGCAAATTCCTGAAAACACGATCCCAATAAATCCTCTTGCAATGTTCCACTGCAAAAGTGCTACATTACGATAAACGTATACTGTTGTATCGTAAAAGGCTTGGTATACGAAGCATATTGTCTTGAAATAGACAGAAAAGCGACAATAAAACAAAGAAAATACGAAAGTACAAGACACTTCAATACATTATGGTTTTGACATTGTCACGTAAATTTAGTATAGACCCAGGTATGGACAATTCACGGAAGTAAATATTTTTGAAGTGTAAACTGCAACGCTCGGATATGTAACGCTCGGATATGTGTAACGCTCGGATATGTGTAACGCTCGTTCGGGTAAAGTCGGCTAAGGGAACAAGATAAATATATCATATAGAGGTATTTAATTTCAATTAAATTGAAATTTAAATGAATAAATAAATTCATGTCCTCAAGCAGATTCGAACCCGAGCCGGACGGGTATGACGCCGGCACGTTGCATCAGACCAACGCGGGACACGTAATCGATTATTTATATCGTCTATTTATACATATACATACGTCACTGCTATACTCGTTCGGCGACCGTTACATGGGAGAGCATGACGCATCAGTCGTATAATACGTTACTAAATATTATACGCATGTATACATGTGTAAATGTAATAAATGTGCGAATACGTTTTATTTAATATGTTACTGAAATATTATACGCGTCTATTTCGTATTATTAACCTCGCCTTGATGAAGTTTACACTTCTGCTGTGTGGTTTTAAGCACACTCATTCGTCTTGTTTGATAATACTGGGACTTTTTTGTTGCCAACCCAGGACAGTTCAAAATGCTCACGTAGTACTTTTGGAAGAAGTAGATATATCTTATAATAACTTTTCTAGCACGCTGACGAACTGCATAAATAAATTATAGAAAACAACAGAGTTTCTAATACCTAAAAACAGTGGGCTTACAGTCAAAATAAACACATTGTCAGTAATAAAAGGCAGATGTATGAAACAATGCTAGCGACTAGAATAGAATGAAGAGTTTGTGAAGAACTATGCGATTATTTTAAGAAAAAAAATCGAATAACCTAGAGAGAGTGATTACGCTCGCCAGATACTAAATACGAACAGGTTTCCACATCAACCAATGCGAATATTCATAATACCAATTTATAAAAATGAGGTGTGGCTACCACACGACTTTCTTATACGTATGAGCGTTTCAAATTATATAATATAATATACCTGTAAGACTGTTACTTCAAGTCCAAATTTTTAGAATTTTATTATATAAAAATTATTCAAAATCCCATTATACTTTTATTCTCTTAATAAATAGAATGCATGCTAAGAGTAATAGTGCTACTTTCGGTCCGAATTTTGAAATTTCATTTATACAAAAAGTATTCCTAATCTAGCTCTAAATACTTTTGTACTGTAAATATATATAGAATGCATAATTTACGACATATTTGCAAAAAATAGCTATTCGATAGAATAAAAGTGTTACTTCCGGTCCGAATTTTGACATTTTTTTTATACAAAAGGCATTGAGAATTAAGTTCTAAATACTTTTATACTCGTAATGTACAAGCCAAAAAAAGCGTGACTTGCGAAATATTCGCAAAAAAATGATTTTCGATAAGAGTAAAAGACCTTTTTCCGGTAGGAATTTCGAAAAACTTTTTTAATAAAATTCTTCTAAAATTTAATTTTGAGCACATATGATTTTTTATAAATTTGTTTAAACTTAGTAGTTGACGAAATACTGACAAAATCCGATTTAAAATAAACTACTACTGCCGGTCCACCACTTCTTCGGTATTACGGGCTTCAAAACATGGACATCTGCAAAAATCTTGAGGTCGAACATGTTCATCATCACAATTCTTCCTTATACTACGTATAAGAATCTAAAAGCATGAGAAAGATTTTGGTAGTTATAGATCGATAGAACTCATTTCTAATTTGTTCAAATCTGTGTAAAAATTAATTTGTTAAAGAACACTCATTTGTATGGAAAAACACAATATCCTAAATAAAAATTATAACGATTATACATAAGGCAGATCGACGTAAAGAGACACGTTCAAATTAATAGAGGAAATCACGTTTTACCTTTACAATAACGATAAATTAATACACTTATTTATCCACCTGTCAAAAGCATTTCAAAGTGTCTTATTACACAAGTTAAAAGCTATGGGTTTCATAAAAGTCTGATATGATTGAATAGATGCATATTTATTTGTTCGGGAGATATTTGACTGATTGGTGGAATTTAATTTCGCAGGGTTCCATAATAGGGACAATTTTATTCCTGCAGCATGATGATATGGTTGGTGTTTGGGATGTAAAGTGAGTGCGACATGTTATAGTTTTCGAGCAGCTCTATCTGCGTATTATTTGTTGGTATGTTCTCGAAGTCTGTTTGACATCATCTTTTGGAACAACTCAGTCGGTGCATGAAAAATATTCATCGTGCAAAAACCACATCTTCCAGAAATATTTAATATAAATCATAAAAATATATACATGTATTGTTACTTAAGTAAGTATCTGTACAGTTTTCATATAATCTATCTGTGTAACCCCGTATAATAAATCTAACTATACTTTCATATAAGATCGTTAAACCGGGGCAATCAATTCCAGAGAATCAATTGCATTATTTTATAATCACCGGCGTTTCAACAACAAGTGAAAGAATCACGTAGAGATATTGGTGACAGCAATTTTCTATACAAATATAATTGGTAAGCTCTGTCTATCTCCTCACGTATTCAGTTCATCAAAAAACATTTACTAGCTACCAAAGTATTCTATTACCGCATTGTTTAATTTCGAAATAGCCATCTATCATCGAAGACATTCTAATATTCTAATGCATCGGTACCGCTTTTTTTTCTCTCTTAGAAAGGCAAACAACACGGCACGACGTGATTTGTTGTGATAGTGAATACAGTCTCGTTCGTGGATTATTATTATTATACTTACGCGACGTAAAAGTAAAAGGGTGCCTTTTTATTTCGTGCATCCGCAAGTCGCAAGTACACCTTTCTCAATCGCCATAAATTATTATGATTATTTTAATTGAAATTTGATACGTCCGTAATTATACAACGACTTTGATAATTGTTTAAATATCTGTTGGAACGAAATTGTATGTATTTTAGTCGATATAATCTTTTTGTTAATTTGTTGATGTTCCTAGAAAGAAAACGGTTTGTGTATTATTCAAACGTAAAGTAATAATTTGGGAAGGAATTACTTGCTTTCTTTTTCGTGTGACAAATTATTGAATCAGTTTTAAGCGTAAATCCAAGCTAGGTATTTTTTTATGTGCACTTTCTACATGTCGTCACACAAATTCAATTGTCCAATACTGAAAGGATAATGTATTTATTTCACATTACTAAAGCATTTATTCAAATTCTTAAAAGAAGCCATGTTTTTCAATAGTATAGTATTTCTGTTCTTGAACACTATTGTAGGATTGCAGGGACTCCTTTACACAATGAAAACATATACTTTAAATACTAATAAAGAATTTGTTCACAACAAAGAAACATTTTATTCTAACCCACTAATATTCTTCCAGCTAAGAAACTATTTTATTAATTCATTATAAATATCCTTGTCTCAAATTTCAACAGTTTTATCATAAAGAAATTATAATTTTAATTTTAAGAAATTTTATTTGCTGCCAAAATACTTTTTACTATATATGTTAACTGGTAGTATATTTATTTATTTGTTACTAATAAAATATATCTTGTTAAGGACTCCAGGTTTGTCCGGTTTTGGAATATCCACTAACAGAAATTACAATATAAATAAAAACATTTATTTAATTAAAATATAAATTTAAACAAAATTCTAACAAAAACAGCGCTTTGCTTATGGAAAAAGTTAATATATCAACAACAAATATAATATATTACATGCTTGAACAAATTTAATTTCTATTTGTTGAGGATTCCAATTCCAGAAACGCAAAGCGGAAACCTTTGCAAAACACCATCCCCAAATGGGGAGTTAATTCTATAACATTGATCCATGGTTCAGTGTATTGCCAGTAGAAGATACGCCTCCATAACAAAACTTAGCTAGATTGTGTTTATATAGAAAAAAACTGTTATGGTATAAACAGCTGAAAAAGAAATCTTACACTTAGTCGAAGATAATATGTAATAGTAACAAAAGGATTTTAACTAATAGTACCAGTCGATCATTATGAGAGCCTGTTTGATAACAGTAATTAAGAGACAAAATCAAAAATATCTAAGTAAAAAAAAATGGACGAATTTATCCGCTCTTAAATTTAAACGTGCTAAATGTATCATAGAAACAAAAATAGGGTGTATATACCATGTGCTTGCAGGCGACCTGCGTATAGGGCTTACTGTAAGATAAAACGACGACACCGAGAGTTTGTATGAGTTAGTACGAGAAAGCAATATACAAACTGCAGCATAAAAAACACAGCGCCACAAAACTAAAGGTCCTTAGTTGGTAAGATCCAGGCAACAGCCTCTGGAGTTACATTATGTAAATCTGTATATCCAAATTCAAATTTAGCTAGACGACATTCTTCAACAATATCTTTAACTGTTTCAATCTCAGCTCCGCGATAATAAGCTGGATTCGCAATCACATTCCACTTGAATAAATTCCATTTCCTTCACCAATCTCTCTAAGTATGTAGTTACATTTGTCTTTGGATATACCTTCAATATTAACCCTGTAAGGCACCTTGTAGCCATTTGGCTACACTGAACTTTCAAAAATTTTTTCTTCTTTTCTACGCTTATTACACCTATTTTGTCAATGTTTCCATGTGGCAACAGCCTATCTAAAGTTGTGGGCTTGTGCTGCCATCTTTTAGCGGATTGGAAAAGAAAGAAAAGTAACCTGTTTGCATCAGCTGTTCGACCGTTTTATAACCTGTGAGTGCGTGCATTCGTTTTTGTACCCAATTAGGTTTGGTTCAAAAAAAATTTTACAATGTATTAGTCGGTTCCTAAAGTCTTAGTGTATCTATTTATATAAAAAAAATAGTGAAATATTGGTGGAAACATTGCGGAAATGTAGTTTGAAAACTGCCGTTGCCATTTGGAATCATTGAATCATTGTTATTTCAGATCATGGATAATATGGCAACAATTTCCACCAAATCCTTTTATCCCAAAAAGGAGAAAACAACGATTATTATGCCACCCGGCCCCCAGACATCAGATCTTTCAGATGTCTCAGATTCAGATGATGACCAAATAGAAGAGGTAATTATTGCTCCGGATAGTGGCTCCGAAGAGGATAATATAGATACCAACATTCAGGATATTATTATTCCCGAAACGGATGAAGACAGTGAATCTGACGGAAGTAATTCTATAAATAAATATGTTACCAAAGTGCAAGATGAAGATTATGTAACGACCTCTGAAAGTGAGGAGGATTACGACATAGAAAAACCTTCATCATCAAAGAAAAGGAAACGCAAGAAGAAACCCATGGTCCAGAGGGCTAATAAAAAGAAAGCTAAAAAGACTGTAGTCCAACCGACTAGAAAATGGGTTGATAATGATCTTCCACACATAGATCTACCAGAAAATCAGGAAAATTACCATGATGAAGAACTTGTAGAGCCTCTGCAGTATTTTTTACAGTTTTTTTCATATGATTGCATAGAACTAATTGTATAACAGTCCAACTTATACTCTACGCAAGAGACAGGTAAAAGTCTCAACACAGATAACAAAGAAATCACAGATTTTCTTTCGATACTAATTTTGATGGGTATAATTTCCCTACCAAGCTACAAGGATTATTGGGCCACAAATACAAGAATTCCACAAATAGCTGACATAATGTCCTTGCGAAGATTCAAACAAATTCGCAGGTACATACATTTCAATGATAATATGATGATTGATAACACTAGTAAAGATAGATTTTATAAAATACGGCCTTTGTTGGATATGATAAACCACAACTGCTCTCAGTTTGAAATAGAAAACCGTTTTGTAGTTGATGAAACTATAATACCATATAAGGGTACAAGAGCGGGAAATCTTCGGCAGTATATGCCCAAGAAGCCCCACAAATGGGGGTACAAATTTTTTATGAGAGCTGGTGTTTCAGGAATTATCTATTCTTTTATTCCGTACCAGGGGTCAAACACCTTCTCGTTACTGCAAGGAACTGCAATGGAATTTTCAGAAGAGGAAACAAATTTAGGTAGTGGGAGTAGTGTGGTAATTGGTCTTTGCAAGACTATCCAGAATCCTGAAAAGAGCACAGTCTATTTCGACAATTATTTTGCTACCATAAAACTGTTTTTCTATTTGAAGGGAAAATTCAATATTGATAGTTTGGGAACTCTACGGAGTAACAGAATAGAAGGTTGCCCGCTAATCCCCGACAAAGAGCTACTAAAAAAGGGTAGAGGTCAGCATGATTTCAAATCCACTGATGATAAATGTATTGTTGTCAAATGGGCAGATAGTAAATGCGTCTTGGTTGGAAGTACAATTTATGGTATAGCACCTATAGGCAATGTACTTAGATACTACAAAGAAGAAAAGCGGAAGAAGGAAATTACCTGCCCATCCCTTATTTTGGAGTATAATAAACATATGGGAGGTGTGGACAAGTCTAACTCGCTAGTAGGACTTTATCGTACCCCAGGAAGGGCCAGGCGTTGGTATTTCCCAGTTTTTTCCAGTTGATAGACATGTGTATCATCAACGCGTGGTTATTATACAAAGAAAACAATAAAAAAGAAAAAATAATATAACCCCTGAAAGAGTTCAGAAGCGAAATTGCTAGATCTTTATCAACAACCGGGAAACCCAAACGTGGTAGACCATCTCGTGAATGCTCTCCCGTAGTGAAGAGAATCAAATACCCCGTTGTACCCCGACCATTGGCAATCACAAGAACAGACACAATCGCACATTGGCCAGTACATACTACCAAAGGACGATGCCGCCATTGTCCCAAGGGTTTTTCAAGAATAATGTGCCAAAAATGCAACAGCAGGTTGTGCCTAACGGACAAAAAAAATTGTTTTATGCAATTTCATGTACCAAATTGATAAATATTTGATATTATTATAGTAACGAGTGTTTTTTAACATTCGGCATTTTTTTATATTTTTTATCTTTTGTAATAATACGTAATAAATGAGATAAAACCTGCGTTATTTAGTTGCAATACATTTACATTAATGTTCAATGTTAACATATGGCCACAACTGCAAATTTCAATTTTCTTCAAAGAAACTTTTCTAAAATATATTCCATTGGTACACTATAGTATTCATTAAACTCCCACTAAAATTTCAGAATTTTTCTTGAACGAAAACTGGTAGTGAACCCTACAGGGTTAAGTTGAAAAATCTTAACAACCGGACTAATATTCCTAAAAGAAACACAATATGAGTCCAAACTTGAAAATTTATATCTGTCATATGACCGTGAGGATCTTGGGGATCTTGTGCGGGCTTCCAAATGATGGTTATTATGGACAGCATTATATTCTCCATTTTGGACCATCTTAAAGATGGTTACCATCAACCAAAACCAAATAAAATTAAAGAAATATAGATTAAAACATAAAAATAACTAGGAAAATAGAAACTTAAAAGTGGCACTAACAAGATGTCAAACCATATAAATATTAAAAATAGTGTAAAACGTATTAACGATTTTAACAAAAGAATCTATTCAAGGTTGACATATCAGTGATGCGACACGGTCTATGTTATCTGATTTCACGGTGTACTTATTACTTAAAAAATTATCAGGTAATTTGAATCGACTTTAAAATTTTAAACATGCGGCGTTCCTACAATTACAAAATTAAAATCGCGGAGAGAAATTGCTCCATTGTGAATGTTCATTAAAAGAAGTATTGTGTGGTCCCATATAAGTACATCGATTGTAATGTATAGTCATGTTCCGGGTTATATATTTATTATATACACGCTTTGTAACTCTATTATGTATTGTAATCAGCATTTTAATTAAGCTAAACTTGTTTTATTATTGTATTATATTATAGTTATTCGTCATTAACGTCCATTTTAATGTTAATGCCACTAATGTCGCAGATTACAATAAATAAGTTTCCTTAGAAATACGAAACATACCATGCCAGCTAACACCTGCGTTGATGTGACATATTATATTTCCTATAAAATTGATACGAGAAAAATCCTTAGCGTATACTAGAATTGAATGTTTTAGGGAAATAATTAGATGAAAAATCGATTAATATACTGAATACGTGCCATACTGTTGTTCACACAAATCTATCCGAATTTTGATTTCTCATTTTTTTTTATTTATATACAGTTAATTATGAAAATATTCAAGTATAATTATATTAATTGGTGTTGTTAAACAACATTGACTTTTGCTTAAATATCGACCTATAATAAACAAGTAAAAAAAATAAACGGCGACTTGCTCGTGCAGCAACACGCACACCGCATACCGTATTTATGGGTATACGCGGTTTAGAAACCCAATTATTTGCGTGAAATTAAATTGTCTCCATATAGGGAAACTGAAAACTATAATCATCATATTTTGGAAATTACCACCGTCGCGTTATTCGAAACAGAACAGCCCAAGATCCGTATCGTCCCCCGTGTTCGATCTTTTTTGGGAATGTTCATCCGGATAATTAGTTCAATCATTATGGCCATATTGATGGCTAAAATGATTACAGCATATGCTATTATCTTTAATTAAATAAATTTTCTAAAGTATTTTCTTTCATCGTTCTATATAAAAATTAATGACGTATCTGAGAATTTCGACATTAAAAGTATAAATATGTAAATAAATAATATGAGAAACTATTCATAAACTCACGCATTCGTATCATCACGTTTCTTTTATATAGTTTTATTTTCTACTGCCTCATAACATATCTGACACTTGGAAACACGAATATTGAAATTTTAAGGTTATAGTTTTTTTTTTGTTCGATGTTCCAGTGCATAGTGAATGAACTAAAGTCTGAAGGCAGTGAAAATTCAGAATATGAGATAAATATAGGTATTTTTGGCATCTATTTTGATTTAACAGACTTTTACCAGAAGAGAATACACATGATGAGAATTTATTACGTAGACCATATACTTATACGATTTAAATCAGATGCGTTTGTACTTTCCGATAAATGAACCGATAAAACCGATAAATGAACCTAATTTACTGTAAATTTATTTTGTATTAATATTTATTCTTATTTCTTTTTTAGCCTATTTGATCATAGTTATAACAGTTATTAAGATAGCTCAAGTGGATTTTGTTTGCCTATTTATAATTTTATAGTAGTGATGAATTAATAAATTTTTTTTCAGAATATTACTTTCATGTCCAAATATACAGGGTGTTTGGTGCATTGTTTGCCAAATTAAATTGGTCGATTGAAGGAATTATTTGCTGTCTCTTAAGGCCCAATAAATCAGTATTAGTCTCACAGTTTCTTTTTTCGAATTTTTATTTTGCAAAATCCCAAAATTTAGCATTTAAACTTAAACTAAAAAAAAGTTATAGGTTCAGCCTCTAAATTTAAGTTTATCTAATAGAGATAACACCTACCTGTTTCTAGCAAAAGTAAGATTTCATCTCGAATATCGAATATCAGCCTGATGTGTTCCGATACACAAGTTTACTAAAATATGAAGTTGTAATCGAGGCTTTTATGGCATATTGCATACCATTGGAAAAGTAATACACTAGAGAAGTTTTTAAAAGAATTAGATTATCACCATCGCTTTCAGTTATTTTTTATTGCACTGTAAAGTTGAGTTCAAAGTTTATCTTTACTCTTACAAAAACTTTGTGAGTTAATAAAATGAAAACTACATCTTATTTGTAAGTAATTTTGAATTTGGTAAAAGCAATTTTGGGATTTTGCAAAATAAAAATTAGAAAGTTGAAAAAGGAAACCCGTGTGGCTCATATTGAGTTATTGGGCCTTAAGGGACAGCAAATGATCCCTTCTATCCACCACTTTAATTTGGAAAACTATGCACCAAACACCATATATAGTGTTCTAATGCCCCTCCCCCGCAAACATAAAATTCTAAAAGCCGATTACTTGAACTATTCTAGTACATATATTAGGTAATAAATTTATTACCGGAGGAGATGTCAACGCTAAGCATCGACAGTGCAGATCTAGGATAACCAGAACTGATGGAAGACAGTCACTTATCAACTGGTGAATCTACATAGTGGCCCACTGATTGAAGCAAATTATCTGATTTAATAGATTTGGTTGCTATAAAAGGAATAAATAAAACACTACTATCAAGTCAAGTGGTGCTTTGAACTAGCTGGTGACTCATTGTGATGTAGCACTCAAAAGTAGTAAATACACCGAGTAAACCAAAATTATGTGATAAAACCACTAACTGGGAGCAATTCACAGCTAAATTAAATGTAACAATTGACTTGCAGATACCCTTAAAAACGCCGGTACAAATTGACAAAGCCGTTGTGGATTTGACAGCAAATATACAAAACGCAGCTTGGGAAACAACATTAATATCTGAAAATACACTGCAACAATCTAACTCTTCCCTTACATTCAGAGAAAAAAATTCTGAAAAAAGGCGAATTAGAATATAATGGCAGTTAAATCGAACAGTAAATAGTAAAATAATACTCAATAAACTAACTAAATATCTGAAAAAACTAACTAACTAGAACACAAAACTAAATAATGAGGTGTGGGCACTACACGACCTTCTTATACGTATGAGCCTTTCAATTTATAGAATTTTAAGATTTTTTCAAAAATGATTCAAAATCCTATTTTAAGTATTTCTATTCTCTTAATAAATCTCTATATAATGCATACTTTGCTAGATATTCGAAAAAAAGTGCTACTCGAGTAAAAGTGTTACTTCCGGTCCGAATTTTGAAATTTCATCTATACAAAAAACATTGCAAATCAAGCTCTAAATACTTTTGTATTCCTGATAAAAATATATACAGAATGCATAATTTACGACATATTTGCAAAAAATCGCTATTCGATAAAAGTAAAAGTGTTACTTCCGGTCTGAATTTAGAACATTTTTTATACAAAAAGTATTGAAAACTCGTAATGTACCTGCCTAGAAAGCATGACTTGCGAGATATTCGCAAAAAACTGATTTTAGAGAAGAATAAAAGACCTACTTCCGGTAGGAATTTGGAAAAGCTTTTTTTAAACGATGTTTCTCAAATTTAATTTTGAGTACATTTGAATTTTTTATAAATTTATTTAAACTTAGTAATTGACAAAATATTGACAAAATTCGATTTTTTTACTGAAGTAAATTACTACTTCCGGTCTACCCATTTTACTGAAAAACCAATTAGATCTCAAGATGGAGATTGTAGTCGTAAATCCAAATTTTGAAATTGATATCTATAGCCGCTATCGTGGTCACACACACACACAGAGAGAGAGAGAGAGACATTTTTAAAAACCACTTTGTCGGTATCAGGTGACTTCAAAACGCGGACACCTGCAAAAATCTCAAGGTCGAACATATGGAAAGCGACCAAGAAAATAAAAAGACCTCAAATAGAAATTCAACCTATTGACAAATCTAATTGAGAGTGGGCAAATACAAATAAAGAAAAAGCTGATACATTTTCTGAATATTTAGAAAGGGTAATTAAGGAAAGTCTTGATGCACTACATCAGATCACGTTACCTATAAAGAATATCACCCAACAAGAAGTTAAACAAGCTATAAAAGAAAGCACTCGGTTTCGACTTAAATGCAGAGAATTACAAGAATTGCCACAAAAAGCTCTTAAATCAATCACTCAGATATATAATGCAATTATGAGAATTGGACACTTTCCAAGTCTGTGGAAAATTGCGCATATAATTCTAATTCTAAAATCTGGAAAACCGGTAGAGCAAGTTGCCTCCTACAGACCGATAAGTAGTTTGCTAATTATGTCTAAGCTGTTCGAAAAAATACTTTTACAAAATATGAAAATTATCCTTGACGAACATTAAATAATCCCTGATCACCAATTCGATTTTAGAAGTAATCATGGCACTATAGAATAGGTTTACAGGGTGGTCAATCAAGTAAACCAGGACTTGGATAGAAATAGATATTCCTCAACATGAAGGGTACGGGGAAAAAACAGGGAATGTCCCAATTTTTAAAAAAGTGACATTCTTGCGCCATCTAGCAGAAAATACGGTTACTATTCGCTGGATTAAGTGTCATGCGGATAAAACCTGAATCGTCCATAGAAAACTGCGTACTAAGTTATAAGGTGTGGGTTAAAACCAAGGAATGTCCACGACGTAAGGGAAAATAACTGACAATGTCCATTATAATATGTATTACCGTCTTTCTAAATTAATGCTCCCTGTAATCGCAGTTAAAGTTGTCTCAAGATCAGCTGCTAGTTTGTTGATTTGAGAAGTTTCCTATCAGTGTTAAAATGGCTCTATCGGGCTGTGATAGTGATTTATCTGAGCAGAAAGATAATACCACCAAGAAGCGGAAGAAAATGGGGAGAATGAGTGATGTCATGAAGAAAATGACTACAATTCCATGAGCAGGGACCACCGTGCAACTGCACTAGATTAAAATGTCACGAAGCTATTAATAATGAGGAAAGAAAAAGTGTATTGCAGAAATTTAAAATAACTTGAGCACAAACGACGAACAAAACGCTTATCTTTGTGGACTGATTACCATTATTCCAGTTCAACGTCGGAGATCCCGACAAACCGAAGAAGAAGCTAAATTTCATACTGCAGCATTTTCCTATAAAGTAAGAGTGAAACGCGAAGATGTTGTAATAGAAATTTCTGTATGTTACAAAGCATTTAACTCCATACACGGAATATCCAAAGGTAAGCTTGAATTTTTGCAAAAATCATTAAAAGAAAATGGGATATCTCCTAAAGACAGACGGGGGAAGCATAGTTCTCAACACAGATCTATAAAAGAAGACTTTTACAATGCTGTCTATAATCACATCAACTCGTTTAGAGGCAGAAAGTCGCATTATAGTATGCATGATTCAAAACGAAAATATCTTCCTGAAGATTTAAACATCACAAAGATGTACAATATGTTTAAGGAACAATGTCCTCATGTTAGGGTTTCTTATGACACATATAAGTTAATTTTTAATACTAAATTTAACCTATCATTTGGGTATCCCAGAACAGATACATGCTCCAAGTGTGACGAATTTACTACTAAATTACAATGTTTAAGTGTTGGAAACGACGCTGTAAAAATCCGGGAATTAACAACACTCAATGATCTTCACAAACGAAAAGCTCAAGCATTTTACGATCGTAAAAAATTTGCTCGCACGAAGGCCCGAAAATCATCAGAATACGTTGCAATAGCATTAGATTACCAGAAGAATATTTCGTTGCCTCACGTAACTACGAATGATGTGTATTATCTCCGTCAACTTTCGATGCTCTCCTTCAATATTCATGTTCTTGCAACGGCACAATCAATATTTTACACTTACCCTCAGACAATAGCAAAAAAAGGAGCAAACGAAGTGGTTTTGTTCCTGTTTCACTTTATTGTTAACTATTTAGATGAAAATTGCAAGCATTTGCATATTTTCTGCGACTCTGCTGGGGGTCAAAACAAAAATTTTGTAATGTTTCGTTTTATACATTATATTATACATACAGCCAAATTACTGGATTCCATAAAGATAACATTCCCTGGCCACTCTTACTTGGAATGTGATAAAAATATGGGGTTAGTGCAGTTAAAGTCAAAAATGGAACTTCCACGTGATTGGATTGACGTTTTATAATCAGCTCAAACAAGGCCATCGCCCTTTGATGTCATTAGTGTTACGTAAAATATTGTAAAACAGTGGGATGTCTTTCTAGCAGGCAAATATGTGAAGAAATGCCCATTCCCTACCCAACAAATTAAAGAAATTGAATGCAGTCGAGAACATTCTAGACTAATGAAACACAGATCAGCCTTTCACGCTATTTGGTCAAGAAGCCCAATTGTACCTTCAGGAAAGAAAACTACATCAACAATAGTACTTGAAGAGGGTGAATTTGAACTCTCACTTCAAGCATACAATGGTAAGGAAATCTAATTGTCTGTGATTTATTAAACCTAGCTACTCTTCTAGGTTTAATACCTATCAAGACCGATAAATACAAGCATTTAATGCTAGTAAAGAAATTTTGTGGCCCTGCTGCTCAACTATACTATACGGAATTACCACACCAATAAAAAATAAATGGACATACCTTGTTTTGTTCGCTTTTGTATCGTAGTTGGAATGCATTTAATTTCTTTTTTATTTGAATTGGAAAATAAAACCCTTTTCATTATTAATATTAATAAAGTTTATACGTTTTCTGACTTGAATTAATTTTTTACAGTTCCAATGTACCACATTCAGTATAACTAAGTTGCTAATCAAAGAAATGCAATTATTTTTTCCCCATACCCTTCAACTGTGGTTTTAGATTTTACACAGGCAGTTGTTAAAGTCTGGCATGAGGGTTTATGTTACAAATTTAAAAAAGTATTTCTGCAACAGATATAAGATGTTTCAAAGTATTATTTAACCAGTAGATACTATTTTGTCAAATATCGCAATGAAATTTCGGAATTACATCCAATATTGTCTGGGGTACTCCAAGGTAGTGCCCTCGGTCCCACATTATTTAATATATACAGTTGACATGCATAAGACCAAAAGCACAATTTTAGCTGCTTTTGCTGATACTCCAAGGTAGTGCCCTCGGTCCCACACTATTTAATATATACAGTTGACATGCCTAAGACCAAAAGTACAATTTTAGCTGCTTTTGCTGATGGATACAGCGGTATTATCTTCCCATCGAAACCCAGATACCGCTTCAGCACATTTACAAGGACATATTAATGCAATCCAAAAATGGTTGGAAGACTGGAAAATAAAGGCTAATAAAAATAAATCAATCCACATAATATTGACAACAAAAGAGAGAGACTGGCCTCCAGTAACATTAAAAGGCCAACAACTGAAACATGCTGCCTTTGTCATATACCTTGGTCTGCACCTGGACAGGAAGTTAAACTGGCGGAAGCATATATCGTCAAAAAGATTGGAATACAACTCAGTAAGTACTACTGGATGTTAGGTAGAAAATGAAAGTTATCACTTAGCAACAAATTCCTAGTGTTAACGCTTATAATAACGTACGGTATACAACTTTGGGGAACAGCAAGAAATTCTAATATCAAAATACTCCATTGCTATCAATACAAAGTGCTACGCTTAATAGTTAGTGCACCGTGGTATGTTCTTCCAAACTTAGCTTTCAACAAGATCTATAAGTATCATCAGTGAAGAGTGAAATTTCAAAGCATAGTCAGAAATTCAGTGAGATGGTCAAGTGCATCCCAATGTCTTTGTCAAATAAATTATGAAAGAAACCACTGAACCATGATTTTTGAAACATTTTAAATCCACAAACTTGCTGTCTAGATTTATTTAGTGAATATAGCCCACTCGTAATGTTAGAAAATGTTTTTTTTTAATATTTGATCATAGTCATGTAGGATATTTGTCTAGTTGATAAATTCATTCGAAATTGCTTTCCTCTATGACCATTAAAAAAAAGATAATGTCTGATATTAGGGCAGATTGTATGTAAAAAAATAGTTGGAGTTATTTCTTTGATGGCCTATTTAATTATAGTTGCAACAAGTATTAGATAGCTTAAGAGGATTTTAATTGTCTATTTATAATTTTCCAGTAGTAATGAATTTTAATTTTTGTTGTTCAGAATTTTACTTATGTCCAAATTTATAATGCCCTAAAAAATATGTTTTTGTGAATACGTCGAAAATAAAACGTTTAATTTCGTTCTGTTTTCACCATCCCCATCAAAACAAGAAATACTACCAATCTGTAAATTAAACCAACTTTATAATTTCATAATAATGAATAGTGAACAATAACTTTCGACACACTGTATACCCTCGTTTTTCCTATATGAGTAAAATATAGTTGTATATACGTACTCTGAAAATACTTTAGACGTGCGTGTACCTACATAGGTACAGGAGTACTTCACAACTTTGTTTTGGGTCTCTTATTATATTTATTATATTATATATGATGCAGACCAGATAATAGACTATTTGTTGATGATTCTTCGATAGCTGTTTCTGTAAGTAGGTAGTCCTGGTTATCTTGAGTTACCATTTCACCTAATACATAATTTTTCTTAATGGTTACGAAAGTCATACCTATTTTTACATTATGATAATTCTATCTTTGTGTGCTTTCATTAACTAGGGAAACCAGTTGTGCTTTGAACTCTGATAAGATTGATGCTAACTTTCTGAGGTTATAATAATATTAGGAAATACTTTTTCATAACAGCTTTTATATATTACCAGAAAAATACGTACTTACCTATTTCCTAATTGCAACTGAATTACAGAATTATCTTTTGAGTGAAATATTAGTGCAATAAAGATTTATTATCTAATTGTAAGGCAGTTATTTTCGTTAAATACGATATAGCCGAATTTACACATATTTCTTAATTACTATATTTTTCAATTATTGAACCATGAATTATTTTTTTATTTGTCTCCGTTAAGATCTGTATATTGCGCAATTCATACTTTCATGTTCTATTTTTGATAAGTACTTACATATATTGCTGTGGATTTCGTAACAAAGTTTTATCAATATATTTATTTTATACATGATTTTTTGAAGAACTTTTCTAGAATACCTCATAACATGACATTCATTGACATTATGCTGACGCCATTTGCAGATTGTATTTAAATCACAATGAAGACGTAGAGCATCGCAGGTAGTTTCAGTAGGACGACAGATTTTCAACTTATCAGCATACGTCTCAGCCCATCCCAAGAAAGCGATTCCAAGACGTCGTTAATAAATGGTGTAAAAAGCAGAGATCCCAAATTAGACCCTGTGGAACGGCTGATGTGGCAGTAAATTCAGCAGATTTGATTCCATTGTAGTGCAACTGATTAACTGTTCCGGTCCTTAAGATATGATGACAGAAAACCAACTAGATCACCATGAAATCCCGATGCATCAAGTTTCCTCAGCAGAATATCATGTTTAGTAGCGTCAAATGTGCGCGCAAAATCGGTGCATATGACATCCATTTGAGAGCGGTAATCAAGAGCGACACTAATATATTGGTTGATACAAAGCAGATTGCTCGTCGTTGAGCGACCAGTCACGAACCCATAGCGCATAGGAGATATTTTTATGTTGCATTAGGCATATATGAATTTGTACAGTATTTGTTCAAAAATGTTGGAAAAGTTGAAGAAAATTGCAATCGGCCGATAATTCTTCAGGTCACTCCCATCACCATTCTTTCTATTTTCCATCTGGTAGAATAAACATTTTTGAGTAGTGCCAGGTTAAAAATAATTTTTGATGGGTGTACAAACACAATATGGCAATCCTTAATGAGATAGGAAGGTATCTCATCATCATCAGCAGTCGGGGTTGATTTCAGACGACTGGCGCTCCACAAAATATCCTCCTCGTTGAGAGACGTTATGGTTAAAGAATCAGTCACTCTCAGCTGATTTGCAATGTCAGAACAAGTGAAATTTGAGTTGCTCCGGGAAACCCGGGAAATCGCACAGTAGTAAGTACTATGTAAAGTCGGGATACGAGAAATTGTCCAATGACCATCCATCCCCTCATATATTATTAACAGGTTATATGTGTTGATTAACTTCTTTCGGGTAGGTTCGTGGCCATTGCCTTGTGAGTCTTCTTGCCACGTTAGGTTCATTTTTCATATATATTTTATTATTAATTTTGATAAATCTCTTTAGATATGAATTTGGAAAGTGTAAAAAGACTATGGTTATTTATTTGCTTATAATGTATTTTATTTCAATGAAAACTTATTCTACATACTACTAAAACTTAGTTAATTTTTAAATAAATACCTGTCTTAATTCTTCAATTGTCTGAAAAACTTTGGAATCCGAACTGACGCTACTAGTTATGTAGGTAAATATAATGATAATGTAAATCATTTATTGTCCAACAGAAGTAGGGTAGATAGGCGGATTCTGGACCCACCACCTCCCACCATTCTCCACCTCCCACTCTTGCCACCCCCACCACTGCCCCACCCCCCATTAACAGCTTCTGAAGAGCTTTGAACGGCGTCTGAAGAGCTTTGAACAGCTTCTGAAGTGCTTTGAACAGATTCTAAAGAGTTTTTAAACAGCTTCTGAAGAGCTTTGAACGGTTTCTGAAGAGCTTTCAACGGCTTCTGAAGAGCTTTGGTGGGGGGGTGGCAGTGGTGGGAGGTGGAAAATGGTGGGAGGTGGTAGGTCCAGAATCCGCCTATCTACCCTACTAACAGATTATTCTATACAAAGGACAACAGAAATAAATATTATAGAAAGTTAAACTTATAAAAAACACATTATAAATTTTATGATTAATACGTAGTATTTTAAATAAATGAGCTTTTATTATATCTACCTTACAGAATTGTTACTTGTGTACTGAATGCCATGTCCTTATTCTGTTAATCTAAAAATGTACCGAAAATGATTATAGATTAATGGACAGTATTATTAGTTAGTTTGGCATCGTGTCGAAACTGACTTACTATATGGACCTCCTTTTAACATTTTTCTACTTTTGCATTGCAGTAGTGTTTTCCACACCAGTCACAAAATGAACCGTCATACTTAACGAAGTAGAATAGTCCCACCGTATACTTTACGGGGCAATATTTTTATATCTTTTAATGTGTGTAAATGAATTTCACTAATCACAAATCAAGCAACTTGGAAATGTCAATTGACATAATCTGTCAAACTAATTAAAAATATCATTCATATTCTTAAATTACTACTATATATAATACTATAATTTAAAGATCATATTGTTTAAAATGAGTGATACTTGTTCGATGTTCTTTTAGTAAAGTAGTTTTGGTAAAGATACATATGACACGTTATTAGCTAAAAATTCAAAAGTAAAGATGTATTATCTCGCAAGAAGTTTATGAATTTCATTTGATTTTCAAAATTTCCGGCAGATTCCGCCAACAAGAATTAAAAAGGCCTACTGGATCTGGCAATCCCTGCCCAGGGCCTTATGTATCCAATGTAGTAGTAGAATAATAAATACAAAAAGAAAGGTTTCAAATAAACGCTTTAAACATTAACTTTACAATTTAATATTAATACTTTTAAAATATGTAATGAAATAGAAATAAATAAAATTAAAAAAGTGTTGCATTAGGTTGTTTGGTAGTTTCAGGAATAACAATTTTACTTAAATTTCTAATTCTTTCTAATAATTCAAAAGGTAAAATTAGTTGAGGATTAATTATGATTTAAAGTATTTGCTTGGATTTTGTAGACGATTTCTTGGATGCTGAAAGTTATTATCTAATTGTAAGTCAATTATTTCCGTTAAATACGAAATAGCCGAATTTGCACATATTTCTTAATTATTATACACTTGTCACAAAAAGTATCGCATCATGTAAAAAAGTAAGATTTTTTTTGAATTATGGAATAAATCTCAACTGAAAATATTATACTTATTTCGTAAATGGCATACTTTACTTATTTTGTCTGACAATTAATTTTTATCAGATGTTTTTTCTTTGTTAATGTTAAAAAACGTAAAAAGTGGAAAGTGTGAGAAAAGGCGTAGTTCATTAATTCTGTTAAAAAGTCAATTTGCTTAGGCATTTGGTAACTGTTTTTTTTTTATTAAACAGATTTTGGACAAAAACGAGTAATTTGACACCAGTACAAGCAGCCCAAATTGTGGCCTTAAGTGAGGATGGAAGATCGCAGCGATATATAGCCCAACTTATGAATATCAACCAATCGAGCGTATCCAGAATATTAATAAGGTTCAGAGAAACGGGAGTTTACCATAGAAGACCAGTTCCAGGACGTCCAAGATGTACCATCCCTGCAGATGAACGTTTTCTACGTCTACAAGCCCTACGGGAACGTCATATTACTGCACGAAAACTGCGCAATGATCTTTCCCTAATGTCCAAATAAGCATTAATTCTGTTAGAAACAGGTTAAGGGAAGTTGGAATTAGAGCTAGAATGCCTGTTACTGCACCATTGCTAACCAGAGCACACCGTGTGGCACGTTTGAGATTCGCAAGACAACATGTAAATTGGAATGTAAACGACTGGGCTAATATCCTGTTTACAGATGAGTCCAGATTCTCAATTTTCGGGTCAGATAGACTTATTCCAGTTTACAGACGCGAAGGCGAGCGATTTGCACAGTGCAACATAAGATCAGCAAAGAATTTTGGCGGTGGCTCTATTATGGTATGGGGAGGCACTTGTTTAGAAGGTCGCACAGAGTAGCTGTATTTCGCAGGGGATCTTTGACAGCTGATCGGTATATAAGAGACGTTCTAGAAGAACATATGGTACCATTTGCTCCTGTTATTGGAATAAATTTTGTTCTAATGCATGATAACGCACGTCCGCACGCCGCAAGAATAACAACCGATTATCTTCGAGAGGTAGGTAATCAAGCTTTAGCATGACCAGCAGTAAGCCCAGACTTGAATCCAATAGAGCACGTTTGGGACAACCTAGAACGCCGCATAAGATCTCGTAATATCGCTCCAGACAGCTTAGATGACCTTGAACACGCATTATTAGAAGAATGGGAAACTTTAGAAATGGAGTTTGTAAGGAATTTGATAAGAAGCCTTCCACAACGGATGCGAGCTGTTATTAGGGCCAGAGGTGGCAATACTAGATACTAAAAATCGTTTACTTTACTTTAAGACATTTTTTGTTACTTTAAAATTTTCTTGTTTTGGAGAATAAAAATTATCTTTGCAATTTCCTCAAAAATTTTCAAATAAAAAAAACCAAACATCTTTTAAACTTAACGAAAAATCATTATCATTTTTTAAAAAAATTTATATATGTATATCGTGAGAAGCATTTTGTCAAAATCCATTTATTTTGAAATGATGCGATACTTTTTGTGACAAGTGTATTTTTCAATTATTAAACCATGAATTATTTTTGTCTCCATTAAGATCTATATATTACGCAATTCATACACTTTTATGTACTATTTCTGATAAGTACTTACAAATATTGCCGTGAATTTCGTAACAAAGTTTTATCAATATAATTTGTACATGATTTTTTGATAACTTTATAATTATAGAATCTATTACAACCGTGTATTTTGAAATAACAAGGAAATATGTGAAAACAAGTTTCATAATTGCAACAATATTATAAAATCCCTTCCATAATACAATTAAGAGTATATTTTCGATTTATGATGATTTATTATTATCTGCGAAAGTAAACAAATTCTATTATTAGATACATACGTGACCGATGCTTTGTAGTTCATATATGAATCATATAAACGCATTTCACTTGTGTCGTCTAAAGTTTGAAAAAAAAAACAATTATTTGAGATATAAATTCTGTCGTTATAGGTATTATGATGTTTGTTCATGCTCTATTTCTGACCATGACTATATATTTTTTGTTTGTAATCTTTCAAAGTACAATCTGTTATTTGCTGGGGAAAAATAGCAAGATAATTTAGTAACACAATTTTTGTGCGGTTTCAGGAGTCTCGTACGGGGTAGGAGTGGCAAGTATACATTGGCGAGATAGGGGAATATGGAACAGTTTCACTATGACTAGACCGACTCGTGTTTTGCGGGCTCTCAGGGAAAGCGTTTGGTAATACGGGGCCCGAGAGCCGACAAAACACGAGTCGGTCTAGTCTGAGTGAGATTACAAAATATTAATAGATACTGACGATGCTTTTAATCCCTCCTATGGCATGTTTTTATACCACTTTGAGATTAATTTTTCGGAAAGGTTGCTATCTAATAGGGTCCTCAATCTCAATCGCATTGCTTAGGTTACTCAGGAGGTCAAGATGTCGAGTAACTTATTGAGGTATCTGTACTAACTGCTGCAGGAAGGGATCATGCTGCTCTTGTACAGAATACTTAACGATATTTTTATGTAAATAAAATTTAAAATTATAGAAATATAAACAGTGCAACATGCTCCGTTATAGTGGAACTTACAAATAAACAGAGAACATCGAGAGAAAATATTTGATATATGATTGATTCTATTCGAGTTGCTGATAAATATAACAACTTCTTTATTGAGGAACCAATCAACATTGTATCTGGTGTTATAGTACTACTATACACACTACTATTACTGGCAGTGGTAGTTGTAATTCCATATCTAACCTACCTTTGTCAGAACATGAAATAGGTACTTAATAAACTATATTAAAAAGCACATGTTTTTTGGGCCCTAATCATGTACCTTGCAGCTTGCTGTGTCGTGTTGCTGTTACGTATGATCGGCTTTTAACGCAACTCATTAATCTATCTCTTTTTCTAAAGTCCTTAAAGTGTCGGTTATTAATTCAATTCATAAGAGGAACTCTACGCGTGGAACGTCCAATTATCACTCAATAACACCGAGCTCAATCTACTTAAAACTATTTGAATATGCAATATTGGATAGATTGTTGATTTTTTGAATTTACGAAATATCTCACACACACAAGCATACCACTACTTCATATAAATATATACGATAAATATGAAATTGTTTTTGCGAAAACCTACGGCGTGCTGATGAGATTCGAGTAAATCGAAACGCGTCCACGTCTCGCTAATTAGCAATGACAATTTGTTTCTCAAAGGTAGTTGATAGTATAGATCGTGGAGATTACCCCGCTCAAATTTCTTATACCTAACACGTACTTTCGATAGCATGAATCATCGGCGTCTGCTTTACAAGCTGGGTAACTACGAATGGATTGCATCGTACTTACTTGTCTGAACGGGATATCCTACAGGAAACATAACATAACTAGAACTGACTGTACTTCGGTTTTGCCCGTGGCCGCCAAAGTGCCGCAGGAATCAATTCTCAGCACAGTATTGTGTTTACTCTTCATTAATAATAATAAAATAATAATAATAATACATTTATTGCCCAACAGAGATACAAAATGCGCTTACAGGATAAAATCAATATATAAGTTTAAGTAGTACATGTGAACAGTTGCGCCCTACAAACTAATAATAAACTGAAATTGAAATTACAATACATAAACAATTTAAAAAATATGCCAGTATTACAGACACCATACCATGGTCATGGTCCGAGTATTGCAGAGCAGAGTCATATAAAACACCCAGGTGACGTTGTTTGCGTTGTACGAGAAGAGTGTGGGATTGGTGATCTTAGCAAAAGTAACAAACGCATATTTACTAATGTTCAAAAGCATTTTATTATCAACAGACCACTGATTAACTATCTGCAAGTTATTCTGAAATATATAGCTATCATTCAAACTGTTAATACGCAAGAATATTTCAAGGTCATCAGCATATGCCAAAATACCACAGATTAGCTTCTTCTTCTTCTTCTTCTTTTTAATAGGACTATGTCCTGTTTTTCCAACTTTTATTCAATGTCCTGTGACGATGAGGTCCAGGAGTCAGCCCATCTTTTTGGTGATCTTCCTAAGGGTCTGGTCGTGTTCGGTTTTTCCTTGTATGCGGCCTTGGCGAGTCTATCGTTTCCCATCCTGTCGACATGCTGTCTCCATTCTCTTCTTCTTCCTCGTGACCATCCAACAACATCTGGCATCCTATCGCACTGTTCCCGGATCACATTACTTCGCTGCCTATCCTTCAGTGTGACGGCTGCGATCACTCGCAGGGCCCTCATTTCGGTCGTTCGTATAGTGCTCTCTTCGTCCGGTTGGTGTCTGCTCTCGTTTCCGCTGCATATGTGAGGATGGGTCTCACTGCTGTTCTGGAGATCCTAGCCTTGCTGGTTATCGACATGTGTTTCTTTTTCCAAATAGTATTATGCAGACAGTCAGACACTCTTGCTGCTTTATTTACTTGTGCTTTCACCTCGTCGTATGTATTTCGACTGCTCGAGGCTATTATCCCCAGGTATTCAAAGCTCATCACTTGTTCGATTGGTTGGTCGTTTAGTGCCAGCTTGCATCGTATCGGTTCCTTGCTTATGGTCATGGATTTGGTTTTCGGTATCGAGATGCTCATGTTATATTTCTTTGCGGCCCGGGTTAGCTCGAACAGTATTCGCTGCAGGTTGTCATCATTTTCCGCTATGAGAACCGCATCGTCTGCATAGCACAATATTTTGAATTCGGTTTGTCCCATTCTGTAACCTCGTCCCACATCTTTTACCCGGTCTATGATGCGGTCCATTATCAGGCTGAAGAGCATTGGACTAAGGCTATCTCCTTGTCTGAGACCTATCGATATTTGCACTTCCTCTGTTGTTGCGGTGTCTGACTGTATTCTTGTACTGTTGTTAGTATTGAGTTGTTTTATTACCTGGATTATATTGTTGTTGGCTCCTCGTTCGTGCAGGATCTTTAGCACATCCTTTAGTTGCACTCTATCAAATGCTTGCGTTAGGTCAACAAAGCAGAGGAAAGCAGGTTTGTTAAATTCTATGGACTTCTCGATGATTTGTCGCAGTATGAATATAGCGTCGATTGTTGATCTATTCTGCCTGAAGCCTTGTTGTTCTTCGTTGATGCTGACTGTGCTTGATAGATGTTGGGTTATTATTGTGGTGAGCAGCTTCATGGTGGTGTTGAGCAGGCTTATGCCTCGATAGTTACTTGGGTCTTTCTTTTCTCCCTTCTTGTAGATAGGGATTGTAGTGCTAGATTTCCAATCCTGGGGTACTTCCCCTGTGGACATAACCATACTGTAGAGATGTGACAGTTGTAGCATCAGCTCGTCGCCCCCATATTTGAGCATTTCATTTGTTATTTTATCCGGACCTGGTGATTTTCTGTTTTTTAATTTGTTGGCTATTGTTTTGATCTCGGTTTTGTTTATAATGTAGTTGTGGATATCGTTGGGCATGGTCCATAGATTCGCTTGTTCTTCGGTGTTGTACAGCCTCTTGAGGTGGGTTGTCCATTCCTCAGCGGTAATATTGACTGCGATTTGTTCGTTAACTGGTTTCTTCTGAGATCTAATGAAATTCCATATTCTCAGATTAGCGAGTTCAATAAATCATTTAAAAATATATTAAAGAGCATCGGGCTTAGGTTAGAACCCTGTGGCGCACCAGATGTTGGGGTGAAATGTCCAGACTTATATCCATTGTAGAACACATAACTAGATCGATTTGTTGAATATGACGAGACCAGTTTAAGTAGACAAGTAGAAAAACCGAAACTATCCAACTTCTTTATCAATAAGGAATGATCAATACTATCAAATGCTCTTGAAAAGTCAGTGTATATCATATCCACTTGAGAGCGATTGTCCAAAGCTTCACATACATATTGTGTTACTTGAACCAAGTTTGTAATGGTGGATCGACCTGGTGTAAATCCATGCTGATGTGGAGAATGATAGGTTATAGATTCACCAATAATCTGCTGATGAATAACAAACTCAAAAAATTTAGAAAAATTACTTAACCAATTAATTAGTCTATAATTCTCGAGATCTGAGCGCATACCCTTTTTAAACACAGAAATAATTCTACTAAACTTCCATACATCAGGAAAAGTTGAAGTTCTGATGATTAAATTAAAGATGAAAGATAAAGCTTCGCAAAGTACTGGAATGCAATCCTTAACCAAGAAACTTGGTAAACCATCAAGACTCGCAGTAAAGTTGGGCTTAAGTTTCTTAGCACAGCACATGATAACACTCGACGACACAGGGCATATGATGACCTCATATCATGCCTGTATTCTCCAGTATACATTTATGCAGACGCTATTACTATTGGTGGTGTGCTTGATAGGGCTAATGAGGTTCTTGGGCAGGTATGTTGTTGATTTCAGAGTAATAAACTATTTATGAATCTATAAGCACACATTTTGTGATATTCCATGCGGTGCTGTTGCTTTCATTAATACTAATATTAGTCTTGTGTTAGTTTGCTTGGCGCGAGAATTGATGAATCCTTGGATTGGACTATCCATTGTGAGTATTAACACCGTATTTTTTTAGATAAAAGCACCGAGGCATTCATTATACACTGGAGACCTGATTAGATTCTACAACGGACAGGTTCTCTTGCGGATGGCATATGGAATCACCATTCGGGGATCATTTCCATATGCCTATGAAGTATTTCTCGGGCAATAGCTTGTAATTCGTTCTTAATGTATATTTTTAGAGACGAAAAAACATTTTAATAAACTATGAAATACACGCATATAATAGTAGGCACTATAACGATTCTAGCTTGCCTAGTAATACATTAAATATTAGAAAGACGTTACCGGTATCCATGGTTCATACCATTTTAACAAACTACCAGATAAGTGACAAGTTCTGAGAAATGCCTAGGAATTCAAACGAATACTACTCCAGCTTCTGCAGATTAATCCCATTTATTCGGCTCAAGAATTTATGGTAGTTCCTGAGCAGTAACACTTTTCTAATTTAATTTTTTCTTACTATGTTTTTTTTATGTATGAGCTTTTGGTTATATTTATGTTTGTATATGTGTATATATTTTGTGATGGTCTTAAATACTTTCGAGAAAACTTTCAAAAAATCCATATTACTGTTTGACGTTAAAGAGGTAGGCTGTGGATGTTGTTTATAAGAGACAATGCCAATATTTCTTCACACTTCAGAAAAATATTTTCTTTGAAATCCGAATTAGACCCAAAGTGACCATCCATCTTTTATTAAAACATATATTTTGAAGTTCTCTACAAAAAGCGAAAGTTAAAATTTTTTGGTGAATGTAATTAAATAAAATAAATAATAGAGAATAATAGTAAAAAATAACAAAGTATTCTATAGTAAATTGTCAAAATAGCTAAGTACTTAAAACACAACATTAAAATATGCATTCTTAATTTATCAGTTTAACGTTTGTAGTCTCAAGAGTCATGGATGTTATCAAATTCCTTGATTAATAAACAACCGGCAACCCTATAAGGAGCCGTCACTACGTCATTTCATGCCGTCATATCAGTTAACTATTACTTAGTATACTTCCTTTTAAGAGTAGCGTAGAAAGAATGAATGGTGACGTAAATTTTAATATTTTCACCGACGTCATGGACAGGAAGCACCTGTTTTCTTCTATTGACACTCATATATAGTATAATTAGAGAGTATTAAGTTTCGTACCTACTAAATGTCGGCGGTATTTATGGAACATATTGTATGATAACGAAGCAAGTATATGAAGAGGGGAATATCCCAATTACTTAACAATACATATAAATTGACTTAGAAATCGTTCCTATTGCAAAAATGCTGTATAGCCAGGTATGATTATATTTTGATATTGTGAAGTATTCTAGCCGTCTAGAGAAGTAATCAATTCGCATGATCAATAAATGTATTTGCAATACCATTCGACCTCTTTGTTGAATGCTTCCTGAAATCGCAAATAAAATTTTATCTACGCATGCCTATCATTTATCGACATTCCAATGCCTTCGTTCTATTATTATCGTTTGCCTTTCCCCGGATTTTCCTTTTCGGGAAGGTCGTGCTCCACTTTTTCGTACACCCTTCGCCGAGGGTGTCGCCCTTGACCTGTTCCATGACACAGGTTGTTCGGCAGGTCATGAACTTCATACACGAGGACGAAACACTCGCCAGCCTCACCTTGATACAGAGCAGACTCACGGAATCGGGGTGACCCCGGCCCTAGTCGACTCGTGTCAAGGATGTGTCCTTTGCACTTGTACGTATATGAACGACCTCAGTAGGGGTGAACTTGTTAAGGGGATGATATTCGTACAATTTATTGATTCAAATGAACTGAGATTTGTTGTGTTTGATTTATTTGTAGAGAGCATTGGAGATGACTTGCACATTTATGTTTTTGTTAACAGAAACGAATGACAATTAGAGTTTAATTTAGATTTTACACTAATACCCATAATTAATAGATCTCCAAAGTAGATGTTATTTATTAATAACAAATAGCAAATATTAATAAACAATGGATAAATTGTATATAATATATATTTAAAACATTTCACATAATCTCCAATGTTTTAAATCGCGCTTCTAAGAATTGTCGAAAGGAAGTATTTTGATGATGAAAATCTTCGACCATGGTATTTTTGCAGATGTCTACGTTCTGAAAAATTTCATAATTCGGACCTGAACTTCTACTCTTCTCAAATAGTAAATTTTTGCAAATATTTCTGAAATTATATTTCTACAGAGATTTATTAAGACAATGAAAATACTTCTTTGAGTTGGATTTAGTATAATTTCTGTATATAGAAATTTTTAAAATTTATTCCGGTAGAAACACTTGTACTCAGAGGTTTATTTTATTAAGGAATCCAAAATTTAAAGTTTAATTTGGAACAACCTCTGTATACACATATCGCAACGCATAAATGTATGAATCTTAACAACTAAAGACCTTTAGCTCTGTGGCACTGTGATGTAGGTTTTTTATTCTGCAGGTTTTTTCCTGCATCCTAGACCAAATGGTGCAGTGTTTTAGAGGCCCCCCTGCAGTTATGGCCCTTCTAAATATATTTCTACTTTTGTAATATAATTTATATATGTTTCTTTTCTTGTACCTGTCATGTAGTTTCATACGAATATATATACATATATATACAATTCATTATTTATATCTTATTTCTAACTTTTCGGGGTTAAATAAATAATAAAAAAATGAGGTGTGGCCGCCACATGACTTTCTTATACGTATTTGCGTTTCAAATTATAGAATTTTAGGAATTTTTTTATACAAAAATTATTCAAAATCCTATTTTAAGTACTTTTATTCTCTTAATAAATCTCTGTAGAATGCATACTTTGCAGTATATTCAAAAAAAGTGCTGCTCCCTAAGAGTAAAAGTGTTACTTCCGGTCAGAATTTTGAAATTTCATGTGTACAAAATATATTGCAAATTCAGCTCTAAATATTTTTGTACTCTTGATAAATATATATAGAATGCATAATTTACGACATATTTGCAAAAACAATCGCTATTTGGTAAGAGTAAAAGTGGTACTTCCGGACCGAATTTTGAAAATTATTTTCTGCAAAAGGTGTTGAAAATTAAGTTCTAAATACTTTTATACTCATAACGTAACTGTCTAAAAAGCATGACTTGCGAAATATTCGCAAAAAACTGATTTTTGATAGGAGTAGAAGACCTACTTCCGGTAAGAATATCGAAAAGCTTTTTAAATAAAATTGTTCTAAATTTTAATTTTAAGTACATATGAATTCTTTATAAATTTGTTTAAACTTAGTAGTTGACGAAATATTTGCAAAATTCGATTTTTTCACTGAAGTAAACTACTACTTCCGGTCTACCGATTTTACTGAAAAACTAATCAGATCTTAAGAGGAAGATTATACACTCAAATACAAAATTTGGAATTGATATCTACAGCGGTTTGACCGCTATCGTGGTCACACACACAGAGACACACACAGACACACGGAGAGAGGGACTTCAAAACGCGGACATCTGCAAAAATCTCGAGGTCGAAAATTTTCGTCATCACAATACTTCCTTATACTACGTATAAGAAAGTAAAAGTTCTAAACAAAAAACGATAAAAAACTTGAGGCGAGAAAACTCTCGAATTTGTAATCCTATCAAAAATGCATTTGTACTATTTTATTGAGCATTTCGTTAATAAAAATTTTCACTAATACACTTTTCCCGTGTGCTTTTGTTCGTAATGGTTTTTCAACGTTGCGAGGACGAGGTGAGGTACGTAGGCTTTGAAAAATCGTTGTTAATTTTGTTTTGTAGCAGTATTTCATTTTATTATTTAATCTACGAATATTCATAGTGATAGTACACATGTATAAGAAAAGTAAAATTATACATAAGGACAAGTAGATTTCATTTGTTGCTGTCAATATATTTGACACATCTTTATGGTATTCCAGAGCATTAAATATTTCGATCATATGCGATACCATGGTCATAGGTGCTTGCCATATGTCGTAAAGAAATTTTCTGCACTCTACTAATATACTGTTGGTTTCCATTTAAACGAAATCGCTAAATCATAGTTTGTTTCAAGATATAGTGCGAATGCAAGCGGCCACAGGTTACTATATCTTGAAACAGACTACATATTACCGTGGTCTCTTGCATATTAAAAATAATAGTAATAGCATTAAGATTTAATTTAAGTATATAAAATATAAAAGAGACAATAAGAATAAGTTTTATTGGAATCAAAGATTTTAACAAAAGAGTATACTAAGTTGCATACATTAAAGTGAGAAGACATAGACATAAAAATGAACTTATATTTACAATTAAGATATTCGACAGGTACAAAATAAAAGACGAGATAAATTTAAGCTATATATATTACTTTTATAGAAGTGTGAAAAGATTTAGTCATCTAAATGCAATAAAATTGTATGAAGAAAACAAAATCCGATATGCACGGGAGAAGAATGTAATTGAATAAATTATGTAAACTTGAGAACGTGCATAAAGTAATAAAACTTTATTAAATAAATCATGCAAAAAGAAAAATTTACCTTAAACTTATGTCTATATAAATAAATAAAAAAAAGGATATAAATAAAAATATTCTGAGACCATACAATCTGCAGTAGTGTTTTTATAAGCGACAGCTGGCAATAATAAAGTACATTCATGAATTCGTATATGTAGTATTATATTTCATAGACTGTAGAGAGGTTTTGTACGGTTTGATGACCTACAAAAAGAAAATATAATGTGAACTTGGTTTGTAGTTTATTACAGATAAATATATCACCGTTGGAAAAGTCCTGGATAGAGGGAAGCAATGAAGAGGCAAACCAAATGGATCGTGGTAGTACGAGTAATCTTATTAAAAGAATACCTGTTATTTACAATGTATTTCCAATGTTACCGAGACCTGGAAATAAAACAAAAATAAGAATTGTGTTGGCAAATAGTAAAGAAGGTAATAAATTCATAAACAAATATAAAGAAGAATTATATTAATACAAGCATACCTACATTGGAGAAATGCTGGACAATTTGAGTGAGAAACTTTTAAAATATAAACAAACAATTCTCAAGGTGTTGACATTTTAATGTGAAGAAACTGTCAAAAGACAATAAGTGCGTGTGTCTGTGTGCGTTCATATCACAACGGCAACTTGGTAAGCAAAGATGTCACTGAAGACGCAGGGTGACAACTTAAATGGTAGTTTCTGAGGATGGCCTTGAGAGCGGTCACGTGTCTTCCCGGGGATATAAATTGGAGGACAAGAATGAACAAGATTCATTCATTAGATTCATTAATTTCATTCATTAGTTTCATTCATTATATGGATTAGCTGGTTATCTGGAAAGAGATTAAAAGCGACTTAAAATCGTAGGGTCAGATACACCACGATTATTTCGATTCATATTTATTTCTTTTATTAGCGTATTAATTTCATTTGTATTTAAGTTTCATTCATTTTTCTTTGGTTAATAATTTTTGTATTTTTAAATAATGGAGATGCAAATGGCTGAATTAGAAAAGTTTTTCAATGATTCAAAGTAAGTTTTTGATACAAAGATTTATCAACGTTGCTATGCGTTAAATATAACGTGCAAATATATATTCAATATAACGTTGTGCAACAGGGATAATAAATATTCTCCTGTAATAGTAATAAGCATTCATTAGTTTCAAGAACACAAAAATGGAATTATTAATGGTGTTGGGTGTTAAGAGAATATAGCGTGCAAATGTATATTTTCTGGCACTTTATTAGGCATCATTAATGTTTACAATAAATTTTTGATTATAAATTAATGATTAAAATTAGATTTTTAAGAAGGAAAGTGTTTCTGGGTAGCGGACTCTGAGATGCTGGATATAATACGTGTGAATGGTTATAGACAGTAATCAGATTCAAGCTTTTTCTCCGAACATTGACCATTGCGAAGTTCTAAGTTTGTCAGAGCATTACGTGCGAATATAATGTCTCTGATAGAATAGAATTAGCATAAAAATATCAATAGTATACTAAAGTTAGTTGAATTTTATTTTTTTGAAACAGGACAATATTTTGGATTTTATTTGATTAAGCATAAGAAAAATATATTCGTACTATAAAACATTACAACCTAGAACAAGGTACAAATGTTTTCTCTTAATTATGTTTCTTTTTAATAAAATGGTGAATATAGTATAGCGATGCTATCTATTGTGAAATAATGTTAAATAAATTATACAATTATGTTTTATATGGTTTCTGGTTTTTATTTTTGAATAAGCTATAACCTTATCCCAATTAAAAAAAAAGACAAGAGATTTGATGAGAGAATAGAGCTTTAGATACACTGATAGAATTCACGTATACTTATAAAGTACGTGCTGTTAAGATAAATAAAATATATATTTAGGATAATAAAAATTATCATCATCTTTATTAGTTATGTTGCTGGAACAGCACACAATATAATTTATTTGGCAAAGCCTAATGTATGGCAATACTACAATTATTGTATTCCAAATAGTTGTGTTGCCACAGCAATATGTATACTCCGTTTCAAGACATAGCAACCTGTGTAAGTTTGAATTTGCACTATATCTTGGAATAGACTATACTGTGCTGTTCACACATTGCTTTCCACTGCCCCCTCACGTAACAGTAAAATATTACTTGCTGTACTTTAGAAATGACTGTGTTTATGTTTAATGTTCTATGTTTGAACGTACACCTTCAAAAATGATATTATTATGATATAATAGAAAAATAGTATTTTTCAATAAAAAAGATTATAGTGTACATTACGTTATTGTGAAGGACCGAAAGTGGTGAATGTTATGATTCACCGCTGGATGTCGACATACACCAAATACGCCGGTGAAAGACCGAAATATTTGTATTCTAACACTCATTGGTGAATGCCAATATATACCGTTCTGCAGTGGTGAATGTTTTTCAGTTGGTAACTGAAGATATATGAGCCTTCGTGTTGGTCACCAAATCAACTGTTTTCTGTTTCATCGGGCAACCACAGAATTCGCTAATCTTATTTGTCACCACGGTCATAATCACGTTGCTAGTTTCTGTCATTCAACCTACCTAGTTCCATATTATAATGATTACTGCAGTGAATCGTCAACAATTTCTTGGAAAGTTGAAAATTTTATTCAACGGTAAACGGCAGGACAATTGATACCTAAACAAAAGTTTTAAGCGACGTGACTGCTGCTAAAGGAGAAAGCAGTTAACTGTTGGATAATCGGCAAATACACCATTTTGATGTTTTATAAATAATCGACGAAAATAAGATAATTGTGCCCATGGATCGCGGAGAAACAAACGTTCGTTGTTATATTACCAATAAAGAAATTTTCGACATACTTTTCGAAACACATGTTAGAACAGGACATGGGGGAAGAACAAAAATGATTGAATAATTACAATTAAGTGTAGGAATATTACTTATAAAGTTGTGATGCAATTCCTAAATTTATGCAAACAATGTCAGACGAAGCAAAGTTCTCCAAAGTAAGGTATTGTCTTAAAGCCTAGGATTAGCTTTGAATTAAACTCTAGATGCCAGATAGATCTAATAGATTTGCAATCTCATAAGGACGGCGATTTCAAGTTGATAATGATTTATCAAGGCCATCTATCATAATTTGTTCAGTTAAGACCTTTAAAAACAAGGATTGCCGAAGGAGTTGCATTCTATCTTCTTCCAATTGTTTTGAAATTTGGAGCTCCAGTTACATTACGTCCAGATAATTGTAGAGAATTTAGTAATCGCGTAATATCTGAACTCAATGTGGAAATATGTAAAGATAGTTCATGGAAAACCGCGTCACAGCCAAACGTAAGGCTCCGTGGAAAGGGCCAACATACAAAATATGATTGCTTGGATGGATGACTACTATACAAAAAAAGTGGTCGGAATGTCTAGATTTTGTCCAATTAGCAAAAACACGACTTACCATGAAAGTATTCGGCAAGATCCATAAGAAATCAAGTTTGGTGTTAAACCAAAAAGAGGAATATCATAATCGACTCTTCCTCGTGAGATAATTGGATAAATTGAAACAGAAGAACAGCTTGAAGAACTTATCAGTAACCTTTTTAAAAATGAAAATTTAAATCGCACATGTTGGCCGAAACCGTACTGTGGTATAGGATCCCGATTTTTATAAATTAGCAAACAAAAACGGTACTCTCAAGCAATCCTTACCCGAAATCATTTAACACTTTGTAAAGAGAAGCTACAGTCTCTTGATGACATTTTATTAAATTTTTGTACCACCACGTGTCTTTCTTTATTGTGTATTAAATGCCTGTCAGTTTCCTTTTAATAGAATACCTAGAATCACTCTACTTTCACCACTCATGTTTTGCGAATGTTAACAATCACCGGTCTAAATTAGAAGCAATGATATCTTACAAAATATTTCGAACATAGTACTGAATATCTTGTTGGAGGTCAACATTTACCTGTGAATGTTGACAATCACGTGATTTTGGTCATTCACGGTGACATATATATTTATTCTCTCTTAGCCTATCTAAAGATATTATACATCAATAGGCATAAGACAAGTTGTATCAAAAACAAAAGTGGATAAAGTACTAAGCAGTTAAGCGTGAAAAACATATTGTCGAATCTTTATAATTAACCAATGACATAATTAGAAGGTCTGTTTATATAATACCGCGCGATCATAAATTCTAAATTAGAGCAGTTTGTGAAATTTAAATTAAGTTGGTAGATATATAAGTACTAATTTACAATTTGAATTGTCAAAGTGACGTTTCAAAATGTTTGATTTAGAACATAAGATTTTTCTTACTGAAAGTTATTTTAAAAACGCCGAACGACAAGAGAATGGTGAATGGACATATTCAGTACCGCACTGCATCAATGATATTCAAAATGCCTTCCCTAATTTTCCTGCGGATTATCAAAAATTAGTCCAAGAAATTTACACATGTGTGCAATGGCGAAATTTCGTAATGTTGGAACTGTAGGTAGGAAAGCTGGTAGTGGCGCGCCCAAAAAAGGACTCCTGAGATTGTGGCAGATGTTGCAGAAAGAATGGAACAGTCTCCCAAAGAATCTCTTCGCAGATTAGCCCAAGAAATAAACCTTTCATATGCAACGTGTCAAAAAACTTTAAAAGAAAATTTAAATCTTTATCCCTATAAGATTAACGTCGTTCAAGAGCTATTCCCTAGAGATTTTCATGTACGAATAGAATACTGTTAGTGGTTTTTGAATAATTTAAATAACAACAACACTTTGGATTTAACATTTTTTTCTGTGAAAGCATGGTTTCACCTATCCGGCTATATAAACAAACAAAATATGCGTATTTAGTCTTCGGAGAATCCTCATGAGTTTATTCAATCGCCTCTCCATCCGCAGAAAATTGGTGTTTGGCTAGCGGTTTCTAGAAGGCGTATATTTGGACCTGTGTTTTTTGGAGGAACGATAAATGCTGAGAGATATCGAAATAATTTACTTGAACCGTTTTTACAAAATCTTCATGATGACGAACTTTTACATGGGTATTTCCAACAGGACAATGCAACAGCTCACAAAACATGGGAAAGTATGGCTCGATTTCGCGAGTTTTATGATAATTGAGTCATTGATTTCCGCCTCGCAGTCCGGACTTAACGATTCTTGATTATTTCATTTATCCGTATCTGAAAAACTCAGTTTACAAAAATAACCCACAAAATCTTGAAGAACTACAAGAGGCAATTTCTAATGCATGTAACGCTATAACCGTTCAGATGTTGGCAAATGCTTTTGAAAATATGAAACGGAGAGTTAACAGTTGCATTGCAACAGGGGGAGAACACTTTGAACACCTATTGTAATTCACAATAAAACTAATTTATCTTGTAATGCTTTCATTTCCATTAAATTTAAATAGATTACACATAAGATTCACAAATGTCACAAAGTATAACATAACCGCAAATTTCAATTAATCAATAATTGACATTCTGGACAACCTAATAAAAAAAATCCCGCCTGCTATAATTTAGAATTTAAATGATCGCGTGGTTCATACTTAAACCCTTAACAAGGAAATCAAATCATATAATTTATTGTAATTGATTTACAGCTACAAGTACATATATTTATGTACATTTAATAATAATTATACACCACATGTATTCGTCCACAAAAGAGAAAACATTCGACACATGTAGTCAGTCATACATAGATACAATATGTAATTACAAGGCCGCACGTGGTCATGCCTCGTCAGGTATAAATCAAAAAGTATTATAGTAGTTAAATTATGCCCACAAATTATGAACATGTATAACACACAAAGTCACACCTACACGCGACAACCATCCATCAACAGGGCGGTACATCCTTCCTTGATATAAATAAAATATTGAAACATCTTTCGCTCCATTTTACTGAAGTTAAAGAGCCCCATCTCTACCATTTTTGCTGTGGAAAACAATCTAGTATAGTCAACAACACAATCAAAGAAATTCGAAAATTATCCTTTTGTCTCGTTATAATAATAAAATTGCTGTTTCTTATGTTGTATATTGTGTTAAATTGTCATCCTCACAAGTTCGCACTGTTATTCGACGTGAAAAACATTAGTTGTTTCCTCGGGAGTCGCATTTTTTCTGAACGCCTATTGAAGAAGTGATAATAATACTGGGCAGATATATTAATATAATCAATTCCCATTTTAAAGGGTGATATATACACTGATGAGTAAAATTAAACACATAATAGTATTTAGAAAAACAGTTTAAATTATAGAAAAATTGTTGATTCATTTCTGCAAATTAATTTATTTTCAGGTAGAGAAGTTGACAATATCATTCTAAAATAAGCTAGAAGTAAAATATTTTCTAATATAAGCCTATATATGTGTATGTGTGTTGTATTCAGTTTTGCATCTGTGCAGATATCAATGGCATAAGAAAAGTTATTACTGCGTCTAGAAACGTTTAGCTGCTAAAGGTTCTTTAATTCTTCCTATCATAAAGTCTACTAAATCATTGCAGTAGTTTGGAGTAATATTGTGCTATTCATCCTGGAAATTTGGCGCAGGTGAATGGTACATCACATATACAACTCTTTTTAAATCAGCTCACAAGTTCTCAATTGGTTTGAGATCGAGCTGAAACTGTTAAAATGCTCACCAGGTTTGTACAGGTCTGTGTGTCTTGGGTATCAATCTTGCTAAAAAGTCACTTCATTTTCTGGTATAGATATGTTTTCTAATGTTTCAAGTAAATTATCTTTCAATATAGATTTAGACGCAAATTTATTCATAATTCCTACAACTTTATGTAAAGCTCCTACATCGTACTGTGTCATATACCTTTATGTCATTATTGAGCGACCGCCATATTGAAGAGAGTCATTTAGCATGTTTACTTTATCCAACAGTAAGTACAACTATTAGTAGTGTTTTTTGATTTGGGTTTTATCAGACCATTTAACTTAACTTAACCATTGCTAAATCATTGTTAAATCAAATAATAAACGAGCTGTATATTCTTTTTGTACTTAAACCTTTAAAGTGACATTTCGCTCATACAACGCTCGACTAGCTCTGTTTCAAAATATTTTCTTCTTTGCTTGAACAAGTAAGTCAAATATTTGGATAAAGTATAGAGTAATAAAAAAAAATGTTTGTACTGTTTAAAAATATGTTTTCAAAAGTCATTGTTATATTATCTAGTATAAATTCACGTGAATCTCTTCATTTTTGAACGAGTAGGAGGGTGACTTCAACCTTAAAGTCTTCCATAATATTTTCAGGAAATCGCAACATTTTTTGCTCTATTTGCCGACAAAATGTGTGTATGTACATATTGGTTCTTTGGGCGTGGATGCATATTTATCTGCTTTCTTATCCAATGCACTGAATACTTTTTCATCCAGTTTCATTGTTTTTTTATTTATACTGCAAGAATAGAATCTTTACGCTGATAAAAAATATATATTACCAACAGAAGCGGATTTGCAATATATATATTTATATAGGGATCTGGTGCTACGCTTATATATTACTTAATGTGAGTTGTGACGATTCTGGGGTCTGACTAAGGGTTTATGTTCGTAGGTGTTTTTGGTAGCACTTGAATTGGACCTCCATTTCAACTAACACAAAAAAAATTAACAAGTAAATAACTTATGAAAATGTTAATAAACAATTGCGCAAACTTTATTGGGCTCTGCAACATTGATCAGCTATTCCTCGCTAAACCCAAAAGATTCTTCATCATCGTCGGTTAGTTTGTATTGAGATGTTATTGGTGATACGATGCCACTATCAAACAGTCCCTGTGTCGAAATGATTTCATCTAATTGGCTTGACAACGCTGAACTTTGGAGGATGTTGTTAAAAATTCTTAAAAAATAACACAACTTATTAGATAGATTCAAACATATTTAACACTCATGTAAATACTGTATACATATATTTAAAATTGCTTTCCTGGTCAATACACTTTATCTAAAATTTCAGCAGTTCGAACAAATGTCACTTGCTTTTGAAGTGAGCCCCTGTTCCACTAATATCATATTTTACTGTTCCTTCTTTGAACATATACCGTGCCTTCAAATACTTTCCTCATTAGAGTAGGCCGTTTATAAAGTTCTTTATGTAATCAATGTTGATGTACATGCTAGGTTTTTGAAAACTTCAAATTCCGACAGTTGTCATACATATATTCAATTTATAGACGTCTATTATTATTTATATGACATAACCAAAGTATCAAAATTATGAAGTCACCAACGTATGGATTTGAAATATTTGTGAGCAACTTCACCTATAAACAAAAATGAAATAGCTTCTAATCATTACAATTAATTTATATCATTAAATACTTGAAATATTAAATTGCGTCCCAATTTGTTCTCTCGTTTTAACTTATTTTCCTGTGTCCTTAAACAACTTATTGGATTTTTAACTTTTCAGTTACCGTGTTTATAAATTTCTCATTTTTTGACAACATTTAAACACGAACTGTCAAATTTTTGGGTCATTTTGATCATAGATAAAAGAGAGAGTAGAGATGGCCTACTCTCTCACTAAAAAGTGAAGCAAACATCAGCACCATCTGTAATTCCCTTCCGGGTACTTTTGATAGAATTACCGTAGAAATCTGTAGAGATTGATAATTCTTTAATGAGCGGGAACTTTGAAATTTCTTGATTGCAAATATTAATGTATGAAATTAATGTAAAAATTGCAACAATATTTTTTGGCGTTATATTTGCTGGAACATTAACATGTGTCTGCAACATTAAACGCCAAAATATTTTATGCTAATTTTACATGAAAAACAAATTAGTATACGTAAATAGTGAGGTATTGTAAAATCTTTTCTGTATCTAAGTGCTACCGATGAAACAGATTAAAACAAATGTATTTTTATATATAAGTATTATATATATTTAGTAAATCATATACAAAAATAACATTATACCTTATAACTGCAATACATTTAATATGATTAAGAAACTTACATTTTTTAATACTATAAATGACACTTACAAATACATGACACATACTGAATTTCTGGTCTTTCACTGGGACTTGCTTGTGAGGTGGACGGTAACGCCTGTACATGCATATTTTCTAAAGTAGTATCATCGGTTTGATGTTTGGAAATGCACTTGTGGAGAAGAACTAACGTATTTAACAATGACAGTTACTCACAATATTGCAAATGGCGGAGAAAAATCACTTAACAACAACAACTCTAACAAAATTCACCAACGCAGCCAACTATATTGAGAGTTATGTTTTCGATCCTGTATAAAGTGCTGCCCTCTAAGAAACCCTCCCTTAACCAAAACACTGATAAGGTGTAGTAAATGAAGTGCACTACCCCTGATTTTGATTTGTACAGATCGTTATTACAGTTTTAGATATATTACATTTTATGTTATTTCTAGAGATGGCGCGTGAGATAAACAGTAACATGGGCAACTAGATTTAGCTATCTATGTGTGATGGTCGTATCATAATAAGATTTTTCTGATTCTGCTAACCTAAAAGTTTCGGCTTCTACCTGGCGCCATCTGCCCAAAGCATTATAAACTATTTGGAAATCGCGGAACACCTTTAAAATCACGAGCTAAGATATGCAATATAATTGGATTATACCGAGCGTACTTAATTTATTACTGAGATATTGACATATGACTGGAAATATTCTATATTTCTTTTAATAAATGTATATACATGCACTTAAATCAGTTTATTGTAATATTTGAGTATACTGTGCAACAAAATTACGGTTTTATTGTGTCTTAACGAGATCATTTAGTACCGATGCTGTAGGAGAAATATTATCACATGTTAGGCTAAAGAAGTTGCAAATGATGCTACTGATGCAAGCTGAATATGCTATGAGTCAGTTATTGCGGTGTTATCAACAAAATACAAACAAACACTTTACAACATAATTGATTGATTTAGTTTTACCTTTTGAAGGATTACAACAAAATAGAAATGTAAGTAAAATTTCAGCAATACTTTTTTAATTTCCTTTTGTTCTAGTTCATTATTTAAAAATTCTTAATATTAATTATTCCAAAATTAATGCTTAAAGTTTTAGGTTTAAGTTTATTTCATTTAAGACTTTGTGAATGATAAAAATAGACTACGACTAATTCTAATCCACACGACTAATTGAAAGTACTAATTATTGAGGCTTTAAGTGAATTGTGTGTAATTATACAGAAATTGCATTGCAATATTGAAACGAACATTAAATTCAACTAATGGAATGAAATCTTTACTGATTAAGCTAAACAGTTCATTCATCGTTATTCCTTATTAAATTCTGTAAAGTTTTGAAAACGTTGAAAAATACTGTCGATTTAATCGACTTATAATGATTATAGTTTATCGTAAAATGTAATTAAAGCTATACTATTCGGTTAAAAAATACAAGTATGTGTCGGATTATCGTTCTCGAATACTACAGAAGAAAACAAGAGTGATCTAGTATGCAACTGTTTCACGGAGAAACTGATTATTACCGCATCACGGTCACCCAGTAACGTATGGCCGTTGTGGCATATACAGATAAAATTGCGGCCAGCTACGGCAACGATCCCTTAGTCGCAATATAAATATTATATTCTACATATGGAGGCCCAAACCGGTCTAGCATATTTGCCCATCCATAATCCTTTGTTATTGAAACCCTAGACCGGTGCAGTCGCCGGCCCCGGTGTGTGAGTGAAACCGGCCTATCGGTTGTTTTACCGAATCAATGTTTTTCCAACTGTTGTAATGCGCATGTCTTCTGTGTACACTCACATACGTATCAACAAGATATGGCCTTCAACCGTACGTATGTATAACGAACGGTATCGGCACCGATTCGCTCATTCTCGACAGTCGATTGAGGCGATTCGGCTTATATACCGCAGAGCGCAGTCGTCCGTTGATATTTGCGAAGCACTTAAATGCTATTTACAACAATTGTATTTATCTGTCCTGTTTATAACACAAGCCATGGATGAAATAAATATAGAACTTTTAATTTCTTTGATAAAAGAAAGGCCTGAACTGTGGGATAAAACAGCCGAAAATTATAAAGACAAAAATCTAAAAGAATCAGCATGGAGAGAGATATGTGTAATACTAAAATATGATTTTGAAGAAATGGAGTTCTACCAGAAACAGGATTTTAGTAAGTTCTTACTTTTATTTATTTTGTTTGGTTGATTTAACATCAGAATATCTTAAGTAAATATTTAGCGTAATATATCACGTTTATACAGGCTGTTTTCGAATAGAATGTGCAAACTTGCAGGAGTCGTTCAGTATAACAATAGACATAAAATAAGACCATGAACATATGTCCAGAAATGCTAAGTCGTTATGAAATACTTAGTCAAAATGCTGTAGAATTGACCATTTGTTATTGCATTGAATGACAGAAAGTAACTATCTACTGATCATTATCATCTGTGAAATGGGCGTATTATGTTGATTGTTAGCAACTCATATACGAGCTACAATTACATAATTATCATTTTCTAAATATTCAGCCAATGATTCAATTTTAATTATGTGATCAGCTTTAGCATCATTCATTAGTCATATAATAATAGTCTTGATTTATTATTAACTATAAACGACATCATTACAAAAAATAACGTAAAAAGATAAAGTAAGAAAGAATGAACGCCTTACGAACTTTTCGTAATATGTTAATCACTTATATTCCAGCACAGCCTGTATATAATACAAACTTATTATTTGATTACTATAAATTGAAATTCCTTCATTGTTGATTATAAATTATCCGACAATTATTTGTACAATTGGTACACTGTCGATGTGTAATAAACTTCCGGACCATTTGAGTTGAGTTGAAACAATAAGCGCGAAAGTTAAACAAAACACCTTACATATTCAAATTACAACGTAAAGCATTTCAATTGTACTGAGAGGTTATAGGACCCAAATGGGACGCGCACACTAGTAAAGGAAACAATGATGTTGTCAAAATTGAAACCATTCTAAATGGTTATTTTATTTAGATCCACACGGAAGGGAGATTTTAACATTAGATCTTTCGTAAGGTCTTAGTACTTTTTCGACCTATATGTTTGCATATTTTTATATGTAGGTACGTACTTTACAAAATTAATGACTGAATATTATTATGGAATGCAATTCTATCTCTTTGACTACATCTAAGTTCATGGTTTATATTTCTTCGCTAATGTCGTCAAAAAGCAATTTCGTTGAGTCTTTCTTTCTTTCTTTCTTTCTTTAGGTTGCACCTAGATATTACTCGTGGTCGTCTTTCTACTACGAAATATGAATTTGCCCAAACTCATTGTGAGAGACATTTTCGTATTTTTTCTTCATCTGCTATCACTGCTTGGACCTCAGCGAAAAAAGGGTGTACTCGTATATTTTGAATAAAATGGTATTGAGGTATAGCTTAATTTTGATATCGACACATTGTCATGAGATTTTCCAAGATCTATAAGAGCTATTATACATTGTCAGATTTCGATTGTATTTTCAAAGTAAACAGATTGTTTGTTGTGAACCAGCTTGGAGTGCCGGTTGTTTGACCGGATTCCTTGCCTTTCATATTCATCTCCATTAAGTTCATAAGAATTGTAAAATATATCTAGAAACCTTTTTGTGTATCGTTAATATAAGTCCTCCATGTAATTGGTGTTTCTTAGCCTTGTTCATGAAACATTTTCAAGTTTGCCACGTCTAGCGATTTTAAGACTAAGATCTACATGAAATCTCCCTTTCTTCTTGTTTGGTGTAGTCGGGTTCCGTATTTTAAAAAAATAATAAAGGTGTACCAAAATACTTTTTTGGTAGAGCATTTTTCCACTTTCATTTAGACGCAACATTTAATGTACATAGAGTATTTTTTTTGTATTTGTATATTTGGACTTGTCAGGCATCAAGGCATTACTTATTGTCGTTTCAGTCATTCTGCTAATTTTGGTTTAGCAAACCATTTTCTTCTTCTCCGAGGAAGGATTGATCAAACTGATTTTGAAAAATTCCCACATTCGATCCCAAAAATTAAAATGAATACTCTTGTTTAGTGCTTTTACTGCAGCTTGATTTAACGTATATAGGTATATTTCTAACACACAAACTTAACCTCTGCATAAAATAGTGTAAGTAGACGTAGCTTATTATACCATAAACCTACAACCTCTTCCTAACCCTCAGCTAACAACACGGTTTGGAAATAGCACCTCGGGTGATTATAATGTATGTTAGTTATCACAATGTGAGACAAGGAATATTGCCAACAACCTTAAATACATTCAATATGTCTCCCTATGGTAAATGCATTGGAAACCATTCCCAATGTCTCGAATTGCTTCTTTTGAAATATAACTTATAGTAAAGACACACACTCGGTAAAGGCACGGGACTTTTTTAAACGAGCTTTGATATCTCAAATAGGACAATACAAAGAAATTACCGATTATTATTATTATTTACAGGTAAACTTGTTACTAAAAAATGGACGCAACTGAGAGACTCATGGATGAAATCTTTCAAGAAACAGAATGATATGAAGAAAAATATTTCAAATCCTCGACCATCGAGACCCTATATATATCATGACAAAATGTCCTTTTTAACAAAAGTAGTAGACATGAATGTTGTGCCTGAAAATATCGACATTAAAATTGAAGAAACTAGCGAGGAAAGTATAATTACACCAAGCGAAGAATATTTGTCACCTACACCACAATATACAAATAGAAGCGATGTCCTTCCAATAAATAGAAAAAGAAAGTCAGAAAGTGAAAATGAATTGGATGGGAAAATAATAAAAACTATTGATTACCGAATTAATTCAGCTATGAGTGGACGTAGCAATCGTCATGCGTCATTTTTTGAAAGTCTCCTGCCTTCTTTGTCATCGTTAAATGATGATCAAACTTTAGAATTTCAAGCGGGCGTGATACGTTTATTACAAGATATTAAGAGAAATGCGATACACGGTGAAAATTTTCAGTCAAACACACCAATAACAAGTCCAAAAAGTGAAAATTTATATTAGTCATCATTAATATTTATAATATATCTACAAGCCTATAACTCCATATCAGATCTGAAACCATTTTCATATTGCACATTGAATTCGTAATTATATTCGTTTTATAATAAGTATATAAAATGTCACTCAATAAAGAATATTGACTCAAAGTAGAGTTTTAGTTTTTCTTAGTGTTCTATTAAATCACCTTCCTTTGTTTAATGAATTGGTAAGGATATGTCTGTATATGCATAAATAATAATTTAAGTAGTAACTAGACTGCTCAAAATCATTACAGTAGTGCCACCTAATATAACACTTATAAATATTTCTGTAAACTACATACTTTGAAACTTTTTTAATAGGAAAATTTCCAAAAGTTTACTTGTGCGATTAATAATGAAAATTCGCAATTTTCAGTGATATCCCAAATGGTTCAGATATCTCTGAGATGGAAGCATCGAGGTCTATAGAATAGTTAAAATGTGGAAGTACACATGTAAGTGCTGCTGAAGTGTTGATAATTCAAAACGTCAATTAAATATTTTGGAAATCTGAAAGTAATTCATATCATAATGGCACTTAGAAATGGCATTCTTAATGCTACCCAATTCGGAAGTGACTTAGCTGCTGCTACTGGGGGATACTGTTGAGTCAAACAATAAGAAATCGTTTTCAATCATCTGACTTATATGCCTGAAGACAGTTGGTTTGTATTCTTCTTAGTGAATATCAATTGGGATCATAATTAATGGGGCGCATATTATTCAGTGACAAAGTCATCTGTATATTGCATCAAGGTAGTAGATATATTATTTTTGACGGATTTTAAACATTACATAAATAATGGCCTTAAGAAATTAGTTTTATTCGTAAAAAATTAAGTAGAATGGAAATTTATTCAATGTAGTAAATCTTAACAAAGACATCATACAATTACATTTAATATTTAAAACACGTACATGCATACATAAACAATACGAAGGGAAATTAAATAACAAATAAGGTAAACAGAAATATAGATGAAATATTATTGTATTAAAATATTGAAAATTAGCAAGTATAATTTGAAAATTTTGCCAATGAAATAAGTCGTGTATTCTGGCAATATTTGTTTTACATATTTCATGAATAGAACTGAAGTGTTAAATAACTCAACTGTTAAATTTTAGTGAAACAGTTTACAGAGTTTTTACGGTAGGTGATGCAGATAACGCTTCTCATGGTGACAGCACGTTCAGACTGATAGGGTTTGTTGGGGGGGGGGGGGGATTTCTAGCTTCATGTCGCTTCCCTCATTTCCCTCCTCACTAGTGTTGCCAGGTCTACTGATTTTTCGGTAGGTCTACCGATTTATACTTTGATCTATAAATCTACCGATTTCATTTCCTAATTTCCCAAAAAGTCGACCTTCAAAATAAAATCAGGTCTCTTTACGTGCGTAGTCCAAGTTACTGAATTCGAGAAACGGTGGTAAAATTATAATGTCTATCCATATCCACAGAGCAGATTTCGAAAAGACGGAAAACGAGACCAATTCAACATACAGTATTAGAAATTAAATCAATGAATCAAACAGGAATTTGATTAATAATCACGTTGTTTTGGCATGAATTTAAAAGTATGAAAATGGGATGTGGTACTTTTATATTTTCTACATTGACAGGTTTTGTTTTTAATATCATGACGCTTACACACTTTTTGGCAAATGTGGAGAGAATATTTTCTGCAGTAAACCTTATGAAAACAAAGCAAAGAAATAAACTCGACACAAGTACAATTTTTGGTTTACTTCTTACATAAAGGTATATCAGCATAATTGTCCTGATTTTGTCTTTGATAAAACATTGGAAAAAAGTATGACTTCTCGTGTAAATTAGAGTGTACGTTATTAGTTGTTAGTACATACGTACTTCTGCTCAATAGGTAGACATATATTTCAACCACTTATTGAAAACATGATCCAAACAGGCCTTTGCTGATTATTAAAAACATTACAATGACTACGTTGTCAAACATTTAAATCTACCGATTTTCAAGCGAATCTACCGAAAATTTACGAACTAATATACCGAAATTGGAAGTCTCACCGACACACACCAATTGATTCAAGAAGCATATGGAGACTCTGCTCTCTCCCACTCTGAAGTTTCCAGATGGTAGAAGTTGTTCAAAAACTGCTGGGAAAAGATAAAGCTTAACAAATAATTAAATGAAGTGATGGAAATCTCTTGGTGAAACATGTCGAAATATAAGCAAGTAATAACAAAAAACACACTTGGTATTGTTTCACAAATAAATTATTTGTGAAACAATACCAAGTGTGTTTTTTGTTATTAAATATAAGCAAGTAATAACAAAAAACACAATTGGTATTGTTTCACAAATAATTTATTTGTGAAACAATACCAAGTGTGTTTTTTGTTATTACTTGCTTATATAAAGCTTAACCTTCGGTTTGTGCAGGCTTCAACAACTAGCAAATCAAAAGTGAGAACCATGTTCATTATCTTCTTCGATACCAAAGGTGAGGTCCACAAGATTGTGTACCCCAAGGGCAGACGTCAACTCTACCTCCTACGTGGAAATGCTCGACAGATTTGGGAAAGGGTCGTCTGCTTTCCAAAGGAAATCGCTCATAATCACTCCGTTCTGCGCGTGTGAGAGTTCGTTCCTGATCAAACACAGCTGAACAACATTGCGCCAGCCCTATTTGGCGTAAACTAAAAGCGCGTGACAAACCACAGATTGACAGGGAAATAAGCTGATTTAAGTACTGGAGGGCAGTGATAGCACACCGACCTTTATTTCATTAAAACTACAGCTCACAATTCTCAGAAATATATAGAAAAAATCCACGACCCATTGCTTTCTTGGATAGAATACCTGTGGGAGAAGAATTGATTTTCATGGACGATACTGCTCGTCTCTATTGAACAAATATCGTGAATAACTATATGGGTGAAGTTGGTATAGAGATAATAGACTGGCCATCCAAGCCCACATAACATCCATCAAAGTGTGTACGATTGGTGTGCTACAATGTTTCGAATATTATCGAAGGGCATGTTGTTGCATGATATATATTATCAAGAATCCTTCAATCATTACGATTTTTTGTCAGAGAACTATTTTTCCATGAATAACTCTAACATACGAAAGAAAACTGTACACACGATAGGAATGTGTAAGACATATGGATTAAAAATGGAGATGTTGCATACTGATGATTACTCATTTCATATTAGTACTACTTCTTGGAATGAAAAACATAAATTAAACAAACAGCTCAGATAGAGTAATTTTGTGTTGTTTGAAATGTCATGCAAACAACTCATTTAACTTGATTTATGGCATTTTTTTCCACAATTAAGTGCCATTTTCAAGCTGAATAAAAACGATATTTATTATTCAAACATCTGGCACGTTAAGCTAATAAAGTGGCAGACGTAAAGTAAGTCTTCTAGAATTATTTCTTTAGTAATTTCAGGATTAATAGTTCTTTCCGATTTATAAATATGTAAAGTGAATCAATGATGTCAATGTATCGAGTGGCGATATAGAGTTACTTTTTAGAAAGAGTTCCCAATCTAAATATTGTAGAATTTGTCACGTTCACGTTTCTATTCGTTGCAGACTATATACAACGTGATCATTTTGAACTGTCCTGAGTTGGCCAAACTGATTTTAATATGGGAACACTCTGTGTATCTTGGTGGTTAGGTTTACGTTGAATTATATGAAAGAATTTTTAGAAAAATATAGTAATTGCACTTTATTTTTTATCATAAACAATAATAAATACGTTACAACTTTATTATTGTAAAACATAATCCCATAATTATGTCACAAAACGAATAAATTTTTTTTCTTCAGCTTTATGAAGCAAATATAAGAAATCGAGTGTTATAGAGGGACATGCCCCGACGGAGGAAAATGGCACAAAAACAAAGAATAACTTTTACGATAAGTTAAACGTAGTATGGGTAGAGCTTACCGAGGTATGACATAAAAAATTGTAATAGAAGATTTTAAAGCGAAGGCAGGCATACAGAAAGTATATAAGAAAATAACAGAAGGGAAAAGTTTACATGCTGACAGCAATTAAAACGGCGGAAACTACTTTAGTTGGCAGCAGAAAATGAATTGATATTAAGCACACTTTTTGACCGCAAAGGCATCCTCAAAATAACATGGCTCTTCTGTGACGGGCAATCAAACAATGGAAAAAATAATGTTATGAGAGAGAGTAAACATTTTAAAACTATTAAAAACTAAAAGTCACAGAGGACCGGACGCGGATGGTGGCCATTTTTTGGTAATTTCTAATTTAAAACATGAATTACTTACCTACAGATAAATAAGAGAGAAACAGAGATAAGATTTAATGAAACCTCAGGAAGATGGAGTGACAAAGGAGTTAGATGAGGAAATGACATCAAGTAGGAAACATTGGAAATCAAACAATAGAATGGGATAAAATACAGGCTGTAATGGCGTGGCTGCTAACATCTGTTTGGAAAAGGCGAAACATAAAAGAACAGATGCTGTTTCGAATATCAAATCAGTAGCCGAAATCCTACTACCCTCAATAATTAGGTGGAGTAATGGCTTATTCTACACCAAGAGACTAAATCTACAGTATTCTTGAATCTTTCCACACCTTTGACGATTTTCTCCATTTTGGTTTTAAAATACAAAAAAGACTGTGCTTTAGCTTTTCTGATTACATACATCTGCATAGATAACAATGTTAGTAGCAGATTTAAAAACGTGCAAAATGCAAGTTAAGTTCATATGTGAAGACTGTTTTCAAAGATATATGCCATTTTATTGGTTGCAACAATTTTTAACAAACCACGCTGAGGATAAAACATTATTTTTTTCGGCTGCCGAACACATTCAAATAGTTGGCGCTCATGCATTTTGTTCTAGTATGTCCCAATATAATAAAAACCAGAATGCTAGAGAATATTTGGAAATTGCATAGAGATAGACAAAATCCTCCTAGTAAAAAGTTATATAATTCTATCTCGCATGTAGCATATAAACCTTTTTAATATCCCAAGATTTTAATATAGCTCTCTTTATTGCTGCACTCATAATAAATTTCACAAGAATTTCGATATTGAAAAAATAAGCCTACCTAATTTCGTCCAAAATACACAAGTCGTATAAGTTGTATATATAATAATCTTGATCACTTTGTGCCAAATGGGAGATTATAAATATGAAAATACGTACTTTACACACATATACATTACACTGTATAGTAATGACATCATATATTACAATTAATGGCTATAACTGCGAACACGTGCCGGTTAGCATTTGAAATTTATTCCTGTTATCACTGCCTATTGTGTGCTAAATCATGACTTCGCATAATGACACATACATTATTATTTGTGTTGATATTTTTTATGAATATTATTCAATGTAATAAATAGTTTCAAGAGGGAAAAAAGTCAATACGTAATTGTGGCTAATAATAAATAAATTACATTGAATACAATATACATGACAAACACCAAAATTTCTCTACCTACTGCATATGTAGTTTTGGATAGTTTGGGTGCGGTGCTGAATTCACTTATGTAATTCTTAGAAACGGTTTTCCAACGATTAAAATGCCACTAAGCTTAATCAATGATTAAGATTACTTACATCAGCGAAGGTAACTATCATAATAGACGGTAGCGAGTGTTACTAAACAATACCGAAAATCGTACGAAATAATCCTCACAACCTAGAAAATTTGAATTATTATTATTATTTGTCTTTTATCTACAACAGTATTATTTGGAGTTTATTAATAATTATTTACATCAGTTACTACTACTGCTTATGTTACAAATGAAACGAACAATACGAATCATTATCTGTTCTGATGAGGAATTTTGGAAGATTTTACCCAAAATCTTTTGAGTAACTACATATTTGTCGTTAACATATTGAAACTATATTTTAAAATTACAAATAAAAATGATCACAGTGAAAAAGTTGTATATACATTGACAAGGTTGAGCTGGGGACAAGGTGCGTGAAGTTGGCACCACAATTTGCGGCGCAAATGTTCTTTTTAGTGGCAAAAGTTTGCGCCTAGTATGCGCCGTCGATATCTGAAGAAAAAACACCGGCGCATTAATTTGTTACAAAGTTATAAACAAAAACAGTTTTTTGGTGCCAACTTCACGCCAACACCACAACTTGCGGCCCAAATGTTCTTTTTAGTGCCAAAATGTTGCGCCCAATATGTGCCGTCGATATCTGAAGAAAAAACATCGGCGCATTGATTTGTTACAAAGTTATAAACAAAAATAGTTATTTAGTATCAACTTCTTACCATACCAAAATTTCCGGCGCAAACTCTCAATTTAGTGCAAGTTGTTGGCGCACAACATGCGCCTTCGATATCTGAAGAAAAAGCACCGAAACAGTTAATTGTTATAATGTTATAAACAAATGCAATTATTTAGGTGCCTGAAGTTAGCACCACAACTTGCGCCGCAGATGTTCCTTTTACTGCCATATGTTTGCGCCCAACATGCGCCCGCGATATCTGAAAAAAAAACACCAGCACATTAATTTGTTATTAAGTTATAACAAAAAAAGGTTATTTAATATCAACTTTTTACCAGACCAAAACTTATGGCGCAAACTTTCAGTTTAGTGTAAATCGTAATATGCGCCGTCGATATTTGAAGAAGAAAATGAGGTGTGTTCACCACACGACTTTCTTATACTTATGAGCGTTTCAAATAAAATAGTTCTAAACTGTTTTAAATAGTTTTATCTTCTTAGACAAATAAGCCAAACCTTAAGAATCTTTTTATATAATAATTATTCAAAATCCTTTATAAGTACTTCTTTCTATTCTGTTAATAAATCTCTATAGAATGCATAATTTACGATGTATTTGCAAAAAATCGCTATTCTATAAGAGTAAAAAAGTTATTTCCGGTCCGAATTTTGAAATTTTTTTTTATACGAAAGGTATCGAGGATTAAGTTCTAAATAACTTTGTACTCGTAACGCACCTGTCTAAAAAGCATGACTTGCGAAATATTGGCAAGAACTGATTCATGATAAGAGCAAAAAACTTAACTGTAAGTTGCTCCTGGATCGACGTGGTGTTAAATCGCTTGAAGCAAGGCGACGCCTAATTAGTATTAATTTTGTAAAAAATGTCATTCTGTTTAAGATGGACTCTCCTGTTTAGCTAGAAGAAGTAAATCGTCGAGTGCCTTGTCAAAGTTCAAGGGTGAATGAAGCGGTTCTGCTTCCCGCATCGCCAGAACAAATATTTTGCTGAGGGCTTGTGTGGTGCATTCTGCCAGGAATTTTAATAACCTTGCTGAATGAACAACATCTACTTTTTCATTACTTGTTTATATTTTAATGTTTTTCATATTTTTCACTCATTTTTCTGAATTGTTTGTTGTTATTAATTTTTCACATATATATTATCTATATTATTTGTTTATATTGTCTGTATTGGGGTGACCAGTTGGGCAATTTAATATTATTATTATTACTCGAATTATGACCTTCTTCTCTTAATTTTTTCACAGATGACAACTTTCACAAATTAAACAAATGTCTATTGACAATGTTGTCTTTAGGTATCTTACGTACTCTAAGGTTTTTCACTGTCGTTAAAGATGCAAATTATTTGATAATTTGAACCTTTAGCGGCAGTGACAAACCTTAAAGTAAGTAAGATACGTAAAGAGAGCATAATGTAAGTTTAGGTAAAAATATTGCATACCTGCTTAGTTCTTTTTTATTCTAGTAGCTTATAATTATTAAATACCTAATTCATTAATTTTTTTAACACGGGAATATTAAATTATCTTTAATTTCCAAGACATCATCCAATTAAAAAGTAGTGCGACTTCCAAAGATTAAATTATTTTAATGACAATATTTTGACAATATTTATATATACAAATTGCGAATATAATAATGAATGCGAACAGACAAATTTGAATTTGTCATGACAATAAAAAGTCAATAACACCTACTTCTGCAAATTAAAATTGTTACTCCTCTGGTGCCTAATTATATTACATTCTTACTACTGCTGCTATCTATATATTGATACCCGGTACATCTAACCATTTTCCATAATATTTATATCAACAAAATGTTAGTTAAAAATTGAATACAAAACTGCGTTCCCAAGTTGTTAACCTAAATGCATTTTTTACAACGTCAACCTTATTTACAACACTGCACTTTGTTTTATAATGTAGATGTATAGGACGATATTTGGCTATATCGGATAAGTCGCCATTTTTAAAAAAATTGGCATATCTACCCAGTTTCAATATTTGGGGGAAAGTAGATGTTTTTAGTATTAAATAAAAAAATAAAAAGTGTTACAAGTACTGTTGCACAGTCCTTTACCAGGAAACTAGGTACTTGACCGCAACCAGAATTCAATGCGTTTTTAAGCACCTTAATACTGGTAAGAATCAATGTGTATGAATGATGTAGCTGTACATTATGATTAGCAGAGGAAAACGAAATCGAAGGGCGATACAGTTCATGAAAATGTTGCGAGAACGCATTCACTGTTGATGTAGGCCTATCTGTTCTTCATCTGATGCTTAACCAGTCCACGTAAATGTTTGAAATTCCGATCGTCACTTGGAAGACGGTGTTTTTTATACTTTTTATAATATTTGGGTTTTAACTTGATAATTTGGATAATTTCGCGACTGTACCAGATCGAATAACTATACTTGAACCGTCTATGATTACCATAAACCGGTACATATATATTGATCAAACATATGAAAAAGTATTGCATAAAAGTCTACATGCATCATCAACGTCATTGTAATTGCTTCGTACTACCCAATTTACAGATATAGGAGCATCATAAAGACTGGGAAAGTCAGTCATGCGAAAATTTTACTTCTTACACCTATTATCTATTGAAAAGTTGGTATATTTACTGTGGCCCAAGAAATGCAAAAGGATACTCATAATGCAGGGTGATAAACTCCAAGTCCTATGCATGGGGCTCCCCAAAAAAGGACAGAAGAGGCGATGCTCTGCAGGAATGGGCCAACAGCAGGGATCTTATAGTTCTGAACCGAGGAAATCTGCCTACGTTGAGTAGGAACGAAGCAACGTCTTACATAGTTGTGACCTTCTGTACCAAGGACGTTGAGAGAAATATCACGAAATGGGAAGTGAGCGAGCAAGAGAACCTGAGCCCACACAGAAATATATATATATATATATTGTACTAGAGGCAGAGGAAAAGAAAGAAGAAGAGCAAACCCCTCCCTCCAAAAACAGGGCAATGGGCTGGATATACTGTGATAAGGACAAGGATAATATAATGGGGCGCCTGAAACAGCTAGCACTAAAACCCGAGGAAATAACGAAACCACAGGAACTTGGCAAGAGGGTGAAAGAAATCTGCAGCACGGCGATGAAGAGGAAATGTGGAGGTAGGATGCGGCGTGGCCCGGCATACTGGTGGTCGAAGGAGATACGCAGCATGAGAGATGCCTGCAATAGAACAAGGAGGGCTGCCACAAGACTGGCAAGAGATACCAGGGTTCAGACCGAGGTGAAAGAAGCAATAAGGAAGAACTACAAAGTGCAGAAGAACGAGCTCAAAAAAGGCATCAAAAGAGCAAAAAGGGAAGCATGGGACTGGCTATGTGAGGAGGTAGAGACGGATGTTTGGGGAAGCGGCTACCGAATCGTGACTGGCAGGGCCGGAGTGCTTCGCCCGATGGAACTAGAAGATGCAGACCAGATGAAGGTGGCGGAGGAGCTGTTTCCAAGACGCCGGCCAAAACCGAGAACATGGATAGAAATGGAAGAACGGGACATACCAACAGTCACGGAGGAAGAAATTAGAATCGCAGGAAACAGAATAAAGTCGGGCAAGGCGGCCAGACCCGATGGAGTTCCTCCCAAGATGGTTAAACTGGCGGCGGAACATGTTACGGGCGCGATTAGGGGGGTCTTCCATCGACTACTCGCCGCAGGACACTTTCCGAAGGAGTAGAAGGAATGCAGACTGGTTCTGATAGAGAAGCCGAGGAAAGGCGGGGGTGACAGGAAGTACAGACCGCTGTGCCTGATAAGCGCGATGGCTAAACTGTTCAAAACCGTAATAAACACCAAGATCCAAGTGGAAATGGAAAGAGGAAGGTGGTTGAATGAAGAGCAATATGGCTTCAGGCGAAATCGCTCAACGGTAGATGCCATCGCAAGAGTACAGGGCATAGCGACTGAGGCGGGAGGACACCCCAACAACAGACTCGTAGTGCTGGTGTTGCTCGATGTCAGAAACGCATTCAACAGTGCACCGTGGACGAGATTATTGACGCAGTGGAGTACAAGGGCATGTCTCCGTACCTCCGCAGGATAGTGGGAAGCTACCTGGACCAAAGAAATATAATGGTGGGGAAAATAACCGGATAGAGATGGAATGCGGTGTACCGCAGGGATCCGTACTGGGGCCAACGCTATATATCCTACGATGGGGTCCTGGGCCTGGAAATGCCGGAAGTCGTCAGCTTGGTAGGGTTGCGGACGACTTGGTCCTGGTTGTGAGGGGCCGGGACGGAAACGAAATTATACACAATGCGGAATGGGCGACGGAGAAGATAAACCGCTGGATGTATAGGAGGGGGCTACGCCTGGCACCTGAGAAGACGGAAATGGTTGTACTCGTGGGTAGGAGGACACTGAAAACGCTAACGATAGATATGGAGGAGACGAGGGTGACGAGCAAGAGGAGCGTAAAATATCTGGGCGTGACTTTCGGTCACAACATGAGAATAGGCGCGCATGTGTTGTGTGCTGTGGAGAAGGCTGACAGAACGTTGGCGGCCCTGGGCCGACTCATGCCGAACTTCGGAGGTCCTGGCGAAAAGAAGAGAAGAGTTCTCGCTGGGGTGGTGCACTCGATACTGCTCTACGGTGCGCCAGTATGGAAAGACTGGGCGCTCGTGGGTAGATGCAGGGCCATGCTGGAAGGAGCTCAGAGGAAGGCGCGAGCATACCGCACGGTGGCCACTAGGGCCTTACAAGTGGTAGCAAGTTTCGTCCCACCTACTTGTCTTGGAGAGGGAGTGTGGCGTCGGGGACAATGAAAAGAGACAAGAGACACTGAGGAAATGGCAAACAGAATGAGACGACGAGACCGAGACGTCACAATGGACAAAGCGGCTCATCCCCTGCGGCGGGCCATGGGTGACAAGGGAACACGGATAAGTGAGCTACTTTCTAACCCAGGCGCTGACCGGCCATGGGTGCTTCGGAGCCTATCTGCACAGATTTAAGATAAAAGATGACGACAGATGTGTTTACTGTGGAGAAGTCGATACTCCAGAGCATACCCTAATGAAATGCGCAAGATGGAGGGAGACACGGGAGATGATGGAGCTACGACTGGGCGACAGATTGACAATAGAAAATATGGTACCGACCATGCTGCGAGACTGGGAAAGTTGGTGCGTCGGCGTCGTGGAGAAGCAGTCATTAAGATCTTGAAAACAAAGGAAGAATATGAGAGACAGAAGAGAGGTTGAGGGCGGGAAGGACAAGGACCGCCCATAACGAATAATGCCAGAAAGGCGATACCATCTGGCCGCTGACATGAGGAGGGGTTTTAGTGAGTAAGAGTCTCACACTCCCCAAGAAAGGACTGGATCTCGGGAGCCCATGAGGGTTTCTCCCCCCCCCCCCCCAAATGAAGCAGAGGTATATCTTCCTATGCAACAACACATCCAAAATACCAAAAGAGGTATGTTAAAGTCTCTAACAATCTTTTATCACGAGAATGACACTGTATAAAATAGTCAAACGAAACTTCAATCAACAGATGGCATTTTGTTGTATATATAATATATATACGTATAGTGTAAACGTATCCAACGTAACATGCGATCCAAGGTATCCACAAACGACAACTCCACGGTTAGAACAGACACTGGAATCCATCCATGTTACTGTCAATGAAATGAAATCATACTCGCACCCACTACGGCTAGACGAAAACTCATCCTCCTTACACTTACTACTCCTCACATTCTAATATACTACAACAAAGCATCAAAACTACTGGGCTTTACAAGTATTGAGTAGTGTATATAGAGTGGAATACTACAAAAGTTATAAGCTAGGAAGTCGCACTTAATTGCAACAAACTCCTTAATTTAATTTAAAAAAGAATTTGGACAGTTATCAAACTCATATCTGTTGCATCACGAATGCAATCAGGAATGTCAAGCACATTCGCGATGTTTTGCTCATTAATAATATTAACTCATTGATATTTTATGATATTTCTACTGATTTTAGAGATAGTAGAGAGAATGCTAATGGAACAAAGTTCATTTAACACACCACTGATGAAAGATAATTATGAACATGCATATTTACTGATAAAAATGGTCATTGGATAAATGATGGAAAATTTTATAAAAAAATATAGGCATACTATATTAAAAGATGAACTGACTTATCTACATGATACATAATACATGTAAGTATGTTATGTTATTTTGGCAAGCATTTTTTATATATTTACATTTTGATACTTTATCTTAATAACAATCTTCCTAGTTATATTCAATACATTGTATTGTATGATAATGATATATACATGTCTACCTCAAGCTCCAGGCTGTAAGTACTTTCTATTTTTACAGACATGGCACGAATCAATGGCATCATTGAGAGTATAAAAAAACATAAACAACTAACAGTCGTAACAAAACAATTGATATCGAGGTCGGTGTGGCGAGTGATTTGTTTGTTGGCATCAGGAGATTAGAGAAATTATTTGCACTATCCAATGAGCAAATTTAATTAATTCATATCTATTTTGAAAATGCATGTATATTTTGTATACAGTACACTATAGCAGTTTAAATAAGCGTATAATGTGAATAATTGATTATAGATATCTACTTGTTTATATATAAAATAGGATAATTCCCAAACCACATAGTAGAATTGTTTTTGTCAGATTTTAGTTTTCTCTAAAATTTTGCTCATATTATTAAAAATCTTGAACATGTAAAGTAAATACAAAATGAGAAATAATTAGTAACTTAATAATTAATAATAATAATAATAATAATAATAATAATAATAATAATACTATATATTTATTGCATATGAAAACTTAATATCCAATTAATTCTGACAAATATCATTAAAATAATTACAAATTCCATAAAGCCGGAATCTTGTCCGGGAAAAGTAAAATACATTTTGAAAGCCAGAAGAATATAGAGGAAGAGAAAAAAAATTCTAACAAAGTGGACGCATCAATGTTATTACGTAATAAGTCATAAAGGAACACCGACAAATATCTGAAATATATTGCTTGTATTTTCTTTTATAAATCTTTATGAAAAAAATTCGTGACCTTAATGCAGAATCTTGTCACAAAATGCAAATTTTACAGGAGACGGTTTTTACTACCCAACTTTTTTTACTGTAAAACTTAAGGATATTGACCTTTTACATATTTAGTGCAATATGTGCAATGGACAATCTTTGTTAAAGTATTTTTAGTCCAGTTTTGTGGTCTTAGGTTACCGATACAGGAGTTCAAAGATAAATTTAAAATATGAAGAAACCCGAAATAAAATAGCAGTATTCGCTCGGTAATTTATTTTTAATATCACTGAAATACAAAAATTAAAAATAAACAGGAATTTCCAAAAAAAATTTAATGCGAAGCCTAGGAATCTTAAAAAAATGAGTGTTAATTTTCGTCACTACTTTATTTTCAATAATTCAAGTGAAGCAGATTTCTGAAAAAAAGTATGCTATTGTAGTATTACTAGTTTGTTACACAGAAATATTAGATATTTCTTTTTTTTTAGTAGTATTTCATTGAGATAAAACTGTTTCAGATTATATCCTTCTACGCTGCGTTTAATTAGTTTCCTCCTGTTTACTTACAAATTAATTTCATGAAAAGCGATCTCATAGAATTGTTATTTATAGAACAAAACATTTGGATATGAAGGATTAGTTTCAACGATTTTAATCTGTGACCATTGTACTCTATTATTATCTTCGTCTTTGTCTCAATTTAAAGTGGTGTTTTCCAGAAGATTATTAAGATCCAGTTTATCAACCCAATAACACCTATTTAAACTATACTAAACTATACAAACTAAAATTAATTTCAGTCATAGCAAAGTATGTTGTAAAACAACATATCCTTACTTTAATTGAATATACTATTAAATCATTTCAGATATAGATCTAATATGAATAACACTTAGCTTTGCTTTGCGAAACATCTACATCATTGTTTATTATATGCTGCATAATCCGGTTAACAGGAGAGCTGGCGTTATTGCGCATTTTAAATTGCACTTAAACCCAAGATAAACGCAGTTGAATTACTTATGTTCGAGCTTATGTTCGTTACATATTTTGTATTCTATGTCCACTTTTACTATCCTACGTCCAAAATTCGCAATGTTGCGGGTTTTCTATTCACACTAAGACGTAGTATTCCTTCTGCATCAAACGTGCCACATTCTATTGATTAAAAAGTGGTTTTTGACCAAAAGTGCACATAGACTTTTTTATACCTTCGATGAGGATGGTCTTTAAAATAATGAGGTGTGGCCATCACACGACTTTCATATACGTATGAGCGTTTCAAATTATACAAAATTGTTCTAGATTGTTTTAAAAAGTTTTGTATAAAAATAAGCCCGTGGGTAAATTTATATAAAATCATTCAAAATCCTATTATAAATACCTCGTCAATTACTGCATAATTTACGACATATTTGCAAAAATTCGCTACTCGGTAAAAGTAAAATTGTTACTTTCCGAATTTTGATACAAAAGGTATTATTTAAAATTACGTTCTAAATATTTTTATACTCGTAATTTACCAGCATAGAAAGCATGACTTGCGAGATGTTCCCAAAAAACTGATTTTTGATAAGAGTAAAAGGCCTACTTCTGGTAGGAATTACAAAAAAAAATTAATAAAATTCTTCTTAAATTTAATTTTGAGTACATATTAATTCTTCATAATAAATTTGTTTAAACTTAGTAATTGACAAAATATTGGCAAAACTCAATTTTTTCACTGAAATAAACTACTATTTCCGGTCTGCCGATTTTACTGAAAATCTAATCAGATCTCAAGATGGAGATTTTACTCGTAAATACAACATTTGGAATTGATAGCTATTGCGGTTTGACCGCTATCGTGGTCACACACACACACGCTGACACACACACACACACACAGAGAGAGAGAGAGAGAGAGAGAGAGAGAGAGAGAGAGAGAGAGAGATTTTTTTAAAAACGTGGGCATTTGCAAAAATCTCGAGGTCGAAAATTTTCATCATCACAAAGGACTGCACGCCATCTACCATATTATTATAGTATTTTTGAAATATTCACCAATTTCTGGTAGTTTCAAGTGATTGCCCCTCTTTATTAAGAAATCTTAGTTCTCATGTTTATACTGTTACAATATGCAGTTTATTTTGCTGGTCTCATAATAAATACATTCTTTATAATACATGATAACACATTGAAGTAGTATCTTTTTCTTAGTGTTTGAAAGGTTTTGTCCTCGTCTTCACGGTACCAATCGTTGACACTGTTTCAGTGGTGAATTGAACCTACCTTATTACTAATGCCCATGACGTACTTAAATGTACAGATTGTATTTAATAAAACAGTACGATATAATAAAGCAGAGCAAAAAATATAAGAGAATTTCACGTTATGGCTTGGTTATGTTATAAAATATCGCGAACATTGGATACTTATTTTTCCATATTAAATTAGCCGCCATGAGAATCAATAATATTTTTTAAAAATATGTACAATTTTGGCGCGATATTTGAATCACTCTGTCTTATTCTGAGACAATGTATAATTCCAAAATTAGAGTCAAGTGGACAAAACAAAAAACTGAAGAAGAAATGCAACATTTTGGAAGTTTAAACAATATTTAAAGTAATTAATCTCTTTAACTGCATTGAACGACTATAAAACTAGATTATAAAAAAGAATCCAAAAATGATTTTGGAAATTACAGACCATTAGCACTCATTGCTAGTGTGGCAAAAGGCTTTTAAAAAAATTGTTTAAGAATACTTATAATATTGTATATATTGAAAATTTGCTAAGTGAGAGCTTACTTTTCAAACAGGACTGCCAGTCTCAAAAAACCTACTAAGTCACAATATTTCGTTTTTTTTAACAAAATGTATGGAAAACGAAATTACAAAGAACATTACTTGCGATTAAAAGTAGGATGTTAACAATTTGAAGAGTTAACTTTATGGAAAAAAATATGTGGCGATAATATAAATAATGGCAATATTACCAAATCATTTATCTCATGCCAAGACGATCATGAACAATTTTAAAATTGGTTGCATCAGATACTCCAATCGTTCATGAGAGTTGTGTCTTCTTTAGGCGAGCATCTCTCATTAAAATTTTTCGACTAATAAGGTCTGAAATGGTCACTTTGATAGACCGTCTGGCCGTGGGGCGTCGTAAAGTGCTTCCCTACATTGCCTAAAGCGACTGTGCCACTAAAAACATAGTTTTTCCGGGCCAGAATCTCAGTAAATGGTTTGAACAGACTTTCTTGCTTTGTCAGGGATTTGATAACGGCAGATACTCGATTTTCGCCATATTTCACCCCTTCTTCCCGATGAAATTGCTTGGTCACGGTAGTTTAAAGACTACTAACGTGATTGTGATAAAACTTTATATTTGTACTTATGAGTTACTGAAAATGTTACGACACGAAAGAGTTCTTCCACTAACATCCATTCCGCGAACTAAAAAACGCTTCCTCATTTTATTCATGTTGTAACTGAATCTTCTCCCACCATTGCTGTATCCGCTTTTCGGTATGCTTTGTTACATTTCTCCAAATTTCAGAAAGGTTTGTTTTAAACTTTCCTGCCGTATTAGCTTTAAATTTTGAAGAGAACGGTCAGTTTCGATGGTAATAATTTTTCGTCACACCCAGATGTCTTCAATGGGATTGAAAATGCAATGATAGCCGTAGAATTCTATGACCCTTTTTCTGTGATAATTGATCAATCAGATACACTAGAGCATATTGATTTTTAGAAACAATGCAAAACTTGCAATATCAACAAACATAATCCTAAATTTAATGTAGTAATGCAGTACTTGTACTTTCAACAAACTTCTTTTATCACTATCTTGGCAAGAACGTGTAATACTACCATCATGAAATATCCAAGTTTCATCAGTAAAGACAAACTGATAAGTATCAGATTGCTTTCAACGCACTTTTTTCTCAAGAAGTTCGCCCGTTTTAATGCAATGTGTGGTAATTCCATTAATCTCTTACTCGAGTCCTCTTGTTTATAACGGGAGTCCAGGTTTTGTAATATATCTCTTAACGATGTTCAATCACCCATGAAAATGTCACATTCACAAAGTACAGGGCCCAAAGATTTCAATGTACCGTGTGGTTTATAATTATAACAAAATTGTATTATATCGCACATTGTTTCGAAGATACTTAGTCCTTCTATACATATCATATATGCATTTCCAATAGCATACATTGCAAGATCGCCAATACCAACAATGACTTTTGTTTGACACACTTTCGTGTAGGGGATGTAAGATATCTTAATGATAGATCTAAAACTTGTTCCCAAAGCTGGAGATACTCGTTACAAAGAAATTTGATTACAGTAGTATGTCATGTTTGACAAAATTTACCTCTCTTACATCAGTTAAAGGCAGCAAAGTTCCACTCTTATCACATCCCGCTTTGAAATTAGCAAACGCATCTGCAACTTTCGCTTTCGGATCTATCTAATTTTTTATTTTTCTTATACATTTATATTGTAACGGTATGGCATAATTTATTATGTACATGAATTGTATTTTTAAAGTTAGGTACGTGTTAGAAACGAAAAGATATATTTCTTGGAACTATTTTTCCTAAATGTTTATCTATGTATAAATTAAGCGCTCGTTTGATAAGCTAATGTTTGTAAGAATTATAACACTGAATGTTTGTATTAATTATAAGATTCGTGGTGTTGTGTTTATGTTATCGCGAGATAAACGTGACATTATCATGTGAAAACTATAACTAGGATACATGGGGGTTCTAGAAAAAAAGGGAACCCCGAAACTTGAATGAGAAAACGTGAACAACGAGACTCCAATTAATAAGAGAGTCGACGGAGGGCCTTGGAAGAGATCGGTCACCGATGTTGATATCCCGATTTTACCGCAAAGTAATAAGGTACTCTAATTAAAAAGTAACAAGTTACAAAATTATTGTTAGAACCTTGACAGTGAATAAACAGGTTCATTGTTTACAAAAGATCGACCGACAACGAGGTGTTGTTGCTCAGTTTAACATATCTTCCAATAAAAAGTCATTGTTGTGCGATTAACGTTTAAAGAAGCTACAGGCGTCTTTACCGTCGAAGGAGGACTCCAACTAAGCGCACCGTCAACAGGAAGATTATATTCATCTGAAGAAAGAAAAGACTATACGCAAGGTATTTAGAAACTGTTAATATGTGAGTTTTATATAAAAAATTAAATATCAAAATTTGTCTTAATATAAAGGCGTAAATAAATCAAGACGTAATAATCTAAGATTGAAAACATATTTAATAAACTGTCTTAGATGTAACAATATTTCAGTATTTTTAAATTGTTTGCCAGTGTGTTTTAAAATATTATTTGCAATCTTGGCGTAGTTTGTTTTCTTATTGCTTACGTTGTTAGTATTAATATAAATACTGTACGGCGGTAGAGAGCAAACACTCTATCTCATGGAGTATATTATTTCATAGAAGTGATGAAAGTAATAAATCTCATTGAATATTTCAGCATTAACGGCGCTGGAATGTTATTTTATTAATGTGTTTGACGTGTGATACAACAGACTACGTTTTAATGTAGAGTGTACATTCTTAAACAATTTATATTTTGTATAATCAATTAAACAATTATTATATTTTTAATTTATATATTAATTTATCATGGATTATAAGAAATTTTAAGAACGTCTGGAATGATTTATGTATATATGTATGTTACGCCCAAACAGCGAAAACGCTCACTGAGCGAAAAAAACAATCACAACGCGTTGTAGTCATTATAAGGTGACCAACCACCAAAAAGAGAAAACTCTTCGCGTTGTGGTCGTTGTTATCGACCACAACGCGTTGTGTGCAATGCAAAAACTACCACGCTGCGGTCTGGCCGATTTAGAACACCCGCAAACCGTAGAAAACTTGAGAAGACCATTAAGTATGTACAGTTACTTAGTTTATTCATGTAGCAATATACGGAAGACTAAAATATATAATAAAAATGAAAGTCTATCATTTATTTTTGCAAGCACTGCCGCTGTGACATTTGGAATTGCACAGTACCTCTTCATGCCAACAGTTACAATTACGCTTATTAGTATTACAATAACGCTTGCAATAACACATGAGAAAACCTTGTTTTGAGCCAGATGCTAGACCTGAAACTTGTCTCAAACTTAGCGTTGAACTGAGAATATCCAGGGTAATAAAATTGGAATCCGTAAACTCATTTTGACTATAAAAAGTGTTTAGCGTCCCTTCTTTGATTCCAAATTCATACAAATTAGATACGTTATCGTTTAGAACCACAACCAGGATATTTCTAGGAGCAAGTCGTCCTCTGTCGACCTCCGGAACTGTGACCATGACGTTTTGAACCACCCCGACAGGAGATAGATTTTGACGAGACAAAGCTTACGTTTTTTCAGCTTGTTTCACTAGTACACTTTTTGCGATTTTACGTTGTTCTGTAATAGCATCAGGTCTGTTATAACGGCTGCATGTGATTTCGTTTTCAATTGCAATTCCACATCTTGAGTGTACCTCTAGTCTACATACTCTACACGCTACATGGATAGATCTTCGCATATGACACATAAAACTATGCTAGTTAGTGTCTTATGCTTCATGGTGAGGTCCGCGCGTCATTCCATTCAAAACGTTTTCCAAATCTTCTTCGGTTTTTATAGGTTCAGGTAGTTCCTTTTCCAACGAAGAATCTGTCGACCCAATTCTTTACTTACTACCAAGCAGGGCTGTATAAGGGTTTTTAATGCTTACATTTAATGAGCGATTCTTTTAACTTTGAATGAATCTTAAACCCTCTGACCATTTTTTATTTTTTTGTTTTTATTATTCAACAATCCTTGGTTCTGGGAATGACGGGGTTTCCATGCACAAGTTTCAAACTTGGCCACATATCGGTTAAACTTTCAATTATTTTATTACCAATGCTCTTCCGTTATCTTTTCGGAGAATAAACGGAGCTCCAAAAATACAAAAAATATCTATTAAATTATATGCGACCTCTTCAGCAGGTTTGGTTTTAAGTGGTTTGAGTAACGTAAATTTGGTTAAATGGTCTTAATAATTCAAAACAAAACGATAGCCCCTACGGGTTCAGTCTGTATATCGAGCAAATCCACTTGATAACGTGTGTTTATATGATTTGATAGAATAGGCGCAACAGCTAATCACGAATCCCTTCTTCTTCATTTTTTTTCCTTGACATTGTTCACATAGGGCAATAGATCTGAATAGCGACTCTAGTGCATTACAAAATTTCTTCTAATTTCACTCTCCATAACTAAAAGAAGTAACAAAGATAAAAGAAAGTAAACCACTGTAAACCTACAAATTGCAGAAATATCTGTAGTTTCTTTATTGGAATTATTATACCGTCAATGAGTTTTATATATTATTTAAATTTAACAACCACAGCAATATGTACATGCAAAACTTACCTTTTTGTAAAAAAAACTTTAGACACCTTATAGACGTATAGGAAAATCTTTTGATGCCTACACCAATTTATTTTATTTTACTCGATGACATTTAACAGGTTGATCTCGTTCGTTAACGTTGAGCCATATTTCCCTTGCTTTCCTTTTTTGAAAATAAATGTGCTCACAATGTATTTCTTGGGCTTATAGCCATTAAACCCCCAGTTTCTCACTTTGTTTTAGGATTAATTCCTAGATGTTAAGTAAACTTGTGAGTAATGGATTGTCCTGTCTTAGTCAGCTGCAATCATTAATATTTATAATATCAGTAATTTACGGGTAATGTCAACACTTGTAATTTGTATACAGATTTTCCTTATGTATAACATACACGATGTAATTAGCAAAAGTCATTCTGGAGAAAATCACCAGCTTGAATGGGAAACAACTTCATTAAATACATGTATTTATTTCATTAAAGTCATGTAGACCTTATCCGTATGCCTATATAACTTTTACTGATCGCACTTATGCTCATACATACCTCAATACATGAAATAAATTGTACGTATGTACGTATGTGTGTATGAATTACGTATTTTTATCATTATATTATATTTATATGGAGGTGATACGTGATACATCATCGCTGAGATGGATTTCTTATTACCTCGACGGTGTCTCGCTCTATCTTAGGTTTAAAAAAAGAGAGATGAATGATGAAAAAAAAGAGTGGAAAGCAAAAAACGAAAGAAAGAGACGCAGATAATGCGAGTATATGCGTGATTCAGAGTCGACTTCGTACGCACATCTGCCTATATTCCCACGATCGTGTGGAACACATGTTTTCGAGGAGCGGACTCGATCCGATCAAGAAGCATCATCCCCAAGAAAGGCAGAAGTGTGTGGAACCATAGAGATTTTATATTTGCATAGATAGTCACGAATGTCATCATTTGGATTAAAGCTTCAGCAAACGTAAATCCTAGGTAAATAAGGTTGTTGTACTCGCACAAGTCTGGGATATGGCTTTTGATAACATAAGTACATAGTCGACATGCATCCATCTAAACGCGAAACTCATATACTTATTGGTAAAAAAAATAGGGTGTGGCCATCACACGACTTTCTTATATGTATGTGCATTCCGAAATGTGTATATAAAAGTTGTTACAAAGTAAGTTTTAAATTCTGTATTTTCTTAACAAAATAAAGTTTTGGGTAAAAGGGTTACTTCTTGTCCGAATTTTGAAAATTTTTTATACGGAAATTATCCCAAATCCAGTTCAAAGTAGTTTTATTTTTTTGAAAAATCTCTATAGAATATATAATTTGAGAAATATTTGCAAAACACTACTATTCCAAAAGAGTAAAAGGTTACTTCCGGTCCGAATTTTGAAATTTTTTTATAAAAAATTATTCCAAATGCACCTCTAAATTTGCGAGATAGATGCAATAGAAAGTAGAAGTATTAATTATTTCCGGTCCAAATTTTAAAAGTTTTTCTGTACAAAACTTGTTCTAAATCAAACTCCAAATACTTTTTCTCTTATAACAAATCCGTATAGAATGCATAATTTGTGAGATATTTGCAAAAGAATGTTTTGCGATAAGGCAAAAAGACCTACTTTCAGTAGGAATTTCTATACTATACTATAAATTTGTCTAAACTTAGTATGTAGTTGAAGAGATATTAGCAAATTTAAATTTTTTTACTGAAGTAAACTACTACTTTGGGTATATCCATAAGGCAAAAAGACCTACTTTCGGTAGGAATTTCTATACTATGCTATAAATTTGTCTAAACTTAGTAGTTGAAGAGATATTAGCAAATTTAAATTTTTTTACTGAAGTAAACTACTACTTTGGGTATATCCATTTTAATGAAAATCTAATCAGATCTCAAAAGGAAAAAAGGTGTAAAAGTTACAATTAAAAATGAAATAAGATCGAATCATCTTGTTTCCGACATTTCAAGTCTGCAAAAGCGACTCTTCAAGACTCCAACCGCATTTTCTATTACCACCTTGTTTTGGAATAATTTTCGATCAACAAGCTTTGAGATGACCATTATTTTTAAAGCCTACTACTATTTTTGTTGACAGTCAATTTGTCACATCTCGAATTAAATGGCCATCATTTGGTAACATAATTTCATGATTCCTAATTCTTCTTTATATGTCTAATTTTGCGTAAAGGCGTTTAAGATTATGATTTACCTAGAAAAACATTGACTCTTTCAAAACGATCGGTTATTTCTAGAAAACTCTCTCTAGATAGAAAAGCAATAATTTGAAAACGTTGATTAACTACCAACAATCTTTTACAAATCCTGTAAAAATTCTTTAATTACACCTTCTGGGCTTTTGCTGATTCCAAATCTATCCGTTACTGACCTGGAAAACTTATGTTTATTAGTCCAATTAATGATTTTGGTTTAAAAATTAATATTTACCGAAAATATTCAGTATTAGCCAGACACAAAACACATATTAAACATTGCTTTTCAGTTGGAACTTTTAGCTGGATTCTGTGTACTTCATGTATTTCATGAGCAACCTCATTCTGAAATGTTTCTTAAACTGACCATTAATGAAATTAAGGACAGTGATTATCGAAAAATTTTTATTTTTCCTACGATATGTTTTCTTTATCAAATATATGTAATTCTGGAAAACAGCTATAAAACTAATTTCAATCAGTCAACCAGTTCAGCACCAAAATAACAAAGCAATTCATACAAAATGTGAAATATACGCTTCTGGAAATAATGCAGTAAGCAACTTGTTTGTAAAATATATGTTTTTTTTAATAGTGTGGCATCATTTGTGCACTTGGGTAGTGTCTCGTGCAATTTTGGCACTCGATTAAAAAAGACACTTACACACAAGTTGCATAAATAACTATATATTTGCCTTCTATATTTTTTCCACAAATAGTAATAAGATATAAAATAGCGCAGATAGATATAGGGAACATAGATCAATAAATACAAATCTATCTATTACATTATTTTGACAGGATATATTAATTGTTATTAACAAAAAAGAATAAAATAAAAAAAACGTGTCTCTAAAAGGTCATTTTAGTAAATACGACTAAATGAAATTTAAAGCGGGCGCCGGAAAATAAAGAATTGGAAAACCTAATAAAATCGATAATCCAACGACAAAAAGATCAAAGAACAAATACCGAAACGAAATATAGAAGCACCAAGCAACGTATACGTATATACATATATTGATATTCCGGCGTTATTCTTTTGATGTTTCAGTCTTTGGTATTTTTAAGCTTAAGGCTTCTGGTTCTGCTTTGCTAATTAAAAACTAATACATGATACTTACATATTTGTCACATTAGATATATTAAGATAATTTATATTGAAATATTATATTTAATTAAATATATTTGAACTTGAATTAGAATACTACTTTCTCATTCTTAATAAATTTGTTGATTAATTATATTTCAGATTCTATTTTTAATTTACAAGTTTCTTATTAATAAACATTTAGAATTATACTTCGAGAATGGAAAGCATTTATTTGTAAAACATTTTGTTATAATACTAAAATCGGTATAAATAGAATCAATTTATTTAGGATCCCGGTAAACTCACTGGATTTTGGAATTAGATTGCAGATGTATAAAACATGTATAATCGCAAGACATGTTTAAAATATAAAATTGTAAACGCTGTTATTTTGTTCTATCCTATTATAAAACCCGATTTCAAAGAGCTTAAGGGCACTGAACACTTCAGTTACCGTGAATTCATCTTCTTTATTTGATTAGACTTGTCCGATCTAAGTCACGATTTGGCATAGCAGCCAATAAAAGTTTATTGTGCTGGGCCTATATGGTTTACGATATCTACTTTAATACTTTTGCATCGTCTACAAGTTTGTACCATGTCTTTTACTGTGTGTTTATTGACCATATGAGTATGCTCGATTGTCCAAAGATACTCCTGTGATTCAATACTTCACCGTTAACTAGGACATGTCTGACTGTTGTTGGTTCCTTATTGCAGAGTCTGAAGTCAAGGTTTCCATCATACAGTCACATCTTGTTCAGATGTATGACCGGTCACGAGAGTACTTGTAGTTTGCAGCTGATCCTTGCTTTAATGTACTTAGTAATTTTTCAGCCACCTTGTGACCAATAAACGCTTTACCATGATTTTGAGAATTGTTGCGTAGTAAACCCGATGTTCTTGTTGAGCAACCGCTTTGATGTGGTTTCATATTTTTTGGTTTTGTAATACTCACAGAGTTGATTCTAGGCCAATATACTTTATTTTCCGATTCTCTAAGCACTGAGTTCATTAGTTTGTTATTGTGCTCGACCCCCTTTGCCTTGCCATCCAGATTAGTTTTAACTTATTCTCGTTCGCTCGTGTTTGTAGTTTTTTGAGGCAGTCCCGTACCAGTCTTGACGACACTTCTTGGTTCGAGATTGTCCTCTGTGCCGCTGGTTTGTCGGACATTATTTGGCTACGCCAATTGACTGTGGTCCTCCTATTGGTTTCTATAGCATATTGGAGTATGGCATAGTGTATGCTCTGACTAGCAGAGTAGATTCCAGCTTTAGTACAAACTGCTATTTTTGACCAACCTGTATACCAAGGCTGTTCCAGTCTTCTGTTCTTCCGTATATTACTTTCCCATTTTGTTCTTGGGAAGTCTATAGCTAACAAGTATTTTTACAATTGTGCCGTTGTTCGTTATCAGTGAAACAAGAATTTCATTTTTCCTAATAAAGAATTAGTACCCGTAACAGGTCTTGAAAGGCCATAGGGAGCTTCTGTAAGAGTAATTACGTTTTAAGTCTTTTAGAAGACTATAATAGTAATGTGATTAGCGCTACGCTCCTATAGCCGATTATTATTCGAGAGTTCGATCTCCAGGGAATAATTTTCAACATCTCGAGATCTAACCATGTTCCTTTGGATTTGAGGAGTTTTCTACGCTGAGTTAAGACGTCCTTATTCATTTTTCTTATGATTGGTAAAAGGCCACAACTTGTTAGGATTCTATTTGACGATATTTTTAAATTCACCTATATAACATGTGTATAAATTGTCGCAAAAGCAACGCGCAACGGCATTCTTCGTTTGTTATCACGGGTTTCTTGAAGTTCAGACTTTTAGTGCGTAACTAAGCCTTCCTCTTCGATATCTGTCATTAGAGATAACTGCAATTTAGTTTAAAAAATAACTTTTACTGGTATTATTTCGTAAACGTTTTCGATTTGATTAAAAAATTTGTTTTTACCCTTTCTTCATTAACATACTTTCACGAAAAACACATTTGACAACGTTGTAGAGCATTGAGTTAATAGGCGCTTTCCTTTTACTAGAGATCTGAGCTGAGCTAAAGTGATGTGAGTGTCTGCTCACTTGAAGTGAGGAAGGTTCTGACCAACTTCACTTCGTCTCAGTCAGCTGATTACAAAAGGAACGCGTCAAAATATAATCTCAGCTAAACTGAGGTGATATTATCTGAGATTTATGTCAAAAGGAAAGCGCCTAGTATTTCAATGTTATTTCAATCAATTCATTACTATCAAATTTTGACATTTACCTGTGCATTTAATTCAACTATCGTGTTTCATTTTGTGTAAACTCTGCTTCTTCGTGGTTATTTGTATTGTTTTGATTAGTTGTTGTGCTACTGTGTTTTGAAGTTTCTTTGTTGTTATTTTATTCCTTCATAATGGATTTTACATTTAATGAATATGCCGATATGTACATGGTGTATGGTTTCTGTAATGGAAATGCTAATATGACAGAACGCGAATATCACGTCGTTACCCAAATCGGAGGCATCCTAGTGGAAATGTATTTTGTAGGATGGATCAACATCTACGTGAAACTGGTTCGGTTACTAAAAGAAATGCTAATGCTGGTCGACTAAGAGAGGCATACAATAAAACGAGAATAGCCAATTGTGGCAGTACACGAAGATCCCTCCGTTAGTACCTTACAGTTAGCTTCAACCTTAAACATACCTAGTAATAAAACCGTTCAGAGTCGAGAAAACCTACTTCGTCCATATCATGTTTGTAAAGTTCCGCCACTCTATGAAAACGACAACATTTTTCGATTAAATTTTTGCAACACAATTTTAAATAGCACTTAAGAAGATAACTACTTTTTAAGACGTATTCTTTGAAGCGATGAGAGTATGTTTACCAGAGACTATTTAATATCCATAATTTTCACCATTGGGCGGATGAAAATCCGCATGCATTTCGAGAATATGGTCACCAAAGGAGGTTTTCCATTCAAGTTTGGCTGGGCATAATAAATCTCCGGGTCGTTGGGCCAATTTATCTTCTACCAAATCGTCTTGACGCCAGTGCGTATCTTAATGTATTGGAACAAGTTAGTGACGAGATGCCATTGCAAATACGCCATAACATGATTTACATGGACGATAGAGCTCCTGCATGCACACTGTACTCGTAATTTATGGGAACGGTTAGGTGAGCACTACCCAAAGAGATGGATTGGTCGCGGCGGTACTATCTTTTGGCTTGTGAGATCTCCCAATGTCAATCCTTTAGACCAGGGGTGTCCAACCTTTTTGTTTCCCTGGGCCACATTGGAAAAGGGCATGGTGTTTTGGGCCACAAGTATGATACCATAGCTGATGAGCAAAAAAAAAAACTTAAAATATATAGTTTTCATGTTTAAGTCATTTAAAATTTATTAGTTTATAAGCCCGCAAATTTTTTCCCATTTTTAGGAATATGTTTGGACCACGTGCTGAAATGCAAAAAGTTGTTTTCCTTTAATTGGACCTGCCATAATTTTAGTTTTACCTGGAAAGCGTTTATTGTTTGAAACATCGTACCGATAAGTTGGTTTTTGCCTTGAAGGCGCGTGTTTAAGTCATTTAAATGAGCAGTCAAATCTACCAAAAATGCTAAATCTGTAAGCCACTCGGCATCGTCAAGTTCTGTCACAGATTTAGCTTTCCATGTCATAAAAGATTTGATTTCATTAAGTACGTCATAAAATCTTTTTAGCATTTGTCCTCGACTGAGCCACCTTACTTCTGTAAAGTATGCGATATCGCCATACTCAGCATCAACATTTTTGAGAAATTCCTTGAATGATTCAATCCCCGAGATCTATTTACAGTCTTGACGACGATTTGCATAACATGACTCATTTTTAAAGCTTTTCCGCATAAATTTTCTTGGTGTATTATACAATGGCACTTCATCAAACGAGAGTTTTCGACAGCAATGGCATCGTCTTCTATTAATTTTACAAGCCCCTCGTTTTTACCGATCATAGCTGTGGCGCCATCCGTAACTACCCCAGATATATTCGAAAGAGACAAGGAAAACCGCGTTAATGTTTTTTCATTGCTTCATGTAAATCTATTGATTTTGTCGTGTCTTTTAATGGCACTAAAGAAGCCATTTCTTCAGTTACAGTATATTCGTCATTAATACCTCTAATAAAAATGGCAAATTGAGCTGTATCAGTAGCATCAGTACTTTCATCCATGACCAAAGAATGAAATTTAAAACCACAGGCTCTACTTTTCAAATCCATTTCTATAGATTTCCCAATATCGTCAATTCTTCTGGCAATAGTTTGATGAGACAAACTGATTTTAGAAATATCACCTTCTTGTCTGGACAAATTATATCTGCCACGCTGTCCATGCATTCCTTAATAAATTCGCCATCAGAAAATGGTTTCGATTTTTTAGCGATTAAATTTGCGACTACTTACCTAACTAGCCTTCACAAATGATTCTGTTTGAGTTGTAACGTTGCTAAAAAACTTTTGTTGAGATGTAAGACCTTTAGCTTCAGTAACTTTAAATATTTTCGGGCCGCATTGATACTTGCCTTGGTCCGCGGGTTGGACAGCCCTGCTTTAGACTGTTTGATGTTTTATTAAGGAGACTGTTTAAGCAACGCCTTCTCGAGATACTGACAAAGTCAGAAACAGAATCGAAACCGAAGTATTGGAAATTACACCAGAAAGACTCGAACAAGTAGTACAGACGATACCTCGTAGATTGCAGCTATGCCTAGAGACAGATGGTTTTCAATTCCAACAATTACGTAGGTAATAGTGACACTGATCCACTATCAGATAAGTACCCAAACAAAGAACTAATCCTGTTGTAGTTAGACATATTTCTATATGTATTATTTTGACAATAAAGAATTTGAAGAGCAAATTATACCTCGTGTAATGTGTAGAATTTTAAACATCATATCTACCATCTGATAATACTGATAAAGAGCAAAATGTTTTGGAAGATCCAAATTCGGAAATTATAGCGGTATGTACAATTACAATAGTATACGGCTATACTGTTGCCAAATGTATGTTACTTTCAAATGGTTCCTGAACGCATACGAAACATGATACGACATTTTAACAATAACATTTTTTTTTCAGAACCGAATGAAGAATGTCGTTGCGTATAGCCTTTGCGAATTTTTTTACACACGCTGTATAAGTTCGAAAATGTCTATCTACATATCTAATATTTAATAAAAAGAACATATAATTTTAACAGATATCAACGAAATAAAAATTAAGGAGTAGGTATCTATGATATAATATTTACTTAAAATTCAACAAATCAATTCTCGAAACACGTGCACATACAATAAAAAAATATTGTTTGAGTTTGTTATAATTTACTAATAAACATTTGAGCGTCTATACATTTAACCGATAAGAATCCACTTATTTTCGGTAGGTAAATATATGTTTAGTAAATATTTGGATAGTGTTGTAACATATATCCGATCTATTTTTATTACATTTTTCTTATTCGAAAAATAAGGCCACATGTCCACATTTCGCATATTCTATAAACACACCTTCATTTTAAAGTAATTCTTATTTTTCTCTAATCTACATTTCACTCAAAAAACTTTCAATAAAAGATAAGCTTATTGATTTTAAGCTATCTTATAGAAGATCAGGCTTAAATATTGCATAATTCTAGCCCTTTCTAGCCATGAGATGAAAGTAGAACCATTCAGTCCTTCATGAAAGGAATACGTTATATAGATAAATTTGTTAATATCAAAGAAACAAGAGTCGTAATTAAGAGTTGCAAATTTAAATATCCATTTTTCAAGTACATAGGTATATAAAAAAATGTATCTGACTATTTGAATAAATCCACACAAGTAGAATTTTATGGGGTTCTTTTCACCTTATTCTAATGAATGCACATTTCGACAGATGAGGTGAGCTTCTTCAGTAGTAGAACATGGTTCAAAAGCTGATTGAAGACGGAGAGAACATAAAGAATTTCAACAAAATTAAAAATTAGATGCTGTTGAAGAACAAAGGAAAAACATGGATAAGAGCTTTGATAGAAAATTATCAATGAAAATGTTTGATGCGACACCAGGAGCAGCTCAATGGAGCAGGCGCTACAACTCTGAACTATTTCGACCGGTTTCAAAACTGTTTTACGGCTGATGAAGGCGAAGTTGAGATATAGTTATAACAAAATTCGTGTTTACTAAGGCACACACTATACATTCACAGTGCTGAAAATCACCATTTAATTGTATTGATATCTTTATTTTATTGATAAGGAGAAAAGCAGATATACTGTAGATACATCTCTTATTACTCATGAACAAAGTTACTTATAGGACAAACGAAATTCCAAGACATAAAACGGCAATATTTAGTATCTGTCGCAGTAAGTGCCTTATTATCCAGAGCCACTCCAGTGGAACGCCCGCCACCGTTTCAGATGCTCAAACAAGCAATACATGCAATCATATGGAGCTTATTGAAGTGTAAACTTCTTTAGTCGCGTTGCCCTGATTGTAGGCAGTGAACAAGACTGACCTGCAAGGCTCGGATATGTAACGCTCGTATATGTGTAACGCTCGGATATGTGTAACGCTCGTTCGGGTAAAGTCGGCTAAGGGAACAAGATAAATATATCATATAGAGGTATTTAATTTCAACTGAATTGAAATTTAAATGAATAAATAAAATCATGTCCCCTCGCAGATTCGAACCCGAGCCGAACGGGTATGACCAATGTATGACGCCGGCACCTTGCATCAGACCAACGCGGGACACGTAATCGATTATTCATATCGTCTATTTATACATATACATACGTCACTGCTATACTCGTTCGGCGACCGTTACATGGGAGAGCATGACGCATCAGTCGTATAATACGTGACTAAATATTATACGCGTCTATTTCGTATTATTAACCTCGCCTTGATGAAGTTTACACTTCTGCTGTGTGGTTTTAAGCACACTCATTCTTCTTGTTGTAGGTGGCGTCTGTCGCGTGAGTTGGTCAGTCCAGACGCCTGCGCACCTACGCGACTGTGGCTTCGGTAGCGGACCATTATTTGTTATGAAGCTTATTATGCTGAGCCACTGCATAGCGCCATCGTTCCGTCACTAGCCTTGGCTTATCTCTTGACTCAGTCATTCCGTTGACGATGTTTGAGTTGGTTGTAGGCTATAAATCTGCTTTTAAAATGCCGAAAACTAATAATATTCCTCAGTGAATTATCATACTTCTTGACAACTTCAATGTTGAAGATTTTTTATTTGTTACATTGAGTTAGAAACAGCAATTTGGGACTCTTCGAAACCTAAAAAGTAAGTGCCATTCTCTATTTTGCTGAAATAGCGTTCTTGTAGTTAGTGAAGGGTTTACTGATTTCTTTGTTTATGTTTTTTTAAAAGTTCATCAAACGGTTGTTTCGACATGCGGAAGTGCCCAAAAAACTTGCTGTCGCCTCTGGCGAGTCGTAATACAGAGTATGAAAAACACCTTTCGAAGGCCTTCCTAATAACAAGAGATGCATTTCTAAAGTCATAGTCTGTCTGCCTCTCCTCTGGATACAGTAACAGAAGCGAGCACAATTCATCTTCTTCATTTGATGAAGACATTTTATGTGCTAGGCTAAGTCACTGCTGTGGCTTGGATGTGCCACAACTGTGGTCAGCTTGGTCGTTTTTACTGTGGCTCGGGTTTGCCACTGGAGTATCTTTGTATAATAAGGCTCCAACTCATAACTAACTTAACTCTTATCAATTACCTGCTCAAGGATAACAGCTTTGGCACTTCAATTTTCTATCTTTTAAAACTCCATGGTTATGGGATGGCATGGTGCCTTATGCTCAGTATGTACAGAGACAAGTCTGTGTATTATACTACTGTACGCTGCTAATTTATGGCTATGTGGGTGGGCTGAACTGTTATGAATAGTTATATTATTTATTTTCGAAATAGTAAGGTCTAAAAAGTTGATAGAGTTATTTTGTTATGTTTCTATGGTGAATTTGATATTACTATGGATAGTGTTTATCTGGGATTGGGACCACTAGACAAGTCGATAGCTTCGTAACATATATAAATATCTGAAGTTTATGCGTCAAAATGTTCTATAACAGCTGCTTGCAATTCACTGTCGTCCTTAAAATTATGTCCCCTAATGTTTTCTTTTAAATTAGAAAACAAAAAAAAATCACAAGGAGCCATATCCGGACTATACGGTGGATGTTCCAATTCTTGAAAACCGCATTCGCGGATGGCAGCTTGTGAAATGGCGGCAGTATGGATGGGAGCGTTGTCGTGCAATAATCGCACAGCTTTTGTCAATCTTCCACGACGTTTCACACGGATACTGTCCCTTAATTTATGCAATAAAGAAGCATAATATGTGACGTTCATATTTGTATTGCGCTCTTTAATGTCGATCAGCAAAATGCCCTCACAATCCCAGAATATTGTGACATCACCTTTTTCGTTGATTGAACGACTTTCGCCTTTCTGGGGCGAGGTTCATCAGATCGCCCCCATTCCATGAACTCACTTTTCGACAGAGGATCGTAAAATAGAACCATTCTTTCATCCCCTGTGACAATGGACTCCAAAATCGGTTTTGGGTCGTCTCCACACATGTTTAAAAACGATTGCGCACATTCGACTAGACGTTCACGTTGGAGAGCAGAAAGAAGTCGCGCTACCCATTTAGCACTAATTTTATTCATACCCAAATGGTCATGGAGAATTCGGCGAACACTTGTTTCAGAAATGATTGTTATCACTGCTAATTCCTTCACTTTCAAACGGCGATCTTCTGACATTAAATTTTCAATAATTGAATAATATTCCAGGGATTCTTGTCCCAAACGGAAACATTTTGCCCACCTTTGTACAATTGAATATGAAGGAGATGAATCACCGTAAACGCCGTCTAAACGTTGTTTAATGTGATAAGGTGTATGCCCTTCTTTTGTTAAAAATTTAATGACCGCACGCGGTACTCAATTTTCGTTACTTCAGACATTTTCGTGCGCTAGTCACGTTGGTTGGCTGGTTACTAAAAACTACTAGGCTTCGAACCGTCATATTTATAGTGTACACCTCGCGTATGTGCATGCATGACGTGACGGAGTTCGGACACGTTTGAACCTGTATGGGCCCGTCAGGCCGAGAATTTATGGCGTCTATCTCGTATTTTGATGTAAATGTTGTAAATACACATGGAAGAATCAGAGTGAGTTTACGAGAAACTATGGATCACAGTGACACAAGAGCGGACAATTGGTATACTGTTTCATACCACGGCTTAGCATCGTAGAAAAAGTCACCTCAATACTCACACACAAAATTGTTCGATAAATTACACCAGGCAGTAAAAAACATAACAAATGAAATTATGTTTAAATTGTCTTTAGAAAGCCATCGGCTGAAAGTAACAATTTATAGTGTGAACGAATTTTCCATGTAAATATTCATGTCGCGTTGAGTGTTCAGCTATGTTTGCATATCTGCATTCACGTTCTTCTTTTGTGAATTATGATTGGCGATATTCCTGCATTGATAATGTCTATATTTGTTTTAGATCTCAGACATTATACAGAGATTACGTTATTAATTAACATTATACTCCAATAATTACATGCTCGTCACAGATTTGGATCGACACCTGCAACAGCAACAAACTACAACTATAACAATTCCCAAACATATTTCTCAGGTTGTGTCCAAAATCTCCTGGTTTGTTACCAGCTCCTAAATTTTCAGAGAAATAAAAAAGCCGATCACAGAAAGGTATCAACAAAACGCAATAAAATTTGACTACCACGTGAATATATTATTAAAACACAAACTTGCTTACAACCCAGAGCAGTTCACCTATATAATTATAAAAAGTTCCAGAATGCCATTAATACCTATAGGGTAACAGGGCCAAATTCTAACTCAGATTAGGAGTAAGAAACTTGTTAGACCTAACTTCAATTAGAAGGGAAAACAAGGCGTTTTGTGTTTGGCCCAGTGTCTATGCCTGTGCTGAACACAAAAATGTATGTCTTAAGAAAGGAATAATTGCCTGATAAAATTGGCAACTTAAAGAAGATTGAAGGCCAGCAAGCGATATAGAATAATTGTACATATATTGATATTTTGGCCTGTAGGTTTAATTGTCAATTTTTTTTTTTTGGGAAACTAAATTTTGTGAACTAAAATACAATAGTAGATACGTAAATTTCTTAATCTTGTTTGGCATCTGTCAATTAATTCATAACATAAAATTGAAGACCACTAAGATTGTGAACTATTCAAGTAAAGTAAAGCGTTTTCTACTTGTCAGTTATTAGTCAACTTTTAATTGAACTAGAAATTAACACACAACGTGGCAATCTTGGCATCAATTTTGTCTGAGTTTAGAAATTGAACTTGAAATTTATGTACGTAAAACGTCTTAATATTTAAAAATAATAAGATTATTATCTTCAAGTAACTTTAATTACTCACACTCAAACTTAAATAACTGTTCAAGATACATATTTCCACCTATTTTAAATAAGATAGCTGATATTTATAATTTATAATAATTATAAGAATCAAATCCAACATTTATACGAGTATTTATTAAAACCACACAGTGAATATGATATGTATGTATATAGCATTTTCGTGGAAAAAATTGCCACCTAATGCGTCCATAAGCACTGTGCAATTGAGAAGAGAAAATAGGTAATACTACGCAAACGGAGACCTACCTATATGTTTCCATCTACTTATTTTTGTACGTCTATTGTTGGAGTACGTTTCGTCGGTAGGAACGTGCACGGCACGCAGAGATGTGGCGGGAACAGGTCCGCACAAGAATCGGCTTGTGTAGGTTAGGTCAATATGGCGGACTTTACGTGCCGACCACGTGTTTTTCAATGGTTCGGTAAGGTTAGGATCGTGGGACCCAATACAGTTAAGGAAATATACGGCATATGTTACCATTATTAACGGGTCTCTACTCTATTTTTATTTCGATTTTTTCATTTCGGTTTTCGTAACAGAAATTGGGGTAAATTACTCGGGGGTTGATATTCGGGAACTTCTCTGTTAGATGACTTTTAATATTTTTGTTTTCGTTTTTTTTTGCTCCAACCACACGAGGAAGACAGACATCGCTTTTTTTGGTCGTGAGAATGTCTGGAAGTCAAACTTAAGTGCCTCTTTCCCAACTTATTTTTAAATACTCGTAGTATTCCTGAGCACTTATCATAACATTGTCGTGGAAGTCAATTGAAAAGAAAAAAAATAATTTTAAGATTCCACTTTTTTTTTCCTGTTAACACAATTAAGCGATTTCTTTTGTCGATATCAAATATATAAGTGAATTGAAAACATTAAATAAGGAATATCTGTTATATACAAGCTGATCTGTCTTGCTGTACTCAAACTTCCTAAAGATTTAATAAATATTAGCAAACATATCTGGCTTTAATTGAGACTAATGACAAGTTCTGGGATAGAATAAGTTAACTAATTTATCTTATACTTAATAGATGTATTTTGTTAATTTTACTAAAAAGGTCAAAGGTGTGGTACTTCAATCAACATTCCAATTTACTATAAATTTCCTGATAATTACTAATGAAGTGTATCGAAATTTCAGATTTATTTAACGTAATTACTAGCGTGGACTCAATTAAATTATTATATTAATACGTGAAGAAAAAACTGTGCACCCTCTTTTTAAGCAAATTGCACGCACGGAGGAGTATGAGATTTGGCATAGTTACAGTTCATATGGAGAAGGAGTGCAGAATGATAAAATTTATGTATAATATGTGTTATAAATATAATAAATTAAGAAAATGAAAAGGTCAAATTTCGACCACTAGTTATTGTACGTCTCCCGCATAACATTTCCAACATGCGAATCTCGCTTATTATAAAAGATACAGGCTTAGATGAAGTATTTATAACGGCAAGTGAAATTATACGATTCTTCAATTTCTAAATTTCTAGTACTTATACCAAGTAAAAGTAAAATATCAAATTTCTTTTCTTTGTAACTTTTTTTTTTAATAGACACATAACTTTTATTTGCACTTTTTTGATGTACTTTTTATGCAGACTTTAAATATCAACTTGGATTTTTTCTTCGCTTTTTTCATTTTTTAGTTTTAATCTTTAACTTACTTTTTTTTTGTGGAAGGTCAAGTTGGGTTTCCAAGAATTGAAGATTTTTACTTTCTTATACATAGCAGCACGAAGTATTGTGATGACAATTTTCGATTGAGCGATTTTTCCAGATGTTCTCCGTTTAAAGTCCCGTGGTACTGGAAAAGCGATTTTTAAAAGAATGCCTTTCTCTGTGTGTTGGGTGTGACCATAACAGCTACCAAACAGCTAAAGCTATCAATATTAATCTTTATGAGTATATCTACATCTTGAGATCTGGTACTTCAGTGAAAAAGTCGAATTTTACCAATACTTCGCCAACTACTAAGTTTAAACAAATTTATAAAAAATTCAAATATACTCAAAAGTAAATTTGAGAAAAAAATTATTAAAATAGTTTTACGAAATTCCTAGGGCTAAACCTCTCAGCAAAATTTTTACACTAGACATCCTCTCTAAAATATCTCCGGACATTCTGAAAACTCCCTGTACATCCTAACCATCCTCAGGCATCTCTGACATGTCTGAGCAATTGACGATTTTCCCGATTCATCCTTTGACTTTTTTAAAAACTAATACTGAGTACATCTCCAGTAAATACCTTATAAGTATTTTTTTAATCTATTATGACCTTTTCGGATCATGAAAAAATATGAATACAGGCCAGGTTTCAAATTTGATCCATTCTATCAGACAAATTTATAAAATAAAGAAACCACTCCCGGTATACTCAAAATAAATTTCAAAAATGATTTATTGACAAGATAAAAGATAAAAATGCAATACAAAACAGAACAATTATTCTTTCATATAAGAAAAACAAACGGAAAAATACTCCTTTACAATTTTTGTCCTTTTCAATGACAATAATGAACTGTTTCAAGAACTTTATTTATTTTAAAATAACTCTCAACAAATGACTCTGTATCGGTACTGTCATCAAAACTTATTTCATCTTCATTTCTACTGGAGAAGGAATATTTTGATTTTGAGTCACATGGACGTTGATTATATTTTCTTTCTTTTTCTTTTATTACTTCTAATTGAAGACGATGGAGAGATTTTTTGGCATACTTGCGAGTAGTTTTTGAAAATGGAGTATTTACTTGCGAATTTATGAATCTGCGCAAAAATCAGGACTGACACTTTTTTGAGATTTCTCCAATAACCAACAAAGCCCTGACTTTTAATAATTGCCTATTGCTACTTTCAGGAACCGTGCGGTTTTAGAAACAGTTTCATCTTTACTCTTGGAAAAATCTTTAAGAGCTAAACCATCACCTAAGAGTGAAATATTGGATAAATCTGAATGAAGAATTAAATTCAAATTTTGAATCCCTTTCTGCTAAAGGATTCTTTAAGCTCTGGCATGCAATTTAACATTTTATTTGCATTCTTTTCTGTATTCTCATTTTCACTAACTTCTGTATTGGACATAATATCTTGATCATCATAATTTAATTATGTTTAATCTTCAAATTCACCAGTAACAACTGATTTTGATTTGCAAAGTAATGGCAAATAGTTTCAGCAATTTAGTTCAACTTGCAGTCCCATATTTTTTGTATCATTAATTGATTTAGCCAAACCTACAGTGACAACCATTTTCTAGGATCCAAGTGGAAAATGTCAAGTAAATCTTTATACTAATTTTCGGAAATCACAGAATGCATTGTTTCTCCTTTAAACCGTTCCATATCTCTAGTATCCACGTCCGATAATTTGGCAAGTGTTTGCCGTTATCAAACCCATTGAATTTATGAATGTTTTTTAAAGAGTCAGGGATCGTGATATTTGACTTAATTTGAACATCTTCAAAACAATCCATATCAGCTAGGTTATAATAATACCAACTAGAAACAACGTTAAGAATGTAAATGATCCGTTAATAATACGGAGTTTTCGCGTTACGTCTCGTAAGAATAGCATAGAAAGTTAAATTTTACCTCTGCAACTGTTGAGTATGTAATTTGAACGATTTGAAGCAATTTGAAGTAACTTTATATAAATAAGTATGTACGAGGTAGGCGCCGTAATTTCTCGGCCTGATATACAAAAAAGGAACTTGGAACAATATAAGAATTTTTATTTTTCAATGTAATCTCCCCTAACTTGTATACATTTACGACAATGATTAATTAATAATTCGATACCCTTGTAAAAATAATCTGAAGTTTTTGGGTCAAAATGTTCTATAACAGCTGCTTGCAACTCACTGTCGTCCTTAAAACTACGTCCCCAAGGCCTTTTTTAAATTAGAAAACAAAAAAAAATCACAAGGAGCCTAATCCGGACTATACGGTGGATGTTCCAATTCTTGAAAGCCACATTCGCGAATGACAGCTTGTGAAATGGCGAGAGTATGGACGAGAGCATTGTCGTGCAATAATCGCACACCTTTTGTCAATTTTCTACGACGTTTTACACGAATACTGTCCCTTAATTTATGCAGTAAAGACGAATAATATGTAGCGTTCACACTTGCATTGCCCTCTTTAATGTCAATTAACAAAATGCCCTTATAATCCCAGAATATTTTGGCCATTACCTTTTTCGTTGATTGAACGACTTTCGCCTTTCTGGGACGAGCTTCATCAGATCGCCGCCATTCGATAGACTCCCTTTTCGATAGAGGATCATAAAACAGAACCATTGTTTCATCCCTTGTGACAATGCACTCCAAAATCGATTTTGGGCAGTCTCCACACATGTTTAAAAACGACTGCGCACATTCGACTCGACGTTCACGTTGGAGAGCAGAAAGAAGTAGCGGTACCCATCTAGCACTCGTGTTATTTATACCCGAATGGTCATGGATAATTCGGCGAACTCTTGTTTCGGAAATGTTTGTTATCACTGCTAAGTCCTTCACTTTCAAACGGCGATCTTCCAGCACTAAATGTTCAATAATTGAATTTTTTTGAAGCGTTATTACTTCCATTGGTCGACCCGATCGATCAGTATCTTCCAGGGATTTTTGTCCCAAACTTTTTTACAGTTGAAGACGAAGAAAATGAATCTCCGTAAACGCCGTCTAAAAGTTGTTTAATGTGGTAAGGTGTATGCCGTTCTTTTGTTGAAAATTTAATGACCGCGAATCGTTACTTCAGACATTTTCGTGCGCTAGTCACGTTGGTTGGCTGGTTACTAAAAACTACTAGGCTTCGAACCGTCATATTTATAGTGTAAACCTCGCGTATGAGCATGCATGACGTGACGGAGTTTCAACACGTTTGAACCTGTATAAACCTGTCAGGCCGAGAATTTATGGCGCGTACCTCATACGTAAACCACTACTGCACGGACATCCCATAACCTGTACACCACAAATTCTCAGCTGTTAACCCCTCGCGAAACTCCTACCGGATTCATGTTTGTTACTCTTTTCGAAAAATAGTTTCTTCAGAATATCTTGCAATTCATGTTTTCTAAACAGCTATAGTATAAAAGTATTTGGTGAGCTTAATTTGGAACCCTTTTTTACTAGAAAAAATTCAAAACTCCAGAAGTAATACTTTTACTCCTACAGAAAAGCAGTTTTTACATATATCTCGCAAAATTATGCATTCCGTAGAGATTTATTAAGGCTATAAAAGTATTTAGATTTGATTTTGGAGTAATTTTTATATATAAAAAAAATTCAAAATTTGGGCGGAAGAAACACTTATAAGTGTATTAAGAAGACACAAGTATTTGAACTTATCTTGGAACTTTTACATAAAAAAATTCGAAACGCACATACCCAGTACTAATATAATTATGTAATTATTATAGACTCCAAACGTACATTTCGAATGATAAAATTGGTGTATTATTAAAATAGACAACCCATCATACCGATAAGTATACGCTTCAGCTATACGCTTGTTTTTAAATATAATTAATTTTATATTATTATACACCCACGTTACCATATCACTTAGTACCCCTTTGTGGCTCTTAACATAGTATAATGGGCAACAAGATAGATAATATGATTTATAAACTCTAACGGTATTTTTTCAATAGAAATAATGATTAATTTTTAATTAACCATAATTTATTATTTAACATAATCATTTAGTTAAGTCAACTCAAATTCACGGTCACATTTACTAAATACATGTTTTAACAACCAGTATTAAACTAACAAAATTATTTAATTATTTCAATTTGAAATTAAGTTCACAATAACACATCAATATTTTTAATTTAAAAATATATATCATAAATATCAAAACATGCTTTATTAATTTAAACACATTTATAATATAAACAAATATAAAATTATGTTGTTAAATTTAAAAACAGTTTCAATTGACTGGATTTAATCCAAATTCATGTGTTAACTGCTCAATTGTTTTGCAAAATTAACACCTGTCTTTCTCAAGTCTAGTCTTATTAATGGACTTTTCAAAATGATTTCATTTTTCTTTCAATTACGAATATCTTTCGTAAAATATTCTTTATTAATCAAACAAAGAGATTTTACATGTTTATAATATTATGCATAGATACGGTATAATTTAGGGCAGCGTATCTTCCAACTTAACCCTTATTCTCTTAGATAAAAGTCTGTCTTTTTCCACAATCGTGTAGTCGGTGCCAGGTTATTTTAACGTGCCCTGAGGCGATTCACGTGCACCACTATTAGTTACTCGGGGTGTAGGGAAAAAAGGCGAGGAAGGCAGTCAGGATGTAGTCGATTAGACACGGTAATGGTCTGACCATGGGACAACAAAGGATGTCCAGATTTCGACAGATATTCTTTTTGGCCTTTTTTCCTTTTTCTTGCTCTTAATTTTATGTATTCATCTGAGTTAAACGAAGAAAGAGGGAAGACAAAAAGTACCCACTACAGATAGGACGGAGGAAAAAAATAAAACGGTTCTTTCTTTTGCCGTTAATTTGTTATTTTTCTCGCAACATCCTAGCTAATCGATTATCTCATTTCTTTATCGTTATAATGATGACTGGAAATGTTATATATGAGCAGATACCTACATATTTTGTATTATAAAAAAATGATGCCATCGTCAAGTGCACTAAGTGTTTGGTTTATTATAATTTTGACTTTTTAAAAACAATATTAAATGAGGTTTTAATTTTTGAACGTTGAATGCATATCCAACAGCTTATTTCATGTCGAATATTATAAATATGAATTACTAATAACCATTAATACCGTTTAAAAAAGAATATTTGCTGCTTGATTTAAGTACTTTAGGCTGTTGTCTCTTTTTGATATAATTTTGTCAGTACGATACTATATTAATTAAACCACGAAACAGACAAAATTATATTAAATAGAGACAATAGCTCAGGAATAGTCACTTTTAAAGTATTAACGTCTTACATGTTTTTGATGTGAAATTTAATAAGAAATTCAAAAATGAAATAATATACAAGGTGTTCCATTTGAAAAAAATGACTTTTTTGCAAAAACTAACAAAAGCATTTCAAAATATGACCGTAGCTCAGTAATAGTCACATTTAAAGTATTAACGTCTTACATGTTTTTGATATGAAATTTAATAAACAATTCAAAAATGAACTGATATACAGGGTGTTCCATTTAAAAAAATTGACTTTTATACAAAAACGTGTCATCTAATTTTAATCCAGTTTCCTGCACATGCAGTTAGTAACTGTAAAAAAATAAAACATGCTTCTATTAGGACCCCTTATTGGCAACAATACTGCAAAAAAATTTGTCCATCCAATACGTCGTTTTCGAGAAATATAATTTTATACAAACATTGAATTTTTCAGAAAAATGGGAATAAGTCAAAAACTTTACATTCTTATATTTATATATTTATATTTCATTCTTATATTTCTTATTACTTTTTGACTAAAAATTATACGGGAAATACAAAAATGCAATAATATACAGGGTGTTCCATTAAAAAAACTATAACTATGGTTAGCCACCAAGTTATGGAACACTCTGTATAATACAAAATATTTTTAAAATGTGCTCCCAATGGACAGCTATCACAAGGAAAAAAATGAGGTGTGGCCACCACACGACTTTCTTATACGTATGAAAGTGTTACTTCCGGTCCGAATTTTGAAATTTCATTTATACAAAAAATATTCCAAATCCAACTCTAAATACTTTTGTACTCTTCATAAATATATATAGAATGCATAATTTACGACATATTTGCAAAAAATCGCTATTCGATAAGAGTAAAAGACCTACTTCCGGTAGGAATTTCGAAAAACTTTATTGAAACAATTTTTCTCAAATTTAATTTTGAGTACATTTGAATTCTTTATAAATTTGTTTAAACTTAGTAATTGACGAAATATTTGCAAAAATCGGTCTGCCGATTTTGCTCAAAATCTAATCAGTTCTCAAGAGGGAGATTATATTCGTAAATACAAAATTTGGAATTGATATCTACAGCGGTTTGACCGCTATCGTGGTCACACACACACAGACAGACACACACACACAGACATTCAGACATTTTTTAAAAACCACTTTTTTGGTATCAGGGGACCTCAAAACGTGGACATCTGCAAAAATCTCGAGGTCGAAAATTTTCATCATCACAATACTTCCTTATACTACGTATAAGAAAGTAAAACCGCTTCGAAATATCTTTACTCATAAAGGCATAATCGGCCTTACCCGTTTAGATGACTCAATCCGCAATCATAATTATGTTTATTATCTACATTTTGTTTGCATTACGGTATAGATATCTCAAAAGTGTCTGTGAAAATGGAAGTGTAAAGTATATTAAGTGAAAAAGGCAAGAAGTTGTTAACTTGCAACTCTAAAATTTATACAAATAGTGACAAGGAAACCATCGTTGAATCAAGTATTCATCACAATCACGCAGCAAGTAATACGTTAAATAGGCAGATTGTCAGTAGCGGGCCCAAAAGGAAGGCTGTCGAAGATTTATCTTAGAGACCGTCGAAACTGCTTCATAAATAATTAAGGGTAAGAATACTATTATCAAACATACATACATGTATTATGCAACAAAATAAAGTATCATTATAAGTGTTAATAAAGTGTATTATTTTTTCCACAGAACAACCACTTAACTCAGCAAATGGAATGCGAAGATCTGGACTGCATCCGGTAAACCAAAAAGAAGTGCTCCAAGCTATGCAGGAACTCCAACCAAAAACTAATAGAGACGAAAATTTTTTGAGTATTTTGGATACTGAAAGTGGTGAACATTTTCATGTTACACAAATTTGCATTTTCTGTGCTCAACCATTTTACATGGATGGATCTTTTCAGTTCTGCACAAACTTTTTCTGTCAGATGTTCTCAATTCAAGTTTATAAAAAAGGGTATTACATACCGGTAGTTTTTTGTTTGCTACATGATAAGGCAGCTAAAACGTATGTAAAATAATTTAAAAATATTGTACAAAAATGTGAATTTGAAGGATTGCAGTTTAGACTTCAAAACATCGTAATTGATTTCGAAAAAGCAATTCATAATGCATGTTCAATGATCTGGCCAGAAACAAAAATGAATGGTTGTAGAATTCATCTTTGTCAGGCCTGGTATAGGAAAGTACAAAATTTAGGTTTAACGACAAAGTACAAAGACAAAAATTCCGATATTGGTGCATTTCTAAGACTGTTCTGTGGAATAAATTTATTAGAACCTGCAGAAGTAGGTGATTTCTTTTCGGAGAAAATATACTCTGCGATTCCTTTAAATGACAGAGTTATAAAATTCTGTGAATACATTGTAGACAATTATATAGCCATTTATGTGGGCTTGTACCACTGAAAATATGCATCGAACAACAAATTCGTGAGAATATTTCTATAATAAATTTAACAATAATTTCTATTCTGCACATTCGAATATTTTCCCCTTTGTAGATATTTTGTTCAATTTTCAGACAAAAACTTATATGAAACTAATTCTGCAAAACACAATGTTAAACAACTTAGGTATCATATTAGAAAAAAACAAGATTTCATCGAAATAATGATTGAAGAATGTACACTCGGATTCAAGAAAGAAGATCTCTGCGTCAGTAATATGAAATCTATCAAAGAATTATGTCTACATCCAAATATGAAATAGTGTCTACTTGCATTCGCATTCGCTGGATGTAAACATAATTCTTTGATTGAATTATACAGCGTTAGTAAAAAGTCCCGGAACGGTCGAACAACTTTGTTATTTGAAAATTATGATTTCTGAAATTTGGTATGGGGGTATAGTTAATATAAATGCATTTTATGCAATACAGTTAATATTTTTTTCACTTCCGGTTTAATCGGCAATACGTCCAACTTTTTTTTTTTAAATGGAACGGCCAGATCTTTTTAACACTTTTGAATGCAAAATAAAAAACTACGTTCAGGAAGTATTAAGATGTTTATTTTTATTCACAAGAAAACAGTTAAAAAATTAAAAAAGTGTCCTAATACAGAAAAATCAAGATACCTTTGAAAAAAGTTGTTGTTTAGTGTTTGCATTCTTTTTGCCGTCACATTTGACAATTTTAAAAGCGTTTTAACTTTTGCATCGCTATAAATTTACTTATTTTAGACATTGACACATTTGAAAATGGCAGTAAAACTTACTGAATCAGAACGAATTGAGATATTAATGATGCGTGGGTACGGTGATCGTCAACGTTCTTTTGAAGAGGTTCGTATTTTGTTTAATACTGTTTATCCGGATCGTCACATTAGTAAAAATACGGTATGCCGAACAATTCAAAAGTTTGAAGTCTTTCGTCAGGTGAAGGATTTACCTAGAAGGGGACGTCCATTAACAGCAACAGATGAAGATACCTGTCTATTCAGGTTACGATTACAATAATTGTTCAAAATGCTCTCCATTTACAATTTCACAAAAATGTAACCAGTCAGTAAAATTTCTTATTGAATTTTGTATTTGTTCTGGAGTGATGCGATTGGTTTCTTGAACTATTCTCTCCTCCAATTGTTCAAGATTATGGGGACGATTTTTGTACACTTGACATTTCAAGTGACCCCAAAAGAAAAAATCTAATGGCGAGAGATCTGGCGAACGTGCTAGCCATTCGATTGCTCCTCTACGTCCGATCCAACGTCCCGGAAAAATTTCATTCAAATAATCGCGGACATTATGGGCAAAATGGGGGGGAGCTCCATCTAGTTGAAACCAAAAATGTGCATTAGGGTGATCACCTACGTTTGCATTTGGAAAGAGGGCCGCAAGTGCTGGATCAACCTCATTTCGCAATAAATTTAAGTAGACGTTGCCAGTTAAATTTCCTCTTATAAAAAATGGTCCTATGATGTTGTTTCCAACAAGACCAGCCCAGACATTCACCTTTTGAGGACGCTGTGTATGGACTTCTTCAATCCAATGCGGATTTTCAATTGACCAGTAGCGACAATTATGTCTGTTCACAGTGCCGTTGAGACCAAACGTTGCCTCATCTGAAAAAATGATGTGATCTAAAACATTAGGCTGCTGCTCGATCAATTCCGTCATTGTTTCGCAAAATTGTAGTCTACGATCTGGATCATATTCAGTTAACTCATGGACGGGATACATTTTATAGGCTTTCATTCTTGCTGATTTAAGAATATTATGAGCAGATTTTTGAGAGATCTCATGAATTTGACCTAATTCTGTTGTGGACACGTGATGATTTTCTTCCACTGTAAGTAACACATTCAAACTAGTTTCTTCATCTGTTGCTGTTAATGGACGTCCCCTTCTAGGTAAATCCTTCACCTGACGAAAGACTTCAAACTTTTGAATTGTTCGGCATACCGTACTTTTACTAATGTAACGATCCGGATAAACAGTATTAAACAAAATACGAACCTCTTCAAAAGAACGTTGACGATCACCGTACCCACGCATCATTAATATCTCAATTCGTTCTGATTCAGTAAGTTTTACTGCCATTTTCAAATGTGTCAATGTCTAAAATAAGTAAATTTATAGCGATGCAAAAGTTAAAACGCTTTTAAAATTGTCAAATGTGACGGCAAAAAGAATGCAAACACTAAACAACAACTTTTTTCAAAGGTATCTTGATTTTTCTGTATTAGGACACTTTTTTAATTTTTTAACTGTTTTCTTGTGAATAAAAATAAACATCTTAATACTTCCTGAACGTAGTTTTTTATTTTGCATTCAAAAGTGTTAAAAAGATCTGGCCGTTCCATTAAAAAAAAAAAAAGTTGGACGTATTGCCGATTAAACCGGAAGTGAAAAAAATATTAACTGTATTGCATAAAATGCATTGATATTAACTATACCCCCATACCAAATTTCAGAAATCATAATTTTCAAATAACAAAGTTATTCGACCGTTCCGGGACTTTTTACTAACACTGTATATTAGTGACGCTGGGACCATCTTTCATGAATCCGAGTGTAGTGTATGTTAGGTAGGTTAAGCAAATTAGAATTTGTAAAAAGTGTGTCCATGCAGTATTTACCATAAATTAATTTTGTACATATTTTGATACATATTGCTGTGACCTGCTCTACTATGGTTGATAACCAATAGTCAAATTAATAAATTGATATTCTTTAATAATCTAAGGGTATAAAAGGTAAATTTCTTTGTTTTTCTATAACGAGGAATGTGTCGCAGCTTTTCCTTATTGTGAGTTCTAGCTGTGATAGTGATGTTTACTTTCCTTACGTTCTCCTTTGGGATGGGTATAAATAAGTAAATAGTGAATGTCAGCACAACTTATTTTTATTTACAGTATAGATTTACAAAACATGGAAAATAATATTTTATTATTATACAATACAATACTTTATTTTTATTTAGATGTGTTCTCTTTTCATCAATAGTACAAGCACCTTGCAAATCCTTTGTTCCTTAAGAAAATTGTAAAAAACTACTGAATTACTTCTTCATGTACGCTTACAAATCAAGGAAATTACTAAATTCACTTTCTTTACCTTTTACCGACGTATCCCCATTGGATCATCTCGACCTGAGATTATCACGTCAAAATCGAGATTTAAACAATGAGGAACTTATTAGGTGTTTCCCATAATATTTCAAAACTGTTGTTATTCAAATGAAAGCGTTAATGCTTCGTTGAGTCGCCCTAACTTGAGATTCTCACGTCAACCTAAGGCTTACTCAAAGAAGGATTTATTAAATATTTAGATAATATTCTTAAAATTGTTGCTATCCAGGTAAAATTACTGATACTCCGTTGAATCGCCTTAACTTGAGATTCTCACGTCAACCTAAGGCTTACTCAAAGAAGGATTTATTAAATATTTAGATAATATTCTTAAAATTGTTGCTATCCGGTAATATTATATCACACACATGAAGATTCCTTTATTTATTTATTTATAGGATTGCAAGATGGCGTTTTATTTAATAGTGCTTGTACTTACTTTTCTTGACTGTATATCATTTCGAATTCTTCTTGATAATCCGGGCCTTCCATCCTTTTGGAAATTCTATTATGGCGGGCTTTGTAAAGTGGAATAATAATATCCCGCGCTTTTACTGTGTTTAGCGCGCACTAATCGTCTGTGAAGCGTATCACACGTTTTGTTTCGCAACGTCTAGATCTTAAAGGCGTTTATGCCTTTTTAGATTTTATTTTTATTTATTTTTTTACAACACTTGAAGCACTGGTTTAAGTTTAAGGGACTGCTGATCAACTTTTCTTTTCTTCTTGAATATTGGAGATCTTCGGATGGACTTCCTTCTTTCTGCAGATGCACGCGTTTATATACCCTTCAACAATTGCCAAACGCTTTATTTTGTTTCAAATTATTTTTGTTCAGTTTAAATTTTCTTCTACTGCGCCCTCCGTGTTTGTTATGGTAACTATCGATGTCATGTGGTCACGTGACCTTTCTTCCGCCATGTTACTGTTGTTGTTGTTTACATATTCTATACTTGCATATCTAATGAACATCGATTGATTTTATCTATTGGTAGGTATTTTTTTAGCTGCTTTTATTTCTAAATTATTGTTTGTTCTTTTATTGTGTTCACGTTACCTCCAATTTGCGTTGTATTTATATATATATTCATTGCTTTCTTTGTTGTTTTTGATATATATTCTCTTTTCGTTAATTAATTTAATTCTAACATTCCTTTTCTTGTTTTTAGGAATAGGTAGTATGGGATACACGTTACATATCGTCTTTATCCTTTAATTTGGTTTAGATGCTCCTTTTCCTTTTTGTGTTTCGGCCTTTCTTCCTCGAGGTCATTGAACCATTTCTTCGTGTTCGGAGAGTTTTCTAGATCCGTTAACCTTTAATCAAACTTTTGTTGGTGTAAGTTTTTCCTGATCTACATTATATACTGACTAATGTTTTATTTGTTTTTAGCTTGGAATCTCTTGACGCATTTTTATATAAATGAAATTATGTACCAATCGCATATTTAAAAGTACATTCAATAATATCTTTTATCCTGGAGATATCAGTGAAAATTGCATATCCTACATGATGTTTTATTTTTAATAGTGAACCAGAAATGAGTGGAATATATTTATTTATGTATAGAGACCTTTGTTCTTGCCGTAGTGTTTATTATTAATGCAATATGTTGAACGCAGGCTTCTATTCACTGCGTTTCACCCCTATGGAACCTAGTGTTTCCTTCTTCGTGCAGTTTTATTGCTTGTACGTGATTTACCCTTGTGATAGAGCCATCCCTTAACATAATCCTTTCTCTGTTTTTAGCATTCATCTTTTTCTTCGTCTGGATTTGCTGCCTTCTTGTTAGTATTTGTAGTGCTATGTGCACTGCGATTTTGTAATCAGGCTCTTCCTTATTATATTTAAAAATTATGTCAGGATTTTCCTGCCTGTAACGGAAATTAAATTGTTATTCAAGTTGTATCCTTTTATGTTCTCTGATAGAGGTTGGTTTTTATTTATTTTACGTTGTTTTATAAAATATTCAATACCATTTTATTTTAATTGCTAGTGCTTTCATTTTTACGGGTATGCAACCCACATTGCATTGATGTGTATTCTATTGCATATTCATCAGTTTGAATATTTACTGTCATGCAACAATTTAAATTATATATATTTTTATAAATTAGTGGATTATTCTGTATTTATATCTGATGAAATATTAAATTTTAATTTATGTAAAATATGTAAATCTATATTTATTTAAATAAATGTGCTGGTCTTTTATTTTTGTTGACATTTTATTTGTTTGATTTCTTTATTTATTTATTTATTTATTTGTGCAGAAAAATACCACAGCAATATGTAATTATACATTCATACTATATGCTTATATTGACGAACTATGAAATGTGATTTTTCTTGTGATTCCTTTGTAAAATGAAATTTTATATTTTAAGAGGCTGATTTTACTTTCTTATACGTAGTATAAGGAAGTATTGTGATGATGAAAACTTTCGACCTCGAGATTTTTGCAGATGTCCACGTTTTGAAGTCCCTTGATACCGAAAAAGTGGTTTTTAAAAAATTTCTGTGTGGCTGTGTGTGTGTGTGTGACCACGATAGCGGCCAAACCGCTGTAGATATCAATTCCAAATTTTGTATTTACGTGTATAATCTCCCTCTTGAGATCTGATTAGTTTTTCAGTAAAATCGGTAGACCGGAAGTAGCAGTTTACTTCAGCGAAAAAGTCGAATTTTGCGAATATTTCGTCAACTACTAAGTTTAAACAAATTTATAAAGAATTCATATATACTTAAATTTAAAATTGAGAATAATTTTATTTAAAAAGTTTTTCGAAATACCTACCGGAAGTAGGTCTTTTACTCTTATCGAAAATCAGTTTTTTGCGAATATTTCGCAAGTCATGCTTTTTAGACAAGTACGTTACGGGTATAAAAGTATTTAAAACATAATTTTCAATATCTTTTGTATAAAAAAAATTTCAAAATTCCGATCGGAAGTACCACTTTTACTCTTATCGAATAGCGATTTTTTGCAAATATGTCGTAAGTTATGCATTCTATATATATTTATCAAGAGTACAAAAGTATTTAGAACTGGATTTGCCATATTTTTTGTATATATGAAATTTCAAAATTCGGACCGGAAGTAGCACTTTTACTCTTAGCTAGGAGCACTTTTTTGATAATATCTTGCAAAGTATGCATTCTATAGCGATTTATTAAGCGAATGAAAGTACCTAGAATAGGATTTTGAATAAGTTTTGTATCAAAAAATTCTTAAAATTGTATAGTTTGAAACGCTCATACGTATAAGAAAGTCGTGTGGTGGCCACACCTCATTTTTTATTTTCCAATATGTGTTTCAAAATTGTCGCATCCATTATTTAGAGTTACATTATCATTAGAAAATTTAGTTAATCCTTTCCTAGCAAGGTCGTGGTCGAACTGTAGGGTCGGATTAACGCCAGGCCATTAGGGTGGTCGAATTGACGGACACCGAAAAATGAGATGTGGGCACCACATGACTTTCTTCGGCTATTGAATATTTTATTTGCTAATAATTACTAGTTTTGAGCACTTTTTTAGGATATTAACCGAATTTGTATTTGCGTCCAACATAATGTATTCACACATTGTATATCTTAAATTCGATCGTTCAAAATTAATGTTCTGTTCAATCCCCTAAAACAAAATGTTCCACATTTTAATGAACCATTACTACAGACAAACAACGTAATTTGCATTTCACAATTCCCTTTATTATGTAGAGTTTCATAGAAAACAATATTTTCTTGCCTTTATTTAAGTAAAGCAATACAATTAGAACCGTTCTTCTTATTTTACTGCTTCCTTCAGTTGTTGATTTATTGAAAATCAGACAAATTCTACTTCGTGTTGGAATTTGTAAGTTTATTACGTTATTAACAAAATAATTTTCAAGATCACGGATGCGGCTCTTTTCATCTCAAAAATATTGAGGGAATGTTTCAATAGGCAGAGCCGATAATGATTGTCTTGCTTTTAAAAATACAATTATTGGCATATAAAATTATTTCCTCCCCAGAACCAGTACACTTAAAAAAGGTTTTACTTGTCGTTTGTGCAACAAGTGTTTCGGTTTCTTTTTTTGTTTAGGTGGTGACAATAAGACTTTCCAGTGTAACCGCATGATTGTACTTAAGGCGCCTTGCTTCCGTTATCCCTGTTGGAGACCGTCTCGAGGACCATTTCGAAGTGGTTCTTTCTTTAAGTGGAGAACGCCTCAAGACTTCCTTTTTCGTACCGAGTTTCTCGTTAATTGTGAATTTGTAACCAATCCTCCTCTCTAATGATTTTGTTGTTGTTGAAATGTGTCAGTCGTAATTATTAATGAGGAACACGTTTTTCGACGAAAACGAAAAATCTGGATAATTTCCGACTAAAGTAATTAAGACACTTTAAAGGAATCTTGAAAGAAAATATCGAATACATCATTTCTTTAGTCCAAACTAAGACTATGGCTTCACTTTAATTACGACCTTTTTATTAAAAAAAAATGTTTTGCCCTTTTTATTTATGAATATGTCTTTATTAAAAGAGTAAATAAGTCATTCCAAGTTATATATTATCACAGGTTTATTTCTTCAACTTTCTAATATATTTTTGTTATCAAATTCTTATTAGTACAGTACCACTTATTTATTATTCACATTACAAAAATAATGTTCGATTAGTTTCAAGATATTTAAAAAAAATTATGGAAGGTACCTATGTGCATTATAATATGCTAAGGGTAGTAGATAAGAAGACAAACATGGTCTGTACAAACTAACGATTGAACTGTCAAAAATGTGATATATTAATTACATGACATTCAATCATCACATGCCAGCAAATCAGCGATATCTTGTCTCAGAATAAGAAGGAGTGATTCAAATATCCCCTTAATGGTATATATATTTTAAGACATTAGATTAATTCTTGGGTGGCGAGTTTAATATGGAAAAATAGGTCCGCCTAATTCGCAACTTTATGCTTAAAAACAAAGCCATAACCTGTTCTTTTACATATTTGCTTTAGTTTATTATATTTTACTGTGTTATTAAATAAAATCGGTAATTTTAGTACAACACGAACATCACGAAAACCAAACCGCGTGAAGGATGTATAAAAGGTTAACGCTAGAAACTCCAATAATGAAAACTACAGAAATTGTAACAAACACTAAGATTTTGGGCATTGGCATTTGGGCGCGACGGTCACTTTTAACCTTAGGTGGTCTTAATCCCATAGTACACTTGGGCGCAAGTGACTTGGGTCAGTTCAGCGCGGAGGTCAGAGATTAAAATAAAACAAAAAATAAATTTTAAAGTTTGAATTTGTACATCTTTTAAAACATTTAATAATTTAAAGATATCTGGGTGTGGACTATAAAATTGTGAATTGAAGTTGCTATGAAATGATTCACAAGCAGTAGTTGTTCGTTCTGTCGTACTACTGCAACAAGTCCACAATGTTGGTGGAAAAGTTGCGTTCTCTGATATGTAATTGTCGACTAAATATATATTTTCCACATCTTTGGTAGTTACATCTAAACCAGATTTTTCAGCCAGTCGTCGTTCTGCAATGTCGTCCGTTGCCTTCCGTTTTAATCCATTTTGAAATTTCTGTAATAAAGGAAATAATAATATGGACAGAAAAATGACTTTCTTATACGTATAAAAGTGCTACTTCCGGTCTGAATTTGGAAATTTCTTATATACAAAAAATATTTCAAATCCAGTTCTAAATACTTTTGTACTCTTAATAAATTTGTATTAAATGCATAATTTGCGAGATATTTGCAAAAAACTGCTTTTCGATAAAAGTAAAGTATGTATTACTTCCGGTCCGAATTTTGAAATTTATTTTCTATAAAAATTGTATAAGAAAGTAATAAAATAAAACTTTGTACTTACTTTTACTTCAACGTTTTCAGGAGCGATATAGTTCTGACTATTATTAAACTTCAAAACAACAGACTCTGATTTGTCCACACAAATCGACGCTTTGCAAGTTCCTTTTCTTGTGCATCTGTACCTAATGCCACTGACTGTTTCTTTATCTTTGCAAAGCGTGTAACTGTTATAAATTATTAACTTTAATTATACAATGTTAAGTAATATAGTCAAATTATCAAATTAAAATATGTTGAAACGAAATATATCTTTTTTCTGGCGCATGTAAATTCCGCACACGGTCAGAAATCAGTCAAATCAATCGGTCAAAAGATAGTAATGGCGAAGGGATTATCAACTACCTCATTCTCCCTAGCCCTCATTGGCGTAAGTAAGAAATAATTTCTGGATACAAACTAAAATAACAGTAATGTGCCACTGGTATTCCCATTTTTACCTGACAAAAAAAGTGAGACATACTCAAAAAATTTTGAGCACCTGCAAAACGAATATTTAAAATTTAACTTGATTTTAAAACCAAAGCAAATTATTGCAGATTTTGAGGTTGCAATTCATCAAGCTCTTCAAGTAGTTTTTAGTTCAAGTAAATCAGGTGAACGTCTTTTCCATTTAAAGCAATCATAGTATAGAAAAATTATAGAAATAGGGTTGTCAAACGAATATAAAAATCCTGTTTCGGCCATAGGAAAATGGCTAAAACATTTATTAGGCTTACCATTTTTAAACCCCGAAGTGACACATTTTGTTTTAATTTAATGGCGGAGAAACCAGATAATAATCAATTGACAATCTTTTGTGGTTATTTAGTTAATACTTATATAGCGGAAGATGCTGCATTTCCTCCACACATATGGGCTGAATTGTCATCTCATACGACTCGCTCAACAAATATTTGCGAGTCGTTTTATTCACATTTTACCAATTGTTTTAATTTGGCACATCCAAATATTTTTTTTTAAACTTTTTTTTGTATCAACATATTTAGTGAACAAACTCTTTGATCAAGGCTTTTAATTCATATGAAAATTATTACTGTTCCACCCCCGCTGTTAGGGTCGGTGCGGACCGTGTGCGGAATTTACATCACTGTTATTATAGTTTATATGGAAAAATTATTTCTTAATCCCTTGGCTGTTACTACCTGGCGGAACCATTGCAATACATAATAAAGATGTATTATATGGCTGTATACATCGCATAATTAAATAACAACGATGGTTTAGCTAATATTTAGCAAACGACTTATTTCACGGGTGTTAACGTGTGGATTTTCTGTTGTTGCTATACGAATTCGTTATTGATTTTCATCATTCGTCACATATTTAGGTTTTCGTCGTTTTCAATAAATAAATCTACCAGTACTAATGAAATCAATCAATTTCAGAAATTTTGTCTTTTTTTGTTTTATGAGGCCAATATTTTTCGAATCATATTTGGTGATCCATCTGTTGTTACATTCACCAATCTCTCCCAGTCGATAATAATAATAATAATAATAATAATAATAATAATATTGATTTATTTGCCCAACAGATATAATCCAAGACAGGACAATAATAATAATTAAAGAGTAATACACGCTCTACATATAATCAACAAAAAGATAACAAATGAAACTAAACTAGATATAAAGATATATATAAATACTACAAATTAAAAACATCCACAAAAAAAATGTTAGCATTCACAGATGCATGCATCAACGGTGCTCTACCAAGTACATTAGTCCTTGCAGTTGGTACGGTAAATGTCCGGGAAGATCTCGCCTCAATCCTTGGAACCCTGAAGTTTACTTTGGACAGTAAGTATGGAGAGTCAATTTTGTTACTTAAAATGTTTACCAGGAACCTTGCACTGCATCTGTTTCTTCGTTCGTGTAAAGTTTCGAAGTTATGCCTGCGAAGTAAGGTGTCATAATCCGTACATAAATCTGGGTAGTGGCCATCTAGCTTGTAAGACAGATATCTCAAGTATCTACGCTGAATACGCTCAATTGCATTCCGCTGAGCTCCATAAATAGGGTACCACACAGTCGAAGCATACTCTAACTTGCTAATCACGTATGCATAAAACAAAGAATCAATAGCGGGTATATTGCTAAACCTTTTACAAGATCTAAAAATGAACCCAGAGATCTCGACGCAGAATGGGTAATACGAGTTATATGTTCATTAAAACTTAACTTGCTATCAAACAAGACACCAAGGTCAGTGACAGTGCTTTTACTTTCAAGTGTGTGACTGTCAATTTGGTAAGTCGAGTGTATCTTATTAATTCTTCTTGTATATGATACATGAACACATTTATTAATATTTAAAGCGAGCTTGTTATTTAAGCACCAACTATAGACAGTGTTGAGATCAGCCTGTAGGCAACCAACGTCATAAGAAGTGCATATCCGACGGTAAATCTTTAAATCATCAGCATAGGCTAAGACGGAGGAGCCAATAGAAGTTATTAAGTCCTTAATAAAAAGGACAAATAAAAGGGGACCTAAATTCGAGCCTTGTGGGACACCTGAAGTAGAAATATAGACTCTTGATGAGTAGCCATTATAAAAGACAAAATTAATCCTATTAAGCAGGTAAGAATTAAAAAATTTAATTACAGAAGGTCCAAATCCAAAATAAGAAAGTTTATTGAGCAAGATCGAGTGGTCTATGGAATCAAAGGCACGACTGAAATCTGTATAAATGACATCCAATTGACATCCCTCGTCCAACGCCTCAGCTATATCCTGAGTAATAGTATTTAAATTAGAAACAGTTGATCGATTCGAGATGAATCCATGCTGATGCGGTGAAAGAAAAGGCCTACAGTGATAAGAGATGAAACAATAAATAACTGATTCAAATATTTTAGCAAAGTTAGAGATAATAGCAATAGGCCTATAGTTGCTCGTATCAGATTTATCACCTTTCTTGAAAACTGGACAAATTCTAGCAATTTTCCAGACGTCAGGAAATGTTGAAGTACGCAAGGACAAATTAAATATTTTAGTAAGAGGGACCGCAAAAATATTAGCGCAGTCTTTAATTAAATACGAAGGTATATTGTCATTACCACATGTAGCTTTAGAGCTCATTCGTGAAACAGCCTTCAGCACATCCTGTGCAGTTAAAACGGGCATCAGGAAGGGCGGAACATCGGAAATAGAATCAGGTAATGTAAGAATATTTGGCCTAGGCAAGTAAACATCAGCAAAGCCGTCAGCGAAAGCATCCACAACACCTTGAGGCTCAGAAAAAGTGGAGTTATTATTATGAAGTTGGCCAGGAATCCTGGAGGTATTAGATTTGGATCGGAAAAACTTCCAGAAAGAACGAGGGTCGGAGGTAATTCTGTGCTGCACACATTCAATATAATAAGTATATGCTGATGAAATCTCAGCTTTAGCAAGTCTACGTATTCGTTGAAATTCAGATTTTAGAGCAGAGTAGCCTGTAGATTTCCATTTCTTGTGATAGTATTTTTTCAATTTCAAGAGATTTATAATACTAGAGGTAAACCAAGGAGGAAAAGTAAGTTTAGATGCAGTAGTCATTGTAGGAACAGATAGGTCCATGATGGCATAAATCCTAGAATAGAACCGATCAACACAGTCGTTAACCCCAGAACATCGGTCAAGAAAAGACCAATCTACTTCGAGTAAGTCGGAATATAATTTACTGAAGTCAGCTCTTCTGAAGTTATACCTTTTGTTACTATTGTTAGAATGGAAAGCCGGTACGCGATGATTCTGTGTAAATTCCAAGTCAAAATACAAAGCAGGATGATAGTTATCTTCAGGAACTAAAGGATCAATATCGCGAGCCACTTCAATGTCGCAATCAATGTTCGATAAGATTAAGTCAAGCAATTTATTGTCAGCATTAGTGACAGTATTATATTGTTTTAGATTTAATGATGCCATGAAGGAGAAAAGAAGATCAACCTTTGAATCAGAAGTAGTACTAGAATTATTAAAATGCGGCAGGTTAAAATCACCCACAATAAGGACAGGATAGTCAGAGATGGTCAGTTCCAGCATACCTAATAATAGTTCATACTCCATGTAACTCATGTCAGGAGGAATATAAAGCAAGACAATGTAATATGTAAAGCTCCCAACACAAATCCTGCAGACCAGCAAATCAACCAAAGGAATAGTTGACCTAAAGGACCTGGTATCAACTACACTGCATTTAATACTATTATGTAAACCAATAAGAACACCCCCTCCAAGAGCACGACCAGTAAGATTTGCATCTCTATCACATCGCAAGATAAGAAGCAGATAAAAGTTCGCTATTATTAATAGAATCATTTAACCAAGTCTCGGTAAGAAGTATAATACTGTAGGGTGAAGAAAAACTAGATTCATATAAAGTTTGCGTTTTGGTACGAAGACCTCTAACATTTTGATAATAAAGAAAAGTACGGGACACACTGTTGGGCTCTTTTAGTTTAAAGAATTAACAATTCGGGGGATACCACTTACATACTTTAACCTTATATTGGACTCGCCATTAGCCTTACGATTCTCCAATTCGAGTTTGACACACTTGTATAATTTAGATTGAAAAGGAGTCTGATCCTGGGTGACAAATACATTAGCAAATTTATCCAACCCTTTCAAGATTGTATTCTTTCTTAGTAGCCTCGAGACAAGATCACTCGATGACAGCGTAACTTTAATAGGTCGTTTAGAATCTGTTTTAGTTGGATCAAATTTACCGAGTCTTACATGCCTGAAACCATCCACCCCAACCCCAGTAGCAGAGAAGAGATCTGCCAACGTAGATCTCTCAGATTCAATCCGATCCTCCTTCACACCAGACACCACGTCAGGGATACCGTAAATAACAACGTTGCCCTGACGACGCTGTCGTTCAAACACTTCTTGAATAATTTCCTCCGTTTTAATTAGGGGATTTTCAACTTCAGCAGTATTAATTGATTGTTTCAAAGCCTTAATGTCATTCTGAAGCTCCACAAGAACAGCCTTCAAGCCATTCAGTTCATTAGTAAATTTTCTACAGTCACTGCATGCCCAGAAAAAACCAGTGTCTGACGCAATTTTACGAGCATCAGACCTAGTAATATCAACGCAGGATGCCTTAAATAAATTCTTACACACACAACAATAAATTAATGGTAGCTTCATCCTTGACAGCAGATCGACAACATGCACACTGATTCATGATGTGTTAATATATAATATATGTATTAGTTCAGTAAAGGAGTATAGACAAAGGTCACTCTTCCGCGCCAACGGGGCCCGTCGTGGCGACTTCAAGACGAACAAGAATAGACCAACGGAATAAGTATAACACAAAAGGAGTACAGAGGAATAATATTTATTTGTTGATAAATCAAATCTATGTATTTTATGCTAAAATTTACACACAAATATCCAGCAAAAAGATCCAGACAAAAAAAAAACAAAAAAGAAAGCAGTAAAATACACAAATAAATTAAGAGATAAATCAAAATCTTAAATTTATCGGAAAAGCAACAATCAAATGCAAAGATACTTGCACTAAAATGACCGCAAAATTATTCTCTATAAGTAGATAACAATTTTACCTTTAATTAGCAAGATTAAACCACTGAAAATTCCAAAAAACCGAGAGCACTAAGAACGTGTACTATCACATATGTATATCTTAACAGTATGTCGATATTGTATTACAATAGTTATTTACGAACCAAGTGCGTGAAATCAAATTTCGCGAATGAGTGACCAGTTTAAAGCGCGAGCCGAAAGGCGAGCGTTTTATGGACACGAATTCGCGAAATGTTTCACGCACGAAGTTTGTACAATATTTTTTGTACGAGAACTATAATAATAATACATATTGTTAAATACGTTATCGTTTATGACACACTACTAATCTCTTGATATTAATTAAAAAAAATTGAGTTGGCAGTATTGATTATTTGAAGTGACATTTAATTTAAAATTATCAAATTCAAAAAATTCCATACAAAATAAAAACCTCACCAACAACATGAATTCTGATAATGAAATGCAATGTACACCGCCTGAAATTCGCGAAGCTGCCAATATTGCAGTGGATAATTTATTACCCATAAAATCAAAAAACGTATACAAAAACACTTATACTAAATTCGTAACTTGGGCTAGATCTAAAAATATACAAAAATACTCCGAAAATTGTTTGTTAGTTTATTTTCAAAATTTACAATCAAATAAATCATTATGGTCCACTTATTCTATGTTAAAATCATGCTTAATAATATATGATAATACGGATATATCTAAATATGCAAAACTCATAGCGTATTTAAAACAGACAACCAAGCAACATCAGCCTAAAAAATCAGCAGTATTAACCGAAGAACAAATTACTAAATTTATTGTTGAAGCACCAAATTCTTTGTTCCTACTAATGAAGGTAAAGTCATTTCCGTATATTTAAATTCCATACAACACTATATATATGTATTTATAGGCTGTATTAATATTGGGTATTTCTGGAGCGTGTCGACGTGAAGAACTTTGCAAAATGTCATTGCGAGACATAGAATTTAAATCGAATTTAATTATCGTAACAATTCCAGAAACTAAAACAGGTAACAGCCGTACATTTGCTATCATTAAGCCCGAATGGATTACATTAATTCGGCAATATGCAAATTTAAGACCGGACAACCAGCATCGATTCTTTTTAACATATCGCAATGGCAAGTGTGTTTGTTCACCTGTTGGTCTTAATACAATTGGCAAAATTCCAATGCGAATAGCTGAGTACCTTCAGCTTGATAGCGCAAGTAACTTCACAGGTCACTGTTTCCGAAGGAGTTCAGCGACATTGTTGGCAAATCAAGGAGGTGACTTGCTTACAATTAAAAGGCATGGTGGATGGAAATCATCTACGGTTGCAGAAGGATATATCGAAAATTCTCTGCATAGTAGAATTCAATTAGCTAAAACAATGACCCCGTTAGAGATATCGACTCCGCCAGCAACTTGTTCGACATCTGAAATACAAGATATATGTAATAATACAATCAACGTTACTCTACCTTCGCAATCAAGATCAATTCAAACAAACCAGTTAATCCCTGGGGTATCAATCTCTGGTTGTCAAAATTGCCCAATCAAAATTTTTAATAATTGTTCCGTTTCAATTTCTGAAAAGAATGAATAATGGTAATTTATATAATATTTGTTACTGTTCTGACATTGAATTACATACCTTCCAAATATAACAATTTCTATTTCATTTCCTTTTATTTTCATAGAAAAACAACGAACTGGGTAGCATATTATTAAGGTTAGGGATTTATGATTTTAAAATGTGACTAAATTAATTAAGTTCTGGGTAGTACCAACTTTACTTTTACGCACTCGTGTTTAAAGTGACTTTTTACGCACGCAAATCGAATCGTGAAATGACAGGTTTTGATAAGCGAGTACAAAAAATACATTTTTCATCCTCTCGAAAAAGATCTTCTCCCTTTGTTGTGTCTTTCTTAGACACAATTGACAAAAGTGCTTCCGAAATTTGAAAATGTTCAGTGTTATCTCTGATAAAGATAAAGAACTATGCAGTATTCTTTACATCTTAGCTTTGGTCAAGAGCTGTTCCATAAAAACGATTAGATTCTAAATTATTCAGTAACTGCTCTTTAAATTAGTCTTCATATCTTCTATTCCAACTATTGGCCGAGACAGACATACATTTTCAAATTTATATTTACCTTTTATCTTCTGGAAACATTTCATCCAATATGCGCTTTTCACAAATTCTTCTTCAGCAAAACGTGTTCCACATGGAACAATCCACTTTGCTACAAGCAAACTTGCCTCAGTTGCAGATTCTTGTAATCTTTCCTGTTTCAGTATTTAAGGGAGCAATGTTGTCCAGACGACCGCGTGCAATGCCGACCAAACAACCAAGCTGACGCCGCACACCAAAGAAACAGGGACACGCTTCTAACGTCTTTGTCGCTTCTCAGATATCGTTGTTTTCTGATTCAAACCCTAATGAACACTTTTACTGTTATCTAGAAGCAGTTTTTTATGCAAATATCTCTCAAATTGTGTATTCCTCGTAAATTGACTTTGATTAAGTATTTAACACTATATTACGAACATCTTTTCAAAAAGAAAAGTCATAAATCGCATACGAAGTAATACTTTATTCTTAATGAAAAACAGTTTTTTTGCGAATGTTCAAATTATATAGCCTAAATAAATTTATGAAGATTACAAATATACTCAAATTGAACTTCAACCAAGTTCTGAATTTTTTTATGTTAAAACTAAAAGTTGAATGTTCATTTTGATATATCATTTTATAACGGTAATGTTTTCTTTAATAATTATTATAACGGCGGAATGTAACCTTGCTGTGTATAAAAATTACATTTATTGTATATTGAAGAAATACAATCAAAATATTATAATTGCCTGCAATTATTCTTTATTACAAAACAACCCCACAGGCATCCTACCATCAGCCCTGGAGCTGCCATGAAAGAAAAATTCTACTTTGCAAATAAAATTAATGACGTTTTCTATAGCTAAGGTAAAATAAAACAACATTCCAGGAGGTATTAAAATTTAATTACACAGAGCTCATGACGGATCGATCGAAATTAGTCGAATAAAATAAAACAGTTCGGAAAACATTAAAAGTTACCTCTAAAAACACTAATCATAAATATTAAGTTTTTATAGCATCTGCTACACACGTATACTTTACGCACATAATAGCGCAATAATATAAAAAAAAATGGAAAATAAGACCTAAAGTATTTGCATAATAGCTGTGATAAAATCCTTATAATTCCACCGTGCATGAATTTTAATGGCTTTGTTAACGATCTTTTTTTCTTTTGGCTTCTAATGTATATTTTTTTTTCTCCTGGCATTATAGTAATCGTGTATCACATAGGTGAGAAATGTCTTGGACGATTTTATGATTGGGTTTTTACGACAGTTTTGCAGAGACAGGTAACAGGTACTATTTTATGCAGGTCCCTAGCTAACAGGTAACTCTCCCCGTGTATTTATAGACTGTAGGGAGTCGGTGCATTGTGGGGCGTCCACTTTAGGGGATGAATATGACAAATAACGAGGGGTCTAACATGATAAATTCCTGTAAATTATCAACCTTACGATTTAATTGCAAGTCAAGGCAGGTATTTTTTGAAGGAAATTAATATGTTTTTCTATAGAAATACAAAAATAGAACAAGAGATTTTATATTATGTAGATGCTGTTATTTATTGCTTAATTACAAAATATTATACTTCTATATATCTTCTTCTTTCATGATGTAGATAGTACTATAATATATTAATATAACATCAGATTTTCCACTACCTGTACCAAGTCTTTCATATATTATGATAAACATAATACATCTTTCTTTTAGCACCATTGTCTCATAATTTATGGACTGTCCAGAACAACCGATTAAAATAATAATAAAACTAAAAGTAAAAGTTGATTTAATTTATTTTAGGTTTTAATATATTTGTGAACAAATATCTGATACATTATTTCATTTTAACTTATTTGGACAAGTTTTATGTGATGTAGTTGGAAGAGCATAAAATGTTGCATTTTTAGTGTACTAAATGTACAGGCATCCAGTCTTCTAGAAGTACTATGGCAATCATTCTTCAGAACAAGAAACCATCTGAAAGCATTTGGCATGTTTTTAGTATGGATTAGATTAGCATGCCGAAGATTTTATAGAGAATCATATCCCATTTCTTCCCAATAGTAATTCGTAATTTCTGTCTTGGTGATAATCTCTTGCAGTAACACGTCTTACCACAATATTCCCAACGTATTCTATTGGATTGATATGAATTCAGATGTTTACTATATTAACTCGACAAAGACGAGCTTTATCACGCATAAAAATGCACTTCTCATGCATAATCTCCTTCATATACTTTGGCAATTGATATACTCGTTTTGTCACATTCTACATGCTGTTATATAATCTGCAGTAAGAGGAATCAACGGCCTTTTTGGACCATATAAGTCCCATATAATATGCAGATGATTCCTGTGCACCAATTGTGACAAGTAACATATTTTGATACTATAGCTGTTAGTTGACCTTGCTTTTATATTAGTAGAGGGCCTCCAACTTCAAAAAATTGATTTTAATGTGTAAGAATTACATTTAGAGAAAGAGAGATGTTATCGCGAGGTTTGATGGGTCCGCTGTTGTTCATCATATATATAAAAATGATATGCCCCAGCTATCTTAATAAAATAGAGATGTGCTTCTACGCAGATGATACTACTATCTTAGTCAAGGAGAAGTGTGAGAAATAATTGATTGTACAATTATGTGTGGCTGTGGAAAAGGACAGACAATTGTTGTTTAAACTTGAATAAAACCTAACATCTGATCATAACAACAAAGCTTCAGGGGGAAACGGCTGTAAAATTGCTTCGGATGTAGATCCATGAACACCTGAATGGAACTAGCATGTAGATGTACTAGTAAAGAAACTGGCATTAGAAATGTGTTGCCTTATAAAACGAGAGCCATCATCAGGAAGTAATACTAACCTATCACTCCTTTATTCAGTATCACTTTTCCTAGGTATTTTCTTCTGGGCAACATCGTATCTTACAGAACGATTATTTATCCTTCAGAAAAGGGCAATTAGAATCATAAGTAACATTATCGCGATTCATGTATTTAAAAACAAAAATGTCGAAGAACATACTCGATATAGAAAGGACACTTCATTTCCAGATACCGGACATTATATACCTTAATGAACTGCTGTATTGGAGAAGTTTTTTAAAAGAGATCAAAAAGATTCCGATCGAATTTATTTATTATTTTAAAGAATATCTGAACGATTTTTAATATTTAATGCCTTTCTGTAAAAACCAAATTTATCTCTGTCATCATTAACTGTGTTTTTTGTTTATTTACTTGTCATTTATATTTACAAAGTTTTATTCGTGCTAGCTTTGCACATTTTAATTCTCCGACAAACAAACAATTTATTTTCTGTTTGTAATCATATTGACAATTGCTTGTTTTCGTTAATATAGCAATAAAGATCTATTCTATTCTTATCTTTTCTATTCTATTAATCTAACAAAACAAAATAAGCATTTGACGCACCAATTTGGATTAAATGTAAGGAAAACTATTTCTTAATTTAATAATATAGATTATTGTTTGATATACTATTTGTACTATTTCCATCGTTTTGATTCTGAATAACCGACGTCTGCCATCTTCAGGGTAGCCCTATGAACGATAGTTTCATAACAAAAATAAAATAAAATGGTGTTTTATTTTTTTATTTTTGGCAGTATTTGGGAGTATTTGTTTGACATAAATGTCACAATTAAAATATTGTTTTTAAATTTTTATCAAATAAACGACAGTATAGGAATTATTTACCTAAGGCTCCCCTAATAGCACTATTACATAAATCTTAAACGAAAAAACGAAATTGGAATAAGATTAATGCATTTTCGACTGTACGCAGAGCCACTTTTTGTCTAGAAAGCACATATTTCTTCAATGCCTTGAAAATAATTACAATAATTTCAATTATATCGAAACAAAATGCACCTAAGTAGGTATATGGAAAACACTCGTTCGGATAACAACAGTTTTTGATTTAAATGTAAAAAAGTAATGATAATAAAATTCTTGAAATAAACCAGAACAGGTAATTAGTTTATGCTAAAATTTTAGTAGTTATAATTATACATTAAAACTAATTGCTATAGTCAAAATGTGGAATACAAAACTACACCGGCAAATACAATAATCACAGTGCAAGTATTTTTGTATATAAGTACTCAGTGTATGGCTACATCAACATTCACTCAAATTATTTCGGTTTCAATATCCCTTTAAATTACTACATTTTATAATTTATTACACAGTCACGTTTAATAGGAATATACCCCTACAAAGACTTCCTTTTATAGAATGGCATTATATAAACTATATTGGTACTAACTTTCTTACAGTCACAGTTTGAAAAGAAACTCTAAAAATAGAATTCGAATAAATTCCCTACATCTCTGGTAGATCCAGTCAAATATTCCACACTCAAACAGTTTAATCTTTAAGAAGTGTGAGTCATCTAGTTATAATGGTCAACTTTTCCTTACCTGATCTGAGGGTCCCTCAACAAGAAAAGTAAAAATCTTGCACACGTGTTCCTCGGCTTGGAACGAAATTTTAAAGCTTTAAAAATGCGTGTTAAATATAGGAATGCAAGCCAGATATTTAGAAGTTCTTTTTTGTAAATATTTTAAAATAATAATAATATAATTAATAATAATTATATATATATTTAAAGGGAATAGACAAGGAATGATACACAGAAATAATTTTAACTTTCATTTATTTAAAAAAATATTTCAAAAAATCTTAAAGCTAGTGGAAGACCAACAATACAAAATAGAGACACTAAAAATATAATATTATATATACATCTTATTTATATACAATTTAAAAAAATTTAAAGCAATTAAATCACGAATATAACATACTTGTCAATTCATTTTTAGAGGTACATTTCTATCTGAAACAATATCTAACCTACTATCACAAATACCTGTTGAGTACAACAGGTCAGTCATTTATAATTAGTATTTACTAACGTATAAAATTATTAAAAAAATATTGAATAATTTGAGCAAGTTAATCATCACAATTCGCACAATAGATATTAATCACTGTTTCTTCGGGTGGTCATTTCGATTTATGCCTGAGCCCATCGGTCACAGGGCACTTGCAATTCGGGTAGTTGACGTCTAGTGATTGCGTTCTTATCACCAAGACAGGAAATGTCACTGTCGGCGCCGTACATGGACGTCCAGAAGAAGGTGCCGGCTTCTGTCCTTGCGAAATGTACCGGTACGTATCGCTGGCCCCTGCAGACCGGAACGATGTCCATACGGCCTTGATTGTAGACGGGAATGGCTGCGATGTCATCGCAATCGTCTATCTCTTCGAAGATTCTAGCCTCGAGCAATTCGTTGGCCAAGTTCTGATCGATCTCGGTCTCGTATTCGTCGACGAAGTATTCTGGTCGAACTTGTTTCTTGTGCGCGGCCTTCTTGCCCTTCTTGATGAGCGATTTCAACAGTTGCTTGATCTGGTGCATCGTGGAGCGCGCCTTTTTCGCGTTCAAGTTGTTCTCGTTGATGCTGTTATTCGACGTTACGATGTAATCGTTACTGTACGAGTCCATTTTCGACTTAAGTATGTATGTCGTTTTTAAATGTGTATATTTCGATAATGTTACAGGAACTATATCACGAATGTGAATGCTAACATAAAGTTTCAACACGGTTTATATATGAATGCAACGGTCCGGGGCCCTAAGGGTAGCGATAGTAGGGGAAAACGAGCGTACCCTACGGACCTATAGGAGTACAGTATAGGGACAGGTGTGCGTATTTCCATCGACGAATATACGAAGTGAAACGGTGATATTTTCGAGCGAACACGTGCAATAAAGATGGAATAATGATACTAACGTATAGATATAGGGTGTATAAGGAGATCGTGGGAATTGCGAGTTAGATGTGTTTCCCACAGATTTTGAAGAGCAGATGGTTGGCGTAGGGGTGTTCGCTTGCTACCTACGCATATATTCTTACACACATATAGAATACACCCCCGTTTGTACTTCATATATACAACAAACACACACACACATACATTATATATCCTTTTACTTTTATTCCGTTTGACCCTTTTTACCTTAATTCCCTCAGATTCGGATTTCTTTACTTATTTTCCTCCATCCTTTACGCGTACCGAGTTATTTGTGTATTATTTGTTATTATGCTATTACTATTAATGTTTTCGTCTCTCTTGCGCGCCTATATTCACGTTTGGGATCCTTCTTGGGTGCGTCAACTTTAGATGATAGAGAAGAAGAAAAAGGGTACCTTTTTCTGTACCTTTCAAGTTGTTGTTGTAACGCTGGATGACTCATAGAGAGGAGGTAGCAGGTTGAAGTTATATCAAAGCGTACTCATTTTAGAATTCTAACTTGGATGCAATTTTCGCTTTTCCCTTTTAAACACACAGATACATGAAAACAAGTTCTATTTAAATTAAATTTTGGAAGTTTTGAAAACAATACTGTGGTATTTACCCCACTATTTGTGAAACATTAATTTCAAAAGCAGGTGATTTCCCGGCAGTGTTGCATTAAAAAGGGGACCAATACATGTTAAATAATCTATATCTATATTGTATATAGGTATAATGTCGCACGTGCGTCACGTGACTGACGTGCTTTCAGCACTTGCTCACCTATTAATGTTTTGCAAATCGTCAAACTTGATTCTTTCTGAAAATAATTGTATATATATATATTTTTCCAAAGCACTTTCCTAAGCCGTTTACGAGTTTTAAAAAACTTAATATTAGCAGTAAAAGATACTCATTTTAATGTTTTTAATTGTTTTAACCGGGTACTCAAAAAAAAAAACATTAACAGTTTTGTTTAACTGTATATTTGCATAGAATTTATTTTTGCTTTCTAGTCGTAGATTTTGATTTACCTACACGATAAATTATGGAAACTTCATAAAAATGGGAGATACTACAAATTAGTTTTGTAGAATAACATTAGCAGTATAATTAGGAAACAGTTACATTGCAATTAAGTTTATAAAACACACGCATTTTAGAAGGAAGCATATTCGACATTTATAATAATATCGAACTCACGACCTTTTACAGGTCAGATGTGTTATGATAATCGTAAAGTAATAATGATAAAAATATTCAAATGATGGCATTTTATAGAGATTTTGAATAAAACCTTTCAACAGTGAAGAAAATTTTCCAGAGATATTATCGTCGACGAAGGAATGTTAAAATATTTTGGCCATCATCTTGGAAAATAATTTATTCTTGGGGAAACCAGTGAGATTTGGTATCAGGAATTCATGCTGTGCAGTTTGTTAAAGAAGAAAAATAATGATTGGGCTAGGTGGTAATTTCATATGTGGAACATTTAAACAGCCCACAGCACAGGACCACATACATTTATACACACACATATATATACTTCTACAACGGCTTCAAATAAACACTCTAGATTGTCTTATCTGGCATTCTGCAGGTGTCTAACCATGCTGCTTGCCAATATATTTGATCTTACCTTCATTTATATGCTGACAGATGACCTTAAAATTTATCATGACTTCAATAAATCAACGAATGTGAATGGTATATATAATTTGTTTAGGAATGAATTGTAAATAGCAATGCTAATTATACCTCATAACTAGGATAACGACTATTTCAAAATTGTCAGATTTTTGGCACTTTGCATCCACGATATATTTTTTCATATAATTATTATTACTTGGAAGTTTTCTTATTTCATTTTCTAGTTTCTTCTCTTATTAATGTCCTTGTAGTCGCTGAGATAGCAGTGATACAAATACTGGGAAATATTAGAAATTGAGCACTTGCCACTAAAGTTTAATTTAATAATAATACAGTTAGGTATTCCCATCTAACAAACCATAAAAATAGGTATATAACCTAGAAGACAGAAAAGGACTGCTGTCATTTTCGGCTAAAGTAAAACCCTTGAAAATATGGTCTTCATATAACACTGACACCCTTTAGTGGTAAGCATATTTTCAAGGCCTTAGCTAGAAATGTTTCCAATTTTTAGGTTTGCGACTGTAGTAACTCAGTTTCGAAAAGTTATATATTGTTTTTCTTTTAATTGTGGTTAGGCGATCTTCTTTTAGAATAGTTTTCACGTACAGCACATATTGTAAATAATAATGGCTTCAATGTTGAAGAAGTACGTGGAGAAAACAATATATCGTCAAAGTATACATGCATATGATATTTAAAGATAAATTATAGTGAGTAGTACTGGTTTATGGCATGTGCAAAAGTTCATCCCCCGGAAATTAGTGACAGGAACAGAATGTCTTACAACTGCAATAATTTACCACGGCCATGCTCTGTCAAGCATGAAACAAATATAACTACAAGCTCCACTAAAATAGTTACTTACTTTTAGAAGACGTATACATAAGAGTATATTCCCTATTCTGTGTACAAATAGATTTATTATAAAGTGTTCATTTTTGCTATAATTAGGCCTGATTTTAACGTGATATGCTGTCAGCTTTACGGCATTTTAATGAAATATTCCAGCAAATTAGTTAAAATATTATTCAAATAAATATTATCTTGCTCTAGTATATACAGCATGTGTCAATTTTTATTAGCCATAGGCGATTTAATCCATACAGTACGTGGCAACATAGTACCCCTTCTTTTCTTTCCAATGCCAGCGCGACCGATGCATGCTCGTAGATACAAGTTAGCGTGGTTAGCAGTAACTATTCGACCATCGGCTTGGGTGTTTGTAATGCGTTCAGAAATAATATTTACGAGTTGCAAGGATTTGTTTTTCTTTTTCCTTTCAGTAAATGCAGAGAATTATTAAGCTGCGTTCACGCTGCATGACAAAAACAAAAGCGTAATTCTAATAAAATTAAAAATAAGGTAAATAAAAGAAAATTCTGAAAATAATAATAAACTACTAGATCAGGAGATCGCGGCGGCCATTTGATGTTTCCCGTTTCAGTAATAAGACGGTTTTTATTGCAGACTAGATCGCAACGTGTTCGCAGCTAAACATTGAATGTAAAATCTGGTGGAGAGAAGTGGAAGATCGGAGAAAATCGTTGTGATGTCGATTGTTGCCGGGATTGGTGACGGATAGTAGGGGTGCCATGTTGCCATGCATTACTTGTATACGTATAAATCGCACGTAAACATTGAATCCCTATACCTAATGAAAATTGACACATATGGTATATCTCTTACATATTGGTAGGACCTTCTTTCTAATTAGTCTCTCATTTTTCACAGGAAAATCAATATGCCTTTGTGGAACATTTTAATACTATCCTGCTATAATTAATGTTTCTAAGAAAACGCTGAATATTTGTTATAGCCCCATAAGATTGTTATTTCTTTCAGACCATTCTGTTGTTGTCTCTTAAGTATATTTCAGTCATCATTTCCAACCGAAGTTGTACTATTTCCATAGCTAAAAGCCAACTTCCTAACTTAAAGACTACGGTTGCTCTACGGAAATAGTGAGCAAACATGTTTAGTGGCTATTCATTTAGCTGCTGCGGAATTAAATCAGAGTTTTTATGTTTAATGATGCTAAGGTGAAGTATCAAAACCCTGTAATACTTGACATTTTAAATAGCTTCTATGATAGATTGAAAAACAGAGCCAGCCCAAAAAGGAGATGAAAATGTAGCAATAGATTTCTGTTAGTTTTGGAGTTTGCTGCAATGCTACTGAAATGCAGTTACCATGTATACTGAGGATCTTATGGACTCGCTGCATTGTGGTTATATATTTAAGTTTAATGCCAAAGTAATAGCATGTGATTAAAACTAATAGATTGTGGTTTGAAAACCAGACCTGACTAAATAAAGTATTTACAATGTCTTACTCAAGCCCAGATGTTGTAAATAAGTGAAACGAATAGACATATTACTGTCGTTTAATAAAATTGAGAAAGGCTGAAAATAGTTAGCAGAAATTAAAGCACAAAAAACTTTCAATTTGTTTCTACCACTTTATTAATTGTATGTGACCGTGGTTTCAACAATAAATGTGATTTTCAAACTATGATAAAAAGCAAATCCACACCTGCATATAACCATTAATTTTTTTTGTATTATATATTTGTAAAATTATACCATTGTTAAAACAAGGTGTTTTATTATGTCTTGAATAGCAATGAATTACCTCCAAGCAACGGCTTCCAGCTTACGTTTTTGTTAACAGAAATATTTTTTCTTGGCGTTCATTTTAAAAACGAAGCAATTAATTTGTATGACACTAAAATTGCCGTATCTTGCTAGGAATTTTAGTAACTGAAAGCTTGAATAAACCCAGTAAAATCTGAAGACATTAATTCTGAGAAGAATAACAAACCATATGCTATGGGTTTTAATGAAAATAAAAATATTTCTCTATTTCCCAACAGGCCAATGCCCAATTACAGAGAAAATACACATTATGTACGTCAGTAACTGCAATATATTAATAATATTCCATAATACCCCTACTACCACACATATATATCCAAGTCCATCCTATTACCAACATTGGCCAGCGTCATGTTGAGGAAACTCGTGGGACAATGAACAAAATTCTTTCCAGTATGAAGGAACAGTCAATATTGCTTCTGATGAGTTTGTGCAAGAATGCTCGCAAAAAGCGTCTCGGCTTGTTTTGAAAGCTGAGAAGTTGTGGCGTATTTGTAAATCCGCATAGGGTGTGTTTCTTCTGATAAACACCATCGATTTTGAATGACAGAAACTTGAAAAACTTACGTTGTGTACACTTAATTTAGAGGAGTAAATCATTAATAAATAGGACGAATAACAACTGAGGGAATCCAGACGTAAGAATAAAGTTGCTAGATAACATCGCATTTGTTTTTCAAAGAGATAAGATCTGAGCAGCCTAATTGAAGGAGGTACGATACCAAATGATACGCTTGATCTTTCATTTGGTTATTTGTTTTGTCTACAATTGATATTTTTGAATTGTATAAATACTACCGCTGAGGTTCAGCTAGATATTACTGGAAGAAATCTTCAAGTACATTGAAACAGTCGTTATGTTTCTTCGAGAAACTCAGTTTAATTTTTAATCTGACTAGCATCGTTTTTAATGCCAAATATAACTAGTATTGTTAATTATTTAATATGTGGAGATAAAATAAATGTGTCTTAAAAACTACTTTATTAATTCTCGTTAAATTAAATAACTAGTTGTCAATTTTTTAATTATTTTCTAATTTATCTTCTTGTATTAATTAAAGTTGCATGCCATTAAATCATTTCTAATAGCATGATATTCTATAAAATAGTGGTAACATGTGTGTTTATATTAACATATACCGCCATACTGTTGGGCCACCGATAGTGCCGTAGTAGACGATGTATTCAATCTTGCTTTCTGCAAGTTTCAACTTGTTGAGTGTGCGTCACAAGTGGCAAGACTGCCTGAGTTTATCTTTTCATTGGTTTGCACAGGTGATAGGACTTGTATTGGGTTGTCAAGGTGTTACTCATATTTGCGTCAATTCTTGTATTGAACTTTTTTCGTGCCGATTTTCTCTGCACAGATATACATACATACTACACAAACATAATATGTACTATAATTATGAAGTTAGACCGATCTTTTTTGCTTTCTTATACGTAGTATAAAGAAGTATTGTGATGATGACAATTTTCGACCTCGATATTTTTGCAGATGTTTTGAAGTCTGATTAGATTTTCAGTAAAATCGGTAGACCGAGTAGTAATACTTCGTAAACTACTAAATTTAAACACATTTATAAAGAATTCAAATGTACTCAAAATTAAATTTGAGAAAAATTTTATTAAAAGACTTATTCAAAATTCCTACCGGAAGTAGGTCCTTTACTCTTATCGAAAATCAGTTTTTTACGAATATCTCGCAAGTCATGCTTTCTAGGCAGGTATATTACGAGTATAAAGTATTTAAAATATAATTTTCAATAACTTTTGTATAATAAAATATCAAAATTCGGATCGGAAGTAACATTCTTACTCTTATCGAATAGTGATTTTTTACAAATATGTCGTAAATTATACCTTCTATATATATATTTATCAAGAATACAAAAGTATTTAGAGCTGGATTAGCAATATTTTTTGTTTGCATAAAATTTGAAAATTCCGGAAGTAACACTTCTAACGAGTAGCACCTTTTCAAATATCTTGTAAGTATGCATTCTGTAGCGATCCGTACTTAGAATAGGATTTTGAATAAAAAAATCAAATCTAAATCTTAAAATTTTATAACTTCAATCGCCGACATCTTTGTTTCGGTAATAACAACAGTAGTAGTATATTTCAGTTTATTATATACAGTAACTTTCAAATACAGGATTATCTTCTTCTTCTTATATAATTATAAAATTGGATGTATGTGTGTGGGTGGGTGTGTATGTTCCCCATAGACTCCAAAACCACTGAACCGATTTTGATGAATTTTCGAGAAAACTCTAGCATGATCTGGAAAGTATTCCTGTGAAGTTTGGTGCCGATAAAAATTGTTTTTTTTTGGGCGTAGCAACGCGCGCCGGGTATCGCTAGTATTATAAGAAAATACAAAATTTCATGTGGTAGTAGATAGCAGACCCTAGATCTAGAATGTAAGAGTAAGGTATGGGCACCGCACGACCTTGCAGAATTTCCTAGACAAGTAATATCTCCGTTTATTTGAGCACCTTGACACAATAATGAAAAAACTGTTCTAAACTACATCAAAACTCGTCCAGATTCCGTGCCTTGACGTATAATTGTGCTAATAACCCCGATACCAGCACGTCCTCTCTTGCTGATTAACATGAATAATTTTGTTGGTATCGTTTTATGTTACACAGCATTTTATACTGCTGCTTTTTTTCTAAACTTTTAACGGATCTTCTCTTATTGTGTCTTATATTTCTTCAATCTTTTTCTGTTACCTTTTTTATTTTTTGTATTCAGTTTGACAGGAACGACATATTATTTATCACCGCCTTTGAAATGTTAACTGCAATCGTTTTTGGTAAAAAAAGGAGGATGCAATTTGAATAAAAGAGTAGTATTAGAGATCTTTTACGCTACAAGAGGCGGAATACGAAATAGTTTTTGATGTCGTATAAAATAATTTTTGTTTTATTACTGTATCTAGATACTCAAGTAACGGAAATATTACCCGTATAGAAAATTCTGCTACACCCGGTATATGCAAAATGAAATTACTTTTCGATAAGAGTAAAACTGCTATTTCCGGTTTATATTTTTAAAGCTTTTTGATTAGAGTAAAAACCGTACTTTTGATATTGAGGCACAACAACCATAATCTTTTCTAATAAATTAGGAATGTGAATTTTATCGTGCAATAAATAGTAAATAAACTTGATAGCTCTTCTATGCTTTCGCATGTCCAAGGAGACAATACTTAATTCCCCAAGAAAGACATCACTCCTCAATGGAGTAAAAGCCATTCCTCTTGAAATACAGATTATATAAAAAGCGCCTTTAAACTTTCTTAAGAGCTTCTACATAAGTTTTATACATGGTGACTAAATGGCGGAATCGAACAAAGGTATAAAATAAATAAGTTGCCTCTATCCATGAAAACTCTCTAGCGTTTCTAATAACAAAATCTAAAGGTTTCAATTCAGATGAAGTAATGCTACTGATGTGGTTAGAGGACGTTCATTTAGAATCAAAAAGTATGACGACGAATAGGGATCCCATGAACGGTGTAATTAAAATAGAGAGAAGCCAGTTTCCGACAGATAGTCATAGGCCAATTACTCGCTGTACACCAAGTTCGCAAGACATCTATCTGCCACTGCAGAAATAAGCAATCTTATGTGTTTTTCAGAAAAATTTCTCATCATCTGCAAGTAACAGTTAACGGCAGTTCAGTCCGGGATATATGTCATTGATAAATACGGAAAATAATAAAGGACTCGGGTTGCTACCCTGTGGAACTTTTAGGCTCGCGGTAAAATGAGGTGATTGATGACCATCACAGCTGACATATTGTATACCTATTATTCATCAGGGAAGTGTGGAATAATGACTGCAGCTGTAGTGAAGAAGCAACAGCATCAATTCTTCGTAGCAGTATGGCGTGATAGAGCCTTTTGTTGAGATGAGTTGGAATTACAATGAGGATTATGCTTGATATGACTGCCGGTGATAATAACGTGACAGGTTTTCTGATGAATGATTGTGCTTCTGTATATCCACTTATTTATATTGTTTAATATAATTGTTTAAAAAACAGTATTTCCTGACTTTTGGAAGAGAGATAAAATTATATCAGTGCTTAAGGAATGCAAACTATCATATGTGACTAACTACACTAACTAACAAATTCCAAATTTTAGTTTTGCAATAAAATTCATTTTATTGCAAAACCAAAATTATAATTGGTGCGTGAAACTTGCAAAGGAACGTACTTTTAAGTTCCCACCGGAGTTGACAATTTTGTCAGCGCTCAGTGGGGTGTCAAAGAATCTTACAGACGCCTATAAAGGGCAGCGAATGATGACAAGCATGGATCACAGTACACTGCAGACGAACAACTTTTTCTGGAAGGTAACGTTTTCAGGTGATGGGTCATGGGCGCACCACTACATGCCTGAATGCATGGAATGGAAACATCTAAATTCCCCAACAACGAAGAAATTCATTGAGACACAATCCGCAAAGAAAGTGCTCGTGACTGTGTTCTAGGACATGCAAGGGTCGGTACTGGTGGAATTTCTTGAACGCGTGTCGCTGTGCATGCTGCATCGTTTGAACAAACATTGGACAAATTGCGTCGTGCTCTTCGTGACAAATAATCGAATGCTGGATATGTCGAACTCCTTCATGACAATGCACGCCCCCATGTAACTGCTCCTGTTCGAGCTCAATTAGAGCGCTTTGGGTGGGAGGTGCTCTAGCATCCACCGTAGAGTCCGGATCTGGCACCGTTAGATTATCATCTCTTCGACCCGATGAAGACATTCTTGGCCGGCAAACACTTTACTTCCGATGACGAAGTCAAATCGACTGACCGCAGAGAGCTCTACTCACAAAAGACGGACTTCTTTGCTAAGGGTATTCGCAACCTTGTGCCACCATGGGAGAAATGTGTTGCGAGACTTGGCAACTATGAGGAAAAATATTGTAAAGATGTTCCTGTATTTTGTACGTATCCTTATTTTGTTATCTATTACACTTTCTTCTAAAAAATATATTCTTATGCATATTCCCAATTTTCAAAATGAGGAATTGTCACTTTAGGTGACATGTTTCATTTATCTTCGTGAAATGCTTGTATTATGTGCATTACTAAAGTTTTGTAATTTTCTGCATTTTTGCAAATAACTGGAAAGAACTTTGTACCAGTTAGACTAACGAAGCTCTTTCCCGCGGTGTTAATTTGGTATTTTACATTGTTTATCACTTGCTATTTCTTGTATTTGTGGTCCAACAAAATTACTTTGTTTTCGTTTTCCTTCTATTATGTTTGGGGAACTTTTCTCAAAGGTATTTAAAACCGTGGTTTCTTGATCCAGTGCCTTAATAAAATTATTCATGGGCCTTAGTTTTCCAAGCAGAAGTGATATTATGATGTTTTGTTTTTCCACTAAAGGCAATAATGTCGTACATTTTCTTTTTTTGGTTAAAATCCTGTCGTAGTGGTAATTTTTGCTTAATGTATTCTGTCTGTCCCAAAGAAGTAAAAAGCAACAATATTTGATGTAAGCTAATTACATACCCAAAATATATGCTGCTTATGTCTTCTCTAAAGAGTAGCAAACGCCCACACCAGAATAACAAAGCAGACTCGTCGTTCTTTGAGTGAAAAATCGCATCATGCCTGAACATGTTTCAACCTGCACTTTGTGCTGTGTAATTTTGTCAGGTGCTGACTTGCGGTTAAGACGTCATTGGTCAGTGCTGTACACAGCAGAAAATTATAATTAGAATTTACAACATTAAGAAAACTAATTTAAAACTTAGTATAGGTACACGTCGGTCTGCCGACATTACACATTTTCATGTTACTTCATATATTTCAGTACGAACAAAAACACTAGAACATCTTAACCACACTAAAGCACAAAAAGGCTAAATACGTATTTCGACAACTATGTTGTCATCTTCAGTAGCCCTGATTATAAATCGTGTTGTCTACATACCGCAGCGTAACGCGGTTTTTAATAAGTGCTACTGAAGATGACAACATAGTTGTCGAAATACGTATTTAACTTTTTTGTGCTTTAGTGCAGTTAAGATGTTCTAGTGTTTTTGTTTAATATCAAGCCACAGACTTCAATTTTAGTTTCATAATTCAGTACGATTTAAAGACTAGAACTCAGACAACCGCAGCTGCGTAATGCTAGCGCAACCAACTAGATATCGAAAGGCCTGAGTTCGAGTGCTAAAACCAGAAAATTATAATTAGTATATTACCACATCTTCATATGCATGTTATATTTCAGACATATCAAACCTAACAAGAATCATTTATAGAGAAGATGAAATTATCAAGTGGAGAAGAAAATTTCCGATAACAATATGTACAGTATGTATGGTGGTCGTCCAATATTTAATTAGATCAAACATGGTTCAATGATGATTGTACAACCATTTGTGTCTGAAACAGCGATAGTGAAAGTGACTTATTAATGTCCAGCGCAAGTGAATCAGATTAACTAATGTGCAATTTTTTTTTGTATTTATATTCTCAATTCTTGTTAATCTTTTGCACATGACGAAAAAAAAATATTGTCAATTTTCATTATATAATAAAAACAAAAATGTGTTATACTTTATTAGATAGTGTAAATTATTTTTCAATGAACATAATTTCTTCATATATTCAAAATACGTAATAGTAAATACAGTAATTAGTAATGTGTATAAGCAATTATTTTTGTAGCTCAAATGAAACACAAGACAGCTAAATCCGTAGTTAAAAATAATACATTTCTTATAACTTTAATTGTAATTCACGATATTACGAACAACGAGTATGCTGTCTCTCTCAATTACTTTCATACTGAAAAGAAAATTTTCTGAAATATTGACATGCGTGAATTTACCAGCATCGCATTCAACCCTAATTTCAAGTAGATTTTACATATTCATCCAAAAAGTTACCTTTGTTCAATCATTGTATTAATATAAATTTACTCCTTTTGAATTTAAAGTACATAGTTGATAAATTACTACATTCTCAACTGTTTACATGTCATATCAAATTGTCTACTATATTTTAAACTACTTTTTCCGGGTTTTTGCCTGATATTTGAATCACTCCTTTTTATTCTGATACAGGATACTAGTATATATGTATTATCGATTTTAATTGATTAAGATAAGTTTTTTCAAAAAGTTACGCCCTAACTTCTTTTTTCTAATTGATTTTGGATCAATTATAATCACTCCTAAGGCAAACAGAAAGAATTTTTAAAATTAATTTGTAGTTGGTAGCGAAAAATGTTAAATTTAATTTATATATTCCAATTTAGGATTTCATTTTACACGTTGACATGTTTAAATTAGAAATCAAATTGATTACATCTAATAAAAATTAATAACTAACCATATTAGCATACTCACGTAAGCCATAAGTATATATTCTTGTGGCCCGAGGATAAGTATAAGTTCGGAAATATGCACCATTAATATGAAATTTATAAATGACCGTAAAAAAGAAGGATGTTGCATTTTGAAATCTTCTTTTAATACCAGTGAGCACTACTTAAGCTGGACTGCACTTTTATGCGAACAAAATCATATTAAAAGAGCAGCAGGTGTCAGTATATTGTTCTCGTTCTTTATCTAACGACCGTGACTTCGTATAGGTCGGCACCCTCTTGCTTCGACGGTTTTTTATTCTCCCTCGAAAAATATTTCTATATAAGGTCATCCAGTTTTACGTATTTCTTTTACGCTGGTGTTTCATCTTGCGCGTGGCGAATCATCAGCCAGAAGACTCGTTAAATCAATTCCTCGGTGAAAATAAATTAAAAATTCCGTACGAAACTTAAACGATCTTACTTATTTTGCTTTTCTCTCTTTTCCCTCGGTTGTCGTTTTAAATAATTGATTAAATAACCGGTACGGTTACCGAGGACGGCTCTTCTTGACTCCGTCTTTAATTTTTTCCCCCGAGAGTGTCGCATTATTATGGCATTAATTACTTCGCGGAAATTGATTTATATTTTGCTTAATGAGCTGTTGCTCAATTTTTAAAGTGGAATGCTTCATCAAGTTATTAAAATAACGTATCACTAAGTTTCGATCAGTGGCAGGTAAAATAATACCAAATGAATGAAGAAATTTTGCGAGTTAATAGCAGATATAATTAATTTCTTTAATCGCATGCGTCGTTATCAATCACTTTTTAGCACAGTCGCAAGATAGCGGAGTGGAAAGTCCGCGATCTTGGATTTCCATATCTTTAACTATCTTATGTATGCCTTCGTAAGAAAATGATTTTTCTTTGTCTGAAAAATACGCCGAAACTGCGTTCTTCACTTCTTCTTCGTTAGTAAATTTCTTCCCAGACAAAAGACATTGTAGGAAACAGCTAAAAATCGCTCGGAGGTCTATAGGGGTGAGTAATTTAAAATATGGAAGCCCAGGGCAACCAGCGTTTCACGACAAGACTCCTGTGAACGGAATTATTATCGTGTAGGAGCAGGACTCCTGCGCCGTCAATTTTCCCCTTCTTTTTTCTCTAATGACTTCATTTAGCCGATCCAGAATTGAAGTGTGGCATTTTCCATTTATGGAAACGCCTCTTATCTTTGAAATAAATTAATGTGATTCCTCATGAGTCTCAGAAAACAGTAGCCATGAATGTTATAGCCGACTGTGACATCTTAAATTTCTTGGATGAGGTGTGTCTTTTTTACTCCACTGCTTGGACTCAGGTTCATAATGATGAATGAAAGTTTCATCCCCAGTATAATTCGACTCAATAGATCATCCCCGCCTTCACTACAGCGATACGAAAACGCGCAAGAACATTCCACTCGCTGTAGTTTTTGTGGCGGCGTGAGCATTCTCGGCACCGATCTTGTGCTGTCTTTAGTCACGCCAAGATTATCGTAAAGAATTTTAAAAAGGTCCCAGTCATTCCTGGGAGTTGTGTCTCCTTTATTCCCTTCAAATTCTGGATTAGTCATTTCGATAGGCCGAGGCGGTTGTATGGTATTAACAGACTTTTCTTGTTTTGTAAGGAACGACGCAATACTCGATTTTCTCCATATTTCACTCTTCCCGATGAAGTTGCTCGGTCGGCAATAGTTTGCTGACGCAATTGTGTTAAAACTTTGTATTTATACTAATAATGAGTCACTTAACACATTCCGATAGAGTTCTCCCACTATTATCAAACCACTCCTTTCCGCAAATTTAAAAACGCTGCTTCGGTTATATGTTACGCCCAAACAGCGAAAACGTTCAGTGAGCGAATAAACAACCACAACGCATTGTGGTCATTGTAAGATGACCAAACACCGAAATGAGAAAACTCTTCGCGTTGTGGCCGTTGTTACCGACCACAACGCGTTATTTGCAATGCAAAAACGACCACGCCGCGGTGTGGCCGACTGAGAACATCAAGCACTGATCTGGCATCACTGTTCAGACCTGTTCAGGCACGCTAGCTGCTTAGCACCATGCTTAAATGAAGCAGTGCGTTTTTATTTTAACACACTGGAATTATGTGGTGGGAGCTGTCTAACAACAAAATAAACATGCAGGATACGTTTAACGAAAAAATTAAAAGTATTATTGATAGCAGGAACGATTGGAGTGATTATTTCATAAACGACCGTTATAACGAAATAGTGAAAGAGGTGAAAGAAGAAACACATTTGAAAGACACCAAAATGACGCTGTCGACCAATCGAAGACTGACGAGGTATGCCACAGTAACAATTGGGGGAAATGAAAAATTAAAACGGATGCAACACCGACAGAACATTTTAAATATTACTGTAAAACTGAAAATATGTTTGATATCACTGAAACTGCCCATAATGCAACTAGACATAAAAGATTAAGGTCGTGACTCCTTTTAGTTATGGAGACTGAAATTAAGAAGGAATATTGTAATGTCACTAGAGCCGCAATTCAGATCGCTCTGTGGACAATGACTAGTAAAAAAAATTTTTTTCAACGAAAAATGCTCCTTTCAAGTTTACCACAGCTTGTACTACTCACATTCTATTAGTTAATTTTGCCTTTAGAAATATTGTTCGATTCTGATTGAAGAAACTGCCAAAGAATATCCCTTGAACTGAACAGTGAGTTCTTACTTTTCTATCGATTTCGTCCCATAACAAGTCGAAGTAGTACAGACCTGGGCTGTGAGGGGGCTACGGCATAACTTACTTATTAGATACTGCCTGAGCGTTCAAATAGTGTTTGCAAATTTTAGTGGAATTATTTCGTGTCGTTATTATAGACAAATGTGAAGTTTTCATTATTAAGTGCAGTTCTGGGAAATTAGTGCTTTATTCGAGAATTTTTCTGTAGTGTTCCTTGCGCATGTCATTCGTCACTCGTTCATGCTGTATAGAGATATCCCCAGATCATTCATGCGTTACTGTAGAAACGATGTAATCGCGTAGCTGTTTCTCGTGCTTTGCTCATCAAATAAAGGTCCTACGCCTTTGCCCAAAGAACTGAAATTTGTACTGATCTGTTCAAAGTACAATCAATCATGGAGATGGGCTTCTTTTAGGCTGTTGTGGTAGTTTTCGACGGTTGTGGTGCTTAGTAAGTGTCCAAAGTCCAATGATGTATGTATATAATGTAAACGGTTCCCACTTTTCGTGACTTTCTCAAGAATTCAAATGATTGAGTTAACACTGAAACTACCTCGGTAGTAAAAACATAGTTTTGAGTATAAGCTGATCTCATATGAAAGTGTTGCTAGATTTATTACAGGAAGTTTAGGATATATTATGTAAAAACAGTCAAATACTTGAGGTATTGGCTATTTTGAAATTGCTTAGTTATAGACTAAGCAACATTATTGCTTAGTCGACAGTATTCAATAAAATAATAGTCCTTATATCCTTGTACAACATTTTTTGTGATAATACTTGTTGTAAAATTTTGTATATTTGACAATGCATTATTCCTTAGGAACCTTGGAGTAATATAAATATAAATATTGCAGTGTGTCGTGTTGTATCTTATTATATTGTATTGTGTACGTGTATATTTATATTAATTTAAATATGACAATGTCCGATGTTGTTGTCACAACTCTCAACAATAAACGATGTATTTCCCGTTCGAGGCGACTGTAAAAATTGAAAAAAACGCTGGCTCTTTGGAACATTTAAAAAAAATCGAACTTGACTATTCTTCACTAAAAGTTGGGGAAATAGGAGTAATAATTAAAAATTTTTCCAATAAATTTATGGCGCCATCTATTTGACTGTTTCTCAAGTAACACTTTAAGTAACTATGAAATTGACAGTTAATTGTAATCAACTCAAAAAGCGATGAATTCACTATAAAGATAAGAATAACAACGTCATAAGCAAGAATATGATAACTTAGACTAAATTTAAATGTGAATAATAGGTACGTACAAGAAATGCGTAAATTAATTAGGTAGTCTATTTTAGGTTAGGTATGATACTAATCACTTTAATCAATAATATTTTTTTAATTTATGCTCGTACAAAAAATAATGTACAAACCACTTGCATGAAGATATCTTCCACGCATTCGCGCAATTAAAAGCAATCGCTTCCCTTCGGTCGCTCGTGCTTTCAAAGTGCGCTCATGTGGGAAAATAGTCTTCCCGCACTTGGTTCGTAAATAACTATTACGTGTTATCGACGAAAGCTCATGAGGATTTAAATGTTTTGGTTTGTAATTACATACAGACACTAATTGTAGCGTTATCTTTCAGTTCAATAAATCAGCTAAATTAAAATGAAGTAAAGGTGGCCACCGTTCTTAAGTATATCGAAATTAACTTATCAATTTCGATTTTCCTTTTTCTCTTTTTTTTTATTTGAATCGTTTTTGAAATATCAATACACCTCGATAAGAGGAGTTTATTAACCTGCCAGTGGTCCTATCGAAATGCAATAAACATCGGGCCATTTCCGGGATAATGCGCAGTTATGCAGTGGAACCTGGGGCGGCTTGAATGACGCTTGCATTACGAAGGAAGAAAGAAGTTAATCATAAATACCAATTGAGATGAGGAGTGACACAAAATGGTCGAGGAGGAACACGAACTGAAACATTTGTCTTAAACGAGATGAACAGTTGAATTTTGAAAATCAAAAAAAAAAGTAAACGAAAACCAACTTCTCTCTCTCTCTCTCTCTCTCTCGCTTTGTCCCTCTTATTCTTTCTCCTGCTTTTTGTGAGGTGTAATTCAACTCATGACGCGTTAATTGCGTCCTTTATATCGTAGTTAATGACTATTTAGAGACGATCGGAGTATATAAAGATTTGTAATGAGTGAATTGAATATTAAGTATTTTTTACCAATAAAAGTTATCGGACATTGCCATGTTTAAGTACCATAATTACAATCTGAGGAAAGAAATTTTATTCAATTCGATACATGTATGTACAGGCAATTAATTTTATTCAAACATTAAACGTTCTTTATAAGTAATAATAATTTTAGATATATTCACATTTGAAAAGCACAAAAGTTTGAATATTTCATTTCCATTCCTAGATTGTAAATACAATTCAATGCTAATGATATTGAAGTATGAAACAATGATATTATAATGCATTTTCAATTCTGACTTTAAAATTAGAAAAACAAGATATTGAACACAGTCTCTATTTAAAATTTTTGTCGAATTCTAAAACAATAGATTAATATATCCTGTCTTATAATACGAAAGATAATACTTCTATGTAAGTCATCTAATTTTGATATATCATTGAACCTAATTCAAATTGTGCTAAATTTGTTTCCCGCGTTTTAAATTTCTAGATTGTAAACATACCTCCTGTATTTTGGATTCTAATGTTAGAAAATATGTTTTCCCATCAACATTTAAGTTTTTTTTTATTCCCTTTTGCAATAAATGTATATATATTATCAATATTTATGTATTAATACTTGACGTATATCTAACATATACATAGTTAAATAAATTTGAAAATAACAAGTGCAAACCATAAATTACACAAGATGTCGTTTAAAATAATAACTAGAGATGTTAGATATAGAAATTATATTTATTTTTCGTTAAATTACCTATAGAAGACACGATAATAAATGTCCAAACATTGGAGAAAATGTATGTAGTTTTATTTGTGTTCTTAATGGTCACTATTTCCAATGAATAAGAAAAAAAATATTTTTCAATTTTGAAACATGCAACAAGTTAAACATCTTAAAAATTTAATTACGATAAAACAACAGATATACTTAATAAAACTGGCCTTATTTAGAATTTGCTAACAGTTATAAGGTGATTTTAGAATCCCCTAGCTACGCATAATGTACTCTTCTTCTTCTTTATTGGTTGTTGCGTGTTAAGCCTAGGCTTTTTACACTTATTCTGAATATGAGGTATCTGATTGTTGGGGTTATTGTGCCGTATAGGCTGTGTTGCTGGTTATGTTTCCAGTGCTGTTGCTACCTCTTAGGGTTTCTGATGATGTTGTTGTTGGGGCTGCTTTCAGTTTTGAAGTTTCTGTTGGTTTAATTCGTCTTGTTAAATAGTGCTACTATCTTTGCTGTTTGGCAGATAAAATCTGCTATATGGATTTCAGTTGCATTTGTACTGTGTAACGCAATGAGCATGTTACCCAGCGTGAGTGCCAATTCTTCTTTTTCTGTATTTTTCTGTATGGGGGATCTTGTGTAACTGTGTTTGTCCTTTCTGTGGCCTGTTGTCGGCGTTGCGTCCATGGATTTTGGGTTGGAAGTGGTGCATCCACATATCTTGGTTTTATGCGGGATCTGTTAGGATTCTTCGGGCAGTTTATCCAAGCAGCCGTGTGGTTTCCTGCGCAGTTTGCGCATTTAGCTGGAGTTTCTTTTGTTTTGTCGCAGAGGTGGGTGGAATGCCCTTCTCCGCACTTCATGCAAGTGAATGGAATGAAGCAGTTTTCCTGAATGTGTCCATAACGCTGGCATTTATGACACTGGATAATGCGTGTTCTTCTCTTTAGCGATTCGACTGTTATTTGGATTCCGCAGCACTCTTTTAGTTTGTAGATATTTTTATGTTCTTGGTTCAAGCTGACCAGGACTAGGGGCGCAGGGCGGTTGCCCCTGCCCGTCATCCTGGTAACTCTGTGTGTTTGATATCCTATTGTAGCCAGATCTTCTTTGATTGCGTCGATTGTTAGTTCCACCGGAACTCCCTGTAGAACTACTTTCATTGGTTTTACATAGTTCAGTTTAAATGTATAAAAGTCGATGTTATTTGTCTGAAATACTTCTTGTAGTTTGTGGTAATCTGCCTCCGTCGATGGTTCAATTCGGTACCCCGAACGAACTAGTTTCGAATGGGTAATGTTTATGTTGTTCGCCGTGATTATTTGTCGCAGCTGCGGCCATTCGTTCGTAGCGGTAGCTATAATTGGTGTTATGCGTTGCGAGTTTGTGGTGTTTTCTTGTTTTGTGCCATCAGTGGTTGATGGTTTTGCGGTAGATGTGCTGGTTTCTTCTGTATTTATTGTTGTGTCTTCTGTTTCCATGATGTCAGTTTGTAATGGTTCGAAACGATTTTTTATTTCGATTTTCTTGTTTGGATGGTCCGTTTTTGTTCTTTTCAGCGGGTTTTTCGGGGTTGTAAACCCCTCGCTGTCCATTTTTTCTTTGGTTGGTAGACCCTGCACTAACAAATGTTTTAATTTCATTAGTGGAGCTACGGTGGAGGTGTTATTGGTAGAGGTGGTAGTTGCGGTGTCGGTGGTGGTATTTTCTGTGTTGATTGTTGAGGCGAAACCGTATTATAGCCTTGCTGTTGAAGAACTGCCTCTAGTTGCATCATTAACTCTTTCAATTCTTCTGGGGTGGTGTTTGGATTGTTCATTTTGCTGTGTATGTAGCTTAAAGCCCTTTTTTTACTGCTTTCTACTTCGTCGTCGCCGCCGTCGCTGTCGCTGTCGGATAGCATGTCGGATAGCATGTCGCAGTTATGTCTGTACTGTACCGAGGTTGCAGCCAGACTACGCATAATGTAAAAAGCAACGTGTTCTTTAAATGGCAAACCAGTATCAATCAAGGCCAATACCAAGGTCACGGCTAATATCAGTAATCTCAATATTAAAGTTACCAATATTAACATATAGGCAGAGTTTCAACGCTTTTCGGTTTGCCAGGTAAAACAGCTTTAGATTTAGTAGCATTTAGTTTTAAATTATGACCAGCATGTGGATGGAGCATAGTTCCCTTGTCTGGAACTCTATTGAAGACTTCAGTCTGATATTTTTCAGTATACCATTTAGATGTAACTGTCTTTTGTCTATCTAGCGGAATTATATTTACTAAGCCAGGACTTCTGAAGATACCGCATACATAACCTTTTCCATTGCTCTCTGCTTCTTAGTAATTGTACGAGTTTCCTCATCTTCGTGAATCCATACACGACCTTCTTGGCGGGTAGGAAGGTCGAAAAGACGAATATAGGTTTCGTCACCTGTCACTATTTTGGAAAAAAATTGGTGCCCGCCATTGCTTAAGAAATTTAAAGTTTCATGGCAAATTCTCACACGCTCTGCTTTTTGGAAGTCAGAAAGGTATTGCAGCACAAAACGACTTACCATTTTTTTAAATGCAGGTGATCGTGTATGATTGTTTTAACATTAACAGCTGAGTATCCAATCTTGAGTTGATGCTCTGTTATCGCATAAGTGGCTTTATTGTCCTCTTTAATTATTTTTTTAACAGTAGCAATGTTTTTGTCGGTAACAGCTGTAGGAAAACGCTCTGATTCTTTTTCATGCTGAACAGTATACTTTTCGCGTTCAAATTCCTTATACCATCGGTAAACTGTAGCCAAGGTAGGTGCTTGATCACTAAAAACTGATTCTAAACTCGCTTTGCACTCATAAGCGATGATTAATCCTCCTTTAAAATCATAGTAAATTATAATTCGAAAGTGTTCTCTGGTTAATTTCATTTTCTTTTACTTCTGTGTTATAACGAATGTACCTTCAAAAAGTAAACGTCAAATGGCAGATAAAGAGTTGCTCTAAATAAACACTGTATGACTGTTTTTCACTCACAGTCTATTAGATTTTCTTATTCTCAATGAATTCAACTTATCCCTCGTACATTCGGCGCATGCCCGTAGCATTAAAATTTGCAAGTAGGCAAAATAAATTCCATACAGAAAGTTGTATAGAAAATTCTGTGCAAGAAATACAGACAACAGATTATTTCTTAACAACCTCTTTTGTTTGTTTTTCAAAATACATTAATGACTGGTATTATCAGCTTTCAGGGTACGTATGAATTAATTTTTACTTCCTCATACTTCTCTAGTTACAATTCAATTAATGTCACTTATTTTCGAATATCGCGTTCTAAAAAAAAATCATAAAAAAATAGTTAGGTTTCGTGCGCTGAGATATATATGTTATACACTATATGTATACAAAAGGATAGTAACAATAGCATTACTTATTAGGTGTTATTGAGAAGAAACAATACAATGCCATTGTGAGATAGGAAAGAAATGTTTGAATATTTTTATTTTCTCAACTGAAGAAGCGCACTTACGCATTTATTTTCGGCATCCAAGTAACTCAAGGTGCTTCTTTGCAGGTCCACTACCTGTGAATGTGTATTTCGGACAAGTCTAGACACGTTCCAAAGCATATATTCATTTAACTTAATATCTACAATATTAAAGGTTTATTAGAATTTTTTTATTTTATTTTTTGTTCAATAATAAAAGATTATTTGTCTTCCTTTGTACAAAAAAATAATAGGCTGTTCGTTAAAAGTCGAGGTTAGATAAAAACTAACCTGCCTATTTAAACGGCAAGTGGGTCCCTTTTCAAAGAAGTCGGGCAAGCAAGGGTTAAACTGTCCCTCAGCTAATTTCGGAAAAGGGTTACTATGTCAGAAACCATCTGTTACGTTGCGGAAAAGGGAGCGGTTTTGTGTGGCATTATATCTAACGGTACAATCCTAAAATTCCAAAGCGTCAGGTGCTTCTAACATTTTGCTATAATTAGAAAAAGGCAAAGAAAAAAAACGTATACATCCAATCCGACACTTTGATTTTGATTATTGTAGGATCGTAGATAGATTAAAAATGAACCCTTTTGAATTATAAGAGGGTGAAAGTCATCACTAAAAAGGAAGGAACGTTTTCTAAGCTGGTTTTTACTTTTGAATAAGTTATGCTAATATTAATTGAGTTGGCCGATACTTGCTAGTAGTAGTAATTGAATATCCGAAGAAGGTAGAGTGATAGCGAAACATGTCATATACTTTGTAATAAGTTGTGTTAATGTACTGGATTTATTGCAAATTGTGTTTTACTCCGTCTACTATTATATAATTGATTGAGGTCTCGCTAGGCACTTGGTGAAACATATTAAATAATAAAGGTAAAAGAAAGTTCACACATGGTTATTTGTTTCACTAAAATTTCATTTACAAAATACGCTTTGACAATTGTTTCGAACTTCTCAGTTCATTTTCAACTGAACAAAACAAGTTTTACTTAAAATTAGAATAGATATATTTGAGTAAGGTGGGAGTAACATTGTGAACAATATAAGGGATTTATGTATTATGGGGGTTTTCCTAGTAATTAACGAGAAGCAGCCTTAATAACAGGGAAAACTACGAAATCTGTTTGTTCATTTACTATATTTAATGATTTGTTTATTGCTTTCGATATTTCCATTATTTCCAAAAGGTCTAATCGTTTACTTTTATTTGCTGAATGTAAAATTTCAAAATTATTTAATGATACCATGTGTTGTTCATTTATACAATGCTCCGATATACCTGAACATTTCTTGGAATATAAGATTGCTTTCCTATGTTCTTCTATACGTGTACGCAAACATCTTCCAGTTTGACCTATGTAGAAAGCATCACAGTCTAAACAATTTAACGCCACATTTATCTGCTTTTTGAATTATATCCTTATTATTTGTCCAAAGTTTACCTAGATTTAATTTATTTACTATTACAGTTTTTATGCCTATATTAATTAATATTTATTAATAATTAACTAATCTATTATTAATTTTATTCGTGGTCTTTCCTATGTAATTTATTAAACGATAATTACTTGGTTCTAATTGGGGGGCTACATATAAGAATTTATTAATCTGTTTATGTTTTTTCTTTGTAATTAATCTATTAATAATATCTGGACTGTATCTGTTGTTCACGGCTAAACATTTCAAGACTGCTACTTCTTTATCAAAATTTGGTTTAGAAAGGAGGACGGTTAATAGTCTATGTATGAAACTGTTGAAAGAAGAAAACTTAATGCTATCTGCAGATATGAGGGTGTCAGTGTATGTGTGTTTTCTGTAAATACTATAATCTAATTTGCCAGATAATTTTGTTAGTGTAGGGTCCAAAAAAATTAAACTGTTATCTATTTCTTTTTCTATGATGAATTGTATTTTTTGATTGATTTTATTTAAACAATTGAAAAATAAATCTAATTGCCTGTCAGTACCGGTCCACACGCATAACACATCATCCACATATCTAAACCAACTGAGTATACAATTAACAAATGGGATTTTAGAACTAAACAGATCTTCTACAAATTTCGACATAAATATTTCTGCAAATAAACACGACATGGGAGAACCCATTGCTAAACCGTCTTTTTGTTTGTAGTATATATTATAAAATCTGAAATAATTTTATTGTATACAAATATTCAAGATATTACTGTCACCTGTCAATGTACTATTTGATATTAAATCATTTAAAATAACGTTCAACTCATTGATAGGGATAGAAGTGTACAAACTGCAAACATCGTCTCCTATTATTAATTAAGTTATGTTATATTAGGTATTAAAAAATTTGCCGTTTTTACATGATTCTTGAGATCATTTTTATTTAAAATTAATAAATCTATTTCATTCGACTTTCGCCAAAGAAATATAAAAATGAAGACCGGTCTACCTACATTGAAATAGTATATTTGTATTACAAGTGCGTCAGATTAATTTTTACTTTCTTATACGTAGTATAAGGAAGTATTGTGATGACGAAAATTTTCGACCTCGAGATTTTTGCAGATGTCCACGTTTTGAAATCCCCTGATACCGAAAAAGTGATTTTTAAAAAATGTCTGTGTGTCTGTGTGTGTGTGACCACGATAGCGGTCAAACCGCTACAAGTATCAATTCTAAATTTTGTATTTACGAATATAATCTCCCTTAGAATAGGATTTTGAATAATTTTTGTGTAAAAAATTCTTAAAATTGTATAGTTTGAAACGCTCATACGTATAAGAAAGTCGTGTACTGGCCACACCCCATTTTTTACTTTCTTATACGTAGTATGAAAATTTTTGACCTCGAGATTTTTGCAGATGTCCACGTTTTGAAGATACCGAAAAAGTGGTTTTTAAAAAATGTCTCTCTCTCTGTGTGTGACACGATAGCGGTCAAACCGCTACAGGTATCAATTCCAAATTTTGTATTTACGAATATAATCTTCCTCTTGAGACCTGATTAGATTTTCAGTTAAATCGGCAGACCGGAAGTAGTAGTTTACTTCAGTGAAAAAATTGAATTTTGCCGTTATTTCGTCAACTACTAAGTTTAAACAAATTTATAAAGAATTCATATGTATTTAGAATTAAAATTGAGAACAATTTTATTTACAAAGTTTTTCGAAATTTCTACCGGAAGTAGGTTTTTTAGTCTTATCGAAAATCAGTTTTTTGCGTATATCTCGCAAATCATGCTTTTTAGATAGATACATTACAGGTATAAAAGTATTTAAAACATAATTTTTAATATCTTTTGTATAAAAAAAATTTCAAAATTCAGGCCGGAAGTACCACATTTACACCTATCGAATAGCGATTTTTTGCAAATATGTCGTAAAGTATGCATTCTATATACATATATTTATCAAGAGTGCAAAAGTATTTAGTGCTAGATTTGTAATATTTTTTGTATAAATGAAATTTCAAAATTCGGACCGGAGTAACACTTTTGCTCTTAGGGAGTAGCACTTTTTCTGGAATATCTTGCAAAGTATGCATTCTATAGGGATTTATTAAGAGAATAGAAGTACTGAGAATAGGGTTTTGAATAATTTTTGTGTAAAAAAGTTCTTAAAATAGTATAGTTTGAAACGCTCATACTTATAAGAAAGTCGTGTGGCGGCCACACCTCATTTTTTTTACATACGCGTGGTGTGTTCACAACTAGCCGTAGGCGAGTGGAGCAACCACGCGAGTATACAAAAAGCTTCAAGCACGTGTTGCACACTATACTTTTTCCACGACCTATTGTTTAAAAACTCAATTAATAGAAATGATTTATATTTTTATTATAATAACGATTATTAATAGTAATACTACAATTTGAAAAATTTTTGAACTTGAGATCAGTTGCCTCGCTTAGAGATTTATGCACAACATTGAATTTTGAACAGTCAAAATTTTGTTCGAAATATCTGTCTTCATTTAGCAAGTTTTCTATATAACCTTCAGCCATCGATGGAGATTTCCAATCCACAAACTCTTTTAAAGCTAGTAAATCTACCCTAACTTCAAGTAGTAAATTAGCAGGCGACCGTCTGAAGGAATGGTGCGTGTATTTTTCTGTATGAGGAGACAATTTTAAATATTTCGCAGTGCACTCTTCCAATTTTGTTTATTCCGATAACTTGGCGGGTACATTTGCCTTTTTGAACGTTAATAAGGATTTTTTTCTGGATAATTTTGAGGTCAGAGGTTCACATATTTCTTTTGTTAAATTCAAGTGTTCAGTATTGTAAATTTTCTTGAAACTTTGGATTTTGTGTCAGGGAAAACAAGGACGAAAATTGTTTCCAAATCTTCAATAGCATCCGGTTTCAGTTTATAAATTTCGTACTTTCTAAGAGCACCACTACGTCTGAAGATTAAAATGATCTAGCATTCCTAAAAAACATGAATCATGTATTACAGTAATGTTTAGATAATCTGCAAAATTACCGTATTTGCAAATGCCTACGTACTTTGTTTAATAGAAATGTATCATCAAGTGATTTCTTTATAAACTTCCCCATTTGTTCTTTTTTCAAAACACGTGAGTTTTTGGAACACATCCTTCGTTCTTCCCTTTTAAATACGCAAGAACTTTCGAATATTCACTGAGTATGACTACATAGTGTTGACGATTTAAAGTTCTTCTTATTGCGCCACTCATATTTTGATACGAATTTTTGTAAATTTCCAGGAATTTTTGTGGTCACAAAGACGTACTTGCTGCATTTGGTGCCACCGTAATATCTGGTAGAGTACACTGTCTTTCTGTATTCGAATCTGTAACTGAGGAGCTTTGGAGCAAAACCAGATAAATCCACTTTTAAGTGAAATTGAGTTAGCCCTGGGAAAATATTGTATAGCGTCGTTTCTATGGTATGGGCCTACTTTGATCAAGCTAAAACGAATAAATCCTCATATAAATTGGTACTGAAATCACCGTTTTTGAGAAAAACCAGATGTAGATGCCGCAGGCGGTACTGTCATTGTGTGTTTTCTCGTGTGGCAGGTGTATAAACACATGTTTATTGCGTTCTGTTCTGTTTAATCAGTTGATTATATCGCTTAAAGAATGAACGACAAAGTAGGTGAAAGTACAGTCACTGTTAGTGAAGGGAGTCAGGGCAGCAGAATAAGAGAAAAGACAATCAAGAGGAACAAGTACTCAAATCTAGAAGGCAAATTTTATTCTTGACTATTAGTATTAATTTATTCCTTGTTTTTATAATATTATATTATTGTAGGTATAACGACCCAGACCCAGATTTAAAGCATTTTGTACGATTATGCAAGCATGATGGTAGCTACCGGTGCCAGAAAGTGAAGAAATCAGACATTAAAAATTTCAGATCAAAACTTTACGAAGTGCCAGAGAAAATCATCCAAGATACCAAATTGTGCAATATGATTAGCGCAGTGGATACTAAGAAAATAATGAGGTGTGGCCACCACACGACTTTCTTATACGTATGAGCGTTTCAAATTATAGAATTTTAGGAATTTTTTTTACAAAAATTATTCAACATTCTATTCTCTTAATAAATCTCTATAGAATGCATACTTTGCAAGATATTATCAAAAAAGTGCTACTCGCTAAGAGTAAAAGTGCTACTTCCGGTCCGAACTTTGAAATTTCATATATACAAAAAAAATAGCAAATCCAGTTTTAAATACTTTTATACTCTTGATAAATATATATAGAATGCATAACTTACGACATATTTGCAAAAAATCGCTATTCGATAAGAGTAAAAGTGGCACTTCCGGTCAGAATTTTGAAATTTTCTTTATACAAAAGATATTGAAAATTATGTTTTAAATACTTATATACCCGTAACGTACCTGTCTAAAGAGCATGATTTGCGAAATATTCGCAAAAAACCGATTTTCGATAAGAGTAAAAGACCTACTTCCGGTAGGAATTTCGAAAAACTTTTTAAATAAAATTGTTCTCAATTTTAATTTTAAGTACATATGAATTCTTTATAAATTTGTATAAACTTAGTATTTGACGAAATATTGGCAAAATTCGATTTTTATACTGAAGTAAACTGCTACTTCCGGTCTACCGATTTTACTGAAAAACTAATCAGATCTCAAGAGGGAGATTATACACGTAAATACAAAATTTGGAATTGATATCTCCAGCGGTTTGAGCGCTATCGTGGTCACAGACAGACAGACACACAGACAGACACACACACACACACAGACATTTTTTAAAAACCACTTTTTTGGTATCAGGGGACCTCAAAAGGTGGACATCTGCAAAAATCTCGAGGTCGAAAATTTTCATCATCACAATACTTCCTTATACTACGTATAAGAAAGTAAAAAGGTCTCTTAAGGCAAGTCCTCGTAAAAGGCAGGTAGCAGCTCTTATTTCTTAAAGATTATAACATCAAAAGGTTTAAAAGCAGTAAAAGTATGTAGAGCGTTTTTTATGGCTGCTGTGGGAATTTGGGACCATAGGCTACAATCCATTTGCAAAATAGTGTACTCTGGAGAATGCCCTAAGGAAGCAAGGGGAGATGGCCATATCTCAAGCAAAAATGTGGATAAAAGAGAAAAGGTATGTGAGTTTATTAAGTAATTACGAGGCACCGAGAGCCACTATGTTAGAGCAAAATCAAAGAGAATCTATCTCCCAGCAAATTTAAATATACAAAAATTGAAATGCATCTATAACGAGTAAGCAGAAGATATATATAAAGTTACTTATTCCATGTTCAGGAAGACATTTTTGATTAAATTCAATATTGACTTTTGCTCGCCTGCTTCTGAAGTCTGTGCTCAATGTACTAGACTGGGTCACCAAATACGCTCAGAGCAAAATAAAGAAAAAAAAAGCTCAGCTGATGTTGGAGCGCAGAGTTCACAAACGAAGAGCTAAGGCGTTTTATGATCTTTGCAAAGAACAGCGAGAAAATGGGTTGGTATTATGTTTCGATCTTCAGCAAGTACAACCGTTGCCCCGGACTCCCATATCTGATGCGTTTTACTAACATCAAATAAGTCTTTATTGTTTCTGCTGTGTGGGTATGGATTCAAAAAATCTCAACTTTTATATTTCGACAGAAGGTCAGGCAGGACGAGGCTCTATAGAAATTGGGTTCGCCGTTTTTCATCTTCTAAAGTCTCTCCAACTGGACGGCATAGAAACCATAAGATTGTTTGGTGATGGGTGTGGGGGGCAGAACAAAAACTCTCATATCATTCACATGTTAATGTATTGGCTATTAAACTACTCTCCTCGAGCTGTGAAAGAAATTACCACAACATACCCTGTAAGAGGGCACAGTTTTATGCCTGCGGACCGTGTATTTGGCAGGATGGAAGAAATCTTTAGAAAAAACCCTACCGTTCTTTCCAAAGAAGAATACATAAAGTATTATTCAGAAGCTGGTGTAGTCAGAGTATTGGCCGATAATTGGAAAGTGCATGACATGAAGACTTTGCAAATTTACTTCAATAAAATAATCGGAATATCCGATTTAAAAAGGATTGGACCAACAAAAACAGTTAACTAAAGAAATTATGAAAATAAAGTCTCAATATCGTGCTTTCAGCCGATTTGAAGGCGTGTGCGAAGTACCCTACACTCGTATTCAAACGAGGGAAAAATTTAAAAGAGTTACAACTTCCGGAAATCGATCATAAAAATGCTATTCCACAAAAGAAAAAACGAAGTATCCACCAACTGATGAACAAACAATTTGGAAATACATGGGAAACAGATGAAAAGTTAGTATGGTACAGAAATCTGCTAAATGAAGATATTAATGTTTTCGAAGAAACTCACGAAGATGAAGATCAAGAATTCAACTGCTTGGACGAAGAGGTTTCATTACACATTTAGCTCATACGTTATAATAATTATTAACCTTATAGTCTTTGGAATATATTTTAGTTTTTCTTTTAAAGTTGATTTATTTTAGATTTTAGCCAAATTACACGAAATAGATAATAATAATAATTCAAGTTGTTTTCGAGCAAAATTGGATAAATCCACTTGTTCCGAGCAAAACCAAATAAATCCATTCTAATTTCTTGGATTTCTCGAAAGTTGATGTTTATTTCTGTATCATTTTATCTGTATGACTTTTTCACTCTAATAGTAAGACTATGACGCAATTTGATCGTGTTAAATGTCAATGCCTTTGGCGCCACAGCTAAAAGTCTTTTTTCGAAAATAAGTTGAGATGGATTTATCTGGTTCTGCTCCAAAGCTCCACAACTACTAGAATCGGAATGCTAAAATGCGCATACCTAGAAATGTTGGCCACTAAATTTGGGGTTTTCGCGTTGCAAACAATTTGTTGCAGAGCACCATTGAATTTTATTTTAAATATCTGCAAGATTATAGGTTATTATCATATTAAATGTATTTTGACTTATTTACGAATTTAGATTAATTGCAAATTGAATTTGTAACTACTTCTTTGCAACACAAAATGCCTCTACAAATTCAGTTGACCAAGGCCAACTGTATCTCGCTATTGCTGTGCGATATAAGGCCCTCTCATAACGAGATTTTTCTGATTCTGATAAACTCAAAACATCGATCCTTAAATGGCGCCATCTATCCAAAGCATTATGAACTTGGTTATCGCGGAGCATTTTTAAAATCACATGCTAAAAATATTCAATATGATTGGATTACATCAAACCTACTGCTATTGAAATTTGACTGATTTCTACTTAAATTTCTATAGTATTACACACATTCAGTCGTTTCGTTTAATGAGTGCTACATATTTACTATAATATATTTTGGATGTTACGTCGAGTACCAATAGAAAACTCTATCTAGTTTTGTCACGTTAGACGTTAATTGGTCACTAATATTAACAATAAGTCTGAATATGTGACCTCTAAGGTATTTGAAGGCTGATTTAGTACAATTTTAGAAACGATAGAAATGAGTTTATTATGAATTCTTCAACATTGTCAATTTTATTTCTGTACTTAGAGTTGCACCTGTTCGATAAATAAAGATGCTATAGTAATTTTTAAAATGCTCTAATTAGTACCAATAATGCACCTTGATATCATCGTAAGGTTGAGAAGTTCCAACAAGAAACTGATGAGTGTTATAAAGCAAATTTTGATTTGATCTATCTTGAAATGTGTGCATAGTAATACTAACAGATTTGGTATAGGCAGCACTAAAGAGTGCATAACTGTAACTAACTAAATAAGCAAATTGTAATAGTGCCAATATGGAAAAAATTACGCTAAATATGTATTTATTTTAATAACTACATGCATGTATATCATATGTATGCATATGCACATGCATGTATATCAGTTTACTGTAATATTTGAGTATACTGTACTACAGTTATTTTGTCTTAAAAAGATCATTTACTTTCGATTCTGTAGAAAAAATGTTTCCACATATTAGGCTTAAAAAAGGAGGTGCAAATTGGTGGTGTTGCAAATGTAACTATCCCTTACTAAAGTATTGTTAATCGATAAGGTTCGAAGAAACGGCTACTGGTTTCAAATAATATTCGTTACTTTTTCGAACAGTTATTCTCATAATATATAACTTTTAGAATACATTCTATTCTGAAATATTTTATTAAAAAATATAATTTAGAGTAAATAACTTTGTACACAATATTTGAATTACCAATTATTAGTAGTACTTGTATTTGCGTAAAGTTTTGTTTAAACTTATTGTATTGGATGCAATGTAAAATAAATTTTGTGCCAGGTATGACATTCTACATTTATTTGTGTGATTTAATATCGGAGTCGGCGATTTTTAGGGTTTTAGGATAGAATATCTCGCCTATCGTATATAAAATGGGGACTCCTTAAAAAATACTTTAGGTTTTGGTATTTTACTTTTCATTTTGAATTGGAATATTTTGTGTGATTTTTTTAACGAATCTTATTTATTTAATTAAAATTATAATACAAATGGACATTTTGTTTGTACCATATATTAACTATACATACTCCCGCACCTCATATTTGAACGAGTAATCAGTAATGGATATTGAATTCGAAAGTAACAGATAGTTACAACTGTTGAAAAGTAACCGAATCCAACATCACTAGTGCAAATGATACTACCGGTGTCAGAGTGGCTGAATATTTTATGAGGCAATTATTGCGATGTGAAATAGTAAAACTTCAAATTTTCCAATACAGTTGAAAGCGTCGATTACGTTAGCACCGCAATGTTTTTTAAAATCCAAGAAGTCATATATAAAATTCAAACAAGCACTTTACAACGCAATTGAACCCTAATTAGTGTTTCCTTTTGAATTTTTATAAAAACTTCGAAATGTAAGTAAAATTGTTATTCTCGACACTAACCAACAACTTCATTTTTAGCATCAATTTTTTAATTTTATTTTGTTCTATTTCATTATGTTAAAATAATTAATATTAATTATCGTAAAGTTAATGTTAAAAGTGTTATTTTAAGGTTTATTTAAATAAAAATTCAGAAATTATTTCTTTTGGGTACTACTAGATGGCGTTACATAAGGATTAATATTTTGAGCTTTAGCTGTCTCGTATGTTGATTTCTTCAGGTAGCACTCTAGGATATCTTAATTCTATTTAATTGGATATAGAAATATTTCCATTTTAATATCCACTTTCTTGTACTTGTGAATTCAGAAGTATGAATTTTCAGGTATGTTACTAAATTATATACGGCTTTATTATGCTGTGGTGACACTGTAAAATAAATTCATAAATATATTGACGAATTTAATATTTCGAAATCATCAGTTTATTGAACTTTGTAAACGCAAATATTCATCGAATATTTTATTGACAGCAATCATAATTCTAACCATCAAATAGTGATATTTGTTTTATAGCAACCTTTACCTATGTTTTTGCTTTTATTTATCAATTTGAAGATTACGTCCAACTTGTTATTCATTGTTATTACCTATTATACCTATAAAAATGAGAATTACCAAGAAAGCAAGAATAAGACGACGTATAGCATGAATATGCGTAATTATTTAATTCTCCTCACTTTAAGCAACATAACCATGTAAGGAATTGTGATAATCGTCAGCTGGGTTTAGTCCTTTCCAGTGTTGACTGCAGTATTGGTGTGGAACTAGATGCTTCTCCTTTTGTGGATCCTTATCATCCGCCTTTAAGCCTTACAGTTTCATTTACCGTTCTACATAAACAAAAAATACAATAAACACCATTATTAGTTCCCGAGAAATTTGCAGTCAAATTCCGTGATTGGTACGTATTAAGCGCTGCGCTCCGGCTTATCTTCCAGCCGCATTTGTGAGAGTACTATTGATTTCATGGGAAAAAGGAATAGAATATTATTTATAGAACATTCTATAAGGCACATTTGTGTATAGTCTGTTTTAAAATATAGTACGAATGGAAGCTCCACCAGGTCGCTTGAACACGGCAGGTGGCATGCAATGAAAGTAATCCATATGACAAACAAGCTAGGTACAGGCCCGTATTGTCAACAGTTGATTAGAAATAATAAAAATGTACTTGTATTATAAGTGAATGTATATTTATATGAAATGTCATCTACGCTATATGAAACACAAGAATACATTTTGCTCGCTAATTTATTATGTCTTGAATTGAATATTAATATTATAAATTAATATTAATTCCTTTATTTTCTTAATACACTTAAGCCGGTACAGATAATTTCCAGGTACTTGGAGGGATTAGCACAATAGATCCTTAATGGTTTTATTTATGACGTCGTACTATATCTTGAAACTATAACAAGTATTTTGCCAAAAGTTGACGGTTTGGCAGATAAACGAGCTAAATCAAATAAGAGGGTGCTTATCGAAATTCTAAGGGAAGACGCATCCTCAATGAGAATGGGAAGTTTCCATTATTTAAATCTCTCCTCACATTTCCGCCAAGTTTCAAAACTTTACTAATTTTGTCGAATATAAAATCTAATTTTACTGGACTATAATTGCTTTTATTATTCCGAATAATATATAACTAACCTTATTATTTCTTCTTCTAATATCTAAAATACTGTACCCGATTTATAATATATAAGAACCTTTCGACAGGGAGGGGGAGAAGCGAAACACCTGCATACTATTATTGATGCGCAAATTATTTTGAAATCAAGTGTACATAATCATATTGTTAATGCCTTTTTTCGGTATATTTTTTATAAAGAATTTATTTTAAAAAGACGTAGCAAAAAATTATCCAGAAAAACAGCGATAAATGCAATTATATCCGAAGAACGTGTTCTGCAAGTAAAAAAGTGTAATTGCTGCCTCCTTTATAAGACCAATGCCGTAACATTTGTATTAATCGTATCTGTTGAGATACTGTTGATAATGTCCTTAAATTCCATAAAATCTGATTAAAATAAAAATTCGCCATCGATTACAAAAGCCAGGAAATTATTAAATTCGATATAATTATGTCATTTACTATTCTCATTGAAAAACAAAAAAAATAAATGAAGCATTGTATTATCATAATATCGATTTAAAGCGCTTTTTTGCACACGAAAATAAATTTACGGTTATTCACGCTTTTGTGCAAAATTATTTATTATTCATTATATATTTTACTCTGTTGTTCAGCGATATATAGAATAAAAACTTCTTTGACTTGTTAGGGCTGTTAAAGGTATATTCTACTTTTCATTCTTGTTTAAAGATCCTATGTCAAAAGACGAAAAAAGGTAATTAATGCAATCAAATAGATGTTTGGAACATCATTTTGCTTGTATATCAATTAACATTAATAAATGTTCTAGCATTGGAAATTTCGTGTAGTACATTTAGGAGGATTAAACTGTAGGTTAGCTTAACCGTTGAGTAAAATACCGGCTAGTACAAATTTGTGTTTTTCCAACGCCGGTTGGAGTAATAAGATTGTCGTTAAAAGAAGACTTTTTAATCGGAGTTGTAGGTACTTGTTATACAGTGATTACAATTTCTTGCACATGCATGTAGGTAATTCTCTTCACTGATCATAATAAAGGATAGCGAGTGATATAAGCAATCCAGAAATTCGAAACAAATTATCATATAACTTATTTTTCAGTGATTTTGTAATTGTGTTCGTTGTTTATAAATGAAATGAACAATATAAAAACAGATGTATCCTATTTTTAGCTTACTAAGAAATATAATTAATTGGTAGGAAAGAATTCGTTTTCTCTGATGAGAATGAGTTCTGGATGTTTTATAATTCCACTACAATTTTGGAAATTCTAATATAATATAATAATAATAAAGGAGCGTATGCTGGTATACAGGTGACCGTTTTCTATCTCCCCATATGGGTAACTTTCATAATGTTGAAGATCTAAGATCGGTTATATTAGCCAATGTTATTAAGAAATTTAAGTAGTCTTTGATAGAACTTTAAGATTTGATTTCAACTTTTGAAGATATTTAAAAAAAAATTAAATTGTCGTAATTTTCAGTTATCCATATCTTCGTTACCATTAAAGATATAACAAAAGTAAAATGGCGCCTGGTAGTAGCTTTTAAGTAGAATAGAATTTTCGTAATAACATAAAATTAAATTTTAAAAAGATAACCATACCAAACCTTCTACAGTCGAAAGCAAAAAAAAGTAGACAAGAGATATCGTACTTTGTAAACTTGACTTTATTTACTTGTCATTAGTGTCATTATTCTATGGAATATCAAATAATTATCAAAACATGTTCTACCTGATTAATACGAATCAAAATATGTACTAACTAAAAGACATCATGAAGAAAGTATGTATTAATATCTGGTTATAGAGCCGTTTTTGTTTAAAACTTCTTGCAATCTATTTGGAATAGAGTTATAAAGGTTGGTAGAATTATTTTGATTTTCATTCTGTCATGCTGTGTGAACTATTTCTACCAGTTCTTGTCTATTTTGAGGTCTTTGATTTAATTTTTTTGATTATTAACTCCGACATATTTTCGATAATATTTAAATCAGGACTTCTTGGCAGAAAATCCAACACATTGATATTATTTTCTGTGAACCATGTTTTCACTATATTCGATGTATGGATGGGACAGATGTTCAAGTGCATATCTTACACGAGTTTCTTTGTGGATCGCATTCAAATTGTTTTTCGGCAGTTTTATAGACCGCAAATTAGCTTCTCTAATTCTTCGTTAGACAGTAAAAATAAAACCCAGAAAGTTATTTACATCAGCTGCATCACTACTGTAGTAAATGGATTTTCAATAAGCGCATTTATGATATGGCTGTCTTGCTTGGTTGTTGATATTTTTTTGCGGTCAGAACCAGAAATTCTACAAATTCTATGCTGATCTCGCCATATTTTATTAATTCTAAAAGCTGTGCTTTTATTTATATTATTTCTTTTTGAAACCGTTACTCAAATGTGCAGTAACATTTAATATCTTCATTTGTGGAAGGCATCTTTATAATAAGCCTAATATCAACTGTAAGGTTGTCAATTTTGATAGATAACCAAATATTGAGAAGTAACTTTGAAGACGCTATTACACCAATCATTTTGAGAAAGTCTATGACAGGAATCTGTAATTTTGTCTACTTTTTTTTGCTTTCGACTGTATATCAGAAAAAATAAGCATTTTAATGAAGTCATGGCCAACAGTGAATGCCATTTTAATAATGAGGTATGGCCACCACACAACTTTCTAATACCTATGAGCTTTTCAAATTATACAGAATTGTTCTAAATTGTTTTAAATAATTCTATCTTCTTAGAAAAATGAGCTTGTGGGTAAGTGTGTAACTTCAAGTCCAAATTTTAAGAAGCTTCTTATATAACGATTATTCAAAATTCAAAATTAATAAATCTCTATAGAATGCATATTTTGCGATATTCGTAAGAAAGTGCTACTCGTTAAGCGTAAAAGTGTTACTTCCGATCCGAATTTTGATAAACAAATTCCAAATCCAGCTCTAAATAATTGTACTTTTGATAAATATATATAAAATGCATAATTTACGACAAATTTGCAAAAAAACGCTTTTTATACAAAACGTATTGCAAACGAATTTTTAAATACTTTTATACTAGTAATGTACCTGTCTAAAAAATATGACTTGCGAAATATTCAAAAAAAACTGATTTTCGATAAGAGTAGAAGACCTACTTCCGGTAGGAATTTCGGAAAACTTTTTTAGTAAAATTCTTTTCAAATTTAATTTTGAGTATGTACATATGAATTCTTTATAAATTTGATTAAACTTAGTAGTTGACGAAATATTAGCAAAACTCGATTCTTTCACTGATGTGAACTACTACTTCCAGTCTGCCGATTTTACTGATAATCTAGTCAGAACTCAAGAGGGAGATTATTTATATTCGTAAACACAAAATTTGGAATTGATAGTTGTAGCCGTTTGACCGCTATCGTGGTCTCTCTCACACACACATACACACACACACAGAGAGAGAAATTTTTAAAAACCACTTTTTCAGTATCAGGGGAAAAATTTCGAGGTCGAAAATTTTTATCATCACAATACTTCCTTATACTACATATAAGAAAGTAAAAAACAATTTTATGTCATATCTTGATAATTAAGTTGGCCATGAATTTTTAGTAACTGAAAATTTCGGTTAATTTCAAGTTTTTTAAAATGTCTTCAAAAGTAAATGTCAAATCTGAAAATGCTACAAATACTCCTTAAATTTCTGAAAAACATTGCTAATTTAACCCAGCCTGTATCTTCAATATTAAGAAAATTACCCATATAGGGAGATAGAAAATGGATAACCTGTATATTAAGGAATATAGAACAAGCTCGAATAATTTGAGAAGTTAGATAGATACTATAGAGACGGGTTGCCGCCTAGTTAGATAGCAAAATAGGCACAATATTTGTTTCTAACGCTTAGGAAATACTTCAGAAGAAATCGATAAGTTAATAATTAATTTAAGAGGGAAATCAAATATATATCTCCAGTCACGAATAAAGAAACCGTCTGTGTGTTTATTAAGGAAAGTAACCATATCTTTAATTAGACCCTCTTTAGTTACATGCGAAAAAGAGCAAGGTAGGGACTTATATACTGATGGATAAGTTGTAGTCGAGGCCATTGTATATGTAGATGGGAAGGATTTAGGTGGGTGAAGTTTGAAGTTCGCACCACAACTTGCGGCGCAAATGTTCTTTTTAGTGCCAAAAGTATGCGCATTATACCCGCCGTCAATATCTGAAGAAAAAACACCGGCGTATTAATTTGTTACAAAGTTATAAACAAAAACAGTTTTTTGGTGCCAACTTCACGCCAACACCACAACTTGAGGCGCATATGTTCTTCTTAGTGCCAAAATGTTGCGCCCAATATGCGCCGTCGATATCTGAAGAAAAAACACCGACGCATTAATTGGTTACAAAGTTATAAAAAATAGTTATTTAGTACTTATCAACTTCTTACCAGACCAAAATTTCCGGCGCAAACTTTAAATTTAATGGAAATCGTTGGCGCACAACATGCGCCGTCGATATCTGAAGAAAAAACACCGAAACACTTAATTGTTATAAAGTTATAAACAAATACAATTATGTAGGTGTGTGAAGTGAGCACCACAACTTGCGGCGCAAATGTTCTTTTTAATGGCAAAATGTTGCGCCTAATATGGGAGTCGATATCTGAAGAAAAAACACCGAAACACTTAATTGTTATAAAGTTATAAACAAATACAATTATGTAGGTGCGTGAAGTTAGCACCACAACTTGTTCCTTTTAGTGCCAAAATGTTGCGCCTAATAAGCGCCGTCGATATCTGAAGAAAAAACACCGGCGCATTAATTTGTTACAAAGTTATAAACAAAAATAGTTATTTAGTATCAACTTCTTATCAGACCAAAATTTCCGGCGCAAACTTTCAATTTAGTGCAACATGCATTACTGGAGTATCGAAAATCCCCATTTGTTGCGCCAAGTTGAACATCAACATCATTGGAACGTAAATGTTTGGTGTGGAATAATTGCCACATTAACTATTCTCTTTGTTGTATGTATAAATACATTTTAATTAATAGAATATGCACAGAAGAAAGAAAAATATGGAATAAAATGATAGTACATTTATAGCAAAGTTAATTATGATTCATTTTGCACTTATCGAACAGTCATCATAAATTGGATATCTACAAGAAAAATGCATTAATAGTGTACACACTCACATAGCTAGTAAATAATTTCTTAACTTGCAGATGTGAGAATATTTAATGCAGATATTTAATTGCGTATTAGTTGTAAGAAATATTACACTTGATAATTTATAGTAATAAAGGAATCGTGGTATTTACATCATCTTAGCAAGCATACGGTTGTTCGGATTTTACCCAAATTATCGTTTTTAATTAATTGAAAACCACTATGAGGTTACAAGTAGCAATTATACATATACGTGTATACATATTACGTGAATGTAGATGAGGTAGAGTATGCGTTTGAACGGTGAGGCTCTACTACCTACAGTTAGTTAAATCTTTAAACATGACTCATAGTTGCTTTCCTTTTCGTCTTTTTCGGAAAGTGGCTTTTTTACCTCTAAGATTGTTGAATGAGCAGCTGTTCGTTCGGAAATGAATCATACAGGTCTGAGCTTGTTCGGTGGTTTCTTCGGCTTCCTTCACGTTTCTGTGCGGTTATTTAATGTCCTTGACATATTTAGATGTGCTTTAAGATTTAATTAGGCAATGCATTCTTGATATAAAGATGTTATATATTGTAATATTACTTTCCTTAATTTGAAAAAACTAGAAAATTCCTGATATTCTTCTATACTATTCATATAAAAATATTACATTTAGACTCAACGGTGTTAGAATTTAGCGGACTGCCGCGCTGGCGTACCTATTTGTATATTGCGTCATAGACAATTAGCAGTGCCTTCTGTGAATGTTATCACTATCTGAATCTAAATTTAGACGGTAGCGTATCGGTATTGATTTATATCACTTTTACTTTCTTATACGTAGTATAAGGAAGTATTGTGATGATGAAAATTTTCGACCTCGAGATTTTTGCAGATGTCCACGTTTTGAAGTCCCCTGATACCGAAAAAGTGGTTTTTAAAAAATGTCTGTGTGTCTGTGTGTGTGTGTGTGTGTGTGTGTGTGTGTGTGTGTGTCTGTGTGTCTGTCTGTGTGTGTGTGACCACGATAGCGGTCAAACCGCTGTAGGTATCAATTCCAAATTTTGTATTTACGTGTATAATCGCCCTCTTGAGATCTGATTAGTTTTTCAGTAAAATCGGTAGACCGGAAGTAGCAGTTTACTTCAGCGAAAAAATCGAATTTTGCCAATATTTCGTCAACTACTATATTTAAACAAATTTATGAAGAATTCATATATACTCAAAATTAAAATTGAGAATAATTTTATTTAAAAAGTTTTTCGAAATTCCTACCGGAAGTAGGTCTTTTACTCTTATCGAAAAGCAGTTTTTTGCGAATATTTCGCAAGTCATGCTTTTTAGACAAGTACGTTACGTGTATAAAAGTATTTACAACATAATTTTCAATATCTTTTGTATAAAAAAAATTTCAAAATTCAGACCGGAAGTACTACTTTTACTCTTATCGAATAGTGATTTTTTGCAAATATGTCGTAAGTTATGCATTCTATATATATTTATCAAGAATACAAAAGTATTTAAAACTGGATTTGCAATATTTTTTGTATATATGAAATTTTAAAATTCGGACCGGAAGTAGCAATTTTACTCTTAGCGAGGAGCACTTTTTTGATAATATCTTGCAAAGTATGCATTCTATAGCGATTTATTAAGAGAATAGAAGTACTTAGAATAGGATTTTAAATAATTTTTGTGTAAAAAAATTCTTAAAATTGTATAGTTTGGAACGATCATACGTATAAGAAAGTCGTGTGGTGGCCACACCTCATTTTTTATCTATACAATTATGGTAAAATTGGATGTTGTTCCTGATAGATCAAAGATCTTCTGATGGAAGCTACACGAACGGTAGCGGCTGCTCTAAACCTAAAAGTTTGCATTCTCACTTTTAATTACACAATTTCGCGTTTTCATCTTGCTATGTTTTATCATTTGTTTGTCATGATGTAGTCCCTGATAAATCAAGGATCTTCCGATGGAAATAAATGCTTGCTTTCGTAATTATCATTTTGTTATTACTTTACTATATTTATCAATGATGCCTTAACGTCATGATGACGGCTTTGTTTACTTTATACTTTTTTTTTAATATACTGGCTAACAAATAATTAAATGTGTATATAGACCTATATATCGCAATTTTTGCCGATTCCCGTAAGCTATGGGAAGTATGTAAGCCACGTAATCTAACAACTAGATTGATGTTTAATATAATAAATTGTTTATTGTTAAGTTCATAATATTATGGAGGGCTCATAAAGCAATAGTATTAAGAAAATTACTAATCTATAAAATTGTTACTCAAATGACCTTTCCAGTTTGATTTACTAAATCAATGGCTAAATGCTGATTATGTTAATTTCAACAAACAAATTCATCTCTGACTAATTATGAACACATTTTTACAGTTTGATTGTTTGATAATTATAATCTAAAAGAAGGGGATCCATATTAAAAAGGAGAAAACACTTCTAAAAGTAAATTATATAGTGATACGGTAAAAAATAAAAAGGAAATATTGGTGATTAAACCTAAGAATAATAAGCAACAATGCGAACAAACATAAAAAGATCTCAAAACGAAAATTAATCCCAGTAAATTGGCAGTAGCTGTGAATACGGTTAAGAATATAAGTAATGGAAGAATTGTTATAAACTGCAATAATAGTAGTTCTAAAGAAAAATTAAAAGACTCAGTAACAAAGGAATTGGGAAGTACATATGATGTAATTGAACCTATATTAAAAAATCCCGAATTGATCATAGTTGGTATTGAAGCGGAAACTTTGAACTAAGCAGATGACGATATATTAATGAATGAACTGGAATTTACCAATGTAAATGCTCTGGAAAGTATGAAGATCAAAAGAAAATTCTCCGTTAAGTATAAGAAAAACTATGGCAATATAGTTTTACAAGTTGAAGCACACATATATAAAAGAATATTAAGCAAAGAAAAAATTAACATAGGATGGAGAAAATGTAATGTATATGAATATGATAACGTGTTAAGGTGTTACAAATGTGGAGGATACAATCAAATGGCAAAGGATTGTAAAAATGAGGCAAGATGTACTAAATGTGGTGGTACTCATACAACAAGAGAATGTAAAGTGAATGAAAATAAGTGTATAAACTGCATAAACACTAACCAGAGATTAAAGAAGAATTTAGATGTTAGTCATTCAGCAACAGATAGAGAGTGTCCTTGTTACAAAAGGATAATAGAGAAATTGCGTTCTAAAATTAATTATCAATAGCAACTAATAAATGTCGATAGTGGTGAAAAAGGTAGGATTTCTAAGGATATTTTGGTATTTAACTATCAGGGTTTTTTGCATAATAAAGACTCTATATTCCATCTACATGATATGTGGGAACCGAGTATATTGGGTCTTGTAGAGACCCATGTTGATGATGAAATTACTGATGGTGAAATTACAATTAAAGGATATAATGTAATAAAGGCACTCACAGAAAATAGAAGAACTGGTGGAGTTTCACTTTATATAAAAAGTAATATAAGTTATAAAATACATAACATCCACATTGACAAATATATTTGGATGGTAAGTGCGGAAATTGTAATGGGTGGTCAAAGAATACTATTGTCTGTTATATATCACCCTCCACAAAACATGGATAACCTATTTTTGGAATATATTGAAACCTATATTGATAACATAATCAATTTCAATGGAACTATTTTAATGATGGGTGATATAAATATAGATTATACAAATAACACTTATTACAGTAAAAGACTGAAAACCTTAATACATATAAATGGCTTACAGCAAGTGGTAACTGAATATACAAGAATAACAAACAATAGCAAATCACTCATTGACTACATTATTACTAACGAAAAAACAATACAACATGGAGGTTCTTCATACACCAAAAATAAGTGATCATTCGATGTTAAAAGTTATACCACAGACAAAAAGTGATGTGACAAAAAATAATAAGAAAGTTATAAGGCGTTTTAAAAATTATGACATTGATAAACTGCATAAACACATTTACGAAAAAAGTTGGAATAATGGAAATGATGTCAACATTATGGTAGATCAGTGGACTGAAACTATAAATCAAATTTTGGAAGAAATGTGTCCAAAATGTGAATTTGTTTTACCTGAAGAGTATTTAAGGAATGAGTGGATGAATTACGCAATAATAGAACAAATAAATATTAGAGACGATAAATATAAGGTAGCAGTATTTACGAAACGTGAGGAAGACTGGAATGAATACAAATTAATTAGAAATAAAGTAGTTCAAATGATTAGAGAACGGAAAGAAGAATATTTGAAAACAGCACTTGATCAAAACAGAAACAACTCAAAAGAACTATGGAAAAATCTTAAAATGTTATGACCAACAAGTAAACAAACAAATAGTACAAGCTTTATGTTTAATAATGACGAAATAGAGAATTATAGGGAAATTGTTGAAAAATTTAATGAGTACTTTGTAACAAGCATAGAGACACTAGTTGATGGGGTACAAAGACAAAATATTGACAGTGAAAATGAAGTTTTGCCTGATATACCGCAGCATCCGGAATTTAGTAAATTTGAAAATGTAACTATGAAATAAATTAAAGATGTAATTAAATCTCTAAAAGGTACAGGAGACGTTGATGGTGATGGTATAACAAGCAGAGTTTTAAAGGACATTTGTTTGGTGTCAGCAAATAGAATACTAGATATAATAAATACGTCAATGCAGTCAGGGGTATTTCCTAAATACTGGAAAATTATATATACTAAAAGCGCACAGGACCCTTTACCGCTCTCACGGATTTAGTAGAGGAGGGAAAATGGGGGTGAAAATGGGAAAACGACCTTTGAGTGTTTGACGAATTGAGGCATTTTAGGGGAGATTTTAGAGTTTTATATCGTCGGATGTACAATTCTACTTTGTATAGGCGTATTTTTATCGCTTCGAAACGGTGGTAAGGCGGCGAAAAGAATTTTTTTAAAATTTTAGCACTTGTAGAGAAAAGCGCTGCATCAATTTTTTCGCCCATAAGGAGGACGTGGGAAACAAACATTGCTCTGGAGCCTTTTATACTGAAAATCCCGACAAACGTCAAAGTGACAGGAGATTCGAAATGTATCCAAACTTTTACTTTTAAGCCTGAAATTCCAAATTTTAAAGCTTTCGGGGGCGCAACAAGATTCAGAATAGTAAAGTACTGTCCTTTGGGGACCTCTTAAGTGCCTATTCCCAGTTTATAGTGGTATAGAGACAAAGGTACGGGCGATTAAAAGTGCGGTTGCAGACGAATATGTTAGAAAAATGCTTGCCAATATCGGCCATCTTTATTTATATAAAAGTCAGATTAAATTCATGTGGCAAATATATACACATGATATATTTAGTTTTGCGACAAACATAAGGCACTAAATGAATTATCGGGACGCAATTAATAAATTTTTTATATTCTTTTTACGATTGCACGTAGGTACATATATTTTCTGGCGAATATTAAAAAATTTATCATCTCCCAGTGTAGCCCGCAAGCATATATATAAATACCCAAAACAACATGTTCTATGTAAATACCTTGGTGGTCTAATGGTAAAGCCAACGCTTCCCAATACAGCAACTCTGATTGCTCGGGTTCAAATTCAGGCAGGGACAAGTACTTTTTTTTTTTCGAATACGACTGATTTCAAATATGAATATTTACGGACATTTAATACGACAAAACGACGGTTTCTCGACATGATGGTCCCGGTCGCTCGAAATAAATTCTTATATACAGACTGGGTTTTCTTTTAAGTATTATAAATGTTAAAGGTTGCTCGAAAATTGATGTGCGTTTGTAAAATGTTGTTTTCGGGGCTTTTCGAAGTCGCCCATCACTAATCTAAATGTCAAAAAAAAAATGGCGGAAGAATCTTTTTAAAATTGACGTATGAATGTGAAATTTTAGATAAGGGGGTGCTCGGACGCCGATCACAAATCCAAACTCAAAATGTCAAAAAAAATAGAATGACGGACGGGTTTTTTGAGAATTGACGTATGAATGTAAAATTTTAGATACGGGGGTATATGTGGACGCCGATTACAAATCCATAGTCAAAATGTCAAAAAAAAACAAAATGGCAGACGAATTTTTTGAAAATTGACGTATGAATGTGAAATTTTAGATACGGGGGTCTCTTTGGTCGCCGATCACGAATCCATAGTCAAAATGTCAAAAAACCAAAATGGCGGAAGAGTTTTTTGAAAATTGACGGAGGAATGTCAAATTTTAGATACGGGGGTATATGTGGACGCCGATGACAAATCCAACGTCAAAATGTCAAAAAAAACAAAATGGCGGAAGAATTTTTTGAACATTGACGTATGAATGCGAAATTTTAGATACGGGGGTGTCTTAGGTCGCCGATCACAAATCCAAACTCAAAATGTCAAAAAAAATAGAATGACGGACGGGTTTTTTGAGAATTGACGTATGAATGTAAAATTTTAGATGCGGGGGTATATGTGGACGCCGATTACAAATCCATAGTCAAAATGTCAAAAAAAAAAAAAATGGCAGACGAATTTTTTGAAAATTGACGTATGAGTGTGAAATTTTAGATACGGGGGTCTCTTTGGTCGCCGATCACGAATCCATAGTCAAAATGTCAAAAAACCAAAATGGCGGAAGAGTTTTTTGAAAATTGACGTAGGAATGTCAAATTTTAGATACGGGGGTATATGTGGACGACGATGACAAATCCAACGTCAAAATGTCAAAAAAAAACAAAATGGCGGAAGAATTTTTTGAACATTGACGTATGAATGTGAAATTTTAGCTACGGGGGTGTCAGGTCGCCGATCACGAATCCAAAATCAAAATGTCAAAAAAAAAATGGCGGAAGAATTTTTTGAACATTAACGTATGAATGTGAAATTTTAGATACGGGGGTGTCTTAGGTCGCCGATCACGACTCCAAAGTCAAAATGTCAAAAAAGAGAAAATGGAGGAAGAGTTTTTTGAAAATTTAAGAATGTTAGTGATATTTTGGATACCAGGGTGTTTGTGGTCGCTTATTACGTCTTCAATTTGACGATTCTTCGAAACGTGATTGAACAGGGTTTCAATTTAACACTTCATTTTTTCTTAACGATGTAGATCCGAAAACATCAGAATAGTATTGTACACTGTCTGGATGAAAATGTTGCGCTCATTGAGCTCATTGTTTCTTTCGATACTTTAACATGACTTATGTTTAACTTTAAATTACCTTTCTCGCTCTTGAGTGTCTACCAGTTTCTGTAAAAAACAGTTCTAGAAGAATTTTAAATAAAACGTCCTATTGGCTTAACAAAATATGTGTATATAGGGGGGTGCTTCAAAAGTTTATAAAAGTGGACATTCTAAAAAGCGTTTTTTACAGGAAAGGCGCTTCAATAGGGCTTAGCATTCAAACTTGGGCTTTTTACTTTTATTATTATTTTGTTCTCCTTTATTAACGATAGTGGATTTCAAAAAGGTTGACATCACTTTCACATCAACATATTATTGTAGACTGTCTTAATAAAAATGTTGGGATTTTCGATCTCATTGTGCCATTGGATACCTTAACATCACCTCTGTTTAAAATTAAATTACCTTTCTCGCTCTTGAGTTTGTGTTAAAAACAGTTCGAGAAGAATTTTAAATAAAATATCCAATTGCCTTAACAAAATATATGTATATACAGCGGTGCTTCAAAAGTTTATAAATAGCGGAAGAGTTTTTCGAAAATTGATGAATGTTTGTTAAATTTTGGATACGGGGGTGTTTGTGGTCACTTATCACGTCTTCAATTTGGTGATTCTTCGGAACGTGATTGAACAGGGCTTAAATTTAGTACTTCATTTTTTCTTAATGATGTAGATTCGAAAACATCAGAATAGTATTGTACACTCTCTCAATGAAAATGTTGCATCCTTTGAGCTCATTGCATCTTTCGATACTTTAACATGACTTATATTTAACATTAAATTACCTTTCTCGCTCTTGAGTGTGTACCAGTTTATGTTAAAAACACTTCGACAAGAATTTTAAATAAAATATCGAATTAATGAATGCTTGTTAAATTTTCGATACGGGGGTGTTTGTGGTCGCTTATTACGTCTTCAATTTGGCGATTCTTCTAAACCTAATTGAACAGGGCTTAAATCATTACTTCAATTTTTCTTAACGATATTAGATTCGAAAACATTAAAATAGTATTGTATGAAAATGTTGCGCTCTTTGAGCTCATTGTTTCTTTCGATACTTTAACATGACTTATGTTTAACATTAAATTACCTTTCTCGCTCTTGAGTGTGTACCGGTTAGTGTCAAAAGCAATTCGAGAAGAATTTTAAATTAAATATCCTATTGGTTTAACGAAATATGTGTATATACAGGGGTGTTTCAAAAGTTTATAAAAGTAGAAATTCTAAAAAGCGTCATGCCAGTGATCGCCTTTTACAGGAAAGGCGCTTTAATATAGCTTACATTTAAAACTTGGGCTTTCTACTTTTATTATTGTTTTGTGCTTTTTTATTAACGATAGTGGATTTCGAAAAGGTTGACAGACTTTTACACTTTCACATCAAAATAGTATTGTAAAGTGTCTTAATGAACATGTTGGGCTTTATGATCTCATTGTGTCTTTGGATACCTTCACATGACTTATGTTTAAAATTAAATTACCTTTTTCGCTCTTGAGTGTGTACCGGTTTATGTTAGAAACAGTTCGAGAAGAATTTTAAATAAAATATCCAATTGGCTTAACAAAATATATCTATATACAGTGGTGCTTCAAAAGTTTATAAATGACGGAAGAGTTTTTTGAAAATTCATGATTGTTTGTTAAATTTTGGATACGGGTGTGTATGTGGTCGCTTATTACGTCTACAATTTGGCGATTCTGCGAAACGTGATTGAACAGGGCTTAAATTCAATACTTCATTTTTTCTTAACGATAGTAGATTTGAAAACATGAGAATAGTATTGTACACTGTCTCAGTGAAAATGTTGCGCTCTTTGAGATCATTGTTTCTTTCGATACTTTAACATGATTTATATTTAACATTAAATTACCTTTCTCGCTCTTGAGTGTATATCGGTTTGTGTTAAAAACAGTTCGAGAAGAATTTTAAATAAAACGTCCTATTGGCTTAACAAAATATATGTATATACAGGGGTGCTTCAAAGGTGTATAAAAGTAGACATTCTAAAAAGCGTCATGACAGTGATTGCATTTTACAGAAAAGGCTCCTCAATAGGGCTTCAATTTAAAACTTGGGCTTCTTACTTTTATTATTATTTTGTGCTCCTTTATTAACGATAGTGGATTTCGAAAAGGTTGACAGGCTTTTACACTTTCACATCAAAATGGTATTGTAAACTGTCTTAATAAAAATGTTGCGCTTTTTGAGCTCACTCAGTCTTTGGATAGTTTAACATGACTTATGTTTAAAATTAAATTACCTTTCTCGCTCTTGAGTGTGTACCGGTTTGTGTTAAAAACACTTCGAGAAGATTTTTAAATAAAATATCCAATTGGCTTAACAAAATATATTTATATACAGGGGTGCTTCAAAAACTTATAAATGGAGGAAGAGTTTTTCGAAAATTGATGAATGTTTGTTAAATTTTGGATACTGGGGTGTTTGTGGTCGCTTATTACGTCTTCAATTTGGCGATTCTTCTAAACCTAATTGAACAGGGCTTAAATTACTTCATTTTTTCTCAACGATATTAGATTCGAAAACATCAGAATAGTATTGAAAAAGAAAAGTTTGACAGACGTTTAAACTTTCACATCAAAATAGTATTGTAAACTGTCTTGATACAAATGTTGACTTTTTAATCTTATTGTGTCTTTCAATACTTTAACATTAAATTACCTTTCTCGCTCTTGAGTGTGTACCGGTTTGTATCAAAAACAGTTCGAGAAGAATTTTAATATACTATTGGCTTCACAAAATTTATGTATGTACAGGGTTGTTTCAAAAGTTTATAAAAGTGGACATTCTAAAAAGCGTCATGCCAGTGATCGCTTTTTACAGGAAAGTCGTTTCAATAGGGCTTCACTTTAAAACTTGGGCTTTCTACTTTTATTAATGTTTTGTGCTCTTTTATTAACGATAGTGGATTTCGAAAAGATTGACAGACGTTTAAACTTTCGCATCAAAATAGTATTGTAAACTGTCTTGATACGAATGTTGACCTTTTTACTTTCTTATACGTAGTATAAGGAAGTATTGTGATGATGAAAATTTTCGACCTCGAGATTGTTGCAGATGTCCACGTTCTGAAGTCCCCTGATACCAAGAAAGTGGTTTTTAAAAAATGTCTGTGTCTCTCTGAGTGTGTCTGTGTGTGTCTGTCTGCCTGTGTGTGTGTGACCACTATAGCGGTCAAACCGCTGCAGATATCAATTCCAAATTTTGTATTTACGAATATAATCTCCCTCTTGAGAACTGATTAGATTTTGAGCAAAATCAGCAGACCGGAAGTAGTAATTTACTTCAGTGAAAAAATCGAATTTTGCAAATATTTCGTGAATTACTAAGTTTAAACAAATTTATAAAGAATTCATATGTACTTAAAATTGAAATTGTGAACAATTTTATTAAAAAGCTTTTTCGAAATTCCTATCGAAAGTAGGTCTTTTACTCTTATCGAAAATCAGTTTCTTGCAAATATTTTGCAAGTCATGCTTTTTAGACAGGTACTCTACGAATATAAAAGTATTTAAAACTTAATTTCTAATATCTTTTGTATAAAAAAATGTTCAAAATTCGGACCGGAAGTAACACTTTTACTCTTACCGAATAACGATTTTTTGCAAATATGTCGTAAATTATGCATTCTATAAATATTTATGAAGAGTACAAAAGTATTTAGAGTTGGATTTGGAATATTTTTGTATAAATGAAATTTCAAAATTCGGACCGGAAGTAACACTTTCATACGTATAAGAAAGTCGTGTGGTGGCCACACCTCATTTTTTATCTTATTGTGACTTTCAATACTTTAACATTAAATTACCTTTCTCCCTCTTGAGTGTGTACCGGTTTGTGTTAAAAACACTTCGAGAAGAATTTTAAATAAAATATCTAATTGGCTTAACAAAATATATGTATATACAGTGATGCTCAAAAGTTTATAAATAGCGGAAGAGTTTCTCGAAAATTGATGAATGTTTGTTAAATTTTGGATACGGGGGTGTTTGTAGTCGCTTATTACGTCTTTAATTTGGCGATTCTTCTAAATCTAATTGAACAGGGCTTAAATTCATTACTACATTTTTTCCTAACGATATTAGATTCGACAACATAGAATAGTATTGTACACTGTCTCAATGAAAATGTTGCGCTCTTTGAGCTCATTGTTTCTTTCGATACTTTAACATGACTTATGTTTAACATTAAATTACCTTTCTCGCTCTTAAGTGTGTACCGGTTAGTGTCAAAAGCAATTCGAGAAGAATTTTAAATAAAATATCCTATTGGCTTAACAAAATATATGTATATACAGGGGTGTTTCAAAAGTTTGTAAAAGTGGATATTCTAAAATGCGTCATCCCATTGATCGCCCTTTACAGGAAAGGCGCTTTGGCTTATATTAGAACTTGGTCTTTCTACTTTTATTAATGTTTTGTGCTCTTTTATTAACGATAGTAGATTTCGAAAAGTTTGACAGACGTTTACACTTTCACATCAAAATAGTATTGTAAACTGTCTTGATACAAATGTTGACCTTTTTGATCTTATTTTGTCTTTCAATACTTTAACATTAAATTACCTTTCTCGCACTTGAGTGTGTACCGGTTTGTGTAAAAAACAATTCGAGAAGAATTTTAAATAAAATATTCAATTGGCTTCACAAAATTTATGTGTGTACAGGGGTGTTTCAAAAGTTTATAAAAGTGGACATTCTAAAAAGCGTCATGCCATCACCTTTTACAGGCGAGGCGCTTTAATAGGGCTTACATTTAAAACTTGGGCTTTCTCCTTTTATTATTGTTTTGTGCTTTGTATTAACGATAGTGGATTTCGAAAAGGTTGAAAGGCTCTTACACTTTCGCATCACAATAGTATTGTAAACTGTCTTAATAAAAATGTTGCGCTTTTTGATCTTATTGTGTCTTTGGATATTTTAACATAAACTAACTTTCTCGCTCTTGAGTGTGTACCGGTTTGTGTAAAAAGCAGTTCGAGAAGAATTTTAAATAAATTATACAATTGGCTTCACAAAACTAATCTATGCTCAGGGGTGCTTCAAAAGTTTATAAAAGTGGACATTCTAAAAATCGTCATGTCAGTGATCGCTTTTTACAGGAAAGGCGCTTCAATGGTGCTTCAAATTTAAAACTTGGGCTTTCTACTTTCATTATTGTTTTGTGCTCTTTTATTAACGATAGTGGATTTCGAAAACGTTGACAGGATTTTACACTTTCGGATCAAAATAGTATTGTAAACTATCTTAATAAAAATGTTGGGCTTTTTTATCTTATTGTGTCGTTGTAACATTAAATTACCTTTCTCGCTCTTGAGTGTGTACCGGTTTGTGTCAAAAACAGTTCGAGAAGAATTTTAAGTAAAATATCCTATTGGTTTAACAAAATATATGTGTATACAGCAGTGTTTCAAAAGTTTATAAAAGTGGATATTATAAAAAGCGTTATGCCAGTGATCGCCTTTTACAGGAAAGGCGCTTCAATAGGGCTTACATTTAAAACTTGGGCTTTTTACTTTCATTATTATTTTGTGCTCCTTTATTAACGATAGTGGATTTTGAAAAGGTTGACAGGCATTTATATTTTCACATCAAAATAGTATTGTAAACTGTCTTAATGAACATGTTAGGCTTTTTGATCTCATTGTGTCTTTGGATACCCTAACATGGCTTATGTTTAACATTAAATTACTTTTCTCGCTCTTGAGTGTGTACCGGTTTGTGTTAAAAACAGTTCGAGAAGAATTTTAAATAAAACGTCCTATTGGCTTAACAAAATATATGTATATACAGGGGTACTTCAAAGGTGTATAAAAGTGGACATTCTAACAAGCGTCATGCCAGTGATGGCTTTTTACAGGACAGGCGCTTCAATTTAATACTTGGGCTTTTTACTTTTATTATTATTTTGTACTCCTTTATTAACGATAGTGGATTTCAAACAGATTGACAGGCTTTTAGACTATCACATCAAAATAGTATTGTACACTGTCTTAATAAAAATGTTACGCTTTTTGATCTCATTGTCTCTTTGGATACTTTAACATGACCTATGTTTAACATTAAATTACCATTCTCGCTCTTGAGTGTGTACCGGTTTATGTCAAAAACAGTTCGAGAAGAATTTTAAATTAAATATCCTATTGGCTTAACAAAATATATGTATATATAGGGGTGCTTCAAAAGTTTATAGAAGTAGACATTCTAAAAAGCCTCTTTTTACAGGAAAGTGCTTCAATAGGGCTTACATTTAAAACTTGGGCTTTTTACTTTTATTATTATATTGTGCTCCTTTATTAACGATAGTGGATTTCAAAAAGGTTGACAGGCTTTCACACTTTCACATCAAAATAGTATTGTACACTGTCTTAATAAAGATGTTGCGCTTTTTGATCTCAATGTGTCTTTGGATACTTTAACATGACTTATGTTTAACATTAAATTACCTTTCTCGCTCTTGAGTGTGTACCGATTTGTGTCAAAAACAGTTCGAAAAGAATTTTAAATAAAATATTCTATTGGCTTAACAAAATATATGTATATACAGGGGTGCTTCAAAAGTTTATAAAAGTGGACATTCTAAAAAGCGTTTTTTACAGGAAAGGCGCTTCAATAGGGCTTAAATTTAAAACTTGGGATTCTTACTTTTATTATTATTTTGTGTTTTTTCTTAACGACAGTAGACTTCGAAAAGGTTGACATGCTTTTCCACTATCACATCAAAATAGTATTGTAAACTGTCTCGATGAAAATGTTGTGCTCTTTGAGTTCATTGTTTCTTTGGATACATTAACATGACTTATGTTTAACATAAATTTACCTTTCTTGCTCTTGAGTGTGTACCGGTTTGTGTAAAAAACCGTTCGAGAAGAATTTTAAGGAAAATGTACTATTGGCTTCACGAAATATATGTATATACAGGCGTGCGTCAAAAGTTAATAAAATCGTACATTCTAAAAGGCGTCATGACAGTGATTGCTTTTTACAGGAAACTATGAAAAAGCTGTAAGCGGACGCGAAAAAAGCGATTCCAACTAAAAGAGATTGACGGACCCGCTGTAAGCGGAGGACCCGCTGTAAGCGGAGGACCCGCTGTAAGCGGAGGACCCGTTGTAAGCGGAGGACCCGCTGTAAGCGGACGTTAGAGCTATTATATATACTAAAAGCGCACAGGACCCTTTACCGCTCTCACGGATTTAGTAGAGGAGGGGAAATGCGGGTAAAATGCGAAAACGACCTTTGAGTGTTTGACGAATTGAGGCTTTTGAGGGGAAATTTCAGAGTTTCGTGTGGTCGGGTGTACAATTCTACTTTGTATAGGCGTATTTTTATCGCTTCGAACGGTCGTTAAGGCGGCGAAAGGAATTTTTGAAAATTTTAGAACGTGAAGGAAATCACGCTGCATCAATTTTTTCCCCCATAAGGAGGACGTGGGAAACAAAAATTACTCTGGAGCCTTTTATACTGAAAATCCCGACAAACGTCAAAGTGACAGCCGATTCGAAATGTATGCAAACATTCACTTTTAAGCCTGAAATTCCAAATTTTAAAGCTTTCGGGGGCGCAACAAGATTCAAAATTTTAAAGTACTGACATTTGAGAACCCTTTAGTTGCATGTTCCCAGTTTATAGTGGTAGAGATACAAAGGTACGAACACTTTAAAGATCATCTGCAGACGGATACAATTTAGCGAAATGGATGAAAAATCGCGACAAACGTCAAACTGACAGGTGGTCTCATACGCATTCACATTTTCATTTTTAGCTTGAAATTCCAAATTTTGAAAGTTTCGAGGGCACAACAAGATTCAGAAACGTAAACAAGTGACATTTCGGAAACGTTCACTTGCGCGTTCCCAGTTTACAGAGGTACCTAGACGAAGGTACGAGTAATTCCAAGTCCGTTTGCAGAGGTATTTGGTCAGAAAAATGGCCGATTCAATCTGCACTGATACCAATGCATTCCGGACGGGCGAAAAATAAAATCAGATTATCATGTGCACTGCCGGTCAATACATTACGGTCCGGCGAACGTCCGACATGTCCACATAATACGTAACGGTCCCGCTAGATTTAATATTTTCATCTATACAGGTGTTGTCGAGTAATATTTTAATAATGATTTGAATTAAAATACGATAATTTCAAAACGCGTATTTCCTCAAAGGGGAAAAGGAGGAGGATTGCTTTCGACATTTATGTGCCCCTACGAAATAATTTTACTTAAACGATTACGCAAACGTGCACGGTGGGCGGAGTTGGCTGAAATCAATTTCTCTCTATTCTGATTAAAAGTAAAACTGGGAGTTTTTACGGTCGCCCGTCACTAATTCTAAATTGACGTACGAATGTGAAATTTCAGATACGGGGGTGGCTTATGTCGCCGATCACTAATCCAAAGACAAAATGTCAAAAAAAAAAAAAATGGTCGAAGATTTTTTGAAAATTGACGTATGAATGCGAAATTTTAGATACGGGTTTGTCTGCGGACGCCGATCACAAATCCAAAGTCAAAATGTCAAAAAAAAACAAAATGGAGGAAGATTTTTTGAAAATCGACGTACGAATGTCAAATTTTAGATACGGGGGTGTCTGCGAACGCCGATCTCGAATCCAAAGTCAAACTGTCAAAAAAAAAAAATTGGGGAATTATTTTTGAAAATTGACGTATGAATGTGAAATTTTAGATACGGCGGTGTGTGCGGATGCCGATCACAAATCCAAAGTTAAAATGTCAAAAAAAAACAAAATGGCGGAAGTTTTTTGAAAATTGACGTATGAATGTGAAATTTTAGATACGGGGGTGTCTGAGGTCGCCGATCACGAATCCAAAGTCAAAATGTCAAAAAAAAAAAAATGGCGGAAGTTTTTTTGAAAATTGACGTATGATTGTGAAATTTAAGATACGGGGGTGCCTCAGGTCGCCGATCACGAATCCAAAGTCAAAATGTCAAAAAAAAAAAAAAATGGCGGAAGTTTTTTTGAAAATTGACGTATGAATGTGAAATTTTAGATACGGGGGTGCCTCAGGTCGCCGATTACGAATCCAAAGTCAAAATGTCAAAAAAAAAAAAATGGCGGAAGTTTCTTTGAAAATTGACGTATGAATGTGAAATTTTAGATACGGGGGTGTCTCAGGTCGCCGATCACGAATCCAAAGTCAAAATGTCAAAAAAAACAAAATGGCGGAAGTTTTTTTGAAAATTGACGTATGAATGTGAAATTTTAGATACGGGGGTGTTTTAGGTCGCCGATCACGAATCCAAAGTCGAAATGTCAAAAAAAACAAAATGGCGGAAGTTTCTTGAAAAATTGACGTATTAATGTGAAATTTTAGATACGGGGGTGTCTCAGGTTGCCGATCACGAATCCAAAGTCAAAATGTCAAAAAAAAACAACATGGCGAATGTAATATGGCGGAAAGGTTCGTCGAAAAGTGCTTGGATCTGAGCACATTCTTCCTTGGTAACTTTAATATGATTTATGTTTAACATTAAATTATCCTTCTCGCTCTTCAGTGTTCAGTGTAACGGTTTGTGTAAAGAAGTAAAGAATAGTTCTAAATAATATATACGATTGGCATCACAAAATTTATGTATATACAGGAGTGGTTCAAAAGTTTATAAAATCGGCCTTTCTAAAAAGCGTCATGACAGTGATTGCATTCTACGGGAAACGGTAATTGCAGACAAATTTGTGTTGCATGGATGACAAACTTCAAAAGGTTATTATGATTTATGTCAAAAGGTATATTTATAAGTCTCGAAATTGCATGTGTAGGTAGGATACTTGACAGGTAAAATTTTGCAATATCTCAAATTTAATGTCCTTAAATTATTGGCGTATATTTATTTAAAGTTGACATAATATTTAAATGTAACCTTCAACATTAAAACGCCCTAACAACTACAACGGCAAATTTAGACGTATTTTTAATTATTCATATTATTGAACTGTATTAGTTGATTAAGTTCAATAAAGGGCCGGTTTTCCCAATTCCGATTAAAATGCCGATGAGAATATTCATTAGATACAATACGTGATAGTACGTTTTTGCAAAAACCGGTTGGGGCTAATCATTGATTAAAATACCGGTTGATATGTTTTTCCAACACCGGTTAGCGCTAATCATTGATTAAGAACGTTATTAAATGAAGATATTTTAACCGCTGTTTTACCAAACCTGATAAAATATTAAACAGTAATTACGATTACTTACACATGCGCGTAACCTAGGAGATTTGGATTTTTATTAGTATTGACTGCAATTATGTTTTCTTATCCATTTGTAATTAATAATTATTTTTATTAGTGTTTTAGTAATTGTATTGCTTCTTCTATACATGAAATTAACAGTATAATTAAAAATAAAATATAATATTGAATATGTGTAACTTTTAGCTTACTAGGGAAATATTTGTGTTTTGGAAGCTTTTTAATTCTGTTACATTTCTGGGACTTTATCTCAGTTGCTAAAAAACCTAAATATTTGTGAAAATTTATGCCTGCGCTTGGTTTTTTCTTCTTTGTAATTGCTTTTAACAGCATCTTATTAAAACTAATCATTTATATGTTTGTGAGCTGTATGTTTGAAGTTCATCATTTTTAATTGACTTGCGAACTAATTTTGAGTATGTGACAGACGAATATTTCAAATCTGCTGACCAAAATTTCATAATGAAAGCGCTGTTCCACTTCAAATAATTGAGGTGAAAAATATCTGTGTCAAACTGATTTTTAGGTTATTTTTTATTAATATTGTGCGTGCCTATTTTAAATTGTTTCTGAGCAATTGACATACTTTTTGTTAATATACTAAATGTTTCCACTGTTATTTCAAGAGCGTATTATCCCGATTGTCTCAATGAAAATGACGCGCTTATTGAGCATATTGTTTCTTCGGATACTTTAACATCATTCTTATATTTAATACTAAATTATCTTTCTCGCTCTTGAGTGTGAAAATTTTTAAATAAAATATACAATTGGCTTCACAAAATTTATCTATGTACAGCCGTGCTTCAAAAGTTTATAAAAGTGGACATTCTAAAAATCGTCATGCCAGTGATCGCTTTTTCCAGGAAAGGCGCTTCAATTGGGCTTCAAATTTAAAACTTGGGCTTTCTACTTTTATTAATTTGTGCTCTTTTATTAACGATAGTGGATTTCTAAAAGGTTGACAGGCTTTTACACTTTCGGATCAAAACAGTATTGTAAACTATCTTAATAAAAATGTTACGCTTTTTGATCTTATTGTGTCGTTGTATACTTTAACATTAAATTACCTTTCTCGATCTTAAGTGTGTACCGGTTTGTGTCAAAAACAGTTTGAGGAGAATTTTAAAAAAATATCCTATTGGCTTAACAAAATATATGTTTATACAGGGGTGTTTCAATAGGGTTTCAATTTAAAACTTGGGCTTTTTACTTTTATTATTATTTTGTACTCCTTGATTAACGATAGTGGATTTCGAAAAGGTTGACGGGCTTTTACACTTTCACATCAAAAGAGTATTGAAAACTGTCTTAATGAACATGTTGACCTTTTTGATCTTATTGTGTCTTTGGATACTTTAACATTAAATTACCTTACTCGCTCTTGAGTGTGTACCGGTTTGCGCCAAAAACAGTTCGAGAAGAATTTTAAATAAAATATCCTATTGGTTTCACAAAATTTATTTATGTACAGGGGTGTTTCAAAAGTTTATAAAAGTGGACATTCTGAAAAGCGTCATGCCAGTGATCGCCTTTTACAGGCAAGGCGCTTCAATAGGGCTTCAATTTAAAACTTGGGCTTTTTACTTTTATTATTATTTTGTGCTCCTTTATTAACGATAGTGGATTTCGAAAAGGTTGACAGGCTTTTACACTTTCACATCAAAATAGTATTGTAAACTGCCTTAATGAACATGTTGACCTTTTTGATCTTATTGTGTCTTTGGATACTTTAACATTAGATTACCTTTCTCTCTCTTGAGTGTGTACCGATTTGTGTCAAGAACAGTTCGAGAAGAATTTTAAATAAAATATTCTATTGGCTTAACAAAATATATGTATATACAGGGGTGTTTCAAAAGTTTATAAAAGTAGACATTCTAAAAAGCGTGATGCCAGTGATCGCCTTTTACAGGAAGGCGCTTTGGCTTACATTTAAAACTTGGGCTTTCTACTTTTATTAATGTCTTGTGCTCTTTTATTAACGATAGTTGATTTCGAAAAGATTGACAGACTTTTACACTTTCACATCAAAATAGTATTGTAAACTGTCTTAATGAACATATTGACCTTTTTGATCTTATTGTGTCTCTGGATACTTTAACATTAAATTACCTTTCTCGCTCTTGAGTGCGTACCGGTTTATGTCAAAAACAATTCGAAAAGAATTTTAAATAAAATATCCTATTGGCTTAACAAAATATATGTATATACGGGGGTGCTTCAAAAGTTTATAAAAGTGGACATTCTAAAAAGTCTTTTTTTACAGGAAAGGCGCTTCAATAGGGCTTAAATTTAAAACTTTGGTTTTTTACTTTTATTATTACTTTGTGCTCCTTTATTAACGATCGTGGATTTTGAAAAGGTTGACAGGCTTTACACTTTCACATCAAAATAGTGTTGTAAATTATCTTAATGAACATGTTGGGCTTTTTGAACTCATTGTGCTTTTGGATACCTTAACATGACTTATGTTTAAAATTAAATTATCTATCTCGCTCTTGAGTGTGTACCGGTTTGTGTTAAAAACAGTTCGAAAAGAATTTTAAATAAAATATACAATTGGCTTCACAAAATATATGTATATACAGGGGTGCTTCAAAGGTGTATAAAACTGGACATTCTAAAAAGCGTCATGCCAGTGATCACTTTTTAATGGAAAGGCGCTTCAATTTAAAACTTGGGCTTTTTACTTTTATTATTATTTTGTGCTCCTTTATTAACGATAGTGGATTTCGAAAAGGTTGACAGGGTTTTACACTTTCACATCAAAATAGTATTGTAAACTATCTTAATAAAAATGTTGCGTTTTTTGAGCTCATTCTCTCTTTGGATACTTTAACATGACTTATGTTTAACATTCAATTTCTTTTCTCGCTCTTGAGTGTGTACCGGTTTATGTCAAAAACAGTTCGAGAAGAATTTTAAATAAAATATCCTATTGACTTAACAAAATATATGTATATACAGGGGTGCTTCAAAAGTTTATAAAAGTGGACATTTTAAAAAGTGTTTTTTACAGGAAAGGCGCTTCAATAGGGTTTAAATTTAAAACTTGGGCTTCTTACTTTTATTATCATTTTGTGCTTTTTTCTTAACGACAGTAGACTTCGAAAAGGTTGACATGCTTTTCCACTATCACATCAAAATAGTATTGTAAACTGTCTCGATGAAAATCTTGTGCTCTTTGAGCTCATTGTTTTTTGGATACATTAACATGACTTACGTTTAACTTTAATTTACCTTTCTCGCGTTTGAGTGTGTACCGGTTGTGTAAAAAACCGTTCGAGAAGAATTTTAAAAAAAATATACTATGGCTTCACGAAATATATTTATATACAGGGGTGCGTCAAAAGTTAATAAAGTCGGACATTCTAAAAGGCGTCATGACAGTGATTGCTTTTTACAGGAAACTATGAAAAAGCTGTAAACGGACGCGAAAAAAGCGATTCCAACTAAAAGAGATTGACGGACCCGCTGTAAGCGGAGGATCCGCTGTAAGCGGAGGACCGGTTGTAAGCGGAGGACCCGCTGTAAGCGGACGTTAGAGCTAGTAATATATAATAATAGCGCACAGACCTCTGTTGTTAATCGCCTTAGTTGAAAGAGCTTAACCGAGCATTTTCGAAACTATCAAAATAGAAAAAGTCGACAAAACGCCAGGTTGAACTCCTCTCTGGATACGCGGAATTGAAAGCTGTCCTTTGGCGTGCGTGTTAGGAGGACTCTAAAGGGTTCCTCGCCGGCGAGTTTTTCCTTCTAAGTGGAGCGTGTGCAGAGATATGGGGTTTTAAAGGGGAGCGTGCATTCCATTTTGTAACGAAAAAATGGCTTACGTTTTGACCATTCCCGTGACAAGCGATAAAAATCTCGGGAAACGTCAAACTGACATCAAACTGAGTTGTGTCCACAGATTCATTTTTAAGCGTGAAATACGAAATTTTGAAGGTTGCGAGGGTCCAACAAGACCCGAGGTGTTAAAGAACGGCCTTCTCTGGACCTTTTACGTGCTTATTTCGAGTCGACAGACACACGCAACCAACGGCACGAGCACTTTCAAATTCGTTTGCAGAAGCATTTGGTCAGAAAAATGGCCGAAAACGTCACAGATTCAATGTGCAGTGACACGAATGTATTCCGGACGGGCGAAAAATATCAGATTTATGCGTGCAATGCCAATTAATGTATCCGGTCCGGCGAAAGTTCGGCATCTCAATCTCGACATAAAACACCCCCTTGACTTAACATTTTTATAGACATACAGGTTGATTGTTCTTTTAATGACAATAAATTTGAATTATTAAAATACGTTAATTCCAGAACGCGTACGCCCAGTTTCCTTAATGGGGAAAAAGATTGCTTTTAACATTTATGTGCCCTTATAACAAGGATTACACATACATGCAGAGTGGGCGGAGCTATCTGAAATTAATTTCTTTCTTCTGATTAAAGTAAAATTCGGCACTTGGGAGTCTTTGTGGTATCATTGATCACGTATCCAAAGTCGAAATGTCAAAAAAAAAACAAAATGGTCGAAGGATTTTTTGAAAATTGACGTATAAATGTGAAATTTTAGATACGAGGGTGTCTTAAGTCGCCGATCACAAATCCAAAATCAAAATGTCATAAAAAAACAAAATGGCGGATGATTTTTTTGAAAATTGACGTATGAATATAAAATTTTAGATACGGGGGTTTTGGGGGTCACCGATTACGATTCCAAAGTCAAAATGTCAAAAAAAACAAAATGGCGGGAGATTTTTTTGAAAATTAACGTATGAACGTGAAATTTTAGATACGGGGGTTTTGGGGGTCGCCGATCACGATTCCAAAGTCAAAATGTCAAAAAAAAAAATGGCGGGAGATTTTTTGAAAATTGACGTATGAATGTGAAATTTTAGATACGAGGGTTTTGGGGGTCGCCGATCACGATTCCAAAGTCAAAATGTCAAAAAAAACAAAATGGCGGAAGATTTTTTGAAAATTGACGTATGAACGTGAAATTTTAGATACGGGGGTTTTGGGGGTCGCCGATCACGATTCCAAAGTCAAAATGTCAAAAAAAACAAAATGGAGGGAGATTTTTTTGAAAATTAACGTATGAACGTGAAATTTTAGACACGGGGGTTTTGGGGGTCGCCGATCACGATTCCAAAGTCAAAATGTCAAAAAAAACAAAATGGCGGAAGATTTTTTTGAAAATTGACGTATGATTGTGAAATTTTAGATACGGAGGTTTTGGGGGTCGACGATCACGATTCCAAAGTCAAAATGTCAAAAAAAACAAAATGGCGGCAGATTTTTTTTTAAATTGACGTATGAAAGTGAAATTTTATATACGGGGGTTTTGGAGGTCTTTGATCACGATTCCAAAGTCAAAATGTCAAAAAAAAAAATGGCGGAAGATTTTTTTGAAAATTGACGTATGAATGTGAAATTTTAGGTACGGTGTTGTTTGTGGTCGCTTATTACGTCTACAATTTGGCGATTCTTCGAAACGTGATTGAGCAGGGTTTAAATTTAATACTTCATTTTTTCTTAACGATAGTAGAGTCGCATACATAAGAATCGTATTGTACTCTGTCTCATTGGAAATGTAGCGCTCATTGAGCTCACTGTTTCTTTCAATACTTTAACATGTTTAACATTAAATTACCTTTTTCGCTCTTGATTGTATACCAGTTTGTCTAAAAAGCAGTTCGAGAAGAATTTTAAATATAATAATAAAATATACTATTGGCTTAACAAAATATATGTAGGGGTGCTTCAAAAGTTTATAAAGGTGGACATTCTAAAAAGCCATGACAGTGATTGCTTTTTACAGGACAGGCGCTTCAATAGGACTTAAATTTAAAACTTGGGCTTTTTAATTTTATTATTATTTTGTGCTTTTTTCTTAACGAGAGTGGACTTCGAAAAGGTTGACGTGCTTTTCCACTATCACATCAAAATACTATTGTAAACTGCCTCGATGAAAATGTTGTGCTCTTTCAGCTCATTGTTTCTTTAAATACTTTAACATGAACTATGTTTAACATTAAATTACCTTTCTCGCTCTTGATTGTGTACAGGTTTGTGTATAAAACAGTTCGAGAAGCATTTTAAATAAAACATGCTATTGGCTTCACAAGATATATGTATATACAGGGGTGCTTCAAAAGTTAATAAAATCGTACACTCTAAAAAGCCATGAGAGTGATTGCTTTTTACAGGAAACTGTGAAGAAACTGTAAGCGGACGCGAAAAAAGCGGTTCAAGCTAAGAGAGACTGACGGACAGCTGTAAGCGGACGCGAAGAGGCGATTCAAGCTCGAAGAGATTGATGGACAGCTAGTTATACTCTATAAAAGCGCACAGGACCCTTTACCGCTCTCACGGATTTAGTAGAGGAGGGAAGATGGGGGTGAAAATGGGAAAACGACAAGCGAAGGATTTCTGAAAGTGGGGGTTTGACGGGAGTTTTGCGAGTTTTATATGGTGGTGTGTACATTTCTACGTTGTATAGGCGTATTTTTATCGCTTCGAAACGGTGGTAAGGCGGCGAAAAGAATTTTTTGAAAATTTTAGCACTTGTAGAGAAAAGCGCTGCATCAATTTTTTCGCCCATAAGGAGGACGTGGGAAACAAAAATTCCTCTGGAGCCTTTTATACTGAAAATCCCGACAAACGTCAATGTGACAGGCGATTCGAAATGTATGCAAACATTCACTTTTGTGCCTGAAATTCCAAATTTTAAAACTTTCGGGGGCGCAACAAGATTCAAAATTTTAAAGTACTGACATTTCAGGACCCTTTAGTTGCATATTCCCAGTTTAAAGTGGTGCAGATACAAAGGTACGAACACTTTAAAGATCATCGGCAGACGGATACGGTCTAGCGAAATGGATGAAAAATTCCGACAAACGTCAAACTGACAGCCGGTCTCATACGCATTCACATTTTCACTTTTAAGCTTGAAATTCCAAATTTTGAAAGTTTCGAGGGCACAACAAGATTCAGAAACGTAAAGAAGTGACATTTCGGAAACGTTCAATTGCGCATTCCCAGTTTACAGAGGTACCTAGACGAAGGTACGAGTAATTCCAAGTCCGTTTGCAGAGGTATTTGGTCAGAAAAATGGCCGATTCAATCTGCACTGATACCAATGCATTCCGGACGGGCGAAAAATAAATTCAGATTATGATGTGCACTGCCGGTCAATATATTACGGTCCGGCGAATGTTGGGCATGTCCACATAATATGTAACGGTCCCGCTTGATTTAATATTTTCATCTATACAGGCGTTGTCGATTGATATTTTAATAATGATTTGAATTAAAATACGATAATTTCGGAACGCGTATTTCCTGAAAGGGGAAAAAGATGAGGATTGCTTTCGACATTTATGTGACCCTACTACGAAATAATTTTACTTAAACGATTACGCAAACGTGCACGGTGGGCGGAGTTGGCTGAAATCAATTTCTCTCTATTCTGATTAAAAGCAAAATTAGGCACTCGAGAGTTTTTACGGTCGCCCGTCACTAATTCTAAACTGACGTACGAATGTGAAATTTTAGATACGGGGGTGTGTGTACGGACGCCGATCACAAATCCAAAGTCAAAATGACAAAGGAAATTAAATGGCCAAAGAGTTTTTTGAAAATTGACGTATGAATGCGAAATTTTAGATACGGGGGTGTGTGCGGACGCCGATCACAAATCCATAGTCAAAATGTCAAAAAAAAAATGGCGGAAGATTTTTTGAAAATTGACGTATGAATGTGAAATTTTAGATACGGGGGTGTGTGCGGACGCCGATCACAAATCCAAAGTCAAAATGTCAAAAAAAAACAAAATGGCGGAAGATTTTTTGAAAATTAACGTACGAATGTGAAATTTTAGATACGGGGGTGTCTTAGGTAGCCGATCAAGAATCCAAAGTCAAAATGTCAAAAAAAAACAAAATGGCGGAAGTTTTTTGAAAATTGACGTATGAATGTGAAATTTTAGATACGGGGGTGTCTCAGGTCGCCGATTACGAATCCAAAGTCAAAATGTCAAAAAAAAACAAAATGGCGGAAGTTTTTTTGAAAATTGACGTATGAATGTGAAATTTTAGATACGGGGGTGTCTCAGGTCGCCGATCACGAATCCAAAGTTAAAATGTCAAAAAAAAAAAAAAATGGCGGAATTTTTTTTGAAAATTGACGTATGAATGTGAAATTTTAGATACGGGGGTGTGTGCGAACGCCGATCACAAATCCAAAGTCAAAATGTCAAAAAAACCAAAATGGCGGAAGAATTTATTGAAAATTGAAGTATGAATGTGAAATTTTAGATACGGGGGTCTCTTAGGTCACCGATCACGAATCTATAGTCTAAATGTCAAAAAAAACAAAATGGCGGATCTAATATGGCGGAAAGTTTCTTGAAAATATCTTTAATCTTGGTGACATCTAGCAAATGTCGGTTTTTGAGGTCGCTGATCACGAATTCGAAATAAAAGTTTTAAAAAACAATGTGGCAGAAAGGTTCTTCGAAATGTGCTTAGATCTGAGTACATACTTCCTTCGTAAACTTTAACATGATTTATGTTTAACATTTAATTATCCTTCTCGCTCTTCAGTGTTCAGTGTAACGGTTTGTGTAAAAGGGAAAGAAAAGTTCTAAATAATATACCGGGTGTCCCGTAAAAAATGCTACAAAAAAGCAGTGTTTTGTTTGTTTTCAGTTGTTTTTATTAATGTCAAACGATAGTCAACTTTTTTATTTTAAATGGAAACAGATTTATTTTTGGCTATATTCGGATTGGATTTTTTTTCTGAATTCAACAATGTATAAAATGTCTATTTTTGATAAACAATTATTGAAAAAAAAATATAAAACACTTAATAAATTTCATCTTTGTATTCCATTATTTATAAATTTTGGAATGTGCCATGAAAAAACAAAAATGCGATAAACGTCAATAAACGTCAGTGTGAGTGTCTATTAAGCCTTATTTCTTGTTCTGCTTGAACGTTTTGCCACAAAAAAAAGGTATATTCGTAAAAATGAATAACAATGAGTTAACAGACATGTTGCAAGTGTTTTTTGAATGTAATAAAAATCGTCTTCAAGCAGTTCGGCGTTACAGCTTTCGTTTTCCGGACAGAGAAGTTCCAGATTCGAAAATATTTCAGAGAATTGAAACGAATTTGAGGAATTATGGATCATTTCAAAAACCTAAAACACAGCGACGTAGATTCGCCGAAGATACGGAATATGATGTTCTTCTTGCACTATAAGAAAATTCACGAACTTCGACTCGCGAAATTGCACATAATATTGGGGTATCAAAAACTACAGTCCATAGTATTTTAAGAAAACACAAATTTAAACCGTACATAGCTCGAAAAGTTAATGCATTAGAACAAAATGATCAACGCCGAAGAATACAGTTTTGTCGACTTTTTTTAAATGCATTAGAACAAGACCGGAGTTTTTACATAATGATAATTTGGTCTGATGAATGGACTTTTGGCAACAATGAGGTATTTTTAATAGAAACATACATCGACAATGGAGCCAAGACAATCCGAGATTTGTCATTGAAAATAATTTTCAAACACGTTTTAGCGTAAATGTTTGGTGTGGTATTTTAGGCGATCAATTAATTGGGCCGTTTTTCATAGATGGTTGCTTAAATCAAGAAAAGTATCACACTTTATTAAACGAAAATCTCCAAAACTTTTTAGATGAATTACCTTTGGCAAATTTAAATAGAATATTTTATCAACAAGATGGGGCCCCCGCTCACAACGCCAGAGTAAATACTGATTGGTTGAACACCCACTTTGGAAATAGGTAGATAGGAACATCCGGTCCTATCGAGTGGCCTACGTGTTCACCCGATCTTTCGCCCCTAGATTTTTGGTTGTGGGCTCACCTACAAGATCGAGTTTATTTGACACCTCCAGAAAATGTTGACATTTTAAGACAAAGAATTATTAACACTTGTCAAGAAATACCTGCCGTTTGTGTTTTAAATGCGACTCGTGGAGTAATTAGGAGATGTGCGTTATGTATCGAACAAGGTGGCGGGCAATTTGAACAATTATTGTGAAGTGTTTTGTTTTGTTTTTTAGAATAATACTTATAATACTTACGTTTTCAATGTTTCATAGCACATTCGAAATGTTATACATAATTTATTAAAAACATGGTCAATTTTAATAAATGGTTTTCTTTCAATAATCGTTTATAAAAAAATAGACATGTTATACATCGATGAATTCAGAAAATAAAATCCAATCCGAATATTGCCAAAAATATATTTGTTTCCACTTAAAATAAAAAAGTTGACTATCGTTTGACATTAATGAAAACAAGTGAAAACAACTAAAACACTACTTTCTTGTAGTATTTTTGATGCTAATTAACTGACTTTTTGTTTCAATAAAATCGGACAATAAATAACGTAGTTATTATTGTTGTCGTTTTTTACGGGACACCCGGTATACGATTGGCATAAGAAAATTTATATGTGTATAGGGATGCGTCAAAAGTTCATAAAATCGACATTCTCTCTCTCTCTCTCTATCCCTTGAAACAGCTTGTGTAGGTAGAATACTTGATAGGTAAAATTTTGCAATATCTCAAATTTAATGTCCTTAAATTATTGGCGCATGTTTCATTAATGTTGACATAATATTTGAATGTACAACATTAAAACGCCCTAACACCTACAATGGCAAATTTAAACGTATTTTTAGTCATTTACATTATTGCATTGTATTAGTTGATTAAGTTCAATAAAGGGCCGGTTTTCCCAATTCCGATTAAAATGCCGATCAGTGTATTCATTAGATAAAATACGGGATAGTACGTTTTTGCAAAAACCGGTTGGCGCTAATCATTGATTAAAATACCGGTTGGTATGTTTTTCCAACACCGGTTAGCGCTAATCATTGATTAAGAACGTTATTAAATGAAAATATTTTAACCGCTGTTTTACCAAACCTGATAAAATATTAAACAGTAATTACGATTACTTACACATGCGCATAACCTAGGACATTTGGATTTTTATTAGTATTGACTGCGATTATCTTTTCTTATCCATTTGTAGTTATTAATTATTTTTATTAGTGTTTTAGTAATTGTATTGCTTCTTCTATACATGAAATTTACAGTATAATTAAAAATAAAACATAATATTGAATATGTGTAACTTTTAGCTTGCTAGGGAAATATTTGGGTTTTGGAAGCTTTTTAATTCTGTTACATTTCTGGGACTTTATCTCAGTTGCTAAAAATCCTAAATGTTTGTGAAAATGTATGCCTGCGCTTGGTCTTTTCTTCTTTGTAATTGCTTTTAACAGCATCTTATTAAAACTAATCATTTATATGTTTGCGAACTATATGTTTGAAGTTTATCAGCATTCATTAGCATTCTATAAGAATGTTTGAAAGCGACGCCCATTTATCAAACAAAAAAAATTTGTTATAAACATTTTAAACACTACACAGATACTATATATATTTGAGCATGTCCATTAAAATGAGTAATAATGTAATTCGATGAAAATTTAAAATGTTCTGCAATACAAGTCCGAACTAATTTTGAGTGTGTGACAGACGAATATTTCAAATTTGCTGACCAAAATTTCATAATAAAAGCACTGTGTGAAAAATATCTCAGTGTCAAACTGATTTTTAGGTTATTTTTTATTAATATTGTGCGTGGCTATTTTAAATTGTTTCTGAGCAATTGACATACTTTTTGCTAATATACTAAATGTTTCCACTGTTATTTCAAGAGCGTATTATCCCGATTGTCTCAATGAAAATGATGCGCTTATTAAGCATATTGTTTCTTCGGATACTTATTCTTATATTTAATATTAAATTATCTTTCTCGCTCTTGAGTGTGTACCGCATTGTGTAAAAGGCAATTCGAGAAAAATTTTAAATAAAATATACAATTGGCTTCACAAAATTTATGTATGTACAGGGGTGCTTCAAAAGTTTATAAAAGTGGACATTCTAAAAAGCGTCATGCCAGTAATCGCTTTTTACAGGAAAGGCACTTCAATAGGACTTTACATTTAAAACTTGGGCTTTTTACTTTTATTATTATTTTGTGCTCTTTTATTGACGATAGTGGATTTCGAAAAGGTTGAAAAGCCTTTACACTTTAGCATCACAATAGTATTGTAAACTGTCTTAATAAAAATGTTGCGCTTTTTGATCTTATTGCGTCTTTGGATATTTTAACATTAATCTACCTTTCTCGCTCTTGAGTGTGTACCGGTTTGTGTAAAAATCAATTCGAGAAGAATTTTAAATAAAATATACAATTGGCTTCACAAAATTTATCTATGTACAGGGGTGCTTCAAAAGTTTATAAAAATGGACATTCTAAAAATCGTCATGCCATTGATCGCTTTTTCCAGGAAAGGCGCTTCAATAGGCTTCAAATTTAAAACTTGGGCTTCCTACCTTTATTAATTTGTGCTTTTTTATTAACTATAGTGGATTTCGAAAAGGTTGACAGGCTTTTACACTTTCGGATCAAAATAGTATTGTAAACTATCTTAATAAAAATGTTGCGCTTTTAGATCTTATTCTGTCGTTGTATACTTTAACATTAAATTACCTTTCACGCTCTTAAGTGTGTGCCGGTTTGTGTCAAGAACAGTTCGAGGAGAATTTTAAGTAAAATATCCCATTGGCTTAACAAAATATATGTATATACAGGGATGTTTCAAAAGTTTATAAAAGTGGATATTCTAAAAAGCGTCATGCCGGTGATCGCCTTTTACAGGAAAGGCGCTTCAATAGGGCTTCAATTTAAAACTTGGGCTTTTTATATTTATTATTATTATGTGCTCTTTTATTAACGATAGTGGATTTCGAAAAGGTTGTAAGGCTTTTACACTTTCACATCAAAATAGTATTGTAAACTGTCTTAAGACAAATGTTGCGTTTTTTAAGCTCATTGTGTCTTTGGATTCAGTGGCGGCTCGGGGCGTGAGCAGCCACACAGACAAGACCTACTCGCCCATTATCGGCGATGTACTCCCAGATGTCGAGCATATCACCGACAACAAACGAATCAGTCCCGTCCACACAACTGCACCGCCAAAACGCGGGCACCAGCCGCCACTGCTTAGGATACTTTAACATGACTTATGTTTAACATTAAATTACCTTTCTCGCTCTTGAGTGTGTACCGGTTTGTATAAATAACAATTCGAGAAGAATTTTAAAGAAAATATACAATTGGCTTTACAAAATTTATGTATGTACAGGGGTACTTCAACAGTTTATAAACTTGGACATTCTAAAAAGCGTCATGAGATTGATCGCTTTTTACAGAAAAGGAGCTTCAATAGGGCTCCAGGGCTTCAATTTAAAACTTGGGGTTTTTACTTTTATTATTATTTTGTGCTCCTTTATTAATGATAGTGGATTTTGAAAAGGTTGACAGACTCTTACACTTTCACATCAAAACAGAATTGTAAACTGTCTTAATGAACATGTTGACCTTTTTGATCTTATTGAGTCTTTGGATACTTTAACATTAAATTACCTTTCTCGCTTTTGAGTGTGTACCTGTTTGTGCCAAAAACAGTTTAAGAAGAATTTTAAATAAAATATCCTATTGGCTTAACAAAATATATGTATATACAGGGGTGCATCAAAAGTTTATAAAAGTGGACATTTTAAAAAGCGTTTTTTACAGGAAACTCGCTTCAATAGGGCTTCAAATTAAAACTTGGGCTTTTTACTTTTATTATTATTTTGTGCTTTTTTCTTAACGATAGTGGACTTCGAAAAGATTGAAAGGCTTTTACACTTTCGCATCAAAATAGTATTGTAAACAGTCTTGATAAAAATGTTGACCTTTTTGATCTTATTGTGTCATTGGATACTTCAACATTAAATTACCTTTCTCGCTCTTGAGTGTGTACCGGTTTGTGTCAAAAACAGATCGAGAAGAATTTTAAATAAAATATACAATTGGCTTCACAAAACTAATGTATGTTCAGGGGTGCTTCAAAAGTTTACAAAAGTGGACATTCTAAAAATCATCATGCCAGTGATCGCTTTTTACAGGAAAGTCGCTTCAATAAGGCTTCAAATTGAAACCTTGGGCTTTCTACCTTTATTATTGTTTTGTGCTCTTTTATTAACGATAGTGGATTTCGAAAAGGTTGACAGGATTTTACACTTTCGGATCAAAATAGTATTGGAAACTATCTTAATAAAAATGTTGCACTTTTTTATCTTATTGTGTCATTGTAACATTAAATTACTTTTCTCGCTCTTGAGTGTGTACTGGTTTGTGTCAAAAACAGTTCGAGGAGAATTTTAAATAAAATATCCTATTGGCTTAACAAAATATATGTATATACAGGGGTGTTTCAAAAGTTTATAAAAGTGGATATTTTAAAAAGCGTCATACCTGTGATCGCCTTTTACAGGAAAGGCGCTTCAATAGGGCTTCAATTTAAAACTTGGGCTTTCTACTTTTATTATTGTTTTGTGCTCTTGTATTAACGATAGTGGATTTCGAAAAGGTTGTGAGGCTTTTACACTTTCACATCAAAATAGTATTGTAAACTGTCTTAATAAAAATGTTGCGCTTTTTTATCTTATTGTGTCGTTGTAACATTAAATTCCCTTTCTCGCTCTTGAGTGTGTACCGGTTTGTGTAAAAAACAATTCGAGAAGAATTTTAAATAAAATATTCAATTGGCTTCACAAAATTTATGTATGTACAGGGGTGTTTCAAAAGTTTATAAAAGTGGACATTCTAAAAAGCGTCATGCCATCACCTTTTACAGGCGAGGCGCTTTAATAGGGCTTACATTTAAAACTTGGGCTTTCTACTTTTATTATTGTTTTGTGCTTTGTATTAACGATAGTGGATTTCGAAAAGGTTGAAAAGCGTTTACACTTTCGCATCACAATGGTATTGTAAACTGTCTTAATAAAAATGTTGCGCTTTTTGATCTTATTGTGTCTTTGGATATTTTAACATAAACTAACTCTCTCGCTCTTGAGTGTGTACCGGTTTGTGTAAAAAGCAGTTCGAGAAGAATTTTAAATAAATTATACAATTGGCTTCACAAAACTAATGCATGCTCAGGGGTGCTTCAAAAGTTTATAAAAATGGACATTCTAAGAATCGTCATGCCAGTGATCGCTTTTTACAGGAAAGGCGCTTCAATAGTGCTTCAAATTTAAAACTTGGGCTTTCTACTTTCATTATTGTTTTGTGCTCTTTTATTAACGATAGTGGATTTCGATAGCGTTGACAGGATTTTACACTTTCGGATCAAAATAGTATTGTAAACTATCTTAATAAAAATGTTGGGCTTTTTTATCTTATTGTGTCGTTGTAACATTAAATTACCTTTCTCGCTCTTGAGTGTGTACCGGTTTGTGTCAAAAACAGTTCGAGGAAAATTTTAAATAAAATATCCTATTGGCTTAACAGGGGTGTTTCAAAAGTTTATAAAAGTAGACATTCTAAAAATCGTCATGCCAGTGATCGCTTTTTACAGGAAAGACGCTTCAATAGGGCTTCAAATTTAAAACTAGGGCTTTCTACTTTTATTATTGTTTTGTGCTCTTTTATTAACTATAGTGGATTTCGAAAAGGTTGACAGACCTTTACACTTTCGCATCAAAATAGTATTGCAAATTATCTTGATGAAAATGTTGCGCTTTTTGTGCTCATTGTGTCTTTGGAAACTTTATCATTAAATTACCTTTCTCGCTCTTGAGTGTGTACCGGTTTGTGTCAAAAACAGTTCGAGAAGAATTTTAAGTAAAATATCCTATTGGTTTAACAAAATATATGTGTATACAGCGGTGTTTCAAAAGTTTATAAAAGTGGACATTCTAAAAAGCGTCATGCCAGTGATCGCCTTTTACAGGAAAGGCGCTTCAATAGGGCTTACATTTAAAACTTGGGCTTTTTACTTTCATTATTATATTGTGCTCCTTTATTAACGATAGTGGATTTCGAGAAGGTTGACAGGCTTTTACACTTTCACATCAAAATAGTATTGTAAACTGTCTTAATGAACATGTTGACCTTTTTGATCTTATTGTGTCTTTGGATACTTTAACATTAGATTACCTTTCTCTCTCTTGAGTGTGTACCGATTTGAGTCAAAAACAGTTCGAGAAGAATTTTAAATAAAATATTCTATTGGCTTAACAAAATATATGTATGTACAGGGGTGTTTCAAAAGTTTATAAAAGTAGACATTTTAAAAAGCGTGATGCCAGTGATCGCCTTTTACAGGAAGGCGCTTTGGCTTACATTTAAAACTTGGGCTTTCTACTTTTATTAATGTTTTGTGCTCTTTTATTAACGATAGTTGATTTCGAAAAGATTGACAGACTTTTACACTTTCACATCAAAATAGTATTGTAAACTGTCTTAATGAACATGTTGACCTTTTTGATCTTATTGTGTCTCTGGATACTTTAACATTAAATTACCTTTCTCGCTCTTGAGTGCGTACCGGGTTATGTCAAAAACAGTTCGAAAAGAATTTTAAATAAAATATCCTATTGGCTTAACAAAATATATGTATATACGGGGGCGCTTCAAAAGTTTATAAAAGTGGACATTCTAAAAAGTCTTTTTTTTACAGGAAAGGCACTTCAATAGGGCTTAAATTTAAAACTTGGGCTATTTACTTTTATTATTACTTCGTGCTCCTTTATTAACGATGGTAGATTTTGAAAAGGTTGACAGACTTTACACTTTCACATCAAAATAGTATTGTAAATTGTCTTAATGAACATGTTGGGCTTTTTGATCTCATTGTGCTTTTGGATACATTAACATGACTTATGTTTAACATAAATTTACCTTTCTCGCTCTTGAGTGTGTACCGGTTTGTGTAAAAAACCTTTCGAGAAGAATTTTAAAGAAAATATACTATTGGCTTCACAAAATATATGTATATACAGGGGTGCGTCAAAAGTTAATAAAACCGACATTCTAAAAGGCGTCATGACAGTGATTGCTTTTTACAGGAGACTATGAAAAAGCTGTAAGCGGACGCGAAAAAAGCGATTCCAACTAAAAGAGATTGACGGACCCGCTGTAAGCTGAGGACCTGCTGTAAGCGGAGGACCTGTTGTAAGCGGAGGACCCGCTGTAAGCGGACGTTAGAGCTAGTTATACTCTATAAAAGCGCACAGGACCCTTTACCGCTCTCACGGATTTAGTAGAGGAGGGAAGATGGGGGTGAAAATGGGAAAACGACAAGCGAAGGATTTCTGAAAGTGGGGGTTTGACGGGAGTTTTGCGAGTTTTATATGGTGGGGTGTACATTTCTACGTTGTATAGGCGTATTTTTATCTCTTCGAAACGGTGGAAAGGCGGCGAAAAGAATTTTTTGAAAATTTTAGCACTTGTAGAGAAAAGCGCTGCATCAATTTTTTCGCCCATAAGGAGGACGTGGGAAACAAAAATTGCTCTGGAGCCTTTTATACTGAAAATCCCGACAAACGTCAAAGTGACAGCGATTCGAAATGTATGCAAACATTCACTTTTAAGCCTGAAATTCCAAATTTTAAAGCTTTCGAGGGCGCAACAAGATTCAAAATTTTAAAGTACTGAGATTTCAGGACCCTTTAGTTGCATATTCCCAGATTAAAGTGGTGCATATAAAAAGATACGGGCGATTTAAAGTCCGTCTGCAGACGGATACAATTTAGCGAAATGGATGAAATATCCCGACAAACGTCAAACTGACAGGTAGTCTCATGTGCATTCACATTTTCACTTTTAAGCTTGAAATTCCAACTTTTGAAAGTTTCGAGGGCACAACAAGATTTAGAAAAGTAAAGAAGTGACATTTCGGAAACGTTCAATTGCGCATTCCCAGTTTACAGAGGTACCTAGACGAAGGTACGAGTAATTCCAAGTCCGTTTGCAGAGGTATTTGGTCAGAAAAATGGCCGATTCAATCTGCACTGATACCAATGCATTCCGGACGGGCGAAAAATAAATTCAGGTTATGATGTGCACTGCCGGTCAGTATATTACGGTCCGGCGAATGTTGGGCATGTCCACATAATATGTAACGGTCCCGCTTGATTTAATATTTTCATCTATACAGGCGTTGTCGATTGATATTTTAATAATGATTTGAATTAAAATACGATAATTTCGGAACGCGTATTTCCTGAAAGGGGAAAAAGATGAGGATTGCTTTCGACATTTATGTGACCCTACTACGAAATAATTTTACTTAAACGATTACGCAAACGTGCACGGTGGGCGGAGTTGGCTGAAATCAATTTCTCTCTATTCTGATTAAAAGCAAAATTAGGCACTCGAGAGTTTTTACGGTCGCCCGTCACTAATTCTAAACTGACGTACGAATGTGAAATTTTAGATACGGGGGTGTGTGTACGGACGCCGATCACAAATCCAAAGTCAAAATGACAAAGGAAATTAAATGGCCAAAGAGTTTTTTGAAAATTGACGTATGAATGCGAAATTTTAGATACGGGGGTGTGTGCGGACGCCGATCACAAATCCATAGTCAAAATGTCAAAAAAAAAATGGCGGAAGATTTTTTGAAAATTGACGTATGAATGTGAAATTTTAGATACGGGGGTGTGTGCGGACGCCGATCACAAATCCAAAGTCAAAATGTCAAAAAAAAACAAAATGGCGGAAGATTTTTTGAAAATTAACGTACGAATGTGAAATTTTAGATACGGGGGTGTCTTAGGTAGCCGATCAAGAATCCAAAGTCAAAATGTCAAAAAAAAACAAAATGGCGGAAGTTTTTTGAAAATTGACGTATGAATGTGAAATTTTAGATACGGGGGTGTCTCAGGTCGCCGATTACGAATCCAAAGTCAAAATGTCAAAAAAAAAAAAATGGCGGAAGTTTTTTTGAAAATTGACGTATGAATGTGAAATTTTAGATACGGGGGTGTCTCAGGTCGCCGATCACGAATCCAAAGTCAAAATGTCAAAAAAAAAAAAATGGCGGAATTTTTTTTGAAAATTGACGTATGAATGTGAAATTTTAGATACGGGGGTGTGTGCGAACGCCGATCACGAATCCAAAGTCAAAATGTCAAAAAAAACAAAATGGCGGAAGAATTTATTGAAAATTGAAGTATGAATGTGAAATTTTAGATACGGGGGTCTCTTAGGTCACCGATCACGAATCTATAGTCTAAATGTCAAAAAAAAACAAAATGGCGGATCTAATATGGCGGAAAGTTTCTTGAAAATATCTTTAATCTTGGTGACATCTAGCAAATGTCGGTTTTTGAGGTCGCTGATCACGAATTCGAAATAAAAGTTTTAAAAAACAATGTGGCAGAAAGGTTCTTCGAAATGTGCTTAGATCTGAGTACATACTTCCTTCGTAAACTTTAACATGATTTATGTTTAACATTTAATTATCCTTCTCGCTCTTCAGTGTTCAGTGTAACGGTTTGTGTAAAAGGGAAAGAAAAGTTCTAAATAATATATCGGGTGTCCCGTAAAAAATGCTACAAAAAAGCAGTGTTTTGTTTGTTTTCAGTTGTTTTTATTAATGTCAAACGATAGTCAACTTTTTTATTTTAAATGGAAACAGATTTATTTTTGGCTATATTCGGATTGGATTTTTTTTTCTGAATTCAACAATGTATAAAATGTCTATTTTTGATAAACAATTATTGAAAAAAAAATATAAAACACTTAATAAATTTCATCTTTGTATTCCATTATTTATAAATTTTGGAATGTGCCATGAAAAAACAAAAATGCGATAAACGTCAATAAACGTCAGTGTGAGTGTCTATTAAGCCTTATTTATTGTTCTGCTTGAACGTTTTGCCACAAAAAAAAGGTATATTCGTAAAAATGAATAACAATGAGTTAACAGACATGTTGCAAGTGTTTTTTGAATGTAATAAAAATCGTCTTCAAGCAGTTCGGCGTTACAGCTTTCGTTTTCCGGACAGAGAAGTTCCAGATTCGAAAATATTTCAGAGAATTGAAACGAATTTGAGGAATTATGGATCATTTCAAAAACCTAAAACACGGCGACGTAGATTCGCCGAAGATACGGAATATGATGTTCTTCTTGCACTATAAGAAAATTCACGAACTTCGACTCGCGAAATTGCACATAATATTGGGGTATCAAAAACTACAGTCCATAGTATTTTAAGAAAACACAAATTTAAACCGTACATAGCTCGAAAAGTTAATGCATTAGAACAAAATGATCAACGCCGAAGAATACAGTTTTGTCGACTTTTTTTAAATGCATTAGAACAAGACCGGAGTTTTTACATAATGATAATTTGGTCTGATGAATGGACTTTTGGCAACAATGGGGTATTTTTAATAGAAACATACATCGACAATGGAGCCAAGACAATCCGAGATTTGTCATTGAAAATAATTTTCAAACACGTTTTAGCGTAAATGTTTGGTGTGGTATTTTAGGCGATCAATTAATTGGGCCGTTTTTCATAGATGGTTGCTTAAATCAAGAAAAGTATCACACTTTATTAAACGAAAATCTCCAAAACTTTTTAGATGAATTACCTTTGGCAAATTTAAATAGAATATTTTATCAACAAGATGGGGCCCCCGCTCACAACGCCAGAGTAAATACTGATTGGTTGAACACCCACTTTGGAAATAGGTAGATAGGAACATCCGGTCCTATCGAGTGGCCTACGTGTTCACCCGATCTTTCGCCCCTAGATTTTTGGTTGTGGGCTTACCTACAAGATCGAGTTTATTTGACACCTCCAGAAAATGTTGACATTTTAAGACAAAGAATTATTAACACTTGTCAAGAAATACCTGCCGTTTGTGTTTTAAATGCGACTCGTGGAGTAATTAGGAGATGTGCGTTATGTATCGAACAAGGTGGCGGGCAATTTGAACAATTATTGTGAAGTGTTTTGTTTTGTTTTTTAGAATAATACTTATAATACTTACGTTTTCAATGTTTCATAGCACATTCGAAATGTTATACATAATTTATTAAAAACATGGTCAATTTTAATAAATGGTTTTCTTTCAATAATCGTTTATAAAAAAATAGACATGTTATACATCGATGAATTCAGAAAATAAAATCCAATCCGAATATTGCCAAAAATATATTTGTTTCCACTTAAAATAAAAAAGTTGACTATCGTTTGACATTAATGAAAACAAGTGAAAACAACTAAAACACTACTTTCTTGTAGTATTTTTGATGCTAATTAACTGACTTTTTGTTTCAATAAAATCGGACAATAAATAACGTAGTTATTATTGTTGTCGTTTTTTACGGGACACCCGGTATACGATTGGCATAAGAAAATTTATATGTGTATAGGGATGCGTCAAAAGTTCATAAAATCGACATTCTCTCTCTCTCTCTCTATCCCTTGAAACAGCTTGTGTAGGTAGAATACTTGATAGGTAAAATTTTGCAATATCTCAAATTTAATGTCCTTAAATTATTGGCGCATGTTTCATTAATGTTGACATAATATTTGAATGTACAACATTAAAACGCCCTAACACCTACAATGGCAAATTTAAACGTATTTTTAGTCATTTACATTATTGCATTGTATTAGTTGATTAAGTTCAATAAAGGGCCGGTTTTCCCAATTCCGATTAAAATGCCGATCAGTGTATTCATTAGATAAAATACGGGATAGTACGTTTTTGCAAAAACCGGTTGGCGCTAATCATTGATTAAAATACCGGTTGGTATGTTTTTCCAACACCGGTTAGCGCTAATCATTGATTAAGAACGTTATTAAATGAAAATATTTTAACCGCTGTTTTACCAAACCTGATAAAATATTAAACAGTAATTACGATTACTTACACATGCGCATAACCTAGGACATTTGGATTTTTATTAGTATTGACTGCGATTATCTTTTCTTATCCATTTGTAGTTATTAATTATTTTTATTAGTGTTTTAGTAATTGTATTGCTTCTTCTATACATGAAATTTACAGTATAATTAAAAATAAAACATAATATTGAATATGTGTAACTTTTAGCTTGCTAGGGAAATATTTGGGTTTTGGAAGCTTTTTAATTCTGTTACATTTCTGGGACTTTATCTCAGTTGCTAAAAATCCTAAATGTTTGTGAAAATGTATGCCTGCGCTTGGTCTTTTCTTCTTTGTAATTGCTTTTAACAGCATCTTATTAAAACTAATCATTTATATGTTTGCGAACTATATGTTTGAAGTTTATCAGCATTCATTAGCATTCTATAAGAATGTTTGAAAGCGACGCCCATTTATCAAACAAAAAAAATTTGTTATAAACACTACACAGATACTATACAGATTGGCGTAGTTAAAAGTTAATATGCATCTTCAAATACACACACATAAACATGTACCTATGTATGTATGTATACAACAGTTCAAGAAAGTGGGGAGGCCGAAAGCATGCGCGCATGGCATTCGTTCCGTATCTTTAGAGCGTGAACTACATTCTGTCTGAGCAAACTCGCAAATATTAAAATAAAATGCCCTTAACTGTCGAGGAAAAAATACAGATTGTGTTTATGGTATGCGAAGGATAATTCGTACAAAGACGTGCAAAATTTATTTGTTGCGGCGTATGAAAATCTTCCACCTCCCTCTGTCTGAAATGCTATCGAATGTACGAAATGGGTTTTATAATCGTTTAGGGTACTGCTTGATGCAAGAAGGACAGACATTCGAACATCTTCAACATTAAATTTTGTATAATTGATTAAGTATAATATTTTGTTTCGTTTTAAATGTGAGAATTTTATTTAATTTTTTATAAGAATTTTATTTTAGTTACAAATTTTATAGTTTTGTTTCAGTTCAATGTTAATACATTATACATCAGTTACCAAAATATTATACAAAAGCCGTACATAGCGAAGCAATTCTTTAAAGCAAACGTCTGCATACTAACTTTCAACGTTTTGCACTGAAGTCTGAAGCCTCGGTCTCGGTAACTCTGTACCCGGTCCCGATCTGTACTCCCCTACTATCGTACCCCTCCATTTCATGTTTGCATGCACCTGTGTGCGTGTTTGTGTTTCCCTATATCTACTTTTATTTCAGTCAAACGGTATATATTTGAGCATGTCCATTAAAATGAGTAATAATGTAATTCGGTGAAAATTTAAAATGTTCTGCAATACAAGTCCGAACTAATTTTGAGTGTGTGACAGACGAATATTTCAAATTTGCTGACCAAAATTTCATAATAAAAGCACTGTGTGAAAAATATCTCAGTGTCAAACTGATTTTTAGGTTATTTTTTATTAATATTGTGCGTGGCTATTTTAAATTGTTACTGAGCAATTGACATACTTTTTGCTAATATACTAAATGTTTCCACTGTTATTTCAAGAGCGTATTATCCCGATTGTCTCAATGAAAATGATGCGCTTATTAAGCATATTGTTTCTTCGGATACTTATTCTTATATTTAATATTAAATTATCTTTCTCGCTCTTGAGTGTGTACCGCATTGTGTAAAAGGCAATTCGAGAAAAATTTTAAATAAAATATACAATTGGCTTCACAAAATTTATGTATGTACAGGGGTGCTTCAAAAGTTTATAAAAGTGGACATTCTAAAAAGCGTCATGCCAGTAATCGCTTTTTACAGGAAAGGCACTTCAATAGGACTTTACATTTAAAACTTGGGCTTTTTACTTTTATTATTATTTTGTGCTCTTTTATTGACGATAGTGGATTTCGAAAAGGTTGAAAAGCCTTTACACTTTAGCATCACAATAGTATTGTAAACTGTCTTAATAAAAATGTTGCGCTTTTTGATCTTATTGCGTCTTTGGATATTTTAACATTAATCTACCTTTCTCGCTCTTGAGTGTGTACCGGTTTGTGTAAAAATCAATTCGAGAAGAATTTTAAATAAAATATACAATTGGCTTCACAAAATTTATCTATGTACAGGGGTGCTTCAAAAGTTTATAAAAATGGACATTCTAAAAATCGTCATGCCATTGATCGCTTTTTCCAGGAAAGGCGCTTCAATAGGCTTCAAATTTAAAACTTGGGCTTCCTACCTTTATTAATTTGTGCTTTTTTATTAACTATAGTGGATTTCGAAAAGGTTGACAGGCTTTTACACTTTCGGATCAAAATAGTATTGTAAACTATCTTAATAAAAATGTTGCGCTTTTAGATCTTATTCTGTCGTTGTATACTTTAACATTAAATAACCTTTCACGCTCTTAAGTGTGTGCCGGTTTGTGTCAAAAACAGTTCGAGGAGAATTTTAAGTAAAATATCCCATTGGCTTAACAAAATATATGTATATACAGGGATGTTTCAAAAGTATATAAAAGTGGATATTCTAAAAAGCGTCATGCCGGTGATCGCCTTTTACAGGACAGGCGCTTCAATAGGGCTTCAATTTAAAACTTGGGCTTTTTATATTTATTTTTATTATGTGCTCTTTTATTAACGATAGTGGATTTCGAAAAGGTTTTAAGGCTTTTACACTTTCACATCAAAATAGTATTGTAAACTGTCTTAAGACAAATGTTGCGTTTTTTAAGCTCATTGTGTCTTTGGATTCAGTGGCGGCTCGGGGCGTGAGCAGCCACACAGACAAGACCTACTCGCCCATTATCGGCGATGTACTCCCAGATGTCGAGCATATCACCGACAACAAACGAATCAGTCCCGTCCACACAACTGCACCGCCAAAACGCGGGCACCAGCCGCCACTGCTTTGGATACTTTAACATGACTTATGTTTAACATTAAATTACCTTTCTCGCTCTTGAGTGTGTACCGGTTTGTATAAATAACAATTCGAGAAGAATTTTAAAGAAAATATACAATTGGCTTTACAAAATTTATGTATGTACAGGGGTACTTCAACAGTTTATAAACTTGGACATTCTAAAAAGCGTCATGAGATTGATCGCTTTTTACAGAAAAGGAGCTTCAATAGGGCTCCAGGGCTTCAATTTAAAACTTGGGGTTTTTACTTTTATTATTATTTTGTGCTCCTTTATTAATGATAGTGGATTTTGAAAAGGTTGACAGACTCTTACACTTTCACATCAAAACAGAATTGTAAACTGTCTTAATGAACATGTTGACCTTTTTGATCTTATTGAGTCTTTGGATACTTTAACATTAAATTACCTTTCTCGCTTTTGAGTGTGTACCTGTTTGTGCCAAAAACAGTTTAAGAAGAATTTTAAATAAAATATCCTATTGGCTTAACAAAATATATGTATATACAGGGGTGCATCAAAAGTTTATAAAAGTGGACATTTTAAAAAGCGTTTTTTACAGGAAACTCGCTTCAATAGGGCTTCAAATTAAAACTTGGGCTTTTTACTTTTATTATTATTTTGTGCTTTTTTCTTAACGATAGTGGACTTCGAAAAGATTGAAAGGCTTTTACACTTTCGCATCAAAATAGTATTGTAAACAGTCTTGATAAAAATGTTGACCTTTTTGATCTTATTGTGTCATTGGATACTTCAACATTAAATTACCTTTCTCGCTCTTGAGCGTGTACCGGTTTGTGTCAAAAACAGATCGAGAAGAATTTTAAATAAAATATACAATTGGCTTCACAAAACTAATGTATGTTCAGGGGTGCTTCAAAAGTTTACAAAAGTGGACATTCTAAAAATCATCATGCCAGTGATCGCTTTTTACAGGAAAGTCGCTTCAATAAGGCTTCAAATTGAAACCTTGGGCTTTCTACCTTTATTATTGTTTTGTGCTCTTTTATTAACGATAGTGGATTTCGAAAAGGTTGACAGGATTTTACACTTTCGGATCAAAATAGTATTGGAAACTATCTTAATAAAAATGTTGCGCTTTTTTATCTTATTGTGTCGTTGTAACATTAAATTACTTTTCTCGCTCTTGAGTGTGTACTGGTTTGTGTCAAAAACAGTTCGAGGAGAATTTTAAATAAAATATCCTATTGGCTTAACAAAATATATGTATATACAGGGGTGTTTCAAAAGTTTATAAAAGTGGACATTCTAAAAAGTCTTTTTTTTACAGGAAAGGCACTTCAATAGGGCTTAAATTTAAAACTTGGGCTATTTACTTTTATTATTACTTCGTGCTCCTTTATTAACGATGGTAGATTTTGAAAAGGTTGACAGACTTTACACTTTCACATCAAAATAGTATTGTAAATTGTCTTAATGAACATGTTGGGCTTTTTGATCTCATTGTGCTTTTGGATACATTAACATGACTTATGTTTAACATAAATTTACCTTTCTCGCTCTTGAGTGTGTACCGGTTTGTGTAAAAAACCTTTCGAGAAGAATTTTAAAGAAAATATACTATTGGCTTCACAAAATATATGTATATATAGGGGTGCGTCAAAAGTTAATAAAACCGACATTCTAAAAGGCGTCATGACAGTGATTGCTTTTTACAGGAGACTATGAAAAAGCTGTAAGCGGACGCGAAAAAAGCGATTCCAACTAAAAGAGATTGACGGACCCGCTGTAAGCGGAGGACCTGCTGTAAGCGGAGGACCTGTTGTAAGCGGAGGACCCGCTGTAAGCGGACGTTAGAGCTAGTTATATATAATAATAGCGCACAGACCTCTGTTGTTAATCGCCTTAGTTGAAAGAGCTTAACCGAGCATTTTCGAAACTATCAAAATAGAAAAAGTCGACAAAACGCCAGGTTCAACTCCTCTCTGGATACGCGGAATTGAAAGCTGTCCTTTGGCGTGCGTGTTACGTGGACTCTAAAGGGTTCCTCGCCGGCGAGTTTTTCCTTCTAAGTGGAGCGCGTGCAGAGATATGGGGTTTTAAAGGGGAGCGTGCATTCCATTTTGTAACGAAAAAATGGCTTACGTTTTGACCATTCCCGTGACAAGCGATAAAAATCTCGGGAAACGTCAAACTGACATCAAACTGAGTTGTGTCCACAGATTCACTTTTAAGCGTGAAATATGAAATTTTGAAGGTCGCGAGGGTCCAACAAGACCCGAGGTGTTAAAGAACGGCCTTCTCTGGACCTTTTACGTGCTTATTTCGAGTCGACAGACGCACGCAACCAAGGGCACGAGCACTTTCAAATTCGTTTGCAGACAGATTTCGTAAGAAAAATGGCCGATTCAATGTGCAGTAATATCAATGTATTTCGGACGGGCGAAAAATATAATCAGATTCTCATGTGCACTGCCGATCAATGTATTACGGTCCGGTGAATGTTCGGCATCTCCATATCTCCACACAATACATAACGGTCCCGCTTGATTTAATATGTTTATCTATATACAGGGGTCGATTAGTATTTTAATAATGATTTGAATTAAAATACGTTAATTCCAGAACGCGTATGCCCCGTTTCCTAAATGGAGAAAAGGATTGCTTTTAACATCGATGTGCCCTTATGTAATAATTTTATTTAATCGATTACGCATACATGCAAAGTGGGCGGAGCTAGCTGAAATTAATTTCTCTCTTCCTATTAAAGTAAAATTCGGCACTTGGGAGTTTTTGTGGTGTCATTGATCACGTATCCAAAGTCGAAATGTCAAATAAAAACAAAATGGCCGAAGGATTTTTTGAAAATTGACGTATGAATGTGAAATTTTATATACGGGAGTGTCTTAGGTCACCGATCACGAATCCATAATCAAAATGTCAAAAAAAAACAAAATGGCGGAAGATTTTTTGAAAATTGACGTATGAATGCGAAATTTTAGATACGGGGGTTTTGGGGATCGCCGATCACGATTCCAAAGTCAAAATGTCATAAAAACCAAAATGGCGGAAGATTTTTTTGAAAAATGACGTACGAACGTGAAATTTTAGATACGGGGGTTTTGGGGGTCGCCGATCACGATTCCAAAGTTAAAATGTCAAAAAAAAACAAGATGGCGGAAGATTTTTTGAAAATTGACGTATGAACGTGAAATTTTAGATACGGGGGTTTTGGGGGTCGCCGATCACGATTCCAAAGTCAAAATGTCATAAAAACCAAAATGGCGGAAGATTTTTTGGAAAATTGACGTACGAACGTGAAATTTTAGATACGGGGGTTTTGGGGGTCGCCGATCACGATTCCAAAGTCAAAATGTCAAAAAAAAACAAGATGGCGGAAGATTTTTTGAAAATTGACCTATGAACGTGAAATTTTAGATACGGGGGTTTTGGGTGTCGCCGATCACGATTCCAAAGTCAAAATGTCAAAAAAAACAAAATGGCGGAAGATTTTTTTGAAAATTGACGTATGAATGTGGAATTTTAGATACTGGGGTGTTTGTGGTCGCTTATTACGTCTTCAATTTGGCGATTCTTCGAAACGTGATTGAACAGGGCTTAAATTTAATACTTCATTTTTTCTTAACGATAGTAGATTCGCAAACATCAGAATCTTATTGTACACTGTCTCAATGGAAATGTTGCGCTCATTGTCTCTTTCAATACTTTAACATGACTTATGTTTAACATTAAATTACCTTTCTCGCTCTTGAGTGTGTACCAGTTTGTCTAAAAAGCAGTTCGAGAAGAATTTTAAATATAATAATAAAATATACTATTGGCTTAACAAAATATATGTAGGGGTGCTTCAAAAGTTTATAAAGGTGGACATTCTAAAAAGCCATGACAGTGATTGCTTTTTACAGGACAGGCGCTTCAATATCAAATTTAAAACTTGGGCTTTATTTTGTGCTTTTTTCTTAACGAGAGTAGACTTCGAAAAGGTTCACAGGCTTTTACACTTTCACATCAAAATAGTATTGTACACTGTCTTAATAAAAATGTTGCGCTTCATGATCTCATTGTGTATTTGCATACTTTAACACGACTTATGTTTAACATTACATTACCTTTCTCGCTCTTGAGTGTGTACAGATTTGTGTAAAAAACAGTTCGAGAAGCATTTTAAATAAAACAAAGTTAATAAAAACGGACATTCTAAAAAGCCATGACAGTGATTGCTTTTTGCAGGAAACTGTGAAGAAACTATAAGCGGACGCGAAAAAAGCCAATCAATAGGGCTAAAATTTAAAACTTGGGCTTTTTTTTGGATTTTTGAGTAAAATGAATTTTAAGTTCGTTTTTATTATTCCTTTGTGTTTCTTCATTAATGACAGCAGAATTCAAAAACGTTGACATGATTTTTTCACTGTTACATCAAAATAATACTGTAAACTGTCTTAATGGAAATGTTGCGCTCTGAGCTCATTGTTTCTTTGGATACTTTAACATGAACTATGATTATTATTAAATTACATTTTTCGCTCTTGAGTGTGTACCGGTTTGTGTCAAAAACAGTTCGAGAAAAATTTTAAATAAAATATCCTATTGGCTTAACAAAATATATGTATATACAGGGGTGTTTCAAAAGTTTATAAAAGTGGATATTCTAAAAAGCGTCATTCCAGTGATCGCCTTTTACAGGAAAGGCGCTTTAATAGGGCTTAAATTTAAAACTTGGGCTCTTTACTTTTATTATTATTTCCTGCTCCTTTATTAACGATAGTGGATTTCGAAAAGGTTGACGGGCTTTTACACTTTCACATCAAAATAGTATTGTAAACTGCGTTAATGGACAAGTTGGGCTTTTTGATCTCATTGTGTCTTTGGATACCTTAACATAACTTATGGTTTAAATTAAATTACCTTTCTCGCTCTTGAGTGTGTACCTGTTTGTGTTAAAAACACTTCCAGAAGAATTTTAAATAAAACGTCCTATTGGCTTAACAAAATATATGTATATACAGGAGTGCTTCTTACTTTTATTATTATTTTGTGCTTTTTTCTTAACGAGAGTAGACTTCGAAAAGATTGACAGGCTTCTACACGTTCACATCAAAATAGTATTATAAACTGTCTTAATGAAAATGTTGCGCTTTTTGAGAGCTCATTGTTTCTTTGGATATTTTAACATGACTTATGTTTAACATTAAATTATCTTTCTCACTCTTGAGTGTGTACCCGTTTGTGTAAAAAACAATTCGAGAAAATTTTTAAATAAAATATACTATTGGCTTCACAAAATATATGTATATACCGGGATGCTTTAAAAGTTTATAAAACCGGACATTCTAAAAAGCGTCATGCCAGTACTCGCTTTTTACAGGAAAGGCGCTTCAATTTAAAACTTCGGCTTTTTACTTTTACTTTTATTTTGTGCTCCTTTATTAACGATAGTGGATTTCAAAAAGGTCACACTTTACATCAACATAGTATTGTACACTGTCTTAATAAAAATGTTGCGCTTTTTGATCTCATTGTGTCTTTGGATACTTTAACACTACTTACCGGTTTATGTCAAAAACAGTTCGAGAAGAATTTTAAATAAAATATCCTATTGGCTTAACAAAATATATGTATCTACAGGGGTGCTTCAAAAGTTTATAAAAGTGGACATTCTAAAAAGCGCTTTTTACAGGAAAGGCGCTTTAATAGGGCTTCAATTTAAAATTTGGGCTTTTTACTTTTATTATTATTTCGTGCTCCTTTATTAACGAGAGTAGACTTCGAAAAGATTGACAGGCTTTTACACTTTCACATCAAAATAGTATTGTAAACTGTCTTAATGAAAATGTTGCGCTTTTTGAGAGCTCATTGTCTCTCTGGATATTTTAATATGACATGTTTAACATTAAATTACCTTTCTCGCTCTTGAGTGTGTACAGGTTTGTGTTAAAAACAGTTCGAGAAGAATTTTAAATAAAATATCCTATTGGCCTAACAAAATATATGTTTATACAGGAGTGCTTCATAAGTTTATCAAAGTCGATATTCTAAAAGCGTTTTTTACAGGAAAGGCGCTTCAATAGGGCTTAAATTTAAAACTTGGCCTTTTGACTTTTATTATTATTTTGTGCTTTTTTCTTAACGAGAGTAGACTTCGAAAAGGTTGACATGCTTTACCACTATCACATCAAAATAGTATTGTAAACTGCCTCGATAAAAATGTTGTGCTCTTTCAGCTCATGTTTCTTTAAATACTTTAACATAAACTATGTTTAACATTAAATTACCTTTCTCGCTCTTGAGTGCGTACAGGTTTGTGTAAAAAAACAGTTCGAGAAGCATTTTAAATAAAATATACTATTGGCTTCACAAGATATATGCATATACCGGGGTGCTTCAAAAGTTAAGGAACGCGAAAAAAGCCATTCAATAGGTCTAAAATTTAAAACTTGGGTTTTTTTTGGATCTTTGAGTAAAATGAATTTTAGGTTCATTTTTATTACTCTTTTGTGTTTCTTCATTAACGATAGTAGAATTCAAAAAGGTTGACATGCTTTTTCACTGTTACATCAAAATAGTACTGTAAACTGTCTTAATGGAAATGTTGCGCTCTGAGCTCATTGTTTCTTTCGATACTTTAACATGACTTATGTTTAACATTAAATTACCTTTCTCGCTCTTGAGTATGTACAGATTTATGTCAAAAACAGTTCGAGAAGAATTTTAAATAAAATATCCTATTGGCCTAACAAAATATATGTATATACAGGGGTGCTTCAAAAGTTTATAAAAGTGGACATTCTAAAAAGCGTTTTTTACAAGAAAGGCGCTTCAAAAGGGCTTAAATTTAAAACTTGGGCTTTTTACTTTTATTATTATTTTGTGCTTTTTTCTTAACGGGAGTAGACTTCGAAAAGGTTGACATGCTTTTCCACTATCACATCAAAATAGTATTGTAAACTGCCTCGATGAAAATGTTGTGCTCTTTCAGCTCATTGTTTCTTTAAATACTTTAACATGAACTATGTTTAACATTAAATTTCCTTTCTCGCTCTTGAGTGTGTACAGGTTTGTGTAATAAAACAGTTCGAGAAGCATTTTAAATAAAACATACTATTGGCTTCACAAGATATATGTATATACAGGGGTGCTTCAAAAGTTAATAAAATCGGACATTCTAAAAGGCCATGACAGTGATTGCTTTTTACAGGAAACTGTAAAGAAACTGTAAGCGGACGCGAAAAAAGCGGTTCAAGCTAAGAGAGATTGACGGACAGCTGTAAGCGGACGCGAAAAGGCGATTCAAGCTCGAAGAGATTGATGGACAGCTAGTATCATATATAGTACCTGTCCCAAAAGTAAATGGGACGAAATTGTGTGAAGAATACAGACCTATAAATACAGTACCATCCTATGAAAAAGTGTTGGAAATGTGCGTCAAAAAACCAATTGATAGTTATTGTGATGCAAATAGTATAATATCATTGAACCAGTCAGGTTTCAAGAAATCACACTCTTGTGAAACAGTTTTGGTCAACATTTGTGATAATTGGTCGAGGGAAATGAACAGTGGCAAAATGGTGCTGGCTGTGTTTTTGGATTTCTGAAGAGCTTTTGAGACCATCGACCGACAATTACTATTGAAGAAATTGGAAGTCATCGACTTCAAAGGCATTGCTCTGGAATGGTGTCGTTCGTATATGACTGACAGATACCATTGTGAAAAATTTAATGGGACAACATCAGGTGTGCGCGCTACTAATTATGGTGTACCACAAGGAAAAATATTAGGACCGTTACTTTTTAATTTGTATGTGAATGACATTATGCTTAGGACCAAAAACAGTAAATTATATTTGTTTGCTGATGACTCAGGCCCAGATTTATAAATCATGCTCAAGGCGCTGCAGATGCTCAAGTACGTAAATACGATACATCTGCGTTTTATAAAACAACCTCAAGCACCGGCCGGTGCTCAAGGCGACGAAAACACGATCTTAGCAGTAAGCTGTGATCGACCAGGCTTGAGCACGCGATTGACAGATTCATTTGAAAACATAACCTTCTTACAAATATATGTTTGAAGATTTGCGTAGTTTATGGAGTATTAAATAATGACATCTATTATGAACTTGTGATTATATTTAAAACGAAATATTTCATCTATATGAATTCCCAATTTCTTATCGTTTCCATGATATTTGATTGCAGTACTTTTAAAAATAATGGTAGAAATATGCTTACTAATAAAGGACGGGTATGTGCATGTTGAAATTAAATATGTCCAGTATTAAAAGTAGGTATAGTTGTTATTCATTGCAACTTATAATTGGCCAACATGTGTTAGAGTATAAACAAGAAATATGATTTAAAGTGAGACATACAAGAACATGCAATGCTATTAAAATATTATTTGTAACCTCGAAGGGAGAATATCCAATAATGTCTATGAACATCACCAAAACCTATACCTGTAATGCCGAAAGGACATTTTGGAAAGCATTTAAATGATATTTTACATACGAGTATGTAATACTTATTCAGTATGTTCTTGTAATATCAACAATTACATTATATTTATACCTAAACAATAAGTGAGGCTTTAAAACTTTAGAAAGAGAATGTTTTTACTAATCATGACTGCATTCTATTTTATAAGCAAGTAATAACAAAAAACACACTTGGTATTGTTTCACAAATAAATATAATTAAATACTCGATGTACATTTCGCCTTGCGGCATCGTCAGGAGTTCTCGAGAAACTAAAGTAAAATTTAATATACTGTAACTACCTACTTCTAACAAAAATGTAAATAAAATGTACAAAAATAGAAAATTATGAAAAGGTCATGGCTTATCTGGAAACACCGTTTTTACAAGGCTAGGGTTTATTAGCGGAGAATTTATGAGTTCTGTTTGTTCATTAAGAACATTGCCTGGTTGTAAAAGTAAACTTTCTTTTATAAAATAACCTTCTAGAACATTCATTTTTTAACTTTTATTTAAACTATACAGTACTTCTAAATTATCTATTGAAAATTGATGTCCAGTGTCTAAAACATGGTTAGCTACACTTGAATTTTCATAATTTAATTTAACGGCTCCCATGTGTTCTGAGAATATTAATTTGAAATTTCGCCCTGTTTGACCTATATAAAATTTACTACAATCACTACAATTAATTCTGTAAATTCCTGATTTGTTTAGTTTAGGATTCGCTGTTTTATTATTCGTTAATTGACTTTTTAAAGTGTTATTATTATAGAAGGCTATTTTAATATTCAATTCACTATAGAGAAAGAAGCACCTGATCGATCTTTAAATTTCCTTGATTTAAAAATCCAGATTAGTAACAACAAGTTAGATTACAGTATTTTTAGAAAACCTACCTTTTGCGATACATTGATACCAAATACCTCCAATCATCCCACTAACGTCAAACATGCTGCGTTTAATTCAATGATTTATAGACTATTGAAAGTACCGATGAACACATTTAACTTTAATAAAGAATTAAAAACTATTAAAATAATTGCCCAAAATAATGGTTATAACTCATCTCTAATAGATAAATTAGTCAATAGAATGAACAAATCAATTACATTAAAATCAGCATTTCCCCCGTCCCAGGACTTGACATTAAAACAATGGGTTAAAATTCCATATTTAGGTAGTATAAGTATGAAAATTAGTAATGTTTTAAAGAAACTGGATTTTAAAATAGCCTTCTACAATAATAACACTTTAAAAAGTCAATTAACGAATAATAAAACAGCGAATCCTAAACTAAACAAATCAGGAATTTACAGAATTAATTGTAGTGATTGTAGTAAATTTTATATAGGTCAAACAGGGCGAAATTTCAAATTAAGATTCTCAGAACACATGCGAGCCGTTAAATTAAATTATGAAAATTCAAGTGTAGCTAACCATGTTTTAGACACGGGACATCAATTTTCAATAGATAATTTAGAAGTACTGTATAGTTTAAATAAAAGTAAAAAAATGAATACTCTAGAAGGTTATTTTATAAAAGAAAGTTTACTTTTACAACCAGGCAATGTTCTTAATGAAGAAACAGAACTCATAAATTCTCCGCTAATAAACCCTAGCCTTGTAAAAACGGTCTTTCCAGATAAGCCATGACCTTTTCATAATTTTCTCTTTTTGTACATTTTATTTACATTTTTGTTAGAAGTAGGTAGTTACAGTATATTAAATTTTACTTTAGTTTCTCGAGAACTCCTGACGATGCCGCAAGGCGAAATGTACATCGAGTAGTTAATTATATTTATTTGTGAAACAATACCAAGTGTGTTTTTTGTTATTACTTGCTTATATTTCGACATGTTTCACCAAGAGATTTCCATCACTTCATTTAATTATTCATTCTATTTTATTTGACGGTTACTTTTTAAAGAAAAATATTTTAATAATTTGTTGAGATTAATATTAGCACATTGGACATAATCTTAGCAAATATATATTTCTCTTAAAAGCAGCAAGCTTACAAATCTATTAGTACAATAATTACACACATTAAAAGAAAATTTTATTCTTTTTTTTACAATTACAAATTATAATAAAGTAGTTCAGATATTAGTAAATAATTAAAGTATGTGAATAATATTTTCACTCAACCATATAAGCAATTTAATGGAGAAAACCTGCATATATGCTTAAAAGACAATTGTATTTTTAAAACTAAAATATGTACACACACATTGTTGCTGATGTGTCAATTTTCTTTGAATACATTCACTAAAAAAGTAAATGAACATTTTGTTAAATATAAATTAATATTTCCCTTTGGTTTCTCTATTTCCAATTTAACTATGTCCTGGGAATAATTATCAAGTTCTGTTCTTCTTCATATTTTTCTATAGTAAAAGTAATGAAATTAATATTTATAAATTATACATCCCTACAGAATGGATATGAAGATATTAACATTCCTAAATATTCGTTTACCATGTGCTTCAATATGCAAACATGTATACTTGGAGGTAGAATGCCGTATGTGTTTAGTAATCCCTATTAATTCCATATGTCTATAGATTTTTCACCAAATTTTAAGTGAAACCCAATTAACTGCTTTTGGTAAGACACAGAAGTGGACAATACATTCATTTCATCTTCAAAAGCAACTGTTTCATATTCAAGTTGCTATAATATACTCCAGATGTTGCATTTTTCTGAATTTAGAAATACTTTCGACATTTTCTCTCAAAAAAAAACTATAATAGGATATTGTTATTAATTGGTATAGTTTCATAGTTATTATTTCCATTGCATTTATCTGAAAATACAAATTATTTAATTACTTACATGCAGATGTGTAGATTTGAATGTTAAGCAACAACTCATAAAAATAGCTATAATTCAATATTGCATTTAAGATGTTTCATTTTCAACTTACTTTAAAAAAATAGATACTATTACTACTACTAATTATTTTTCGGTTTTACTCATATTTTTCTTTTTAAAAGTGTTGGTTATAACAGCTGATCGATGTTTGCAACCAAAAGTTACTAAAATTCCCTAACATTGCGTGCTCAAGGTCCCCCGTTCACGAGAATTCCTGAAGTATGTTCTATAGAATCAAACGCATGCTTGAGGCGACGATACCGAAATCCCGTGCTTACGTGAGTTTGTGGATCACATGAGCTGAGTTCCATTTATAAATACCGGCATCAATGTTGTATGTTAGTGGAAATGATTTAAATGACATGAAGGACAAAATAAATGAAGACTTGTCTTTATTATCTAAATGGTTGTGTGTCAATAGTTTAAGTATTAATATAAGTAAATCTAAATTTATAATCATTGGTAGTGCATATAAATTAAACACAATTAATTGTGACAATATTAATATAAAAATAGATAATAATTATTTAGAAAGAGTAAATAGTATACAATATTTAGGGATAATAATAATAATAAAATAAATGATAATATATCAACATATATTAAGCTGACATTATATAAATCGCTAATTTCGATACACATGGAATACTGCACAAGTCTTCTATTTAGGTTAAATAATTACGAAACTCAGCAAATGCAAAAACTACTAAATAGGGCTATGAGAACAATTTTAAAGTGTAACAAATATATACCAGTTGCATTAATGCCGAGTACATTGAAATTAATGAATGTGCGACAAAGAATAATATACAAAACAATGTTATTTATTTACAACATCAAACAAGGTGTTACGCCATCGTATATTAGTCAGAAATTGATTTATGTGCACGAAACGCATAAATATAATACAATAATCATGAATGATTTCTTTATAGAAAAAGTAAGTAGATCATCAACGGCTAAAAATGTTTTTGTTAATGGTCTAAAAATGTTTAACAGCCTGCCGTATGACATAAAACATTGTAATAATATAAATAGGTTTAAGAGACAACTGTCATTATATATTTTAGAGAAATGTATATAAATAGTGTATGTAAATAGCGTATTGCTAATAAAGATATATTATTAAATGGTGAAATGATATCACGATAGATTTTTTCGTATCTTTAGTTTTTCCAAATTTGAGATGGTTTATGTTATATGGGTATTATCGATAAATGTACTAAATGGACATTTATCTCCAAATAAATTTTGTACTGCATTCTAGCGAAGTCTCCTAGTGAAAGTAATTCTTGCGGGGCTTTTCACAGTGCTACCTGCCTTCTTGGCAGTAATAAATTTTCAGATTTTTTTTTCCAAAATACATTTTCAGCAGCTAGCTTGTACTTCAAACAATTTAATTTTAAAATTACAGTATTTCATACTTAAGGAGGCTATGTATGTTTACATATACCGCGAGATCAAAAATTATATTGATAAAGATTTGCCATGGAATGTAAAACGTCTGTCTTAAGTTATATCATTTAGTGTCATATTGTCATTAATATTTGTCATTATATTTTCTCTCTGACATCTTGTAGTTTTTCAATTATGGTTTACACCACAGCACACCAAACTTACATGATGGAAGCGTATTTTAGAACAGGTGTGCTAGTTAATGGTATTTGGGAATACAGTAAGCGTTTATGTTTGGATAATTTTCGTGAACACTTCCCAAATTTCACAGTAGTAGAGCAAGATTTTTATTTGTGCCTCGCACTAGTGTTGGTGTATTTCGCGAAACTGGATCTGTTACTCATAAAAAAGGTGCTGATAGGCCAACTATTCGTACAGAAGAAGTGATTATTGACGTTCGTGATCGTATGGAACAGGACCCCCCAAAATCTTTGAGACGCCTGTCCCAAGAAATTGGAGTTTCTTATGGAACATGCCGAACCATTGTAAAGGAGAACTTGAACATGCATCCATATAAGATGCAATCACGATCTTTTGCCAACAGGCCACCCCAGACGTCTTGCGTACTGCCAGTGTTTCGTCAACAATTTAATGAATAACGACCTGTAAACTTAAAATTTTTTTCCGATCAGGCATGGTTTCATCTTTCGGGGTACGTAAATTCTCAAAATATGCGCATTTTTTTGTTGAATCTCCACTACATTCTCAAAAAATTGGGGTTTGGATGGCAGTCTCCCGTAGAAGAATAATTGGGCCATTTTTTTTTTCAATTTCACCATCAATGCAGAGAGGTACAGAATAAATATTTTGAATGAATTTGTTTAACAACTACACGCCGATGAACTTCATAATGGTTATTTCCAAAATGACGGCGCAACAGCACATACGACACGAAAAACTATAGCCTTTCTCCATGAGTTTTTTGATGATCGACGAAGTTTGCATACGCAAGTTGAGTTTCCTCCGAGGTGACCTGGTTTGACTATTATGTACTATTTTATGTGCCCTTACTACAAAAATAGACTTTCTCTACTCCCATACTTTAATTGTATTATTAGATATGCTGAACCTGTACTTAAATTATGTCCATTACGATAAAGATTTTCATTATGATACAAGTTTATATCCAATAGGAATACAGATTTTTCATTACGATACAAGTTTATGTCCAATAGAAATGCGACATTCAAATATTCTAACAATATTCAATATGGCGACTGCATATCTGACAGATATAAAAATTAATTCAATGTGACAGTTCTCTACAATTTACAAATAAGTAGTTAAAATTTGTGCTTTTTTGAAAATATAAACGATAAAAATGAGGGATAATGACAGCGAAATGTAAAATTTGACTCCAGCAGAAATTATGGAACAAGCCTTAGTAGGCACGAACAATTTATTACCAGCTAAAGTCACAAAAAACGTACGGAAAATTTTACGCTCAATTTATGAAATGGAATGTTCAAAACAATGTTTTATTATGTGGTCGTACAAAAAATAGTGTATGTAACCCGCATTTAATGGCTATTAACACACTCGTATTCAATACAATACTCGTCTTCGGCTCGTATTGTAATTTTCATTCTCGTGTCTTAATAGTTATTATTAAATGCGCATTGCATAATATACTATTTCAGAACTTCTGTACATAATTTGCAAGAATTGCAACAAAAGATTATTGAAGTATGTGCAACCATAACGCCACAAATGTTGCAAAATGCTTTTGATAGCATGAAAAGGCGCGTAAACGTGTGCATCGAACAACGCGGGGGTCATTTTGAACATTTATTATAATTTGTTTATTAATTTTTAATAAAATGTTATTCAAACACGTAAGTCATTTTAAATAAACATATATTTACAAATTTTATGTCAGTCAAATGTCAGTATGACAGTTAACCTGATAATTTACTCAGAATTATATCAAAAGAATGATACCTAAGACGGACGTTTTACATTCCATGGCAAACCTTTATCAACATAATTTTTGATCTCGCGGTATTAATCATAAAGATTATGTACAAAAATTATAAACTTTTAATTTATAAATCTAGTTGCTAGGTTATGTAAAGCTACGATACGTAACGTTACGGCAATCGGCCAGATTGGTATGCAAATATCTGTACTTTATGAAATAATGCCCTACATTATGTTTCTTGTGATTATCTCATTATTGCTCAAATTATCACAAGATTGAAACTACAAATTTATATTCCGTATCACTATGTGTTTCAACGTTAGCGAAAATATTGAAAATATATAATGTTAAATGTGCATGCGCGTATAACAACTAACCTTGGCCAGAATGTATACGATATTATTGTTATAACAAAGGTAACATTTATTAAGTTGTGTAAAATATTTAGTACTCTAAATATATAAATATATAAAATAAATGTACATGGCACAGATTACGAAATTAGTTGCAGGAAATAATAAAAACAATTAGCACTGCTAATATACTCTCTTTTTAATAATCAATAATAAAATAATATTAAATTGGTGTTAGGTACAACCCTTATTTTGTCATTTCTCGGTGTTTCATTAGTTTTTCTCTTGGTTATATTTGTTACACAGATAGTCTTTTAACAACACCAATACAGACATATAAACAACATACGTGAAAAATTAATAAAAACGAACAATTTAGGAAAATAACCTAACTGAGATAATTAATCATTAAAAGAAAAACAACTAATGAAAAACGTCTAAACCAGAGTTATTAGAATTTTTGGCAGAATGCACATCAACAAAATATTCTTTCTGGTAGTGGGAAGTAGAAGCGCATCATTCACGTGTGAGCTTAGACGAGTTAGTCGAAAATTAACTCCCGCAAGCAAATCAGGAGAGTATCTTAAAAATGATGTCATTTTTTATAAAGTTTGAACTAATTGGATATCGTCGTGTTTCAGGAGATTCCACTCAATGTGTCCAATCTATGCGAAGGGTACTTTCCATCGAACTTATAACACAGATGCTTTAGAAACTTGCACTGTATTGATTTAATTGCAATCGTATTTAGGATACCACACAACAAAAGCATATTTCAACTTGTTAACAACCAACGCATAAACAAGTGACTTCAGTGTAGCTTTGTTGTCAAAATTTCTACAGGTGCGGATAACGAAACCTAATGCTCGAAACGCTGCACAGTTATTAGGGAAACATGATCAGCGATGGTAAGCTTTTCAGCAAAAGTAATTCCTAGCTAGTGGACACGCGCTTTTTGGTTGATTGCAATATTGTCAATAGAATAATTGGAGAAATCGTTGGGTTGGTAAAAGATATAAAGCAGCATTTGTCGATGTTTAACTTTAATTTGATTAAAGAACTCCAATACGTGATTCTGTCCAGGTTCTCTTGAAGTAAGGCAGCATCTTGAGCACCATCAATACGAAGAAATATTTATTAATAATCATCCGCATAAACCAAAATATGAACATTGATAGATGCTATTAAATCATGAAAATGTAAAATAATAAGGGTCCAAGATTGGACCCTTGGGACATTGCAGAACTAGAAACATACATATTTGATTTGTATCCATTATAGTATACGAAGTTACCTCTTTCAGTAAGGCAAGAACTAATAAATGTCAACAGTGAGTTGCTGAAACCAAACGCTTTTATCCCACGAGAAAAGTTCATGTAAATGATATCCATCTCCTTTCCATTGTCCAGTGTTACACACAGGTCCCAGATAATGTGGCAAGATTTGGTCGACCTTTTAGACATAAAATCATGGTACGGCGACAAAAAAGATTTGATGCTTGTATAGTATAGCCGCATGTACCTTTGCAAAGTTAGGTAGGATTGACATTGGCCTGCAATTATTAATATTAGTGTTATATCCTTTTTTGTATAAAGGACATATACTAGCTATTTCTCAGGTGTTAGGAAAAACATGTTTGGACTGCTGGAAATTAAATATCTTGCAAAGAGGCTCATCAAAAATTAATGCACAATCACAAAGAATGAAGCTGGGAATATTATGTGCACAAGCAAAGTTATTCTTTGATTTCTTCAGTTGTTCCAGTACGTTATCATATACAATTCTCCTAATATCCAGTGATGGTAAATTTTTATGTATATCTCACAACTGCAGCACCTGGCCAGAAAACACCATCGAAAACAGACGCAAAAGCATCAACAATCCGCTAAAGGTCGTCGAATTCAATGCCACCTGTTGAAGAGATTACCAGAATTTCTGGAGTTCCCACGTTAAATCATACAAATTTCTAAAAAAATGTAGGGTCACCCACGAGGGAATGCTGAATACTCTTAATATAGTTTTGATAGGTCGTTGCCAGATCATCTTTAGGCGATCTGCGTAATCGCTGAAATTTACGTTTGAAGAAATTATTTCCAGTCTACTTTTACTTAAGCTTTCAATTTAATAATCTGCCCATATATGGTGTAAACCACGAAGGAAAACGTTGCCCATTATTGCGGCAGGTACAGGGCATGCAAGTTCATTATGGAGTAGACTACACAGTATATCACCAGAAAGTAATACTGAGTAAAGTTTGTGAAAATTTGCTTTGTTGAAGTTATAACGCTTGCTCTTAGTTATTGGGAAGCTGGTTGGATAATGCAACAATAAATGAACTGGAACAAGTGGCCCCGAATCATGTAATACATTCCGCTCATAAATCATGCAATCGAAGCAGGAAGTGATGAAAACGACCGGTTTAACTATCAGTTTCAGAGTACTGAAAGAGGTAATCTGGAGAGTATGGATATAACAGCAATTACTAGAAATAATATGGAACCTGGAAAACGCGAACTATCCCTCGAAAATAAAGAATTTTCTAACAAAATGCGTAAAAATAGAGATGTTAGGGAAGAGCAGGTTTCACATCTTGATGTTAAAAAAGACCAAAAAGATCATTCTTATTGTAAATGTACCTTGCACTTGTAAATCGAGGAAAAACAATAGAAACTGGGAAGAAAAAGTTATGGAAAAAAGGAAGTGCAAGTAATATTATCAAAGCCGCTGTAGAACCATCTCCAATCAACCAATAGAAGTGAAATAGCATGAAACCTATGGATGTATTAAAGTTAGCTTTTGAGAGAATTTTTAGGAATATGTATCCAAGGAAACTGTAAAATACGCATATCAGAAGGGGGTTTCTTTTGCTCTCTCTGTTGAAGACCTCTACAAGTATTTCGATATCTAACTTTTCTCTGGATATCATCCATTGCCAAACAGAAGAATGTACTGGGAACGCTGAAGTGGTACCCATTGTCATTTAGTTAGGAACATCTTAAGCCGAAATAAGTTTGAACAAATTCATAGATTTATATATTTGAATGACAACAATCTGTATGATAAAACGAAATAGAACATATAAAAGTCAGCCTGTAATAGGACACCTGAATGAACGTTTCCAGTAATACATTCAGATTGGCTTCACTTGGGTATATTGCTACATAAAAAGGATACGTTGTAAAGTTCTCTCCATATACTGGTGCTGGTGATAAACAGCAAGAACATCCACTAGAAAGCTCGGTAACACAGTGCTAGTTTTTTGCTAACAAATTCCACAATATACATTGATAATATTGATAATATTAATCTTAAGTTCTAGTTTAAGTATTTGTAAATATACTTATTTAAAAGTAGGTTATATAATTAGATAGCGGAAATTTCATACTGCTGCATGCACAAGTTTGAATTTAGTCGGTTATTGCATTATTGCATTAACCGATGAATGCTGACAAGCAATATGTAATATTAGTTTCGCACGACTATTTTTAAGTTCTATTTCTATATGTAAATAAGAATATGTAAAATTTAAAGCGAAATGCTAATAAACTTATATTAATTATTAATTATTAATTATTAATTATTAATTATTAATTATTAATTATTAATTATTAATTATTAATTATTAATTATTAATTATTAATTATTAATTATTAATTATTAATTATTAATTATTAATTATTAATTATTAATTATTAATTATTAATTATTAATTATTAATTATTAATTATTAATTATTAATTATTAATTATTAATTATTAATTATTAATTATTAATTATTAATTATTAATTATTAATTATTAATTATTAATTATTAATTATTAATTATTAATTATTAATTATTAATTATTAATTATTAATTATTAATTATTAATTATTAATTATTAATTATTAATTATTAATTATTAATTATTAATTATTAATTATTAATTATTAATTATTAATTATTAATTATTAATTATTAATTATTAATTATTAATTATTAATTATTAATTATTAATTATTAATTATTAATTATTAATTATTAATTATTAATTATTAATTATTAATTATTAATTATTAATTATTAATTATTAATTATTAATTATTAATTATTAATTATTAATTATTAATTATTAATTATTAATTATTAATTATTAATGATTAATTATTAATTATTAATTATTAATTATTAATTATTAATTATTAATTATTAATTATTAATTATTAATTATTAATGATTAATTATTAATTATTAATTATTAATTATTAATTATTAATTATTAATTATTAATTATTAATTATTAATTATTAATTATTAATTATTAATTATTAATTATTAATTATTAATTATTAATTATTAATTATTAATTATTAATTATTAATTATTAATTATTAATTATTAATTATTAATTATACCCTGTCTCAGAATAAGAAGGAGTGATTCAAATATCCCGCCAAAACATGGAACACATAGCTTAAAATTTAGTAGATAATTTGATATGACATCATGACAATTGAGGTCAGAAGAATTGTATTAATACTAACTAAGGATTTAGCTGTTTTGTGTTTCATTTACTACTTTCATTAAAATAGATGGATGTGCCGCTTTTCATTCTACTAGTCAAAGCAGCAATACGAGTGCACGGCAATTGGAAAGAGGAGAGTAAACTTATAAACACAAGTAAGTGCATACATCTATAATTTGATGAATATAAATGTCTTAACATTCAAATCTGTTCATTCTAGTTTTTTAAAAAAAAATCATTAGAAGAATCTATGGATAAAGATATAGGCCCAATTTACAAATGAAAAGAGTAGACTTTGTTCTGAGCGTTTTGAGAAGGATTGCCATTATACATATATAATTACTGCACATTTTAGTGAATATGCTATATCAACATGAAAATTGTGAATCAAGTCTATTTATTATTAAATATTTGTATCAGAGAGCAAGAATGAATCAAACCTTTTACCTTATCAAAACGCCCTTAAGAACTTGCAGAAAAAGTTTATGCTTATTAGTTTCTATTGTAAATATCAATAAAGAACTTGTACAGATAAATCATTCATATTACTGCTACAAACCTTGAGGAGGTAAATTCAAGCAACTACTCTTGGAAATGTGAAGCTTGCATAGAACAGTAATAAATTGAAATATTTACATCGGCTGAAGTTGTTTACATGACCTGCAAAGATAATTACATATACCTACACATTACTAATTATTATTCCCTATTAAAATTGATGTATTTTGAAAATATATGAAGTATAACACATTTTTATTTCTATTATATATTGGAAATTAACAATAATTTAGTGTTCACAAGATTCAAAATTTACATGGTCGGCACAATTTTTCCAAATACTTATTGTAACATTTGTAATTGCTTCTGTCAAAAGTTCTCGAATAACTGATATTCTGAAAGGAGATTTTTTTGAGGCAACTCCATCTTATGTATCAATTCAGAACGTATATGAAGTATTTTTAATTGCCTATCTTTATCGGTATGGCTTTTTAATCCTACAGGTTTTCAACAAAGCGTGTCGTGCACTCATTATACTTGTGGCAATCCAAACTTTTTCCCAAATATTCTCCACCAGATATTTTCACCTTTTTCTATTAGTACAGGTTTCTTTACGTTTGACATATCTGAAATATAACATGTATATGAACATGTGGTAATATAATTAGTATTTAATTAACACTTACTTGAAATTAATGCGTCAATTCTAGAATATGTGTGAGTTGTTCAGTTCATTTATGGTATGAACTCATCTATAGTTATTTTTGCAATGATATTAATTGTTGGACGTTTGATTTTTGCACTGTCGTACAGTATTTTTGAGAGATTCATCAAATTCAAAGTTTTAAATGCCATCACTTGTGCCTTAGGTCTTAAGCCGTCTGCTCAACTCATACTCGTGTAGCACTGTACATAAAAGTACGGATTTTATTTAATAACACAATAAACTATGATAAACCGAAGTAAAAATGTAAGAAACTAGGTTATGGCTTGACTATAAACATAAAATGACGTTTTGTCAAACTTATTTTCCCATGTTAAACTTGCCTACGCAAGAACCAATGAAATACCTTAAAAATATACGCCATTTTGGCGCGATATTTGAATCACTCCTTCTTATTCTGAGACAAGGTATAATTGATAATTATTTTACGTCACTACCCTTATTATCAAGGTTGAAGAACGAGCAAATCAATTGGCAATATTGGTACGACTATATAAAAGAGACAAGATTGAATCTGCACCACTCAGAGATCTCAAGAAGGAAACCCATGAATCTTACCATGTTTTGAGTGACAAGCAGAATGAATTGACACTTGCACGCTGACATGACAATAATGAAGTTACATTAGCTGCTTTCCTTTTGACATAAATCTCAGATAATTTCACCTCGCTTTAGCTGAGATTATATTTTGACGCGTTCTGTGTGTAATCAGCTTATTGAGACGAAGTGAGATTCTTACCTCTCCCCTTACCGATTCTGAGGTTGGTCAGAACCATTGAGGAAAAATACTATGGAGACGCTGTAAAGCATCTTTGCTGTACTCTCAAAACGGGAGCATTGGGCGGGGCTAAGTGTGGGACCAATATGGCTGTCTCACCTAGTCAGGACCATAGTCCGGACTACTCAGAATTATAATCTGTCATCCCACACCTGTCAGGCCTACACTAACCTATGAAATATTATTCCAGACAAATTCTTCTTATCAACGCCGTGTCTGCTGTTGCAGCTACTGAGAGCAAAAGAAACCATAATGTCTTTTAATATTTAACATATTATATAACTCTAACACTGAAATAAAACTGACTCCACCGTCTTTAAGCCATAAATTAATCTTGATTCTAGATTAAACAATAACAGTGGTCAAGTATTTCAGAATTTTAAGGGGCTTTGTATTATACCTAATAATATCAAGTTAAAATAAAATTACCAAACTAAACTTTTATTTCATCTTTATCCTGCCTTAAAAGATATTATTAGGTTGTTTTTATGTTTGATAAAAACACTGTGTATTTGAACAGAATACAAATGTTTATAAAAAAAAATGTATTATATGTTTCTTAAGAAAGATAGGAATTCTAATACTGCTTGCTAATATAAAAGAACAACCTTGATAGTTTAAGAAGTTTATTTCAATTCAGTTTGAGTAAATGTTTTTAACACTATTAAAGAAAAAGCTATACAATTTTGTATCAGATTGAAATCCAAATACTATTATCATTATACCCTTGCTATATATTAATGAAAAGCATCCTGAAATAGTTACAATAATTTAGAAATTCTTAATAAGCAAGAAAACTACCTATGGTGTCATCGATGTATAGAATTCCTCATAATACTTTATGAATGTTTGCAGATGCACAAATGTGTTGCTCTTAATGTGACAGTCTTGGAAAAAGTATTGAATCAAATCATTCACTTTCATAGGTGATCAGTAAGGATCGGACACTTTAAAGTTTCAAAGTCAGTCTATGTTGATGTTCCACACAAGTTACTGCTGAATCCTAAAGTACTCAGAGCATCTGTATATGTATTGTAAATGCCATCTATTTTTTGACTTTCAAGAATTTTTAACTCATGTTTGTTGCTTCAAGTTGTCTTTTCTTTGAATCTGGAAGAAATGTGGGAACTGCATCTGAATTTAAATCTTTGTATGATTTTTGGGAGAATTGTAGTAATTCTTGTTGGAACTATGTATGAAAACATGATGGCTCAAAATGAATGGAACAGATACATGATGACACGTTTTAGTTTTTTAATTATGAACAATGATAAAATCAGACTTATGGAATTACCATTTTCCAAATTTATTAAATCCTGCCTTTTACACGCAATGAACCACAAATTTCGTACCCTGTCTTCTTTGGGAAACCTGTAATATTTAATGTGGCTATCTCTACTTTTTCGATTGCAATTACGGCACCCGTATACAGCACAACCTGGCATATTAATAGAGTATTATTTTTAAAAAATGATAAGACAACTTCAAACTGCGTCGAAATGTTGCCCATATGAGAACTGTCAATCTGACTTGCTCCGCAGTGACGTCATTGACAGGTAAAGTGAGCATACCGGTATAAGTGTATCGTGCATTTGATTACTTACACGAAAAAATATGTACGAAATTCAGCGAATTAAAAGTGGGTGGATTATGAATGATAAATCTGATATCAGAATCAGACGACTAGCAGGAATCGGTAGCATCAAATAACTCCTGTAATTTTACTATTTGGTCAAGTTTTTGAAACAATTATAAGAAGGCATTAAATAACTTATAGACATAATCTGAAATTTGGACATGCCAGGCATTCTGATTGCAACACAAGTCTAAATCTCACTTGTCAAAATCGCCAGTGAGCGAAACTCACTTGAGGTGAGCAGAGACACTCACTTAAAAGTGGATGGATTACGAATGATAAATCTCATGTCAGAATCAGACGACTAGCAGGAATCGGTAGCATCAAATAACTCCTGTAATTTTACTACCTGGTCAAGTTTTTGAAACAATTATAAAAAGGCATTAAATAGCTTACAGACATAATCTGAAATTTGGACATGCCAGGCATTCTGATTGCAACACAAGTTTAAAATCTCACTTGTCAAAGTCCCCAGTGAGCGAATCTCACTTGAGGTGAGCAGAGACACTCACATCACTTTAGCTCAGCTCAGATCTCTAGCAAAAGGAAAGCGCCTAATGACAACCGACATTTCACTTTCACAGATACATACATAAGGTGTATGTAACAGATGGTCTAGAAAAGAGAGAAAAATTGTGTGGTTGCCACAACCAAGCCTCGTCTACTTATATAATAAAGGCATTGGTAGAGTAGATTTGATAATTTGATACTTGAGAGGCCTTTATCGAATACGAATTCGTTCTAAAAAATGGTATTGGCCAATATTTAGATTTTGTCTGAACGGAGCAATGGTGAACATGTGGATGCTTAGAATTTCATCGTAGGATCCTTGAAGCAGCTGCAGATATAACAGCTCCTCGTGGAGTGCGGCCTAAATCTTCGAAGCAATTTCTAAACGCAGTTCGTTTGGATAATACATTTAGTGGATAAAATTGAAACCCAGCGAAGGTATGGTAAGTACGGTAACTGTTGTAAGTGCAGATGTATAAAGTGTAATGCCCAGCGTATGATATACGACAAAAAAACTAGTACGAATATAAAATAATATTTTCATTGTCAGATAATAACGATACCCTGTTTGTAAATGTATTTCAATTTTTATATTTTTTTGTATAACATTTAATTTTGGGCATTAATGGGTTAATATAGCGTCATATATGTATGTATATAAAAATCGCATACGCTGTGATGTATTGACGAATGCCTATAAGTAATTTTGTTTTAAAATATGTTCTATTTGATATTGATTATATCTATTTCACGTCTACCTGTTAATTAATTGCGGTCTGTCAAGAATTGTTGTCTTTACCTTTTGCTGATTATCTACGAGTTCTTTAATTTCTTCGTAATTTGGAGTATCTCTTTTAAATTTTGTTTGCATTAAAAGTGCCACAGTTTTAATTTCCTATAATAAATAGCTTTCTTATTATTTATATTTACACATCCTCTCAACTATAGCAACAATATTCAGTCCTGTGAAAGACATAAAAGAGCAAAATCAATATTAACTTAAAATCTTCTGCTTCTGTATTACACATAAAATCAAAGCATTTCAAAAGATCTTTAATCTCTTTACGACTTCATGCCAATCCATTATAATGTGTACCCAAAGTCGATTCAAGAAATCTAAATTGTTATTTCTACAATTCAAAAAAGAAATCATTTCTAACAGAAGGGAAACTATTTATTTTTCCTTCAGGGGTAACGTCTTTAACATATTTAGGTGCCTTCACACACGTGTTGACAAAACCAATACTCTAAAGACCGTAATTTATAACTATTATTGACGATTTGAAAAGGTCTTTCTTATATGTTGTATAAACGTATTTACCATATAGTATGCCTGGAACATACATTTTGTGACCGAGAAGTCAGAAATTGAGAAACGCAAAACAACAAAGTCGGTCAGTATATAGTGACTTTGAAACCGCATTGGGACCAAATGTGTGATTGTAAGGCGACAGTTCTTCGGTTGCCAGCCCTGTTCAGCCCCGTTCAACCTTTGTCAAGCCCTACTTCTCGAATTCTAGATGTCTTTTGAAATGATCCGTGCAAAAATTAATTCTTAGGTCAACGGTCTTTGTCGTTAATAAAGCAAGAATGTAGCACAGGGGTAGTAATACCATTTTGTTAAGTATGTAATATTGGTTTATTAAATAAAGTAATAATGTGGAGCAGCCATAACTTACATCTTTATAATACTAGTGGATTTAATTAATATTTGACTAATAGTGTTTTATAGTATTAACGAAAGTAAAATACAAGTCCTAAATGCTAAGCTACGTTGCTTATTGATAAAAAGAAATTTCTATAATCCATGATGGATCTTTTATGTATTAAATTCGCTTTTAATAACAAAAAACTTTGCAATATGCTTTTGTATATTTCTCTATCCCTGTGTTTACTGCAATATCAGCAGTTTTTTTGAAGCTCTACAGAATTTAGACTTAATTAATATTTGACTTTAATAATGTTTTGCAGCATTAACAAAAATAAAATACTAAGCTACTTTGCTTATTGATGATAAGAAGAAATTTCTCTAAGCCATGATTGATCTTTTGTGTGTCCAACTCGCTTTTAATCATAAAAGCTCTTTCAATATGCTTTTGTATATTCCTCCTTACGTTTATCAACATAACAAATATAATCTGACTTACATTTATGTAGGAAAGGTACATAGTTTTTCCAGAATCTTTGGTTTCACACAGTACAGCTGTATTTTGACTATAGCAATGAGAGGTTACTGGATCTCGTTTTTCCATCTTATTAATCAATCTCGTGATGCTCTGGTGAAAAAAGATTATTACCATCCCCCTTTGGATATTTCTTGCGAATTTATTTTTAACAAATTTAGGCATGAACATTCTCCCGAGAAATTATAATAAATTTTTGTAAAAATGATATTCTTAAATAATACAACCTACACTTTAACGTCGATTGGTCTTCGGTAACATCTCTAACATTGATGTTGCCATGAACTACTTTTATGAGAAATTGTGTTGAATATTTGAACTTTGCATTTCCAAAACTACAAAGGCCTCAATGAACCTACATCCACCCTACTTCACTGCAGACATTATCAATACCCTTCATCTCAAGAAAGACGCGTGGCGTTCATACAAACGTAATAATTATGTGGATTTATACGCGGAATTCAGTACACTGCGACGATTGGTAAGCCTATAAGAATAATATCAATCACATCGTGATATATCTTCCTTGTGAACCTAATCGTTTCCGGATTTATGTAAATAAGAAGCGTAAAACTGCGGCGTTGCCTCACGAGTTCATGTATGACGACCATGTCATCTCATTCGCTCAACGTTGCCAATGCGTTTGTCGACTACTTTCAATCGTCATTTATGAAGCATTAAATCTCGTCATCGTGGATAGATCGTGATGGATGATGATGATGGCTGTGACATTCTCTGAAGATGATGTTTTCCAATAGCTTAAGAGTCTCAAGGGCAACGCAACTGCTGGCTCTGACGGTGTTTCTTCTTTTAGTCTGAAGGATTGTACCTCGGTTTTGACATTTCTTCTCAACTTGTCGTTGCAAACATCTCAGCTCCCGAAAATGTGGAAACATCCAAAAATTTACATCATCTTCAAGAAAGGTACATTGGCAACTACCGTGGACTCACAAGTATCCTGTGTTGGGGAAAATTTCCACTAGGTATGAACTCGTATTCACGATAATGAGCTCATGAACAATATCAGTAACCGTTTACATGATACTGAAAACAAAATTATATTATTAAATCGTTTTCATAAACGTGTTTATCGTATTTATCTTTTTTCTGTTCCACTCAACTTTTTTTAATGAATATTAATGATAAAATAAGCAACACAGTTAAATACCAATTTACACTATATTAATTAGTTTATTTTTAATCCAAAATTAATAAATATATGATTATGAACAACATGGTCATACGTATCCCCATCACAATTAATCTTAATTAAATACGTTTTACATTTAATAACTTGATATTATTACAAATAAGGTATACATAATATTGAATTCTATAAGGATTTAAATACAAATTAAAATAGGAAAAATAATGATGTCAAAAATCAATGCAATAATAACAGATATTAAGTGCGAATTAGTAATTTAAGACTATGTAAATAATAAAAAACAATAAAGAATTAGTTCATTAAAAGAGTAATTCTACTTCACTATGAGTGGCATTTGAAAATCATATTATTATGTTTACAACAATATTGAATTATAAACGTATTAAATAAATACATATATAAATATAAAAAATCAAACTAAATGTAATAAGTATTTAAGTTATAATGTAAAAGAAGAAGTGATAAAGAAAAATATATAGCTAAACCATATATCAACAAAAAGAAACACGACATATATAACGAGCACCAGTAAGCCAGGCAAATTTTATTAATCGAAAACATTTTAAAGTCGACGGGCAGATAAAGTGAGAAACAGTGTTGCCAGACCGGTTGCTTCCTATTTCGGTATATTGGTAACTTTCCCATAGATACACTAAAAAATCGGTAGATTTAAATTTTTGACAGGGTAGTCATTGTATTGATTTTAATAATCAACAAAAACCTGTTTGGATCATGTTTTCAAACAGTGTTTGAATTATATCTAATTATATAATATATTACAATTATTACATGCTTTGCATTTACCAAAATCTTGTCCCTTCAGACTTTTATCTAGCCAGCCTTTAAATTCGGATAAACTTTCCTAACGCTCTTTGTAATGTTGACCATACTCTTTCTTCTTTGTCACTCCCACACTAGCACCTTGATCACCATTTTTATAATCATCACCATAGCTTATGGAATTTTTAAATTTACTTTATATATTATGCGATTGTTTTCAACGATTGCTTACTGAAATTTACATTATAATTTTGTATACTTAGTGAGGGTAAACTTCTTTTTGAAATTATATAATTACGTCTGCACATTCACACAGTAAAGATTCATAACGGAATATGATTATTTACATGATAAAATTTTAGACATTTTGTGTAGAAAACTATATTTACAAATTTATCTTTCTGTATTATACATGGTGCAGCTGGCAGGTTAGCCTCACTGACATTAACTGACGGATCCTACAAATAAATATTATATTATCTTTGTTTTGCAACTGTCACTCTGCAAATAGCATCAAAGTCCTTCTGTGAATATATTTTGTAATTACTTCTAAAATTTCCTTAGTCTATTTTCATCCAATGTTAATTTTGATTTATTATTCAAAACCTTTTTGACATCTTTTAAAAAAATGTTTTGCTATACGAATGTTGCTTAAATTTTATATATGTTATGAAATATCATATTACAATTCTCACGTATACATTAGAAAGAAACAATTTGCCAATTTCTCTGTAAATACTGATGTAAATCGTATTTTCTCTGTGAAGCACAGTTAAATTTGCATTTTGTGCAAGAAACCATTGTTATAGTATATAAGCCTACCTAACTCAAATTCCTGCTTGATTAATTTATTTAAATTTTAATACCAGGTAATCTTTTTACTTTCTTATATGTAGTATAAGGAAGTATTGTGATGATGAAAATTTTCGACCTCGAGACTTTTGCAGATGTCCACGTTTTGAAGTCCCTTGATACCACATAAGTGGTTTTTATAAAATGTCTGTTTGTCTGTCTGTGACCACGATAGCGGTCAAACCGCTATAGCTATCTATTCCAAATTTTGCATTTAGTAGCATAATCTCCCTCTTGAGAACTGATTAGATTTTGAGCAAAATCGCAGACCGGAAGTAGTAGTTTACTTCAGTGAAAAAATCGAATTTTGCCAATATTTCGTCAACTTCTTTTTGCGAATATTTTGCAAGCCAAGCTTTTTAGACAGGTACGTTGTGAGTATAAAAGTATTTAGAACTTAATTTTCAATACCTTTTGTATAAAAAAAATTCAAAATTCGGACCGTAAGTAACACTTCTACTCTTAGCGAGTAGCTCTTTTTCAAATATCTCGCAAAGTATGCATTCTATAGAGATTTATTAAGAGGCCACAGGACGGCTTGAATTACGGATTTCCTTTTTTCCAGCTTATTTCTGCATCAAATGGAAAACGGTTTTCACAAACATGTTTAAAAAGTAATACTGAATATGTGAATCTATTTTTTTTTTTTTCTAAAATGAACAACAAACATTTTTTATTTCTTTATTAGTGACTAAAAAAAAATGAAATGGATAGACAAATTGAATGAATTATTGTAGAATATTTATACCGCATATCAGCTATATTAAATGTTTTATAAATTGCTCAAACGTAATTTACGATTAGCAAATTTTGGACCGGGGAGGTGCTGCTCTCTGGCGAAGGCAAGGTGTATATCAATTTTCGTAACTTCATTGGCAACGTTGCTAACATAAATCTCGTGAGACGATTCTAAAACGTATATGTAATTTCAGTAATCTTACACTTTTTATAAAAAAAATCATTTCATTTCATTTTCCAGAAATTTAAATAACAGGACCTTTTTAACTTAAACTTGATTTTGATATTTTACTATTTGAAAAACAGTACTAGTGTTACATTTGCTAACCATTTATTTAAAAAATCTTTGAAAGACCAGGTGTTGGGACCAATTAAAAGGAAACAATTTCTTCATCGATAAATTAATATATTTGATTTTGGAATGTGCTATTTCTGCTCACAAGGAGAATCAAGAACAGACATATGAGAGATTACTTTTTCGATTTTTCACAAATACAGATAAAATTATTTAATAAACATTACAACAAATAACGAAGGTGGAATAAACTAGCAAAGAAATACAAAAAAAAATATCAAAGCACCCCTATTAATAACACTACAGTTTAAACGAGCATTATTAAAAATAAATGCAGCTTACAGTTGTGCATTATTTAGATGTTACTAATCCATTTCTAAATATCAGATCCTTTGAAAACTTGAACTTGCAGTAAAAAAAAAATTTGCAATTCATTTTAAGTGAATGAACTTCAGTGTATGTATTTTAACACTACAAAATCTATGCGTACCAACAAAAACATCAGAGCCCATTATTTAAAAAAAATTACCCCTCAGATAACAAAATGAATCTTTACTAAAATAGTTCTTTTTTATAAAAATAACTCTGGACACTATATAATTGTTTTGTTTACAGTAATAAAGCAATAAGCTAGTAAATAAATACATTCAACTTAACACGAGTAATTGCGCATTAAAATGAGTAAAAGAACATTATTCCGAATAAATGAGCAACAACTTGCGAAGAAAAGATCCATAACATGGAATTACGAAAGAACCTTCATTAACCGTAACGTTGCAGAAGATTTTGTCAAATCGGAAACTTGTTGGAGCTTAAAAACACAAACAACACTGAGTCTGGTGTAGTTAAGTATTTTCGATGTAATAAAGTTAAATGTGGAGGACAACAATGTGCAACTGGTATTAAATTAATTCTGAATTCATCCTGTGAAAATGTTCTCCTATTTCGATCGCAAGTAAGTCATTCTTGTGATTCTATTGCAACAAAGGCCGGTACCAAAATGAGCGACAAACTAAAGAACGAAATCAAGGATTTCTTTACCAAAAAAAAAATAAAACCGAAAGCAATTTTGGATGTTCTTGCCCAGAAATATAATCCACCACCAAATATAAACCAAATAAAAATATTTCTGACTAAATTAAGAAAAACCATTTACGGTTCACCAACAATATCTCTTGGTGAACTGTAAAGTTGGCTTTTTAAGAATAGTGCTGTCCCCAATGAACGAAGCAAAGCTTTTATCGTAATTTCACAACCGATGAGGACGACGGTGTTTTTAGATTCATGGCAACCAGTAAAATTCTATTAGAAAATGGAGTAAAAAAGAATATCATTATCCACGCAGATGCAACGTATAAATTGATTTGGCAGGGGTTCCCTGTTTTCTTAATAGGAACAACTGACCGCGATAAAAAATGTCATTTACTGGGAATAGCAGTATGCATCATAGAACGAATTCCCCCTAGAAAACAATCGTAGATTTTTATAAAAAAACCGTGTTCTTTGAATTATTTTAAATTTTGAATACTGATACTTTATAAAAGCGTCTTAATCTATTTACATAAAAAATGGTGGAGATCTCAGAAGGATGTTCCAGAAATTAATCAAGCATTGGATATCATTGTTCCGATTTTGTATGCAAACGCTTCTTCTGCAGATGTCGAAAGAACTGTTTCATCATATGGGCTTGTCCATTCAGAATTAAGAAATGCAACATTGCTAAAAATAGTATTTTTTTATTAATATGAAACACACAGTTTTCTTATGTTTATTTATGTTTTCTTTGTATTTGAAAATTTTTATGTAATGTTACTAAATAAATGTAAGACGAATTTCTTTATTTTTCTGCTTAAAATAATTATATAAATATAATAAAAACTATAAGAGACTATTACAAGAAGAAAAATCATGTTTTTTTAAATAAAAATCACATTGATTTAAATAAATCATAATTTAAACTCTGATTTTATTCAAATGATTTAAATCATCTCAACTCTGAATATGAATATAGGATTATGTATCTATTGATAGGTAGCAAGTGAACGTATTATTTAACAGTCATGAATAATTCTTTTCTTCTTATAATTTTTTATTTTATTTTGATATCGTAATAACTAAAACATTCTATCGGCCCATAATCTAATAAATTATACCCTTCTTAAATAAATAACTATTATTACACTGATTCTCGGATCACACATATTTACGCGGTATTTCGAAAAATGAAAAAGTCAAAACTATCAAAACAATAATGTGCAATGTGTTGAATGTAATATATTTTTGTTGAATAACCTTTCATTTGTTTCTTAGTTGGTTCGGATCGAAATTTTCTGCACCAAATTTTAATTTTATGTGTGTATTATCTATATTTTTCTGATTCAAACGACTCAATAAGTGCGCGCCCTACGTTTATCCTTTATCCCTTTTTGTATATCAACTCGTATCTATATCACTAAACGCACGGAAGAGACGAATCGTCTCATTCTCCTAATATTTGGTTGTCGTTAGTATAAATCAACGATGAATTATGTACCCATTCCCCACTCTTTACAAACCAATCCTCGCTGTTGCCAAATTGCCACATCTGTGGCTACTTACAGCAGTCTGAAGGGGAGAGGGGTTAACGAGTATCGAAATATTTTTACCGTCCGGAGCCCTCTTAAGAAAATAGAAGTATGTATTTAGAAAAGGATTTTGAATATTTTTGGTATAAAAAAATTCTTAAAATTTGAACTTGAAGTAACACATTTACACGTTCATATGTCTAAGATAAAAGTATTTAAAACAATTCAGAACATCTTGTGTATAATTTGAAACGCCCATACGTATAAGAAAGTCGTGTGGTGGCCACACCTCATTTTTTTTGGTGGATATGGTATAACCATTATAGTTGTACCACTGATTAGTAGTGATCGCACTTAAGCAATCAGTCTTTATAATGGGAGTGGTGACAAGAGATAGGAAATCAATAGAAACCAAATCGGCCATTATGTGGGTACCCTGTGGATATCCGTCAAATGGTATAATAAACGTATAATTGGCGTGTTAAAGGGATATGTATTTAAAAGACATGGTAAATAAAGATAAGAATGAAAAATACATTTTTGGCACTCTAATCAGTATTTAAACGTGTAAATTACGAAAGTAGTTAACAAAAAAGCCCTTAATTCAGTAACTGGAATTACACATGTAATTTAATTTTGAAAATCATTAGTTCTGCAAGCATAAAAGACAAGTGGACTTTTCGGTAGATTAAGAACTAAAATCGGTAGATCGGTATATCAAAGTAAAAATCTATAATCTACCGAAGAATCGGTATATAACATTATAAGGTCAGTAAGTTAGTCATTAAAATTGTAATACCTATTCTATATTTCTATTCTAGAGGAGTACATTTTAACTTTTCAAAATTAGCTATTAATTAATAATTCTTAAATACGATATTTTAAAATTCATAGTATTTATCTTATTAATTATTTCTTACTTGAACGTCATAAACTGATACATAACTCTTGATAATCACTTCGTTAATTTGCCACATTATTTTTTTCCTTTTCATCAGGTAAATAAACCCTAAAATCTTTTCTTCGTTTAAGAGCAAAAAATGAAAATCTGATGACTTCGTATAGCACAAAAACTAATCAAAAAAAGGAGAAACCGTAAAAGGAGAAAGGGAACGTTCACCGGAATAAAAAATATACCCGATACGCCCACTCTCTTAGAGTTCATCAGTTCGTCTGCAAATAATAATGTGACTGAATCTCATTACGTGGTAGATAAGATCTCTCTTTTTAGGCCTTCAGTTTACCTTCCAACAGTCACATTCTGATTAAATCTCGAACCAATTTGAACACGTGCAACGTATAGTCGGTATAGTCCGTTTTAATAAGAGCGTTTCTGTTGAAGTGTGTGCGAGTTTGTGGAACTCGGTTATTAGGGATCGACTATAGACGGTGTAAATTTAAAAGCAGGTAGATATGTACTATACAACATGTATAAGTTATTGGATGCACATTTCTTGAGGGCTCTCTGAATTAGTCATTTCTACCATACATGGGAATTTATAATAGTAATGTATTGCTTTTATCGAATATATGTACACACATTAAGATATGTTTAAGAAAGTTTTATTACACTGAAATATGTAAATTTGCTTTATTTATGGACATACATATACAAGGTTAGTCAAAAGTACGTAATGGGCAGTTTATTTCCCTAAATATAAACTTTATAACAAAATGTCTTTAATATAAGTTCTTTTTTACTAATTATTCTCCATGTCTAAGCCTACTCCTTGTTTTTGTATGTAAACACATTTCCATGGTAACGATTTTTTTTTAATGGCAAGCAAGCAGTTTTTTTGCTGATTTTTATTCCTCTTCTTTTTCTTGAAACGACTTGATATTTCTTTCATACACTTGAATAAGAAAATAAAGATAAAATGTTCATAACGATACGTTACGTGATCTGAGAGACCGGCAGATTGAAAATCCTATAAATTAGTATTTTCGCATTTTAAACGCATTAATGTTGCGATTTTTGATAATGGGGTGTTTGATATCAAATTTATTTTCCAAAAATAATCAAAATAATACTCACATTGATCAAACACTAGTAATATGAATAACATGGTATACGTACGGCACTAAAATATTGAAAATGACAGTAGTTAACAAAAATATTTTCAATATTATAAATAGTTTATAGACAGTTTCGGCAAATTTGTCCTGAACAAACAGGATTTTGACACTTTATGCAAGCATATGCAGTTTTTCTTTTCTTTTGATAAGGAGGCTACACGTTTTCTTTTTAAGATTTTCCTTCCTGGTCTGCCTTTCTTCTGTGACTGCTAGCTAGTTTATTTTGTTACATTTCTAAAAATTCTTCCAATTATAAATTTTATTCCCTGATTGACATGAGGATTATTCAGGCGTAATTCAAGTTGAGATGTGACAAGCTCGCTGGCTAATTTTTTCAAGAAATTAATTCTTGATACGGGCTCATGGTCTCTGCAAGAACTATAAAGTATGAAAGCGTTAGCATTGTTAATATCTAGAATCTTGAGGAAAATTGCCATTGACCATCTTCTAGTTCCACGTCCAGTACAATAGTTGGCACATTTCTCATCAAGCGCGTCTACACCAGACTTTGTCTTATTATAATAAGCAATAATTTGTGGCTTATCTACATCTGGATCGGTATATATCGTATGTTGCATGGAACTTACTAATATAACAGCCTTTGACTTTTTAGGGACATAGGGAACCATAGTAATTTCCGGTGTAAAGTCGTATAACGTTGATCCAAGTGCCCTTGTTTTGTTAGGTAGAAATACGTTAGGAACGTCTCCTTTATTTTTCGTTATAGTTCCAACATACGTTAAACCTTTCTCCCTCAATAGCTAACTAACAAGTCCTAGTGATGTAAACCGGTTATCTGCGGTTATATTTCGATTAGTTTTGTGTATGGGTCTTGAGAGGCGCAAAACACATTGCACTGGTTTTGAAAAAATCTGCTCTTCTGGCTCTAATGTGTCCCCATTTGTACCTTTTCCAGCATAAATGTAACCATTCAAAAAAACAGTGTTTTTTTGTGCATCAGTTAGTGCAATGAACTTGCAACGGCCGCGGAAGCTAATGAGCATTTCATCGATATTTGTAAATGTTCCAACACTGTATGCTCGTTAACAATTGTTTGCGAAGTTTTCAAATATGAATGAAATGGGCGCAGTCGTTCTTTCCTGGTATCAGGATCATGAAATCTAAGACTACTTAGCAAAAAGGCAAATTGTTTTCGTAATGACCGCTCTAAATATAACTGGACCCGTTCCGTCTGTGGCGAAGAGAGTATTTCTATCTTCGGAAGACTTGAATGCTGCAGACTAGAAAACTGATGCTATAAAGACCTTGAGTTCAGTCATATCTACATTTCTCAGTTTTGAACGGTTTCTATGTGGGTATTTGACCTTTTCTCTATTGATTTCTTATTTGTCCAACGTAAAACTTTTGATAATATAGAAGCATCAATTAACAGATTCCACATAACTTTGCAACTCGCGTTATTAGAATGATTAGGGCTTCTATTCCAGAAAGTAGCATAGCAAGATTACGTTTTCTAGTCCTAGTTCTTCAATTTTCGGGTTCAGCATTTCATTAACAATTTGAAACCATTTTTTCCTTAATAATAGTCAACGTTAGCTTCTTCACCATCGGATTGGTCGTATGATACGTTTTCATCTTCCTCCTCATTGTTCGCATCATATTCCATCTCGAAATTTGAATAGTGTTCGCTTTCAATAATATCACTCATGTGGGAATCAATATCACTGCCAGTATCGTTATTTCCATGTACACCAAAGTCGTCGTCTATTTGTTCAAACCATTGCAAGCTAGAGTTTAAAAATGTTGGTCTGATGGATTCATATGTGGAGGACCAAGGCGAGAATCCATTTCAAAGTTTTATCATAAAATAGACACCAAATATATATCAAATCTAATGTAAAAAAATATTGTTTCAAACAATGCTGGGTAAAAATCAGTAACGTATTTATCGATAACCGTTTGGGAGATCGCCAAATAAAATAACCTTCGGTCACTTATGCAATAGGACAGAGTCTAATTGCAGTTATCTTACAGCTTATATAACTAAGCCGAAACAAAGTAAAACGGCGATTTGAGAGCGGTATTCATTAAAAAAAAAGTGGTGTGGCCACCACACTACTTTCTTATACGTATCAGCGTTTCAAATTATAGAATTTTCAATTTTTTTTCATACAAAAATTATTCAAAAACCTATTCTAAGTACTTCTATTTTCTTAATAAATTTCTATGGAATGCATACTTTGCAAGATATTCGAAAAAAAGTGCTACTCCTTAAGAGTAAAATTGAAACTTCCAGTCCGAGGGTTGAAATTTCATATATACAAAAAACATTGCAAATCTAGCTCTAAATACTTTTGTACTCCTGACAAATATATTTTAAATGCATAATTTACGACATATTTGCAAAAAATCGTTATTCGATAAGAATAAAAGTGTTACCTCCGGTTCGAATTTTGATTCACTTTTTCGGTATCAGGGGACTTCAAAACGTGGACATCTGCAAAAATCTCAAGGTCGAAAATTTTTGTCATCACAATACTTTCTTATACTACATACAAGAAAGTAAAAAATGAGGTGTGGCCACCACACGACTTCTTATACGTATGAAAGTGTTACTAATACTTCCGGTCTGCCGGTTTTACTGAAAATCTAATCAGATCTCAAGAGGGAGATTATATTCGAAAATATAAAATTTGGAATTGATACCTATATCTATTACTAATTCTATTTTTATATCTATAGCATTTAGTAGTTATTGAGTGTCCCATCTAATGATGGGACACTCAAAACACATGAACGATGCGCGCGCACACCGCCATCTTCTGGTTCGTTTTAGAAACATTCCGATCTTCCCTGGTATATTACTCTTATTTCAAATTAAATTATTCATTTAAGTCCTGTTCTGCAATGCAACCCTAACTGCCGAACCCTAGTAGTAATAATATTGTGTCAATCATTTGAATAAAAATATGTTTTCAGTTTAGGTTTCAATTTAAACAGCAACGTAACATCAGTCTCATATCTGTCTTTATACAGGGTGAGTCATTAGTAGCCACTTCTTTGATTACTCTTTTGTGTTTTAAATAAAATAAAAATCAATTAGTGGAAGATTTATGGTTGATTGGTTTATTCTAAAAATACTTTAAGCTCTGACGCACTTCCGATTTCAACGGAAATGCATAAAATTTAATTTTTTTAAATGACTCACTCTATATAATTTTGTATTTTGTAGTACTGTTTTAAATTGTCTATCTAACTGGTTTTTCTTTTTCAAAATTGAGTCATTAGTTTTTGAGTTATTAATTTTCTTTTGGGAATTTTTGACAAAAACACGTCTTCAGAAAAAAAATAGTTTTTCATTGTTTTTAAAAGTAAAAACATTAACTTTGGTGATGCTTTAGCCAAGAAAATTCTGCATCATTTAGTATAAGTTGCACTCGACAATATCTCAAAAAACCTTGTTTTTTCAAAGCCTACTTACTGAAAAGTTCACATATCAAAAACTTATTTTTTTTAAATAGAACACCCGGTATGTTATTGTGGCATTTTGTTCCTTTTTTATTTTATTTCATTTTTGTTAACAATGTCCTATACCTATATTTCGTAATTCCTGAGATAATTACTATAGGAGCAATTAGCGGTCAAATAATGAACTACGATGCGGCTGACTGTCTGAGTCAACTGTTGAAGAAAGTCGGTAAACATTTATGTCAAATTTATAAAAACATCGCTATTGGTTTATCATCCAAATGAATTATTCTTATGAAGAGTTAATAGATTTGAATGATGTTTTAGGTGAATCTGAAAGAAACTCTTTGCTAGCATCCAGACTTTATGCACAGCGATCTCTGGTAGAAGTCAATCGAAGCCAGAAGCTTTCAAAAGTATAAAGGAACGGTTTGAATGAACAAAAAGTATTAAATATGAAAAAAGAGCGGACAAAATCAATAACTGGTGAGGATAAGCCGTTTATGGTACTTGCGAGTGTAATCGAACACCCCCATAATAGTACTACGAAAATTAGTCGTCAGTTAGATGTAAGTCAAATTTGAGAATCCAGAATAATTAGGAAATATGTAATTCATCCGCAGCATATTTATACACAGGGTTAGATGAAAGAAATTTTCAGGATCGTTTACATTTTTGTCAATGGACAGCAGATAAATTATTCTGGCGTTTTCAATTTTTTGTTGTTTACCGACGAAGCCACCTTCTATTAAAGTAAATACATACGTTTATCGTCACAATTTTCGTTATTATAACAAGTAAAAACCCTCACTTTATCACACCTTCAAACTTTCAAAATCGTTGGTCATTAAATGTGTGGGGAGGAATAGTGGGTAGTTACATAATTGGACCTTATTTCTTTGTTGAAAATATTAATGGAAGAGAGTGTCTTCGCTTTCTACGGACGGATTTTCAAAACTTTTTGAAGACATCTTCAAATATATCAGTAAACATAACCTTTATTTTATTTCGTTGTTAACCAACACTGTAAAAAATGAAATACTGCAACTGAACATTGCCGGAATTAAAAAATTGAGATGCGATGCTCTTCAATCTGTAAAATTATTACTTTTCGGATAGTTAGATTTAACATTTACTTTTTTTGGCAGTTGACTAAGGAAGTCGGGCTCCATTCCTGCCTTCCATTAGTTGAACGAATATTTTGTTGCATAGAACAACAGCACTCGTATTTCTTTAATTAACCGCTAATTGGTCCTATAGTGATTATCTCAGAAATTACAAAAGATAGGTATAGGACAGTGTTAATAAAAATGAAAGAGAATAAAAAAAGGAACAAAACGCCGCAATAAAATACTGGGTGTTCTAGTTTTTGGAATGTGAAAATTTCAGGAAGTAGGCTTTGAAAAACAAAGTTTTTTGAGGTATTGTCGAGTGCATCTTATACCAAATGATGCAGAATTTTCTTGGCTACAAGCACAACCAAAGTTAATGTTTTTACTCTTAAAAACAATGTGAAAATTATTTTTTTCTGAACTCGTGTTTTGGTCAAATATTTTCAAAAAAGATTAATAACTGAAAAACTATTGGCTCAATTTTGAAAAAGAAAAAACAGTTAAACTCATGACTCATTTAAAAAAATTAATTTCTGTGCATTTCCGGTGGAACCGGAAGTGCGTCAGAGCTTAAAGTATTTTTACAATATGCGCCACAAGCAACCATGGATCTTCCACTAATTGTTTTTTCTTTTAATTAAAACACAAAAGAGCAATCGAGGAAGCGGCTACTAATGACTCACCCTGTACACATCAATCTAATTCTTCACTTGTAATGTAAACTTTAAAGTCGTTGAATATATTGTTTCTAAATCTCATTTTTATGAATTGTAAACGTAAACTACAATAATATATAATCTAAAGCTTTGCTCCCTTTTCGAATAGCAAAATTTAAAATTAATATTTCAAAACAGCTAAGTAACAAAGTGTTCTTGTTGAATACATATTAAATTTCAAATAAAATACTAAATATAGTGCCTTTGTAAGTAACACAAAATCACAATGCAGGTAGATAGATATATGTATACATTAATACGTAAGTTATCTGAAACCCTTATTTGAGGGGTTAGTTTCTACAATCTCTCCCCTTAAAAAGAGAGATTGTTATAGTATTTCTGGACAGGTAGTTTAGCCCATGTCGAAAATAAATTCATGCTTCACTTGTTCTGTCGAGTTATTATTGGATAATGGAAGGTAGATAGGGAGATCTTTCCGAGCGAGGTGAGGTTTTTGATTGGGGGCGGTCGTCGTAGGAGGATTAAGTCCTTTCTGTTCTTGCGGCTCCCTATATATGGTGCTTTTTCTTTCTTTTTTTTTAAACGTATATAACAGTAAAAGAAAAACATTGGAATTTAGGAATAATGACAGATATATGGTATCGGTTAATAGAAATGACATGAAATTTTATCTTTTGTATTAATTTCGAGCAAGGCTGTGAGCGTTCGTATCAATAGTTCGAAAAAATAAAAGATAATAAGCCCGCATGAGACTTTCTATTGTAGTATTCTTTATTTTGACAAACTAATCGACACCTGCAATGGATCATATTTTCTGATTGAAAATTTTCTTGTTTGGATTAAAAAAAACTTTCATATATTTCAATTGTTCATTCTCTTTTTGTATAATTCAATATTGCTTCCTAATTATACATGAAATATGCATTTGCTTCATAAAGGATTCAGTTTGTGGACAGTTTTATGTATTAAGCTCACAGTGTTAAAGGTATAAATAAAGCAAATTAATTTTATATAAATTAATTTGCTTTATTTTAAAATATTATTGAATGGTATTTTTTGAAAGGTTGTGCAAGTGCACAATATACTTAATACAAGCCCTAGGTGCAAAAATCTGTTATCTCACTTTTTATGGCAAGGACAATTTTTGTACGCAATAAGGTGTCAACTTCAACTGATAGTAAAATTTCTCGCAACTAGATAACACTAATAGCGCTGAAATGAAAAAATTTTCATGTTTTGATAACCTAAAAGTTATGCGTGCAAACACGTGTTAACTCAACTTTTATTATCTATTTCATTAATATTGGTGGTAAGTATTAATTTTCATAGTTGACAAATAACTCGCCTATGGGTACATTTTCCTTACTGACTTTAATTTGGCTTAAGTTCTTCGAAAAGAGATACCTGTAAAATATGCGATGTAAGCATTAACCATGAACATGTTTTGTATTTAAGATAGCGACAGTACTTTACTTGCCTAAAATGTCGAACAGTAAAGCCTTTAGGCAAGTCTGGTTGTATAATTTGGGACTATTTAATTTTTACTGAACATCAAAATGGCAGATGATATGTCAACGTTTACACAAGATCTCGTGTTCCAGTAGTTCTATATTAACGTTTCTTGAGGATTTTAGAGTACGTGCAAAAACTTGTAATCATTTAATTACGTGGAGTGAACGGGCCAAAGGCCAAAATAACTTACTTTTTGTTCTATGCTTATGGAACTCTGATTTTTAAAGAAATGAATTGGAAATTGCTTTACGTGGGTCTTAGACAGAAATTTCACTGCTGTGGAAATGATGACCAGAAAACAACAGAACATTGAATCAGTATACGTCAATCATGATAGAAGCTAAAACAACGCTAGTCAACAATACACGAAAGTTTGAAAATTTTGTAGACAAAAATATGATCGAACAAATTCAGGCTAATGAACCAAAGAGAATTCAAAATAACGATAAAGTTTGGTTTAGAGAATTAGATGTATGTATACAGATTGACGAATTTAGAAAAACCAAATACATATACATACAGGTGAGTCATATTCGCGGGGAAGGCAGATTGTGACTTTATGAGAAAAGATATTTTGAAGCGTTTTTTCCCTATAATAGCCACTCATTAGGGGCACGATTTAAAATTATTTTGTATTATACAAGGTGTTCCATAACTTGGTGGCTGACAATAGTTATACTTTTTTAAATAGAACACCCTATATATTATTACAATATTTGTATTCCCGTATAATTCTTAATCAAAAAGTTATGAGATTGTATAGACCTAAATTTGAAGTTTTCGACTTATTTTTCTGAAAAATTCAATGTATATACATATATCGGTTCATTTTTGAATTGCTTACCAAATTTCGCACCAAAAATGAGTAAGACGTTATTATTTTAAAAGTGATCATTACTGAGCTATTGTGGTTTTTTGAAATAATTTTGCCAACTTTATGTTTTTTTATTTGAATAAGTTATAGTGAGCTATGATATTTACCGCGAAATTGACAATTGAATGGATGACATATAATAAGTTGTTTTTCAGTTATCAAGCCTGATTTTATGATGATTTTTTCTAAAAATGAGCTTAGAGATATGATTTTTGTATGTCTTGGGGTAGTGAAAAAAATGGATACATTTTATTTACAATACATAAATATACAGTCCAAATCAATTGATTTTCCGCTGTTTTCATAAGTAATTCCGATATCGTCAATAGAAAGTTCGGTTGTCAACATGACATTTTTAATCTCCAAATGAAAGTTCTATTATTCAAAATAAAGTCCGCTATGATCAAAAGAAAGGACTGTCGCTGTCAGCTCGTTTCATTTTGCTGACACTAGTACATTTAAAAAGTATGGTTTACAATAAAATCAGTAACGAAAGAAGACGTTTAATAATAGAAGCGTTTAACAGAGGTGAAAGATTTAAGAACAACGTTTGATGTTAAATACGATACGATTCGAAAAATTGTTAAGGTATACAAAAATGAAGACAGAATGAATAAAAAACTCAAAGGAAAGGAGATACCGTTATGCTTAAAAATTTCATCCTGAAAAAATGTTTTTCCTGGATGAATGTGGAATCCAAATATATTCAAGGATGGCTAGGAAAAGAGCTGTTGTTGGCATAAATGCGTGTAAACAAACGCGGCAAATTCGTACCAAAAATATATCAATCTGTGCGGCAATCCGCAACACCGAGGTATACATTTTTGATAAAAAGAACTCAGCATACAAAGCAGACAAATTTTGCGAATTTTTAACAAGTTTTCTTCATAAGCTTTCGGACAATAATGTCGATCATGCCTTTATAATTATGGACAATGTTCCATTTCATCTTACTGCTCATACGTATAGGAATAGTATATTACAGTACAAGTGAAGAAAGTACTCGCTCACGTACGCGTGAGCGAATGTAGTTTCTTCACGAGTGCTGTATAGCGTTTTGTTCAATCCTGCTAAATTACCTATCTAAAGGTGTCAAAGATTAAAAATTTCAATTTGTCTGACAGTTATAATATAATTCATATTGCATTCATGTTGATTTATGTCAATATTAATTGTGATCAAATAATATAGCATAGATAGCGGGTTTTACCGTTGGTATAGTTACCTGGTTACGATAAAATAAAAATTAGCTATGTTGTCAACAAAATTTTATTTTTGCTTTGTTTAGAGTAAATTTGTCATTAATTTCAATATTTAACAAAAATATGGAACAAGAAGCTGTACCAAGAGATGTTGTAAATGAAGCGAATGCTGTTGTATTCAATTTATTGCCGCCAAAATCTAAAGAAAGGTATATAAATGAGTTAAGAAAATTTCATGAGTGGATGAATATAAAAAGTGTTACTCTTATAACGGAGCAAGTACTCCTAGCGTATTTTAACGGATTTTCTTTGTGGTCCACATATTCTATGTTGAAATCTACTTTATTTGTTTTTGAGAAGATAGATATCAGTAAGTAAGTTTATAGTATCATATTTTATATAGTATTTTTAATAATTGTACTGTTAATTTCAATATTTCTTACTAGTTAATTGTATGTTTTGAATAAATTATACGAATTCTATTCTAATGTACCTTTCATTTAATACTACTCTTGCACTTCTTATCTAAAAATATTGAAAACTAAATTGTCAAATTTGACATATGAGTGAGCGAAAATCCATTACCTCACTCCGAGTGAGGTAAATAGACGCTTTCGGGCTTAGCAACCAGTGGAGAAACAACGTGTTTCTAAGGCAGGATTGAACAAAGTAATTTTTTACATTTTAGAGCAATGTTGTCAGTTCGATTTATTATGTTTATGGTTGGTATTATCGGTGTGGTGTAAGTATCACAACATAACCTTCCTTTCCTACAAAAAAGTCCCAGAATTATCAAAAACTATGAAATATTTACTTCCGTGAATTGCCCATACTAAATTTACTTGTCAAATGTCAAAACCATAATGTGTCTTGTACTTTTGTATTTTCAATGTTTTATTGTCGCTTTTCTATCTATTTCAAGACAATATACCTTGTATACGATGCCATTTACGATACAACAGGACACGTTTATCGTAATGTCGCACTTTCGCAGTTGAACATTGAAAGAGGATAGATTATGGAAAAATTCATTGGGATCGTGTTTTCAACGATTTGTAACGGAAAATGGAAATAAACTTGGACACATTCACTTGTCATTGTAATAGGGTGATTGAAAGGTTTAAGGAAACGGGGAGTGTTTGTAAATGTAAACCTGAAAAGGCCCCAACAGTTTTAACTGAAGATGTTGTCGCAGACATTAGGCAGCGAATGAAAGTTAGTCCCACAAAATGTGTATGAAAGCTGTCTGCTCAAACTGGTAAAGAGATCTAATTAACTTAAACGTAATTTGTTATACAGCATTATGTATTTAAATTGTAGGTATTTCATACGGAAGTACTCATAAGACAGTGAAAACAAACTGACATATGCACCCATATAAAGTTTCTGTACTACAACATTGACGTGGCAAGCATTTTGAGCAGAGATTGAATTATTGCAACTGGTTTAATGAAATATTACATGAAGAAGACTTGAATCGCACTTTCTTTTCGAATGAACCTTGGTCCATTTGTCGGGGTATATCAACTCTCAAAATTACTGTATCTGGTCAACAGAGAATCCACATGTTTTTGTTGAAAATAGTGTCTATCCTATCAAAGTTGGTGTTTGGGTTGCAATGTGGAAAAGACGGATTAAATTTTTTTCCATGATACAATTAATGCAATACGATACCGAGAAGAAATATTGGAACCCTTCATTAACAGCCTTCACGAAGATGAATTAAACCTGGGTTACTTCCAACAAGACGGGGCAACAGCACAATAAACTATTAATTATTTGCAAGGATACTATGGTGACAGATTGATTAATCGAAATCGATGGCCAGCCAGTTCTCCTGATTTAACCCCACTGCACTTTTCTTTCTTTGGCCGTGTAAAAAATAAAGTGTTTCAGAACAGACTGCATAATCTCGATGAACTTGAAGAGGCAATTACAATAGAATTGCAAATGTATTTAATAACATGAGAAGATGTGTCAATCTATGCATTGAGAATAACTTTGGAAATTTCGAACAACTTTTATAAAATGTATTCATTTGGTGACATAATTATGGAATTATGATTTACAGTAATAAAGTTGTAACGAAATTATTATCGTTTATGATAACAAAATAAAGTGCAATTAATATATTTCTAAAAAAATTCTTTCATATAATTCAACTTAAAACTAACCCTATGTCATTGACATTTATCACAGGAAAATTTTATATAGTAAACCTAACCACAAAAATAAATAAAAAAGGCTTGCAAATTACACTGTGTTCCTACATTAAAATCAGTATGGCTAACTCAGGACAGTTCAAAATGCTCGCTTTGTATAATAATATAGAATAATATCTTAACCAACAAGTATTTAAAATGTCGTGTCATTATAATGAGTTACCAACCTAACCTGTCATTATGGCACTGACAACTATGTTGTCTGTCTCCATAAAACATACTGAATGCTAAGGTTGAGACGGTCGATAAGCGGGAATTTCAAACATCTTTCAGCCAATTTTGAACGTATATACGGTGTACGAAACAAGAAAGTAATTAAAATAGTATGTTAAATAGAAACGCTATCAAATTTTAATTAACTTACTATAGTCCAGTAATATTTCCTTTTCTTTGAAGTCTTTTTCTAAACAAACTTATATTACTACTCAGCTAAATTGAGGAAATAGCTCAAAAACAATTACTTCCCGTGCATCTAACCGTAATACGCAACGAACTACTCTTCACACAGGACACTTATTTATTAGCCTGATTTCATCGTATTTATAATTAAGTTCAATTATAAAATTGTGGATAACAAAATAGAATATAAAGAAGCGTATGTATATAGACCGGGAAAAGTGAAGAAAAGTCACGTGATTAATCGTGAGAGAGTCCTGACTTCTTCATTTAGGAGACCCGAGCAATTTAACACAAGGGAAGAGAACGAACAGCGGTTGTGGGTAATCTAAAACTATTAATCATCGGTAATTGTGGAGTTTATATGTTACGTTGGTCTTCCGATTTAATTAAATAAAATTAATGTTGCCGGTTAGGTTACCTTCTCAGCGTATAGGTATATCTGAAATGGTAATTTAAAAGACGAGATTAAAGAATGAACTACTTTGCATAAACACATTGATGAATTGCACGAAGTTTAGTTCCAAGGATTAGTTAAAGATTTATTGTAATTGAATCAGAAAATATTGTGAATATTGTCAACTCAATGTTAGGGTTAATATACATTCTAGAAAATTATAGTTAGGGTAATATCATGTAAAATACCCGGTTATTAACATGAAAAGACTTTGACAAGCTATACTGAAGTGCTATTATACTAGTTTTATACTCATCAGCATCAAGATTGTCAAAATAGTACTCTGCTCTGCAATAACTTCCTCGTTTGCCATGAATATTCTTCCGGCGGGAAAGAGTTTGATATCGCTACCTCCTCGCCGTAAGCAAGATATTCTTATATTTCTAAAACTCTTGTGTCACGATCTATATATTGTTGTGATATTTTGCATTTATTTAACATTTTATGTTTTTTCTATGATTTCAGAAATCTATATCATGGGCCCTCCAAAAAGCTAGAGATGTACTCGAAATGATTTACATCAAAAATCATGATTATGCCATAAACGACCGTGCAGATATATCTAACCTCTCAAACATATACTACCCAATCATACGAAAGTAACAGTTTAATTATAGCAATACATTGTTTAATTTTTGTGTTTCACCTAGTGGGACCCCTGTAGATATGCCGATTTCTTGAAAATAATGTGTAAGTCTTTCCGCTGCGCGCAGTTAAAAAACATAACAAACAAAAACTTGCTAATATCTGAAAAGATCGTAGCAGTGCAATATGTATTCATGCATTCGTTATCGTACACAGTTATTGAAAACAACAAAACTTTAACATAATTAAACAAAAGTGACACATATACTTTGGTGATGCATGTTGAATAACAATAAAATTAAAAAATGGCACCAAAGGAAAAAAGAAAAAGGGAAAAAACAGGTATAGATATCATCCAATACGTTATTTTATAAAATTCCAATTTTAAATGTATAATAGAGGATGTTTTACGAAATTTTACTGGTGAGTTGTCCGTTGCTATATGTGTTTTTTTATATTTCTATATTTTTGGGAAAGACATTAAATATGTCGAAACGTAAAATTTAGTTTTATTTATTTAATCAGTAAGTACCACAAACCCAAGAAATATTATTTTAATTCATGTACTTGTGGTAAAGACATCTAAATTTATATATATATATATATTTGACGAAATTCAGTTTTAAACTGACGCTCTATTTCACTATGTAGTAATTAAGTAATTTAGTTTACAATTCCAAAGGAAACGGAGTAAGGGTTTGGAAAAATCTTTAAATAAAAGCAACTCTCCTTAGCTTTGTGACGTTTGGCTGCTATTTTCAACCTTCCTCAGACCTGTTTATTAGGAAAGACGTATGTGTTATAATATTGTGGATTTACAATTGTTCAACAAAATTTACATATCGACATTAGGACATAAAACAAAAATGCAAACTTTATAAAAGAAAAGAAAATCTTAGAATAAATAATTGATATGTAATTAAACTTACTCTCGCTAATGTTGTGTAAGTTTGTCAATAAGACATATTATGTAAATGGTACTGTCTTGCAGATACATGTAAAAAATCACAATTTTAGGATAACACAAAACACAAACATCGAACATTTAAACATTTTCTTGATTATAGCATTGTTATATGCTGTCATCGCAGGTGTAGAAAATTATATAATTATATATCTTACCTGTGTAACCTACTCAATTACCTCCATGGTTGCAATACTCCTGTCAGTCTACAGTACAGGATATCACGCCGCCGCTATGCCTTTTGCGGAGGAGAGCTGGTCGGTCAAAGTTATTCCCTAGAACATTGATCGAAAATGGAGCCACCTCTCATTCAGATAAAAGACGAAACCCCTTGATTGAATTCTTACACGCGAGGTATGAGAGGTAGCAATGACGGGATATTGGGTAGATGATTAAAAATTTTGGCAAAAGAATAGTAGGATGCGTTTCAAAAGTCTGGAACTTTTAAAATAAAATTCCAACAAACAGTTTTTGAGAAAAACGCTCGGACAGGTCAATTTTGGTTTTAAGAAACACATCTTCTTGTATCAACTAAATTTTTCGGTCGTCTTATGTTTTTGATTTATGACGTCATCGAATTTTTTTTTAAATTGCAACCCATATTATTTTCGATTGATTTGGATAGAGCTTGAAATTCTGAATACAGAAATATGTACAAGCATGATCCAGACCTTGATAGCTTCTGTAATAAGGGATCTTAAATCCTGAAAGAGGAAAAAATTGAGTAAGCTTTGAAATTTTTAATTACTATGCGAACTGTCACTTTTGACGTATTACTCTATTACCAAAACGGTACGATACTTAAGTGAAAAGCAAAGACTTGAAATTTTAATGATGAAGGGATATGGAGACAGATGTAGAACTCGAGATGAAGTTTGCGAGCTCTTTAACAATAAGTATCCAGAACAGGAACCAATCACAAGAACAGCCGTATCCATGATTTTAAGAAAATTTGAAGTTTTCGGGCATGTAAGGGATCTTCTTAGATGTCGTCGACCAAAAGTTTCCGAAGATGTTCAGTTAGATGTTCTACTGGACCTGCAAGAAAATCCCCATAAAGCCACACAAGAGGTGGCTGCAAATTATGAAATCAGTAAATATTCGGTGTGGAGGACATTGAAAAAGTATAAATAGCATCCCTACAAGGCAGTTTTAGTGCATGAACGCAGTTTCCACAAAGAGTTAATGTTTGGGCGGGAATTGTTGGAGATCGAATTTTGGGACCATTTTTCATAGAAAGAACGTTGGCGAGTGCTAAATACTTAGATTTTATGAGGGATGACCTGACACCCGCTCTTGCGATGCAGAAGATCCAGACTTGCCAAATAATAACTTATGGTATCAACAAGATGGAGCGCCTCCACATTTTTCGTAAGATGTGCGAAATTATTTAAATCAAGTGTTTCCCAATCGTTGGATTGGTAGAAGGGGGCCAATTGAGTGGCCTGCACGGTCCCCCGATCTTACCCCACTCGATTTCTTTTTATGGGGCTATACCTGAAAAGCAAGGTTTATTTCAATCGGCCAGTTACAGTTGACGATTTCAAGAACAAAATTCGGGCCGAAATTAGAGCAATTCGTTCAGAAACCCTCCGGAATGTTCTACAAGATTTCGAATACCGCATGGGATATTGTCAAGAAGTAAATAGGAATCAGTTTGAACATCTCATTTAGTTTATTTATGATAATTAGATTGATAACTTGCCCGTTTCTGCAGTAAAATAAAAAAAAACTGTAAAAAAAAAATTTTAATTATTTATTTTTTGTAGTTGAGTTGCAATTTAAAAAAAATCGATGACGTCATAACTCGAAAACAAAAGGCGATCGAAGAATTTAATTGATACAAAATGATGTGTCCGAGGGTTTTTCTCAAAAGCTGTTTGTTAGAATTTTATTTTAATAGTTCAGACTTTTGAAACGCACCGTATATATTAGAAATCTGATATTTCAATCGAATAATGTTAGTCGATCTGGTTTTGTAAATATGTGATAAGGGATTGCAATTTTGTGTATTTGTTTTAACATGCATTGCTGCCTTATACGTATATATGAATTCATGGAAAGGTAAGGATTTTACAACTCGAAACCTGTCACTGCAAGTGGAAGTAGGTGTAAATCAAATATTAATCGTATACAATTCTCTTCGCAATAAATACGCGTTTCCATCCCTTTGAACAACCACAGATCAAAACATTATAATATAGCGTGAAATGAACAAAGGCATATTACATATTTAATAGGCCGTCAATATTTAAGCAGTAGTACCACGTGATTTGTTTAATTCTTTACATATGGAGTCTGTATGAGTTTTATAGCTCACTATAAATGTCATGTTGAATCCAACATTAACAGTGATTCCTAAAACCACCGTAGAATTGGAAACTATATCAGCAAGATCATTGTCCCAAGTAATAAGTTTCCCCAGGGAAATGCATATGCACACGGTCTTGTCATTATTCGCCATTAATCTGTTTCTGCCGCACCACAATTTCAATTGATTAGTCACTGATGGCATTTGATTTTGCGTCGTGAGGATCCTCTACAAATTCACAGACTCTTTCAACAGCAGTTGTATATAGTCTGCTGCGATGTTAATCTAATCGACGCTTTCAATTGTATTGGAAGATTTTCTGTTCCACATCGCAGTATTTGCCTCATAAAATATACAGCCACTATGGCATCGGTAGCAGCATTTGCACTTCCTTTAAGCCTAATGCCGCCTTCACACATCGCTGAATGTATTCGCCGAAGATTCGTATACGAATGTTTTCTCAAATAGGTAATTCGGGCGCAAATATGAAAGAATAGCCTATCCACACATCGTATTCGCAATATTCGCGTTGAAAAGGAGATAGAATGATAGAAGGTAAGCAAGTTGCTGCTGCATTATACTATATGAGTACTTGCAATTATTATTCGAGTATTAAGTCATTACTCCACTCCACCATAATTCATTAACGTATACAGAGTAATACTTTTTTAATTTCAAATCTTTAAATTATAGGTTATGTTTACGAATTTATCTATTTACTTATATAGGTATTCATCTCACTTCAGTATACGACGTGTAGTCAGGTTATTTGTGTTCGGATTCGAATTTTCTTTGATGTGTGAAACGAAAACCAACTCCGAACGGATCGGCATTCGTGTTCGGCGCGAATATTGGCGAATATCAAATGCTTGCCGAATAAACTGTCTACACATCGCTGTTCGGCGTAATTTGCCGAATGTTCGGCGATGTGTAGTGGCGGCATAACATGTGGAAACATTTCATCTACAGCATCGGAACTAAATGATCTTGTTAAGACAAAAGAACTCAAATATTACAATAAACTGATATACATGCATGTACACTGATTGAAAGAAATTTAGTATATTTCCAAATAACACTGGTTAAAAATGTAATTTTTATAAAATTAATTTTTTTTCTATGTATTTTGGTACATATTTGAGATGTACATTTTCCACTTTGGCACTATACAATTTGCTAATTTAGTTAGTTACAGTGACGTACTCTTTTGGTGCTGCCTATACCAAATCTTGTATTTCCATGCACACATTCCAAGACAGTCCAAAATTTGCTTTAACACTAACCACTTTCTTGTTGCCACTTTTCAACTTTACGATGATAACAAGGTGCGTTATTAGTGATAAGTTCAGTATTTATTTTAATAATTAATAGTATTTTTATTTATCCAACAGATGCATGTCTAATTACAGAACAATAATTGACAGTGTTGAAATATTTATAGTAAACCCACTTATATCCTTTTACGTAGTATTAGGAAGTATTATGGTGATGAAAATTTTCGACCTCGAGATTTTTGCAGATGTCTACGTTTTGAAGTCTCCTGATACCAAAACAGTGGTTTTTAAAAAATATCTTTCTCTCTCTCTCTGACCACGATAGCGATGAAACCGCTGTAGATATCAATTCCAAATTTTGTATTTACTTGTATAATCTGCCTCTTGAGATGTGACTAGTTTTTCAGTAAAATCGCTAGACCGGAAGTAGTAGTTTACTTTAGTGAAAAAAAATCAGTTTTTGCGAATATCTCGCAAGTCATGCTTTTTAGGCAGGTACATTACGAGTATAAAAGTATTTAAAACATAATTTTAAATATCTTTTGTATAAAAAAAATTTCAAAATTCGAACCGAAATTTACTTTTATCAAATAACGATTTTTTTCGAATATCTTGCAAAGTATGCATTATATAGAATTTATTAAGAGAGTAGAAGTATTTATAATAGGATTTTGAATAGTTTTTGTATAAAAAAATCTATAATTTGAAAGGCTCATACGTTTAAGAAAGTCGTATGATGGCCACACCTCATTTTTTTAAATTGTATTACATCAGCACTCAAATGTCTTAGAGTTTACATATTTATACTTGTTAATATTAGTGACCAAATAACGTCTAACAAATTAAAAAAAATCTGTTGATATATCTAGAAATATTAACGTATAAATTTAACCTAAAAATGCAAAAAATTATAGCTATTTACTAAGAATTTTCCGTATACTATATTTCGGATAATCAATTCTCATTTTCCGAAGTACCTTGAGAATTATTTGCGTTTTAGCACAGACTATTTTGGTAAGAACTAAATGATCCACAACAGTCACGTCTTTTCCGTGCAAAAACTAGATATATTTTGTATTGGTAACTTCCAAAATATATTACAATAAATATGTAGCACATATTAAAAGAAACTGCTGAATGTGTGTAGTTTTAGAAGAACTTAAGTAGAAAAGAATAGACAAAATAAATGTCAAATCAGTCAAATGTCAATAACAGTAGATAGATATAATCCAATCATATTGGATATTCTTAGCACGTGATTTTAAAAATGCTCAGTGATTACCAAGTAGTTTATAATGCTTTAGATAGATGGCGTTACTTAAGGATCGATTTTTGAGGTTAGCAGAATCAGAAAAATAAAGTATGTGACGGCATTATATCGCGCAGCAATAGCGAGATCACATTTAATTCATATATGTAAGTCGAAATCATATCGCCACCTACCAAATAAAACGCAGCTAAAATTTAGATATTACCTATGTGTCATCGTTATTGATCACTTTCCATGGTTCTGACTCTGTAGCTCAGGCTATTTTAATCCGTTTGGGACTGTTGCTTTTGCGTTTTTGTAACTTTTGATGGAAACATCAAAATGAAGTACTTCATAACGGATATAATTTTGAGGCGATTTCGGTCAGATAGCCTCATAAGGCTCTCTTTCAATTATGGTGATTTACATAAATCAACGTTGTAGGCTAGCATTTATTTGTAAACATATTTATTTAAGAGTATTTTATAGTACTTATTTCTTGGTCACTTCTTTTTACTGTAACAGGTGTTATATTTTTAAAGAAAATTGATGTTTACTAACGCAATTAAATTATAAAAAAAAATGTAATGAAAATATCTAGTAGCTAATGTGTGTATGTTCGAAATATGGCTTTTCTATTTATTTTATCAATGTATGTATGTTTACCGAAACAATTTGTAGAATAGTTAAGAATATTATAAGTAAATCTGGATACTCAAGAAACCTGCGTGACTTGTTTTGTTTTTTAATTAGATTCAAGACCAACATAAAGTAATACGGTACAGGAAGTAGCATCAATTTACCGACGTTTTTTCAGTTTCCTGTGAAAAATTTTCGAATTGAATCTAATGAAGAAACAAAACATGTGACACATGCGTTTGTTGAATTGATTCACACGCCCGCTTTAGTTACCTGTTAGAGTAATATTTTACTCAATTTCTATTCGAATTTTTACATAAATTTCAGGTCCGTGCTGTCACATTAACACCCCATTGTGAAATTTTCTGATACGTGCGAGCACTTCCTCCAGAATTCTGTGTGTTCACGTATATCCCGTTCAATAATAACGACACCGAAGCTCATTTGTAATTTTAATATGGAACATAAGTTTAATATTTTTTTACACAAATGTGCTAAATAAGCTGTATTTATGGAAGACCTATTTAACACGTTCGAGTTAATATTGACGGGCGTGTTACAGAAGAAGAAAAAATGTATAAAAATAATGAATCGATATATTCTCGAAGGTGCATTTAGTATATACATTTCATAAAAATTTTGACGTGTACGTGTGTTGTTTATTTTTTACTTTAGCTTAGTTTAAAAGTGATTTAATTTGTGAGAACATCTGCATACATGTTATATTAGACATACACGTCATTTCAAAATAATGAAGTGCGTATTGCTTAACCTTGTATTTAATCTTGGGATTACTTACAAAGGAATGTTGAGAAACTTTAAAATGTTGTGGATAGATGTCATATAATGACTTATTTGCTAATTGTCAAATATGAGAGTAAATAGTTTTCATTTAAACATTTCTATTCTACGGTAGACAAAATTTATTTATCATTCCTATTGAAGCAAGATGTCCTAAATTTTCTAATTCAACTATTGAAATGTCTAATTTTCAGATGCCAAAATATAAAGAAATCAAGCTTGCAAAATTGCTGGAAAATATATGGAATTGAGAAATATAGCATCTAACATAACTTTGCTTTAGCTGTGAGGAATTTATTTGAAATATTTGATCTTCATGTTACTAAACTATTTAATAATGCCAAATAATTTCTATATGAGAAGCTTCAAAAAACATTATAAGATAAAACTCTTCCGGCTTATAGAAGAACCTGGTCGAATGGGGTGACAGAAAATTAAGTTCAAACTATTAAGATTACATTATATAACGGCGTAACAGCAATGTTTTTTAATTATAGCATTGTGTATATTCGCGAAATTTCAGAACTATATTTTCCATTCTTATTCCTCCTCAAACAATAAATAATAGTACATTCTTTGAAAGAGGAAAGCAATGTCAAGAAAACCAATTACAGGAAGTAAATTAAAAATTTTGAGGTGGGCGAAGTTTTAGAAATGTTAACAAAACTACACAGTTGAGTCGTTTTGGCAACCGACACAGCCAAAGTGCGAACTAAACACGAGGATTCAATGCAACTACAAATTCCTGTCGCCGGGAACAATTTAGGAAATAAAATTAAACTAATTTATTAATATTTCAGGATATATACCTACCACTAGTAATATACTATTATATGAAAGTCAGTTGCAAATTAAATATAATATTGAAAGCTGTTAAATATTACTTTTCTACACCTATATTTTATATAATATTTGACTATACTGTTTAGTGGGCAAGCATTGTTGACAAATTTATATTTAGATGATAATCATAACAAACGTCAAAAAGTAATTATGACAAATGTGAAAAGGTGAATGAATATTCATTTCTAAAAATTCTGAAATGACTTTTGTAGGTTATTTGACAGGTCAAATTTTGCAACATCTCAAATTTGACGCCATTTTAATTTAGTGGTGCATGTCTCGACCATTTACTGTTCTTTTAACATTTCTGTAAGCGTTTGTTTACAGCAAACATTAGTAGGAAAGTATTAAAACGTACTTATTGCTGAAGTAGAACGCACTTGGTAAAGACATGGAAATCAGATTAGAGGACAACTCAGTTTTGCTTCAGAAAATATTAATAATGTAGATACAGGGATAACTAGCAATCTGTGTGTAGCACTGGCTAGTGTTAGCGATTATAATAATGATCACGACATTGTTTCATTGAGAACCTTATTCAGTCAGAAGCGCTTGAACAGATTGAAAAGGCTTTTCTAAAATATCTGTATTTTGTGGAACGTGTTACGGTATCTTTCTTGAGCATTTAGTATTGACATTTAGGAACTCATTTTCTGCATGATCACATTATTGATGTTTCTACTTTCTTAGAAAATATTCTTTTTCTTGTTTCTCAATATCCCTCTCGCTCTCAGAATATATTTTATTATTCCACTGAGAACGAATGTTTTATTAAGATTCCCACTTTGCAGAAATTGTAATAAATTTAATTATATTTGCGAAAATTAATTAAGATATATTAATTTTTCTTATGTTATTAATTTAATGATTAATGTTTTGTTTATAATTAATTTATAAAGGTATCATTTTGGTTTCGTTATTATTTTTATTATTGTCCTCTAATTGGATGTGTATCTTTTGGACAGTAAATATAATATTATTATTACAAGTGACCAAACAGGATAATAAAAATCTTTATATTTATTGATCATTTAACAATATCCTCTTATTCAACTTTTTTCGAACTAATGTTCCTTGTAAAATTGAAATATATCGTTTTGCAAAGTTAAAAAAATCTTAGTTCATGTAAATAATTAATTAATAATGGTATTTTCTTTAGCAGTAAAGCGTTTTATTAAAAAGTAAGAGTTTGGCAACTACGTTTGTGACTAATGTGCTACTACCACTACAACAAAAGCTTTAGTTGGTGGCTAAAGATCATCACTTTCACGAGGTATACCAAAGTCAATGTAGCCCCACATTCGCTTCCAGTCAAATTGAAGTTGCTTTATCACAGCAACCTCACATGGCAACACAGAAAGTCATTTCTTATTTATGCAATAATTAAAAATACGTCTATCTAAGCTTGACAGTTACCGAACACCTGAGAGCTAACCTATGCCACTGACCTGCAAAATGGTGACCACCACAGCGTTTGCTTAAAATGGGACGTGCACTCGTCGAAGCCTGCACGGAAAAAAATTGTGTGAAGATTCGTAAAACAAATGTGTTAACATATGCTACATAATGTAGTACTTCTTAGTTTAATGAACTGTAACCATGTCATATAATTTGTATTTTTTTTTACACAAACAGTGCTATATTTTGTAGCTTTTGTATCCAATATAGTAATATTTTGTATAAAAATTTTATAAAGTAAATAGTGGTTTTTCGTCTTTTTTGTGTATAAATTTTATAGCAATTGTTTAACATATTTCGAAAAATTGTATTGCATGACTGCATTGTAAAACATAAAGAACGTTTCCATACACGAATGGTAATATGTAGAAGTATCTGTACTTACCAATATGTTCAGTATGTGTGTGTGTGATAATAAACAAAGGACACTAAACGATCACCAAACTTACGTACCTAATCAAGGCAAAATGGCGCTGCAAAATATGTTACGTATATAACGCTTCTGCTAACACTACACAACCCCACCATTGATACCTCATACCACGCCGCAATGTCTGGAGACATTTTGAATAAAAATAAATATTCAACATTTCCTAATTTTATGACAGAAAATGCACAGTAGGCTAAAACAAATTACCTAAATTTGTAACACCTGTTATATTTATTATTACTTCACACATCCTTTAGTATCAATGTGGATAATATTTCTGACTGAGAGGGTATTCGGCACAATTTTATATTATATTTTAATAGGAAGACTATCAACGAGTTTAACAATTTATGTAAACCGTTTCTACAATTACCATTGATACAACATTGTGTGAAATTTTCACATACCATTTTTTTCCGTATGTTCTACGTATTTCATTTCTCTGGGCTGCAACGGCTTGGTATCACTCATCATCGAGTCAGGCGAGCACAATTGGGAACAAAGTACGCTCCATTGAGGCAATATAATGTTCTACCGGAGTCAGTCAAAAACGAGAAATATCAAAATGTAAGAAACTAATGGTACAGTTTTTAGTGAAAAGAAGTATTTACTCCATTCAAGAATTTTTCCGCTTAAAAGCAAGACTTTGATTCATTAGTTCCTTCATTGCTTACTCCACATGTATTCTCTGCACGGTGAGTCATTTCCGCGGCGAAGGCAGATTGTGACTTTATGAGAAAAGATATTTCGAAACAGTTTTCTTGCTAAGCCACTCATTAGGAGCACGTTTTAAAAATATTTTGTATTATACAGGTTGTTCCATAACATGGTGGCTGACCATAGTTATAGTTTTTTAAATGGAATATCCTATATATTATTACGTCTTTGTATTTCCCGTATAATTCTTAGTCGAAAAGTGCCTAAAATTTAGGATTTTTGATTTATTACCATTTTTCTGAAAAATTCAGTGTTTTTATAAAATTATATTTCTCCAAAACTACGCATTAGTGGACACAATTTATGGTAGCGTTGTTCACAATAAAAGGTCCTAATACAAACATGTTTTATTTTTTCGCAATTACTAATTGAATTTGCAAAAAAGTGTATTAAAGTTACATAACATATTTTTGTCTGAAATTGAATTTTTTCAAATGGAAAATCCTGTATATCGGTTTATTTTTGAATTGCCTACTAAATTTTGCACCAAAAACATGTAAGACATTATTATTTTTAAAGAGACCATTACTGAGCTATTGTCGTTTTTTGATATAATTTTGTCAACTTTATGTTTTTTAATAAGGTTTTTCTTTGTACGGAGGGAATGTCAAAGAAATTATTTATTAGCCCAAAAAGTTAACAAGCAGCGTCACTCTGACAGAAGATGTCCCAAAACAGATGCCTTTAGAAGAGTAATGAATGAAATTCAAAACCAAGGAAACCTAAATATGTGGTTAATAATAAAATCAATTAAGCATTCTTATGGCAACAACAGATAATCAACACGTCAGTACCCATGAAAGAACTAGTTTGCTGGATATTAGCCAAGCCATCGTTGCAAGGGTCTGAAATTGAAATAAATATGATCCAGAGCAAATACAGTTATATATTAAGTTACGCACCCATCATTTTAAAGGTAGAGTGTTCTGCCAATGTGCAATAATTAAAATGAATGTCTGGGCAATTCCTTTTGATAGTGTGTAATTTACGAAAGAAGCTGGTTTCCTTAGTAACGGAATAGTTAATAAAGGAAATGTTCAATACTGTTCAAATGAAAATCCTTACTTCACTAATAAATAAATCATCGGCATAGCTAGAGCATAAATGTATGGGGCGGGGGGGGGGCATTCTTGGTGATTAGATGATAGGCCCGCATTTTTTGAAGCTAGTATTAACGGAGAATCTTATGAGTAATTTCTATCAAGCAGTTTAGTAGAATTTTTGGAAGATGATGCGCTAAATTTACGAAGAGATGTAGATACAACAAAACGGGCGAATTCCCACTTTATATGCTACAGACACGAAATATTTTAATGAAGTGTTTCCAGCGAACTGGCTAGTTCGTGGAGGTCCCGCCTGCTGGGTCTTCAGACATCACCAAATTAGTTTCCGTAAAAGACCAAATGAAAGAAGTCGACAAATATTTAGAAATATAAGTCCACAATGCCTTAGTAATGTCGATTGATTATTTCGGAAGCATGTTGAAAAACTTTTAAAAGTGAATTGGAACACTTTAAATTTTTATCTATTTTAATGTTCATATTTATTGTTATTTTATAATTCCTGTTCTCCTAATTACCCATCCATTCACGTAACAGTTCCTGTTTCTACACCTACTAAAATTAAATTATTAATTTGTTTCCTTTTAAAATTAGTTTATTGTGCCATATTCTGCATATTCTTCGCTTTATATTGTATCGTAAATAAGATATATCTAATTTTTTTTGTCATTACCTCAAAAGTCGTTATAAAATGAGGCTGTATAATACAAAATAATTTTAAGACGTGTTTCTAATTAGTGGGTATCTTAGCAAGAAAACCCTTTCTCATAAAGACGCAATCTCCCTTCCCGGGTGAGATGACTCGACCTGTATATTTTATGTGTCCTGCGGACTTTCTTCTTTTGCAGGGTCAAGTTACACTATATATTCATTGAACATGATTATATATTTTATATTGTATGGATATGGTGTATATTTTATATGTATCAGCATTTCTTTTATTGACAGATTCAAATGCTTGTACAACTTTATACATTGTCCGTTTGAACAAATAAATGTTGTCCTCCATTGTAAGAGCAAATTATAAGAAAAGCAGATCGAACAAGCATATAAAATTTAGTTGAAATTATTATATTAATTTTAATTATAAACTTGTGGCTTAAATTACTAGAGTTGGGGATGAAAATAATCCGACTAGTTTTATTGGCTACCACTTCACATTCATGCATATTAATTAATTTTAAAGATATCAGAGGACGGCACTTTAGTGCAAAGAAATATTACAGAATATTAACAGATTTCTCTAGGTTGCACAACTAGAATATTAATAATAATAAACAAGACCTATACTCAATAACATTGACGTACAACATAAATTATCATTTTAAATTCTGACTGTAAGGTCTCTTACAACTCCATATAAATAATATACTTTTAATTTTTAATTTATTTTCCACAATACAATCATTACTCTTCGCCGGTAAAACGGACTAAAAAAAAAGGAACCATTCAAAATCAAGTGAAAACGGACACAAGAGAGCGTCGTTATTAAATTTCGATTTGGTCGGAACAAAAAGATTTTAAAAAATCGAAACCGTATTTAAAATTAAATAATCTTTTTAAAAAAATACACCACAAAGAAAATCAATTAGCAGTGAAGAATTGCAAGCAGTCGAAATTTTGTATGGCACGCCGGGTAGTATAACAAAAAGAAAAGGAGTAAATAAATACACAAATCGATTTAGGTTTGAATTGAAACTTAGTATTCGTGTTGCAATAATGTTTTGTATCTTTTATTGTGCATTACGCCTCGTCTACTGTATTTAATCTAGAAGTAATGACTACTATCTCAGTATTCCGCTGAGCATGAAATCGAATAGCGTAAAATGTTTCGAAAATAAATAGGCAGAAAACAATATTACACGCTCTTTAATCCTTAACATTTCCTTAAGAAGTTGCTACTGATTTGAACGCAGAATAACTTTTGTTTCCCCTACGGGGACTTGAACATCTTTCTCTCACCGTAAGTCTTAAGTTTAGACATGACATCGACATAAGCTAAGCAATAGTTATAAAAGAGGAACAGAGAGAAATAGAAGAATCGCTGGCAGTGTCGTTATTGTATTACGCAGAGTTCGAAAAATACAATGGTTGGTTTTGTCTGGTGCCTATAAACCCATACAAAAGAATGGCCTCGACAATAATGGCAAAATAGGCAAATCAATTTACGGTATAATAATCACGCATAATGTGTTAACAAAAAAAATCTCTTGGTCTAAAAGGAAGTAATCTTTGGTCTCTACTTAGGAGGATGGATACACGCAAACAGAACTTTGTAAATTGGGCGTTCGGTGGGTCAACAATGGGAAACTAGGGTACTATTTATCTGAGGAGTTATAAGCAACAATTATCTAGGAGGTGATCATAGCACATGGCTGATCCGATGTTGGGTGTTTTATTTCTTTCTTCTTAAGTATAAATGAAAATATAACATCCTGTTTGAAATTTCCTTAGGTACCTTATTATACTCTCAGTCTGTTGACATCTAATGACAGTTATAAACTGTATACCGATTTTCTCTTATAAAATTAAAATTAAGTAAATTAAATTGTCTGTTAGTATTATTTTCATTCCTTTTTTTTTGTGTGTCTTATCGTTTTCTTACGTTAGATGTCATGTGATATTTTACGAAGGGTATGAAAAAACAAACAATATATATATATATATATATATATATATATGAACATATCTGCGTGAGAAATTTCTTGAATTTAGCGGCATTTTAAATTAATTGATGACAAATTATTTGCATTATTTTATTGTTAATGATTTTTAAGGAAAAGAAACACATTACCCCGAGGACTAACATATATACATTAGTTTCGCTTACTCAACTATACGTGAATGCTCTTCAGCTCGGCCTGTAATGCATCTATTTTCCTAACTACCGAAATTTGTATATATAGTTACGGTGACGATCTTTGCAAGTATGAGAGATCATTTCTTATCATTCTCATTTTAGTGAAGGAAACATATTAATTACTATGTTTTCCTTCTACAGTATTACAGCACATACAGTGCACTCTGTGTTGGAAACACACAGAAATCCAAATTTCATTCTGGATAATTACAATTATTATTTTTATACGTGGTTAATGTACATATTAAACACACATAATCTTTTTCTATGCCGTATAATGTATATGAACATACCTGCGTGAGAAATTTCTTGAATTTAGCGGCATTTTAAATTAATTGATGACAAATTACTTGCATTATTTTATTGTTAATGATTTTTAAGGAAAAGAAACACATTACCCCGAGGACTAACATATATACATTAGTTTCGCTTACTCAACTATACTATATAATTTTGTATGTATAATAAACGGACATTAATATTCAAATAATAGTACCGCGCTTAAAAAACATATTCATTCGAAATACAGCTCCGTCATCATACAGATGAACAATTTCTGTGAAAACTTAAGTAAGACGTTAGTATATTAAAAAAGTGGAACTTTTCCTTTCATGTCACTAAAAAGCCCAACTAATGTAGTTATTGTCCTTTAAGAACAAGGATAAATTCTATAAAAACTAATAGTTGACGTGATGTTCACAAGAACATGAGGTCAAGCACCAATCATTATAATACTTTATTATACTACTTACGTATAGGAAAGTAAAAGGAGTCTTCAAATACAAAACAAACAATTTGCTTGTAATACAGAAACGAATAATGGACCAATAATGTAATTGGGATAATTGTTTATGATGACAAAAAACTAAATGGAAGAATAATTTCCTCATTATGCCAAAAACATGTTTACGTATATATATGGTTTTCAACGATTTGCCGAAATTGCTATCGTCACGAAGGCTCACTTTTTAGCAGTAATTGTCGTGAGACCTTAAACAGTGAACGAAATCGGAGCGGAAATAGACCAATTTGAGAAAATTACGTTTTGGAGATGAAACGTTTATCTGTAAACTTTCCAAAATATTGCTAAATTTACCGTAAAATTTGTTTCGCAAAAATTTTAAATATGCGCTAAAGTCCGGTTAAAACATCTGTTAACTAATCTTTGACTAATCTTTAAATAATTTAACCGATATTAATCAATACGATGAAATACAACGGATAACTAATCGTTGTTTACTGATTTACTGTTCAAAGATGGCTGCTTGATCCAGTTTTATTTGCAATTCCCAATTTAACATTTATACATACGAATAAAATCAATACTTCCTAATCAACTTGCGTCCTGAATCAGTGAATGAATGACGAGCAAATTTTTAGCATTCCTTTTAATTTATTTGTAAATTAATAGTTGGACAGAGCTTTATTAATAAAATGTGTATTGGAATATGTTAATATTCTATATATACATAATTTAAAGTACTTTTATACATTTACAATAAGTTAAAGCTATTTATAAATTTAGTTATCCTTTAATATCTGTGCAATGTCTTTTTAAAAATGTATAATATACATCTATAAGCAAGCAAGCATACCTTTTTTGATCGTGCTTGGTGTACTTACAGCTCATCACATATAAGTTGAGCGGTGAAGGTCATATGCGCAATGTACAAAGGGGTGAGCGGTAGTAGCAGGGAGTACATGCATGCATTTGTTACAGCTCTATCCATGTCTATCGTGCATTCTCTCATTTCTTGATCTACGTCGATAACCGCTCAACTTATATGTGGTGAGCTGTACATTCTTTTATTCAGGTTTGACATTCAATTGTATATACAGGCTGAGTCATCTCCGCGGGGAAGGCCGATTGTGACTTTATGAGAAAAAATATTATACTATAGTTTTTCTTTTGCCGGGGGGGGGGGGGGGATGCATCATGCACACCACGTGTTGTATTTAAACCTTTAACCCACTAACCTCCCCCCCCTAAGCACTTTCAATACACCCGGGATCGTCATTTAGTGACATGCATCAGGTGTATCCAGCTACTAGTCTATCTACTATCTAGTTTCCTCTATTGTCTGCTCGCTCTCTTTCGTCCATCTCTTTTTGATGCATTATTTTCCTAATCATTTCCTGTACTATTTTCCACCTTTTCCTGCTCTTCATCATTTCTATAGCTATTGTGTCCGGTGTTAATATGGTCCAGAGTTCATCCCATGTTGCTTCCCGCACCTCACTCCATCTTCCACACTCGAACAGTGTATGCTCCGGTGTATCCACATTTGTATGACAGTATATACAGTCATCTATTTCTCGCTTCCCTATCCATTTAATATAGGTACTAAACGACCCATCTCCCGTGAAAGCCTGTGTAAGATAATAATCAATACTACGATGTTTGCAACTGACCCACTCTTCTATATGTGGGATGAGTCTCTTGGTTCACTGGGCCGTATGAACATTATCATTCCATTCTTGTTGCCAGTTGCTCATGCTTATTCGCCTTGCGAGTTTCTTCACTATGTCTCTTCCTGCATCTCTGCGATTGTATATATACTATCTCTCATGAACTAACATTTCTATATGTCGATGCTACACGCAGCATCATTTTTCTTTGGATTTTGGATATTGTATTCACATATTTTTGAATATTCATCGCTCTGTACCATATTGGAGCCCCATATAAGACGATGCTATGGACAACCGAACACAGGACATTTCTCTTCAGACTGCTTGGTCCGTTGATGTTGGGCATAAGTCTCGCGAGGCTTGCTGCCCGTAGTTATTTCCACCATCTCATCCTCTCTCAACAGTATCCTTCGGTCTTCCAGATAATTTGATATCAGGTTTCTCAGATACCCAGATACCCCCCTCTCACAAAGTTTTTCCATTATGAGACTATGAGTTGCTGTGTTGAATGCATTTTTTACATCTAAGGTCACTAAAATGCACCACCGCTTATCTCATGCATCTAGTGTGTTTACTACTGTTTCCAGAGCCTGAATAGTGGACCTGCCCTTGAGAAAACCATATTGATTATCATGCAATCCTCCCTTTCTTTCGATTTCTTCATTTAGTCTCTCCCTGATAATTGCTTCGAAGAGTTTACTTATCGTATTAAGCAAGCACAGAGGTCTGTATCTTGGAGTATCCTCGATGCTCTTGGCTACTTTTGGTAGTAACACTATTTTAGTAAGCTTCCACTCACTTGGGAATACCTGGTCTCTTAGAAGTCGATTTATTTCAGCAGTATCCAGGTTGGTATTGTTCTGACTGCTATTTTAATTGCTTCCGGGGGTATACCATGGATTTCAGGGGCTTTCCCCTCTTTCAAGTCATCAGCTGCTTTTTGCAGTTCCATCTCGGTAACTGGTGTCACATCATCTGATGTAGGTTCTTTCTCCCATTCATCTCTTGCATACAGAAATAAGTCCCTCACTATAGCTCTCCTTGTATTTATATGCATAGAGCATTGCCCGTAGCTTTTTATTGTCGTCATGGCTATTCTATATCCATCGCCAAATATATCTTCATCTAATTGTTTACATAGTTCCTTCCAGTGCCTACGGTTGGAGCCATTAATAAGTTTCCGAAGTTGTTTTCTGGCTTCTTTGAATTCTCTCTCTCTCTCTGCTTTATGCTTTTCTTCATCTTGAATGTCTCTATTCGTTTGGATTCGTGTAAGACGTCTACGTATTTCCGTGCATTCATTTCTCTTAATTTCTATTTCTTTATTCCACCAATATGGTTGTAACACTCTTGTTCTTTTACTTGTTGTCATAACTGTGTCTGTATATGCCCTTTTTATTAGGCCCATACATGTTCTGTAATCTTCACTAGTTCTAGTATTTCCTGCTTGTATGCTGAGATTAGTTCGATAGACATCCCAGTCAAAGCCCATGCGTTTCTTCTCGGATCTATTACCTGCAGCATTACGTTTCTTAATTTTGAATAAAATAGGGAGATGCTCCGTCAAGTTTTCTGTAGTGACTACTTCCCAGTTTTCTATTCATCTGGTAATTCCCATTGTGGAGCACGTCACATCAATGTATGATCTACTGTTACCTCTCACAAAAGTTGGCTGTCCTCCGGTATTATGGGTCACCATATTAAGCATTGCCATCCATTCAGTCCAGTATTCCCCCCTCTTGTCAGTTGTCGGTGACCCCCATTGATGAGATTTGGCATTTATATCCCCCAGTATGATAACTTCCATAGCTTGTTTCTAAGCTTTATTCATTATTATATCTACTTCGGTCTTGTATTTTTCCATGGAGATATTTGGCGATATGTAACAGCAATACACGCAGTACTTTCCAAATTTAACACACAAATGCCCATACCCAATCTCAGTTTTAACTATCTCGACCTTCTTGTTTAGGAAGAATACTGCAACATCCATTCGCCTGTCGTTTAACCATCCGCTTCTCTTTGCCAGTGTCCTGTTAGGTTCCCCTACTATCAACATATCCATTCCTTTTTCTTTGGCTATGGCGAATGCAATATCATGCGCCACACGTGCCCTCCCTAGATTTTTTATTATACTGAGTGTTTCATAACTTGGTAGTTGACCATAGTTATACTTTTTTAAACGAAATTCCTGTATATTATTACACTATTGTATTCGCCATATAATTCTTAATCAAAAAGTAGTAAAATAGTATATTGGCTTAAAATATAAAGTTTTTGATTTATTACCATTTTTCTGGAAAATTCAATGTATCCAAAAAATTATATGTCTCGAAAACGACGCATCAGATGGCCGCAATTGTTGGGTAGTGTTGTTCATAATAAAGGGATAAAATGCAAGCATGTGCATTTTTTTTCAACTACTAATTGCTTGCGCAGAAAACCGGATAAAAATTACATGATGATTTTTTGTCTAAAAGTCAATTCTTTCAGATGAAAAACATATATATATATGTATATATATATCGCTTTATTTTTGAATTGCTTGCTAAATTTCACACCAAAAACATATACATAACATGTTTACATTAAAAGTGGTAATTGCTGAGCTATTGTAATTTTTTTATAAAATTTTGCCAATTTTATGTCTTATTTGAATATGGTATTTTGGTACTCGAGAAACATCAAATTAATTATTTATTAGCCCAGAGAGTTTACCAGCAGCGTTAACTTGGAAGACGATTCCCAGGACAAATGCCTTTTGACGAGAAATGGGCACTTACATTACTACTATTAGTATTGCTTATTCAAAACTACCGAAACCTAAATATGCGATAAATGATGAAAATGAATTACGAATTCTTATGACAACAACAGAAAATCCTCACGTCAGTACTTGTGAAGTAAATCGTTTGCAGGATATTAACCAAACCAGTGTTACTGGGACTTTAAAATAAAATCAATGTCATGCGTAGTAAATACATTTAAATATTAAGTTACGCACCCATCATTTAAATCTAGAAGATTGTTTTGCCATTGAGAGACCAATTAATTAAAGTTAATGTTCAGGCAATTTCTTTTGATAATGTGTTATTTACGGATGAAACTACTTCCCATATTGAAGAAATTTTTATTATTATTCAAATGAAAACCCTTAACTCCACTAGTAAATAAATCATCAGCATAGGTGGAGTGTAAATGTAAGCGAAGGCATCTTTGTTGGTCGGATGATAGGACTGCACAATATATTAATTTAAATGATACCATGGAAGTGGATAGATCGTGGAGGCCTTATTCACTAGCCTGCTAGGTCTCGGACATCACAAAATCAGATTTTTTTATAGAGTTACGTAAAACAGCAAATATACCATGCGAGTATTCCACAAATATTTAGAAAGTGCTCATCGCATTAATGTCAACTCATCATTTCGGAAGCGTATTCATATTTATTATTTCGTTTTATTAGTCGATGTCAGCAATAAATTGTCATTATGCTTCCATTTCGCATTCCTTAATTTGCTTTTATACTGACGTTTAAAAGCTGCATACTAGTTAGAGGAAAATGTCTATTTTTCTTAAACCGATACACAAAGTTCATCATATGAGATGGGTTGGGTTGGGTTGGGAAAATCAGATACACTTCCACTATCCAATTTGTCTTTGCCATTTTTCCGTTAATTTATGTAACTATAATATATATAAACGTCGCTATATATATTATAGTTACATAAATTAACGGAAAAATGGCAAAGACAAATTGGATATAGTGGAAGTGTATCTGATTTTAATTAATTATATATCGCAACCATAATTTGTTCTAGCAATATTCGCGCCATTTTTCTCATAAAAATTTGTTCTTTCTGATTTTTGTTCCGATTAAATTTCTTTGAAAATTGTGTTTTGTTGTTAACAGTTTCTTTTCGGCTTTTAATATAGTCGCTGACTTCACCTTATTCCAAGTTTGTTCGTACTTTGCTCTTGATATTAGATTGTGTCATCATTCGTGCTACTTATCAGATTGTTAATGCGTCGATTAAACAGTCTTTAAGTGACATTATTGTATTTTATATTGCATTAGTGAAATACAAACAAATATACAGTATACACTCAACATAACTTCACTTTACAGTTTTGACGTTTTGAGAAGTACAAAAAGGTTGTTGGTAACATGTAATGAAATATGCAAAGTGCACATCACAAGTTTTGAGCAAATTACAATGTGGAGTATTATTTGAACGCAGACGCATTGGATATTGAATATTTTATTTGCTGATTACTATTTTTGAGCATATTGCTTCATACGAAACGCGTTGCACGTTCCGAAGATTGGAAAACCCCGATTCAAATTAGTCCCGGGAGACAAACTACGTGAAAATCTTAGGCATACAGATACACAATTCTTCAATCAATCCCTGAGTACCATGAAAACTATTGATCAGCATCCAAATAAAAAATTAGGTGTGGCCACCACACGACTTTCTTATACGTATGAGCGTTTCAAATTATAGAATTTTAAGAATTTTTTTTACAAAAATTTTTCAAAATCCTATTCTAAGTACTTCTATTCTCTTAATAAATCTCTATAGAATGCATACTTTGCAAAATATTATCAAAAAAGTACTCCTCGCTAAGAGTAAAACTGCTACTTCCGGTCCGAATTTTGAAATTTCATTTATACAACAAATATTGCAAATCCAGTTTTAAATACTTTTGTACTCTTGATAAATATATATAGAATGCATAACTTACGACATATTTGCAAAAAATCGTTATTCGATAAGAGCAAAAGTGGCACTTCCGGTCTGAATTTTGAAATTTTTTTTATACAAAAGATATTGAAAATTATGTTTTAAATACTTTTGTACTTGTAACGTACTTGTCTAAAAGGCATGACTTGCGAAATATTTGCAAAAAACTGATTTTCGATAAGAGTAAAAGACCTACTTCCGGTAGAAATTTCGAAAAACTTTTTAAATAAAATTATTCTCAATTTTAATTTTAAGTATATATGAATTCTTTATAAATTTGTTTAAACTTAGTAGTTGACGAAATATTGGCAAAATTCGATTTTTTCGCCGAAGTACACTGCTACTTCCGGTCTACCGATTTTACTGAAAAACTAATCAGATCTCAAGAGGGAGATTATACACGTAAATACAAAATTTGAAATTCATATCTACAGCGGTTTGACCGCTATCGTGGTCACACACACACAGACAGACACACACACACACACACACACACACAGAGAGAGAGAGAGAGAGAGAGAGAGAGAGAGAGAGAGAGAGAGAGAGAGAGAGAGAGAGAGAGAGAGAGAGAGAGAGAGAGAGAGACATTTTTTAAAAACCACTTTTTCGGTATCAGGGGACTTCAAAACGTGGACATCTGCAAAAATCTCGAGGTCGAAAATTTTCATCATCACAATACTTCCTTATACTACGTATAAGAAAGTAAAAGGGCTCCATAACGCTCACGACTAGAACTCAGGTCGTTCTAGAATTTCTAGGATAAAATAGATATTTTTGAATTCTGCATTGAACTTTCTCAATTGAACATGTAAGTATAAATAGTGGGGTAACCATGCAAGTGACGTATATTACCGCTTACTAAGAAAGAAACTATAAAACAAGATTAAGGAAATATCCTGAAAACATTTGCAAGAGCGTAATACAAATCCTAAACTTTCAGACGCTGACATCCTTGCTGCATGAGTAGAAAAGATCAATTGAGAATGAAGATAAATAGGAAATCCCTGATTTCTTCACATATGGTTACAGCGTACGCAATAAACAATCATTTTCTTGCATTTAGAGATAATGTAAAATCGGTATAATACTTACGTCATTTTTCACATCCTTGCACATGTTGATCTTTGAGCAGCTACATATGTCAAAACAGTGCATGTCACATGTGCAATCAGATCATTAATGAATATAGAAAAAAGCAGTGGGCTGAAATTTGACCCCTGCAACGAACCAGAAATTCAAAAGACTTATAGTTATTGAAATACATATATTTCGGTCTACTGTCACCGAAGAAGCTTGAATTCATTTAGAAAGTAAAAATGTATTAATTGAGTGCCGCTCATTTCTGTAAAATATGATAAATGATTTTTGCAGAAAACCTATTAGGATAAAATTTACTTTTGAACGAGGCTAATATCGGCACATGTTTGTCAAAGAAATGATAATATTATAGAAGTTTCAACCATTGCATTATTAACGTTAAAAAATGAATCAAGTAATAACCAATCGTAATTTATAAGTTCAGGACACAATAATTGAATATCAGCTTTGTCGAAGCACAAGTCGCTTGTGTAATCAGATCATTAATGAATATAGATAACAGCAATGGGCTGAAATTGGAACCCTGTGGTATACCAGATATTCAAGAGACCAATAATTATTGAAATACACATACTTCGGTCTACTGCCATCGAAGAAGCTGTAATTCATTTAGAAAAAAGGGATTGTTAATTGAGTGCCAGTCATTTCTGTAAAATATGATAAATAATTTCTGCAGAAAAGCTATTAGGATAAAATTTACTTTTGGACGAAGTGAATATCGGTACATGCTTATTAAGAAAATGATAAATAATGTTATATACGTTTTCAATCATTGCACCATTATTAGTATTAACCAATCGTAATTTATCAGTTCAGAACCCAATAATTGATATTCATCTTTTTGAAATCATATCTTGTATTGCTATATTAAGGAAAAGAAGTTTGCAGATGAGTGTAAAATTAGTCAAGTAAAATGGATGAAGGAGGAGGACGACGAATCGACAGGAATCATACAAAGATTGAAAGGGCAGAATTTAATGTCGAAGATGTAGAATGGACCAGAAAAAAAAAACACTCTAGGAGCACGTGGAATGAAAAAAACGAAGAAATATTGGCTAAACTATGTAAAAGATAATAAACAAACGAGACCTTCTGGCGCCGCATCCCTCCAAAATATAGTCTCAGAACTTGATATCGTCATCAATAAACAAGCAAGTTAGACAAACAGGAAATATCAAATATCAAAAGAAGAAGAGACAAACTGGAATATTCGCTTTTTGTCATATTATAATGTAGCTTCAAAACCACTGAATTACGTGGGGAAACGATTGAACACCAAATAACAAAATAATAATAATTATTATTGTATTATTTGTACACAGTTTCAAATAGGTTATCAATCGCTGTCAGGAAAATGGAGTTTCACCAAAAAGCAATAGGTACGCTTTTATATGAAAGATTATAAATTTTTCCTTTCGAAATCGCATCTCGAAATATTATATTTCATAATCTTTCATGCGATTGTATTGAATATTTAAGAATATAACTACTAGCAATTCATGCACAATTGATGTTTGTTCAGCTTACACCCCGAGAAACGATTATCATGCTTGGATTTGCATCCTTCATAGCTTGCCAAATACCACCGACAATACAAAAAATATTAAAATACCGTAAATGTAAGCGTATTTTTTCATACAAATCCTTACGGTATTAATGTATATACATACATACGACGTTTTGTAAAATTTCTGCTGTAAAGGAATCTTTGTGTCCGAAAAGGAAGTAGTTTCAAATGGTGTCTTTGTGTTTGTATTTCATGTCTAGATGATTTTCTGTGTGCTCTTATGTATTGGTACCCAACCAATGTGTGTATGGTTGTAGGTATGTGTGTGAGTTAACAGTTGATTCCGGATAAGCCAGCTAAGATCTTAAAATAACAAGTGCACGCCTGAGTGGCCCTTTAGTTGGAGGTCTTTTAAAAAGGAATTGGACCCGAAATGGCCACCGTTTTATTTCTCGTGGGCCTCTTTTAAGTGTCAAGTTACCCAAAAAAGCGTTCTTCTTTTCACGATTAACCGAACACGTATTGGCTAAATACAAATGTTCGAATATAACACACACATAACATGAGGCCAGGCAAGCCATTACATTGTCCATTGTTTGACTACTTCGGTATTATTTGTCGTACGTTCCTTTGTTGTCTGTTGCTTCGACCAACTTTAGTTTAAGTTAAATTTACTAGTAATTTTCTATGTAAAATTCGTGGTGATGTGTTAATTTTCAAGTATGTCTATTAATATTTTTTCTGGATTTATACACAAAAAAAATTGGGATTGGTGTGTTGTGTAACTGCCAACTAAATGCTCGTATTATGTTCCCATTAATGTAACAGTTGGCTTGTTACGTATATAATCAAAAACATTTAATTAATGCTTACAAAATTGTCCAAAAGCTATCAGTTTCTAATTAATATGGCCGCCTGTAAGCATATTTAAACGTTTCTATATGCAATATACATATTGTTCCACTTTTAAGTAATATTTCTTTTCAACTTTTTCTTTTTTATTTGCTAAGGATAGTATTGAATGGATTTATGCTTTTATATATACAGGGTGAGTCATTAGTAGCCGCGTCTTCGATTTCTCTTTTGTGTTTTAAATAAATGAAAAAACAATTAGTAGAAGATCCATGGTTGCTTGTGGCGCATATTGTAAAAATACTTTAAGCTCTGACGCACTTCCGGTTTTACCGGAAATGCACGGAACTTAAGTTTTTTAAATGACTCACCCTATATATTTTTGGATTTTCTTGTACTGCTTTGAATTGTCTATTCAACTGTTTTGTATTTTTCAAAATTGAGCCAATAGTTTTTGAGTTATTAATTTTTTTTGAAAGTATTTGACCAAAACACGTGTTCAGAAAACAATCCTTTTCACTTTTTTTTTAAATTAAAAACAATAACTTTGGTGGTGCCCGTAGCCAAGAAAATTCTGCATCATTTGGTAAAGTTGCACTCGACAATACCTCAAAAAACTTTGTTTTTTCAAAGCCTACTTTCTAAAATTTTCACATACCAAAAACTTATTTTTTTTAAACACCCAGTATTTTGTTGAGGCATTTTGTTCCTTTTTTATTCTCTATCATTTTTGTTAACAATGTCCTATACCTATCTTTTGTAATTTCTGAGATAATCACTATAGGAACAATTAGCGGTCAATTAAAGAACTACGAGCGCTGTTGTTCTATGCACCAAAATATTCGTTCAACCAATGGAAGGCAGGAATGGCGCTTGACTTCCTTAGTCAACTTTCAAACAAAGTAAATGTTAAATCCAACTATCCCAAAAGTAATAATTTTACAGAATGACGAGCATCGCATTTCAATTTTTTAATTCCGGCAATGTCCATTTGCAGTATTCAATTTTTGACTCTGTTGGCTAACATCGAAATAAAATAAAGGTTATGTTTACTGACATATTTGAAGATGTCTTCAAAAAGTTTTGAAAATCCGTCCGTCGATAGCGAAAATACTCTCCTCCATTAACATTTTCATCAAAGAAATAAGGTCCAAGTATGTAACTACCCACTATTCCTCCCCACAGTTTTAATGACCAACGATTTTGAAACTTTACAGGTGTGATAAACTGGGGGATTTTATGTGTTATAATAACGGAAATTGTGACGATGAACGTATTCACTTTAATAGAAGTTGGCTTCGTTGGTAAATAACAAAAAATTGAGAAAGCCAGGATAATTTATCTGCTGCCAACAAGGTAAGCGATTCTGAAAATTTCTTTCATCTAACCCTGTGTATGAATATGCTACGGGTGAATTTCATGTTTCACAATTGTTCTGGATTCTAAAATTTGACTTACATCTAACTGACGACTAATTTTCGTAGTACTGGTATGGGGGTGTTCGACTACATTCGCAAGTACCATAAACGTCTTATCCTCACCAGTTATTGCTTTTTCCGCTCTTTCTTTCATATTCAATACTTTCTGTTCACTCAAACCGTCCACTTTATACTTTCGAAGGTTTCTGGCTTCGGTTGACTACTACCAGGGATCGCTAGCAGTTTCTTTCAGATTCACTCAAAACGTCAATGATATCTATCAACTCTTCATAAGAATAATTCATTTGGATGATAACTAATAGCGATGCTTTTATAAGTTTGACATAAATGTATACCGACTTTCTTTAACAGTTGACTCAGGCAGTCAACCGCATTCGAGCCTTTATTGGACGAATATTTGGGTGCATAGAACAGCAGCCGTAGTTCCTTAATTGACCGCTAATAGCTCCTATAGTGATTATCTCAGAAATTACAAAAGATAGGTATAGGACATTGTTAACAAAAATTAAAGAGAATAAAAAAAGGAACAAAACGCCTCAATAAAATACTGGGTGTTCCATTTAAAAAAAATAAGTTTTTGGTATGTGAAAATTTCAGGAAGTAGGCTTTGAAAAAACAAAGTTTTTTGAGGTATTGTCGAGTGCAACTTTACCAAATGATGCAGACTTTTCTTGGCTACAAGCACCACCAAAGTTAATGTTTTTACTTTTAAAAACAATCTGAAAATGATCTTTTTTCTGAACACGTGTTTTGGTCAAATATTGTCAAAAAAAATTAAAAACTCAAAAACTATTGGCTCAATTTTGAAAAAGAAAAAATAGTTGAACAGAGAATTTAAAGCAGTACAAGATAATCCAAAAATATATAGGGTGAGCCATTTAAAAAAATGAAGTTCCGTGCACTTCCGGTGAAACCGGAAGTGCGCCAGAGGTTAAAGTATTTTTACAATATGCGTCACAAGCAACCATGAATCTTCCACTAATTGTTTTTTCTTTTATTTAAAACGCAAAGGAGCAATCGAAGAAGCGGCTACTAATGACTCACCCTGTACAGTAAACTCTCTGTTAAGCGGACAACGGTTCACAACATTTTGTTCGCTTAAGAGAGGTGTCCGGCTAACAGATAAATATATTACATAAATGCTTTTAAAAAGGTTATTTATTAATAAAAACCATATATTCTAAGTGCAACAATTTTTACTGCTTAACATGGAGTCGGTCAACAAAGCTTCTGCATATTTATAGTGATACATATTCTAACATAGAACTTTGTCGTAAGAAAGTGCATTTTTAAATTGCTTATTATATCTAACGCTTTTAAATTATTGTTCATATACATTTTTATAAACCTCTTTGGAAGAGTTTATAACTAAGATCTCTTGATACAAATTTTCGTCTTCATCATTAGACTCTAATTATCGTCTTCAATAATTGTTGCTTATACTGAACAACACTGTGTTGTTCTGTATAAGCTACGAGGCAAAATAGTGTTACTTCCATTTCCAATCTGGTCACTTTACACCTACTTCAGGTGTACCGCAGGAATCAACCCTTTGTCTCTTGCTATTCAAAATATTTATTAATGATCTCTTAGATTCTCTTGACAAACATATAATGCTTTATCATCGGGCCTGTTAATTAAGTATGCTACGACGGATTCCAATCAAGCCATTTTACACCTACTTCAGCGGTATCGCACGGATCAAACCTTAGTTCCTTGCTATTCAATCCATTTATTAATGATCTTTTATATTCTCTTGACTAATCTGTCCTAGCATATGCAGATGACCTAAAGATCTTCATGGAAAATAGAAGTGTTGAAAATTGTCATTTACTTGAGTACAATTTGCAGATAGTTTGTGGTTGGTATTACAAAATAAAATATTCTTAAATATAGAAAATTGCTCTATAGTCACGTACTCTAAAGTCTCCAACCCCATCTTCTTTGATTACCATGTAAATCGAATTACAATACCGAGGCATACGCATTTTAAAAATCTGTGCTGTGTGCTTCGAATTCATTAGGTTTCCTTATCCCCTCATGCAGGAATTTCAATAATTTACTGGCTGTGAGGTCGAATTATTACGCTTTCGTTAGAAGTAGACTGGAATACGGTGATATCATATAGTGTCCGTAATATTTATACTAAGAAATAATATTGGAGCGCGGGCAAGGACGTCTCCTGAAATATATTAGTTTCAGAATTGATGGTATTTATCCTCCTAGAAGTATCGAGCGTGGTTCTTGAAAGCATTCCTTTCAGTCTTTAACCGACAGGAGAAGGATTAGCGGTGCAAATTTCCTTTTTAATTTAACTAATAACAAAATAGGCTCATCTGCTTTCCTTTCTCAAGTTGATTTGGTAATTCACTCGAAATTAATGCGATCATCTAAGTTTTTCGTTTCTCCCAAACATAGAACAAACATTCTCAGCACACGCGATGTCAAATATTATGAGCATTTATCCGTATCCGTTCAGGTAGTTGTGTGGTTGAATTTTTAGATTTTTGTTGCGGTTGCACTGAACTCTGACTAATTTATGACTTATTTATTAGATACATATTATATGGTTTTTTATTGTAGTTTTCTTCAACACATTTGTTATTGTTTTTTGAAGTGAAAACTTCTATGGGCGCGTTGATGCATTGATTGTTGGGCACTGAACGAGACTGAGCCGTCACGCTCGGAATGTAACGCTCGTTCGGGTAAAGTCGGCTTGAGTCGAGTCGACTAAGGGAGCGAGAGAGATATAATTAACGTGCCTCTGTCGGTGTCTGCTATACTCGCTCGGCAACCGTTTCACGCTTGGCTTTGTATTATAACACTAACTAGCGGTATTTAATTTCAATTAAATTGAAATTTAGAATAAATACGCAAAATATTGTATTTTTATTTTCTGAAAAATTCTTGTCCGCGTGCAGATGCGATCCCGAGCCGCCCGGGTATGAGGCCGGCACGTTACCATTAGACCAGCGCGGGTATCGTATGAGAATTATCATATCGTCTATTTGTATACATACATGGGTACGTATGAATTTTTGAAGTGAAAACTTTATCAGACCGAGCGAAATGTACTAGAATAATGTATACACAATAATAATAAATATATATTTTTTAAATGTAATATAGAACGAAAATGGAAAATGTAAATGTAAATGAATATAGGACGAAAAAAAAAGTTGTATTTCGTATTATTAACCTCGCCTTGATGAAGTTTTTACTTCTGCCTTGTGGTCTTAAGCACACTCATTTTTTTTTATGTTACCTTCCTATACGTAGTGCAAAGGAGTATTATGACATAAATTTTCGACCCCCAGATTTTTGCATTTCCACGTTTTGATGTCCCCTGACACCGAAAAAGTGCCTTTTAAAAAATGTCTCTCTCTCTCTTTGTGTGTGTAAATTTGAAACAAGATTATTAAAAAAGTTTTTCGAGAGTAGGTCTTCTCCTCTTGTTGAAAATCAGATTTTTACAAATATTTCGCAAGTCATGCTTTCTAGGCAGATACACTATAAGTATAAAAGTACTTAGAGCTTGATTTTCAATACAATTTTGTATAAAAAACTGTTCAAACTTCGGAAGCAACACTTTCATTCTTATCGAATTGCGATTTTTGCATGTCCACGTTTTGATGTCCCCTGCTACTGAAAAAGTGCTTTTTAAAAATGTCTCTCTTTCTCTCTCTCTCTCTCTCTTTCTGTAAAATTAAGCAAGATTATTAAAGAAGTTTTTCGAGAGCAGGTCTTCTCCTCTTGTCGAAAATCAGTTTTTTACAAATATTTCACAAGTCATGCTTTCTAGGCAGATACGCTATAAGTACAAAAGTACTTAGAGCTTGATTTTCAATACAATATCTCATAAATTATGGATTCTATTAGATTTATCAGTACAAACGTATTTAGAGCTGGATTTGATATAATTTGTGTATAAAACACTTTTTCTTTTATCGAGTATCACTTTTTGCAAATATCTCGCAAATTTTGCATTCTATAGAGATTTATTACGAGAATAGAAGTACTTAGAATATTCAATATTCAATAATTTTTGTATAAAAAAATTCAAAATTCGGACCTAAGGTAAAACATTTACTCACAAGTTTATTTTTTTAAGAGGATACAAGTATTTAAAGCTTAATTTAGAACAACTTGTGTATAATTTGAAACGCACTTGCGTTTAAGAAAGTCGTGTGGTGGCCACACCACATTTTTCCTCTGCATTGAATTATATTGTAGAGAGCAACTGCTGAGAATTATTTTATTTTTTGGAATAAATTATCCTGTAAATGGAGTACCTATCTGTTGGATAATAAAGCCATTTTATTATTTATATATTAACTTTATTGGAATGCCTCGTATATGAAATTGCATTGTGGAAATGTCATATTATTTTAGGCATCAACTAAATTGTATTTGACGAAACAATCTTCCCAGGTGTAATTATATTTTTATTATACCGTTATTTATACTTACTTTCATCTCAGAAAATCACCACTAATTTTAAACGTCGAAATTGAGAAATATTACTGTTTGTAAGTCAATATTTCATTCATCATTCATCGATGTTTCAAAACATCAATTCTTCCGGAAAACCCACGTGTTTCTTACCGCCAAACATACACATACAAAGTATGCATACGTATACGCCCAAAAGAAAAACGTGAACATATTACGTTACCGAAAGTTTGTGTGTAACTTAATAACTTGTTTGATAAATTAGTCAATCTGGTATGGGCCTTTTGTGCCTCTGTTGCACGTACGCGTGTTTTTTTAGGTGTAAACACATGTCCTAACTACACGAATCATTTATTATTAACCCGTGAAATATAATAAGCAGGACGTTGTCATTAATAAAATTGCCAGTTCGTAAGCCTGGTCATTACTATTATGAATGAGCTCGTCTATTTCCTGCTCGTTTTCTCATAGCTCATTTTCGAGATCGATAATGTTTACCAGATTTATGCTACTGATTATTACACAGACCAAATGTGTAAGAATGCAGTCGATATGTATTGTTTTAATTAAATTAGTTTCTTGTAAGAACAAAAATAAAACGTGACAAAATTGTGAAAGTGCATTTGATGTTCGACGAATGGACTTTTTAATACAAATACACGTGATAGAAAAACAAGAAGACTAGTCCAACTAAATTGAATTAATTTCCTGAATCCTGGTCGTTTCAAAGGGCGCTGAATAGTTGGGCCAGTGCAGCGGGAGAGGTTATAATTCTACCCTATAGTTGGGCCGGAGCGGTCCGACGTAGGGATTAGGTGCACTGCACTTTCTAATCCCTGATTATGCATTTATAGATTCGGCCAATAATATTTATTTTTAAAAGCAATTAGGACGGAATTACCTGTTGACTTTGAAAAGATCTTGAGACTGTGCGTTGGAGATGTGTCAATAAAAAATCTAAGTGTCCGGCTGGTGACCACAGTGTGATTCTTGATTCAGATTTGAATCACAATCATCCCTACGACGAGCATCTTCAACGACAAATAATAAGCAACAGTGTTAAACGAAAAGCTTCAACGGATTTATACGGGAAACCTGCAAAACTGATACATGGAGAACTTCGAGCAAATAGTCCACTTGAAACCATTACTACTCATGACCTGGAGCTTATTCGACATAACATCTACATTTCCAGAAGAACTCAACTTCCTCCTCTTCCAAAGGAACAGAAAGAAGTCTTTTTATCTTTGGAAAATGTCGCTCCAAAAACGAACAAAGGAGAGCCAATTTTACTGGTAAATGATGTCCATAATAAAATTATTATTTTTACATGTTTTACCAAATTGCACTTTTTTGTGATTATTTGACTGACAATTATATTACTGAAGATTCATTGTTCCCTCCACATATTTGGGCCTCTTTAAGTGCCTCTATTAGCAGAACTACGAATGCCTGTGAATCGTTTCACTCTAGATTCAATAAAAGCTTTTACGCCACACACCCAAATATTTTTAAATTTTTAGATCAACTTTTAAGCTTTCAAAGTGCAGTTTATGTAAAAATTAATAGTTCTAATAGGTATATTCATCCAGTTAGACCTACCATAAGAATAAAACAAAAGTATATACAAAGTAAAATTGAAGAGTTTATGCTTAAAACCATAATTAGTTTAGATTTTGTTAAAACAATTTCCTATTAATATGCCCCAATTATGTAACATTTGTAAATAATTAGGTGATAAAAATATTGTATTGTATTGTATTGTATTATATTTTTTTTCTAAAACTGTTGTCATTGTGTTGTACTTATGTGGAGCTATATATATATTTTTTTTCTTTTAAATAAATATGTATATTATTTTCTTACTGCTGTGTATTTTTTTTCAAAATATGCTTGGGCAAATAAATACGAACTTTAATTTTATTACTCCTACAAGAAATTTGTATTGTATTGTATTGCATTTTTTTTTAACTTCTGTAATTGTGTTGTACTTATGCGGATCTATATAATTTCTTTGTCTTTTAAATAAATATGTATATTATTTTCTTACTGCTGTGTATTTTTTTCAAAATATGCTTCGGCAAATAAATATGAACTTTAATTTTATTACTCCTACAAGAAATTGGTATATGCCTCGCTAGACAAGAACCGCATCCCCTTGGCGCAACTATGCAATACGTTTAACAACGTAATCTTTCAAGCCAAGGGTCATTAAGGCAAACTGGCCCAATTATACGACTCCGATTTCAAAGGGTGTTTACCATTTGCGCGCGGCGGTCAAAATAAACCCTGCAGAGAAGATTAACCACCCAAATTTTCTGTACCACTTGCGCGCAACCAAGGGATAAAGATAATGAATCTATTTTCGAGTTAGGCCAAAACCGTATCTTAATTATTCTTAGAATTTCCCTACCTCATTTATAATATCTGCCACAATATCTGTAGACCACAGTGAATTGACATAATTATCACCAAGATGTTTACACAATCATGAAAAAGACGGAAATTTACATATTGTAAGTAAATTGTTATTTGTTATTCCTGTTTCTCTATCATTTTTTAGTTTTAAGAGTTAAACAAATATAAATTTATAGACAAAAGTTGTTCTGTTTATAGTTCTGTTTCGATGTTTTTTTATGATTCTGAAAGTAACATATTTTTCTCTATTCAGTTCTGCTATTTAATAATTATAACGAAAACAAAACAAAATAAAAATGTTTCCACCATTTTTGTGGGCGGCTTGTTCTGCAAGCAGGGAAAGAAGCATGAATGCATGCGAGTCTTTTCATAGTGTTTTTAACAGTAATTTTAATAGTACGAAACCAAGTATTTTTGTATTTTTGGACGTATTAAAAAATATGCAAATAAATTCTTATGTTTAGATTAATAGTGTTTATTTATAATGTAAAATAAAAAGTTTAAGTTACAGAGAGTGGAATATGTACATAGAAAGTTCAGTTCAGTTATATTAAACTCATAAAATTGACCGAATTAATTGTGTAAAAGCGGTCTCATGTAAATTTAGTAATATTTATGGAATAAATATTTAATAAAATAGATCATTTTTTTCTCCATTCTCTCTATTATTGTTTAATTTAGTTAAGTTATATCAAACTCATAAAATTGACCGAATTCATTTTGTAAAAGCGGTCTCATTCGTTTCTGTGGATAATTAAAATTGACCGCAGCGCGCAAAAGGTATATGCCTGTATCAAATGGGTTTCACTCGGAGACAAAAGTTTGATAGCAACAAATTTGAATTTCTGATAATCTAACAAATGCATTTTTGGTATATTGAAAATCAAGTATTCTAATATTTCCGCCTAGAAATATAAAATAAATAAATATAGAATTTCGTCGACTTAGTAAGAAAAACGCGTAACTCCATTTTGCTAAAATTTACACTAAACGAAAAAGACTTTTTTTTGACCTTCATACCAGTCAGAGTATTTTGATTTTGCATGAATAAAGAATAACACATCACATTTCATATTTTGAATAAAAATATAAAAATAATTTATTTCTTCTAATTTAAAATTTATAAAAAATTACCTCAAAAATTGGAGATACGTGCTTTTCGGAAATGAAACATACCAGGAAACAGGAAACAAGGCAAAACTTATTTTATTTTAAACGAAAAAGGAAGCAATTGCAAAGATAAAAAAACTACATTATACACAAAATGGAAGTTCATCGTAAAATTTGTGATAATTTTCTAAATGACCTAATTTTAGAACTTGCAGGTGATCATATTTTTTTTCTTAATTTTTCTGCGTTCTGTAAACAAAGAAGGGAAATCGTCAAACTTGCAGAGAGTAATTTGTTTGTTCAATCTTTGGTTTAATACATGCCATGGATCAGTGTGTTTCATTTTAAATTGAATTACTTTATTTGGTGTATATCTCAGGGCTTTTATATTCCTGACAACGGGGTCACCCACGGCCCTACCTGGACGTATTGAAGTATAAAATTTCAAACCATCAAATTTTTTAAGGAATGTGTGAGTGATATACTTGACATTATACGGAGATGGACTTGATCTTGCCTTCTGACAGTAATATACATAGTCGGTAGGAAGGTTTTTTTGCTATCTCTGATCTGTCTTTCAATAGTCGCATGCATAGAGTCCACCTCCATTTGGGTGTGTTATTTGAATAAATATTTCTGGGTGAGTACAATGTTGTGTTGAGCAGCTAAATTTACAAACGCATTAGCTAATGTTGTGTACGGTTTTGGCCTGTGCAACCTTCACTAAAGAAAATCATTTCACTTAAACTACCGTCACTCTTTTTTAACTCTTGCTCAACAAAGAAGCAAATTGTGCTGGAAAATTCATTTGCAGTTAAGCCCCCGTCGCTTTCATTCCACAGAAAACAAAATATCTCTTTGGTTTTTAGATTGTAAAAAGTAAAGTTATGTACCTACTATAAGTTTTGTTTTATAATACATTGCAGAAACTGTCGATTTGGGACTTAACAGCACGCATTCTAAATCCATTACATAAACGTTTACTGTTGTGTCACTACTAGATTTGTTTTTCTTTTTCTAGACGCGTCTCTTCTTTGAAAGTTTGATGTATTTTCTTCAAATAAGTTATAGTGACAAGTTAAGCTCCTCAAATATCTTCATAAACGTGTATATGGATGCAGACTCCTAGTGATATGCGACGCAATATTTTTTTTTGAAAAAATTATACAGTTCGGCATTTGAACGCCAAAGTGGTTCAAGGTAATTTTTTTGGAGGAAGACCTACAATAGTGGCTTTCCATTTTTGGTAACGATTGAAGAAACTGGTAAACAGCCATATCTTTTTCTGTAAATTTTGTCTTTATTTCGCTTTTTCTACTGACTTTATGGACAGTCTGAGCGTGTATACCATCTTCGCCATTAGCAATGGCAAATTCTTTTATTAAATTTAATACCATTCTTTCTTTTAACCCTACACTCTAAAAAATAATAAGGTAAAATTACCCTGAATATAGGAGGCAACTAAGTTACCACCTATTTTTAAAGTAAATTTTCACATGTCTGTGGAATGTTACCCGAACACTTGGTAATATTACTTGGGAATATTGCACAGCGAACGGGAATATTACTTTACCATAGTAATTTTGCCAGTCATAATTACAATTCAACTGGGAACATTCCATTTCGAATACGGAATATTACTTTACCGTAGTAATTTTGCCAGTCATAATTACAATTCAACTGGGAATATTCCATTTCGAATACGGAATATTACTTTACCGTAGTAATTTTGCCAGTCATAATTACAAAACAACTGGGAATATTCCATTCCGAATACGGAATATTAGTTTACTGTAGTAATTTTGCCAGTCATTATTACGCCTCATTGGTAATTTTACCTGGCAATATTCCTGATATAATTGTGCCAGTCAAAATAAAACAGACCGAGTAATTTACCTAGAAATATTCTACCTACCTTCTTTAGCTTTGCTATATAACGGCGTTTGCACGGGAATATTTCACAGCGGTTTGACATCTAAATGTCATTTTGCTTATGAGAGTAGCAACAGGACATACCAACTGACTAAAAATTAAAGTTAAGCAATCGTTAAACATTGCAGTGCAATGGCCAGAAAACAATAAAATTAAGCTAGTCTTAAACTCATGAAATTTTCATTATACTTATAATGAAAATCTTCATATAAGGAAACTACTTGATATATATAATTCTTCTCAGAAAATTACAGTGTGAAAAATTTTATGGATAGAGAAATTAAAACAATCAATCTGATATTTCCTGTGAATGTAATTTTGCTACAAAATATAACATTGTACATATGAAAAAAGTTACTTTTAAGGTTAGTTTGCTTATCCATGAAATATTTCGCTTATCTTCAGTCTAAATTGCTAGGTGATGGAATTTTAATTATTTCTGAAAGGCTGTTGACGATTTTAGCACATTTTTCAATATAACTCTCTTAAAATACAAATGCAATAAATAGCAACTTATAACTTTATTGTTGAAATTAATATAGTCTGTATTTTTTCTAACGAAATATATTAAAAAATTTAATTAATTTTAGCTTAGACTTCTTCGCTTTTTTATTTTTGCTTCCCTGTTCGGGATAGATTTTTAAAAAGTATCTCTGAAATATTTCTAATGTATTTGATGCTTCTTTCGCATATTCTAAGTTTAAATTAAAATATAAGGCAATCATTTGCTGCAACGCAGATCTGAATGAATCTGTCCGGTCCAAATACTGCTTTTCAATTACCACGCAATATGACTTCATATTTCCTAAAAACAGAATAAAATAGATATAATATCAAATAAATCTTAATCCATTCTATTACCTTCTTTAAGACACGCTACAAAAGGAGTATTCCAGGAGATTTCTTCAAATGTAGATGTACCCTATACAAAATAATAAGTAATTAGTTGTAATGCAGGATTTTGTTATGTTGGTAACTTACACATATGTCTGAGTAAATGCATTCAACATTTTCTTGAAAGAATGGCGAAATGATTTTTATTATACCCTTTAAAATTTCCTCTTCTGTGGTAGGCATAATACTTAAATATTTTCTCTTTAAACCCACGTTTAATATTTTCTCTGATTTTTTGGACATATTTTCACCAAGATTATTAATATCTTCATCCAACAATTTATTAAAATGCCAATATATTCCATACTCAGTAAGAAGGATAGGCCACTCGTCTTTAATTTTTAGAATTGTAGGAGGATTTGTATCATTTAAAAATGTTCTTTGGTTAGGGTATGATGTTTCTAATAAATCTTTCACATTTTCATCTAACATGTTTGCAGTTTTCAATTGCTCTTTGATATCGAGCACACATGATTGATATTTTGATGTTTCAGGAGGCTGCCAAAGACTACAGCCCGCTTGAGCATTTAGCAATTTCTTCCGAAGTTTTAAGGGTATTGAATCGGCGTTAATTTTTGATTGTGAACGGATAAGGTATGTTAATCTTTCTTTTAATTTACAAAATACTGAAATTGCACCGTCATCACCAATGATAGTGCCATCATCATCAATATCCTGGAACATTTTAGGATATTTTGAAACAATTTTGAGTGCAATAAGTCGTATAGTTTTATTTGAAATTGCGGATCTAATGTCTCGCATACTATCAACCACCACATGTATTACAGAGTTAATAGATTTTTTGTTCTTTGAACCTGCTTCGCAATCATTTAATACTGAATCACTCATTTAATTCCACGGTATTTGGTATGATAACCACATATTTTCATAAATTTCATTTTTGAGATTACACGGTAATATTTCTGGGGGGTCGTCGCTATCTTTACGTGATGCAGAAATATTAGATGGCGTGTGAGAACTGGAATTTATGCTTAAAGTACTAGGTAGACTTTCAGAGTCTTGACATTTCCAAGTTTCATTAGGTTCTAATAATAATATTATTTCCTTAGTTAATAATTTAAGGGTCTCATCATCGTCAATAGTAGTGCCATCCGATTCCAGGACAAGTTTTGATCCACTTATATTCAGTTTTTCAGAACCTACAAATGTACATATTACATATATCACAATATATATCTTTTTTAATTAGTACATTTTAAACATATTTTGGCAATTTACCTTTTAATATTTGGCATATCATCATCAATGGTGATAAAAACTTTTGATGTGCGAGCCAAGTTCCAGATCTTGAAGAGCAACATTTTGATGAATCCAAAAGTAGACAAAAACCTATACCTAATGATATGTATGGATAATATTCAAAGTACAATGTAATGGCATAATGATAACAAAAATGATTTTAATATGCATAAACATTTGTCAGTTTATATAACGATGTTCAAATAATTTCGAATCAGGAATTAAATACTTTTAAGAAATTCAAACATACCCAGGTAGTCACAATAACTGGAAAGGTGCAGATCTGAAGCCGTATAAGTGTTTTCCTTCTTCACTTACAAAATGCATTACAATTTCATGTGACAGTAAGTCATTGAAATGAATGCCAATTAGATTGCTATGATTGTCGTTAATTTGTTTTTCATAAAGACCAGTTGATGTGTTTAGTGATGCTGTGACTTTGGTACCAATAAAACATAAGTCATTATATCGACGACTTATTAAAATATATTTGATAGAGCACAAAAGCAAATTATCAAAATTTGTTATTTCAGAACAAAGAAGCATGCCTGTTTCATATGTTATACCTCGAAAAGTAGCACAGTTAGATATAAAATGATTTTCAAAATGGCAAAAATTGTTTATAAACTCAGATAAGTTTTCATCATAATTAGATGATATGTAAGGAATTGCTTCATCGGATGTCACTTTGTCAACAAACAATAAACCTTGACTGCTATGTAAAGCTTGAAGTAATTGATATTTCTCAGATAATATGTGTAAAATATTTTTAAAATTTGGAGATCTTTTAAGGATATTTTTGAAGTATAAATGTTTGCTTTCGTAGCGGAGGGTCCATAAATGTCTCAAAGGACCAAATTGCTTCGTGAGATAGGGATAGTGCACTAAGTAATGGTGTTTCGGTCTAAGTTTAATATCATAATAATAATTCAATTCTCATATATATATATGACAAAAACTGTACATTTTCATAATATTAACAATGTGTATAAGAAAACATTTCTTATACACATTGTTAATATTATGAAAATGTACAGTTTTTCTCAAATTGCAGTTATCTGGAAAAAGTCGAAACGTCGATGAGAATGTTGTTTTAGTTCCCTTAAATTTTATACATTAACAATGGCCTAACAAACCAAGAAAAATATTTTATTTTATATATATGCATTAAAGGCCAAGAAAAACGTTTATTTTTAAATATTATATATAAATGAAGATAATAAACATTATCGAAATATAGAGAGAAGAATGAACGAATTGAGTTTTATTTAACCAGAATACACGGACCGATAACCCTAATAATTAATTATTGTTATTATATATATATATATATATAAATCTTTCATACAAAGTCAGGCCAAATATAGCACGATGAATGCACAATCTTGAGCCAGGCAAACAAACCTGAACCATATATATGGCTCAGGATCGTTTTCCCTATATAACTTCTTTAACTCAAGCCGTACAGTACACATACCAATACAATTTGAAGTGACCTTCAATTTCGCGGTCACCCGGCAGGCTTGTCTTTGTTTAGTACTTGCCGGTTACGAAAAAAATGGACATTTATGATGGTTCAGCTTTGTAGGAATAACCGTTTGTTTAGTTCTAGGTTATGCCGCTTGAAGTCGTTGTTGTAATATACTGTATATAGTTACATATGCACAATTCTGAGCCAATTAAGCCTGGCAACAATGCTTGTTTTCTAACATAAAGGTCTAGATGCATCGTGATTCTTACTACCTGCTATCCTCACTTTTACACCACATGATTGCTTCCGTGCGGATTGCCATTGCGTGGTATATTGTATATTTGTACGAGTATTTCCACAATGAAGCGGCGCGGAACGATGGACTTTGTGACCCTTCGCATTGCTTTAGAAATAGAGGTGATTATCGGGCGCTTAAAACACCGCGCATTTACGTTTTGAAACATTGGGCTCTCTTTTTTAATTTATTCACATGCACGCGGTATTTATTGCGCGGTATTAGTAAATGTAAAGAATGTTTTTAT